>CANJKZ010000861.1:2407500-3067500 GCA_947471745.1 Closterium sp. Naga37s-1
ACCAGAGCCCCCACTCCCTCCACCAGTCCTGCCGCCGCCACCACCTCCACTGCTGCCCCCACCACTACTCTCGCCGCCACCTCCACCACCGCCGCTGCCACCTCCACTACCCTTGCCACCCTTGCCCTTGCTGCTGCGGCGCTTCGCACTAGCAGAAGCAGCCCCGACGTCCTCAGCAACAGAGACGTCTGCAGCAGCAGCAGAGGCGTAGGAGGGGGCAAGGGGGGAGGGGGAGCACCCCTCAAAGAAGGGTGGGCGCGGAGTGCCACGAGCAGCAACTACAGCAACTGCACTAGTCTCAGCTGCGAGGAGATGCTGCTCGAGGAGGTCAACAGTGAGGGAGGTGGGGTCAAGAGAGAGAAAGTGGTCCCTGACAGAGCGAAGAGAGTCAGGGAGGCGAGTGACTATGAAGTAGAGGGTGATGAACATCGGGGGCTGGTTCTTGTCAAGGAACTCAGCGGGGGCGGCAGCGCGGTAGCGAGCGTCGCTAGCGCGAAGGTGGGAAACCAGGTCCTCGACTGTGGTAAAGGCGGACAGCTCGGGGAACAGGTAGGGCAGAAGTAGGCGACCTAAAGCTGCAGTGGCAGGGGAGGAGTAGCGAGCAACTACAGCGTCGTACAGTGCCTGTGCTATCCTGTGCTGTCCGCAGTGAGCGCATTCGGCTAACGGCAGGTGGTTGCGAATGGCTAAGCGGGCAGCAGCGTCGCGAGTAAGCCACTGTGAGCGGATCGCACTGTCAGCTGTGGCGGGAGGGGCAGTGTCAGCGCCTGACGCTAGGTCAAACAGCGAAACACTGTCCTTAGAATCGCTCAATAGGTACAGCTGCAGGTCATCGAGCCACGTGTCAAACACAATCGGTCTGCCCTCATGATCGAACGCGAGAACCCTAAGCGAAGCCATAGCTGTGCAACACGCAGGAGCAGCAGTAGCAGCAGTAGCAGTAGCAGTAGTAGCTGTAGCAGTAGCAGCAGCAGTAGCAGCAGGGACAGTGAGGATGAGGGGCCGAGGGGTTTGGGGCCTAGGGGCCGAGGGGCCGAGGTGCCGAGGGGGCCTGGGGCCAAGGGGCCGAGGGGCCAAGGGGCTAGGGGTCGGTGGGGCCAGGCACGCGGGCTAGGGGTCAACAGGGCCGGGCGCGGGCTAAGGGTTGAGGGGGCCGGGCGCAGGGCTAGTGGTCGATGGGGCCGGGCGCGGGCTAGGGGTCGACGGGGCCGGGCGCGGGGCTAGGGGTCCACGGGGCCGGGCGCGGGCTAAGGTTCGACGGAGCCGGGCGCGGGGCTAGGGGTCGACGGGGGCCGAGCGCGGGCTATGGGTCGACGGGCCGTGGGCGCGGGCTAGGGGTCGACGGGGCCGGGCGCGGGGCTAGGGGTCGACGGGGCCGGGCGCGGGCTAAGGGTCGACAGGGCCGGGCGCGGGCTAAGGGTCGATGGGGCCGGGCGCGGGGCTAGGGGTCGACGGGGGGCCGGGCGCGGGCTAGGGGTCGACGGGCCGTGGCGCAGGCGAGGGGTCGACGAGGCCTGCGCGCGGGCTAGGGGTCGACGGGGCCGGGCGCGGGCTAGGGGTCGACGGGGCCGGGCGCGGGCTAGGGGTCGACGGGGCCGGGCGCGGGGCTAGGGGTCGACGGGGCCTGCGCGCGGGCTAGGGGCGACGGGGCCGGGCGCGGGGCTAGGGGTCGACGGGGGCCGGGCGCGGGCTAGGGGTCGACGGGCCGTGGGTGCGGGCTAGGGGTCGACGGGGCCGGGCGCGGGCTAGGGGTCGACGGGGCCGGGCGCGGGGCTAGGGGTCGACGGGGGTCGGGCGCGGGGCTAGGGGTCGACGGGGCCGTGGCGCGGGCTAGGGGTCGACGGGGCCGTGGTGCGGGCTAGGGGTCGACGGGGGCCGGGTGCAGGGCTAGGGGCCGACGGGGCAGTGGCGCGGGCTAGGGGTTGACGAGGCCGTGGCGCGTGCTAGGGATCGACGAGGCCGGGGCGCAGGCTAGGGGTCGACGTGCCTATGGGCGACTAGCGAAGGGGCGACACGAGGGTCGCTAGGAGCAGTTCAGTGGTGGGCCCAAAAAAAAAACGGTCCTCGCGGAGGACCTACTCTGAAACCATGCCAAGAGAATGAACGAGAATGAATGAACTATGAAACAGTTGGGTACAAGTACTAACCCTAATTGGGTTGTACCCCTTATGGGCTACTCCACTATAGCCTACACAAATGTAAAAGCTATAATGTTCTGACAACTAGCACCTAGAGCAGCAGCCTCTATACCTGGGTAAGGCGGCACACACTGGTAACAGTCACCATCACTAACAGACAAAGAATACATAGCAGCAAGGATAGCATCATAGTCTAGGTCAAAGATAGCAACACCAGACCTAAGCAGCTCTGCCCAGCGGGGGCGCTCGGCGTCGTCACCAAACTCTGCGCGCCAAGCGTCGTCGAGGCGGGAGAAGCAGCGGTGCTGAGTGTGAGGCTTCCCGCATGTCTGACCAGCACGGTCACCCGTGCGAATGACATACGGGCAGCTACCACTACCCCTAGACGCCTCACACTGAGAAAACCACTCACGAAGCTGCTGGGGCGACGGGGTCTCGCTCCGACGCTGCTGCTGCTGCCGCTGGCCACCTCCCAAACCTCCACACTGATAGCTCCAGCCCTACCGCCACCACTCCCACTGCCGCCACTACCGCCACCCCCACCGCTGCCACTGCCGACTCCACCAAATCCCCCACTCCCGCCACCACTCCCACTACCGCCACCACCTCCACTTCTCCCCCCACCACCACCCCCGCTGCCACCGCCACCACCCCTACCACCCTTGCCCTTGCTGCTGCGGCGCTTCGCACTAGAAGAAGCAGCCCCGACGTCCTCAGCACCAAGGACGTCAACAGCAGCAGCAGAGGCTTAGGAGGGGGCATGGGGGGAGGGGGAGCACCCCTCAAAGAAGGGCGTGCGCGGAGTGCCACGAGCAGCACCTACAGCGACTACACTAGTCTCAGCTGCAAGGAGGTGCTGCTTGAGCGCGCGAAGTTGACTCGAAAACCACCCTGCCCTGCAAGTGTACCTGAGGAGCCGGGGTTTCTGCGATATACACGCACTCGCGTAGCGGAGGGGGCTTCTTGAGGGGGGGGGGGGGGGTAGTGTAAAAACTTTTCTCGCTATTCCTTACCGCGACCGTCCACATCGCATACAGCAGCAGCCCTTGTTCGCCCGTTACTGCTAGCGGGGCTTCGCCAACTTCGCGCGCACTGTTTCACCAAACCTCGTACTGCTGGAGCAGCCGAGTTGGCCTACGCTTCGGGACTAGCCCGAACCTCGCGCCAACGTAACACTAGCTAGCTCGCACGCACCGCGTTACCGTTTGCACATTTTTCGCGTACAATTATTCGCTCATGCCTTCGCTCAGATTTTGTACATATTGAACACTCTAGTGCAATCCTCGCTTCCTCGATTCATTGTACCTGTAACAGATTTCGAGAATGAGTACAAGCAGTTTTATAGTCAGGCAAGACACAAAATGCGATTCGTAACGTAAGGACGTATCACGGTTTGCCTCTGATTGATCGGCTGTAATCTGGTCGGGGCTGATCTGATCGGGGTGCCCCTGATTACTGTACTCGTGCCGCCCAATCAGATACGAAATTCCTCGAATATTCTATGAGGGTGCATGGCAAGGGTGTCACCCTTTCCAAACACTTTCGTGCCCACTTTGGCGAAGGCGAAGTGGTCAGCTTGGATCTAGCGAATTCCATTGTTTCCATTGTTCGCGTAAACAGATGCTCAGGATCGCTGCAGAGGATGGTTTAGAAAGTTCTTGCCAGGGAGGTTGTATGAGCGAGGGCATCACGAAACCCAGCACAACACCGTAACTTCTCGCTGGCATCGCTTGGTGCCCCATGTCAATGCAATAAACTGATCGTCGGTGATTGTGTGGGGTTGTGTTCGATTGGGCTGGTTTAGGCGGTTGATCGAGCTGGGGCGATCAGTTGATCGCGGTCAGGTGATTGCCCCCGATTGCCTGAAATCGCCACCCTAGCTTCCCGGAAGTTATTTATCGACTTTGATCGGGGCAATCAGAAGCGAACCGTGACATGTCCTAACTTGTTTCCCAAGCAATCTCGCGCACGCCTCTGTCAGAATATTATGTTTCTCTAGTCTGCAGTGGGGTACTCTATAGTGAGTACAACCCTTTTAGGGTTTGCTATATGTATCCCAATGTTTGCTAGTGAACCTCTCACTTCCGCTCACTCTTCTCTCATTCATTCCTGTTTCTTTCTTCACAGCCTCGTTTAACCCCGATTCTCACACGCAACAGAACCGAATTCGCCGAACACTCCTCAAGTCCGAATCTGGAAATTTCTCGAACACGCCTCTCCTTCTCTCTTCCTCCTAGCACATTTCTTCTCAATTCTTCTCCGTTTCACTTCACCGTATGCCGATTTCCACCGCTTCACTCTAGAATAGTCCACACGCTTCCAACGCCTTCATTACGCCGTCGTAGAAGCTTTCGCCGTAGGTTCCGTGGTTTGGCGAACCAACCCTAACACCCGCGTCACCTGCGGCTGCGCGTGCTGCATCCCTCGTCGCCTCGCCTCGCAGCTCCGCGCCTCGTCCCTCGCGCAGCACGCGCCTCTCTCCTTCCAGCCGCCCGTTCAACGGGCAAGCAGGAGAGCAGGTATGCATTCTGCGCTTGTGACCTTGGGCACTCGTAGCGCGTTGAACACTCGTAGCGCGTTGAACACTCGTAGCGCGTCGAACACTCGTAGCGCGCTGAATGCTCGTGGCGCGCTGAACGCTCATAGTGCCCGCATCGCCGTGGCGCCATTGCAAATGCATGTGGCCCACTGATACTCGCCACGTGTCCAACGATTACTCGCACCCCTTCCCATCGCCCTCCTTCCGCCGCCCCTCCTCTCTCCCCCTGTCCTACTTCCCCCCAACTCCGCAGTTGCCGTCCAGATTCCCGTCCCTTTGCCACCCCCCCTTCTCCCCATCCCCCCTTTCATCCTCTTCCCCACACAGCAGTACCGCGCGCCCCACCGCCCCACCGCCGCACCTCCACTGGGTGCCATGGCGGCAGCGCGCCCCTCGTGTCGCCTGCGAGCGGCGGTGGGCGTGAAGGTGCCCTCTGCTGCTCTGCTCTCCGATCACCCACCCTCCCCAGGTGCTCCCTGCCCTCCCCAGGTGCTCCCTGCCCTCCCCAGGTGCTCCCTGCCCTCCCCAGGTGCTCCCCGCCCTCCCCAGGTGCTCCCCTGCTGCCATGCGGCTCTGCTCACTGCCCACTCTGCTGCTCTGCTCTGCCACTACCCCTCTCTGTTGCTTGGCTGCGCTCGCTTGGGCCCGCAAGGCCAACTCACCAGTCACCATCACTTGTCCTACTCTCTTGCTCTCATGACTCACTTATTGCACACGCCCTTCCCTTCTTTCCCTCCACTTCCCCTCTCTGGTCCATGCACCACCATGCACTACCATGCACCACCATGCACCTCCATGCACCACCATGCACCACTATCAGCATCGCTGCAGCAGTTCTCCTGGGACCTCCTGCCATCTGCCGCCGACCCCCTTGCCGCCACTGCCGCTGCCACAGCCAGCCCCTTCGCCTCCATCTCTGCTGCATTCGCGCCCCGCACCGCCCACCACCCCAACTCTGAAGATGCCGCTGACGCTGCTGACGCCGCCCGCGGGCTGTGCTTCGCGCGCATCCAGCCGCCCCGCCCCGCTCCTCCTC
This sequence comes from Closterium sp. Naga37s-1, assembly GCA_947471745.1. Classification (NCBI taxonomy): domain Eukaryota; kingdom Viridiplantae; phylum Streptophyta; class Zygnematophyceae; order Desmidiales; family Closteriaceae; genus Closterium; species Closterium sp. Naga37s-1. The sequence goes on from CANJKZ010000861.1 coordinate 2,413,214, forward strand.
GGTGCGTCGCTGTGCGCAGTGTGAACAGCCTGCGTGGGCTTGACTTGACACCCCTCCCCTGTCGTCACCACCAGCAGCATGGCTGCAGCATGAGCGAGTCGGAGTGCTGCTCTTTGCCCTGCACAGCACATCACCACCATTTTCCCCTCCCTCCTTCCATTGATGGTCCAGAAATTTACAGACATGCAGGCGAGTACAAATAACATCCTAAACAGCACCATCGTCAACAGTTACCCTTTGAGACACTCCAAGGGAGCTTCAGGGCGGGCTCCGGTATGGCAAGGCAAGACAGTCCCCCACGGCACGGACATGTCCTCGCCTGGGGCGCCCACGGGCGGATTCTGCACCTGGGCTGCCTCGTTACACTTTGTCACGTAGAGTACAGCCTGCCCGCGTTGCAATGCTACCGACCAGCACTGGCGGAATTGGTGTAGCAGCTTCGCTGCCTGGTAAGTTGTCGGGTCAGCGTTGAAGTGTGTGCAGGCCGCCGTCTCGCCAAGCAACTTGAGGGCGGCGGGGACTTCATCGCACGGGCAGCCATCCCAACGTAAGGAGCTGTCGGGTCGCGGTAGAGGGCCACTTTCTTTGCTGCTACTTCTCTTGCCGCCCAGCCCCTCCCGTTGACCACCGCAGTTTCATGTGTGCTGATTGGGCTGGTGATAGGCACATCACAAACCCATGCTTCTCCCAGCACCGATCCCGGATTGCTAGATCTGCCTTGCGGTTGTCGACGGGCAGAAAACCGTAGTTGCCTTGTGCACGATGAAGCTGGCGTCTTGCGCCATCTCCTCTCTCTCTCTCCGCCCTCACCCTGCACTGGCATGGCATGGCAGGGGTGGCGGGGCAGCGGGCAAGAAGGTGGAATACTACTCGGTGCGCCGCGTGCAGGCTGACGGCCGCTGCATGTTCCGCGCCCTGGTGAGCCCAGCAGCGCTGAGAGGCGTGTGAGGGAGGGGTGGGAGAGGTAGGGACGTGTGAGTGAGGGAGGGGCGGGGGAGGGAGGGGTGTGTGAGGGAGGGGCACTGACTGTGAAATAGTTGTTGCCAGTAGTGAAGGTACAGTGAGTGAGAGGCGTGTGAAGGAGAGGGGCGAGTAAGGTGAGTGAGAGAGCATGTGCGTGAGAGGGATGAGTGGGAGGGTGTGCATGGGAGGCATTGCGTGTGAGTGAAGGGGTGTGTGAGATGCGTGTGAATGAGCGAGATGCCTTCGAGCCATTGCCGCCTTCCTCCTTCTCCATGGCCCCATGCCGCCAATCCACCATGCCCCCACGGCCCCATGCCCCCACGGCCCCATGCCCCCACGGCCCCATGCCCCCACGGCCCCATGCCCCCACGGCCCCATGCCCCCACGGCCCCATGCCCCCACGGCCCCATGCCCCCACGGCCCCATGCCCCCACGGCCCCATGCCCCCACGGCCCCATGCCCCCACGGCCCCATGCCCCCACGGCCCCATGCCCCCACGGCCCCATGCCCCCACGGCCCCATGCCCCCACGGCCCCATGCCCCCACGGCCCCATGCCCCACGGCCCCATGCCCCCACGGCCCCATGCCCCCACGGCCCCATGCCCCCACGGCCCCATGCCCCCACGGCCCCATGCCCCCACGGCCCCCATGCCCCCACGGCCCCATGCCCCCACGGCCCCATGCCCCCACGGCCCCATGCCCCCACGGCCCCATGCCCCCACGGCCCCATGCCCCCACGGCCCCATGCCCCCACGGCCCCATGCCCCCACGGCCCCATGCCCCCACGGCCCCATGCCCCCACGGCCCCATGCCCCCACGGCCCCATGCCCCCACGGCCCCATGCCCCCACGGCCCCATGCCCCCACGGCCCCATGCCCCCACGGCCCCATGCCCCCACGGCCCCATGCCCCCACGGCCCCATGCCCCCACGGCCCCATGCCCCCACGGCCCCATGCCCCCACGGCCCCATGCCCCCACGGCCCCATGCCCCCACGGCCCCATGCCCCCACGGCCCCATGCCCCCACGGCCCCATGCCCCCACGGCCCCATGCCCCCACGGCCCCATGCCCCCACGGCCCCATGCCCCCACGGCCCCATGCCCCCACGGCCCCATGCCCCCACGGCCCCATGCCCCCACGGCCCCATGCCCCCACGGCCCCATGCCCCCACGGCCCCCTGCCCCCACGGCCCCCTGCCCCCACGGCCCCCTGCCCCCACGGCCCCCTGCCCCCACGGCCCCGTGCCCCCACGGCCCCGTGCCCCCACGGCCCCGTGCCCCCACGGCCCCGTGCCCCCACGGCCCCGTGCCCCCACGGCCCCGTGCCCCCACGGCCCCGTGCCCCCACGGCCCCGTGCCCCCACGGCCCCGTGCCCCCACGGCCCCGTGCCCCCACGGCCCCGTGCCCCCACGGCCCCCTGCCCCCACGGCCCCGTGCCCCCACGGCCCCCTGCCCCCACGGCCCCGTGCCCCCACGGCCCCCTGCCCCCACGGCCCCGTGCCCCCACGGCCCCGTGCCCCCACGGCCCCGTGCCCCCACGGCCCCGTGCCCCCACGGCCCCGTGCCCCCACGGCCCCATGCCCCCACGGCCCCATGCCCCCACGGCCCCACGCCCCCACGGCCCCACGCCCCCACGGCCCCACGCCCCCACGGCCCCATGCCCCCACGGCCCCACGGCCCCACGGCCCCATGCCCCCACGGCCCCACGGCCCCACGGCCCCATGACCCCACGGCCCCATGCCCCCACGGCCCCGTGCTGCAGGTATCGGGCATGGCGGCCAACAAGAACATGGCGCTCTCCCCCTCCGATGAGACTCGCGAGGCAGGTGCGAGCAGGCAGAGGGTGCGAGCAGGCAGAGGCTGGTACTTCACGTTTTCTTAGGTCACATAAACGTAAGCTTACTCGTAAATCTACGTAAAGTTGGTCAGGCCGGGCAAAAATAAATGTATGCAGATAAGAAGGTATCTGACTGGTATGAGGCGGTGACATGGCAGTGTATGCACGGAGCATCTGTAAGGTGATATAAGTAAGAGCTACTGTGCACAGCATAGAAGAAGCAAGCGACTGATTGGTTAGGCGCTTCCCATGTAGCCTCTTAGTCCTCAGAATTCGTTCCTTTCTGAGCAGCTAGAAATGTTTCTAACAGACCGTAAACATAAAGCTGGTTTGAGCCCAGGTAAGTAAACGTCAGTTACTATGTAAACCCAGGGCAGAGGGTGCAGGTGGGGTTGCGTGCAGGTGGAACGCAATGAAAGAGCTCCTCTTGGCATGCCATGAATCACTGTCCCTGCCGTCCTAACTGAAAGAAACTGAAGCTGTGATTGAGATCCAGGAAGGATACGTTGAGATCCAGGAAGGATACGTTGAGATCCAGGAAGGATACGTTGAGATCCAGGAAGGATACGTTGAGATCCAGGAAGGATACGTTGAGATCCAGGAAGGATACGTTGAGATCCAGGAAGGATACGTTGAGATCCAGGAAGGATACGTTGAGATCCAGGAAGGATGCGTTGAGAGCGGAGAGAACACGGTGGGGAGCTTGGTTGAGTGCCGACACCATCATTGCTTGGCCAATGAGGTTGGCCGCCCAATGATGCGAGGGATGTTAGTGTGGGGGGGTGAGAGGGGTGTCAATCAATGGCTGGATGATCCAAAAGGGGTGACGGGGGGGTATCATTGTTTGGGACACCCCCGTCAATCGCGGTCAAAGGTGTGGCTTGCACTTAACCAGAATTGGTCTGGGCGCCTTGGCACAATGTGTACACCCACATTGGGTGAAACACTAGCATGATTATAAACATACGTATGTTATATTCTAACACTTGCTCTCTGTTTTGTGCTTTGGGCCCCATTTCATGCCATGACATGCCACGCCGTGCCATGCCGCCCGCCATGCACCACGCTGTCATCCGTCTTGCGACCTGCCCGTGTGCGCGTGGGCACCAGACGAGTTGCGGCTGGCGGTGGCGGATGCGCTGTGCGGCAGTGAGAAGCGGCGCGCCGCTTATGAGGAGGCACTCATCGCCATCACCGTGGAGGAGAGCCTGCAGCGGTGAGGGGTGGGGGGGAGAGAGGGGGTTGGGCGGAGGGAGAGGAAGGGCAGGGGTAGGGGGATAGGCAGGGAGGGCATATGGGCATGAGTGGAGTAGATGAGTGGGTGATGCATGGAAGGCTGCATGAAGGGAGCAGCTGGGTCATGGGTTGTGGGTCACGGGATATGGGACACGGGATATGGGACACGGGATATGGGACACGGGATATGGGACACGGGATATGGGACACGGGATATGGGACACGGGATATGGGACACGGGATATGGGTTAAGGGTTACGAGGATAGCGACGGTGCCAGTTTCTGAGCGGCTGTTGGTGCGATCAGTGGAAGTGAGCCGTGAATGGGGGCGATGGGGGACATGTGCTGTGGATTCTGAGCACTGGTATGAAGGGAGCCACCCACATGTGGCGTCACTGTTTCCCGACCCGCGCTTGGACACCCGACCCTCCACTGCATCTCTGCATCATCTTACCATCATTTCAACCCACCCTGTCCTTCATCTCTCCCATTCTGCCGTCGCCCTTCCCTCCACCAATCAGGTACTGCCAGCGCATCACCAGGCCTGACTTCTGGGGGGGAGAGTCGGAGCTGCTGGTAAGGCGAGACAAGCGCTGCTAGTGGGGTCTGCTTCGTGTCCATGCATGCCATTTGTTCATGCCTCCTGTGAACGAACCCTTGCCAGCACTGTTATGTCTGATGCTGAATTGCCATCCCTTTTTGAGATTGTCTTACCTTTCTTTGTTCCCTAAGAGTACTCTTGTCACTGTTCTAGATCTGAAAGGACAGTCGCCTTCCTCCCTCAACTTACCCCACCACAGGTGCTGTCGCGCATGTGCTCGCAGCCCATCATTGTCTACATTCCTGAGTCCAAGGTACGCACACCTCAACCTCTCCCCTCTCTCCTCTGCAGCTCTGCCGCTTGCTGTGCAATGGTCAATGGTCAAGCACTGCACCACTCTCTCCATGCCAAGCCCACAATGCTCACCTTATTCCTTCTGCACTGCTTGCTGCTGCTGTGCCTCCTTCCCATGCCCCCATGCCCCCACCACCCCACCCCTCACGGCGTGGCAGGCGCGGCAGGGGGCGCGGTGGGGCGGGGGCGTGGTGCCGATTGCGGAGTACGGCAGCGAGTTCGGGCGGGCGGCGGGTGCACACGGCAACAAGGCGCGCAAGGCGGTGCGGCTGCTGTACAACGGCACCAACCACTACGACCTCCTCCTCTAGGCTCGGCAACCACTACGACCTCCTCCTCTAGGCTCGGCAACCACTACGACCTCCTCCTCTAGGCTCGCCAACCACTACGACCTCCTCCTCTAGGCTCGCCAACCACTACAACCTCCTCCTCTAGGCTCGCCAACCACTACGACCTCCTCCTCTAGGCTCGCCAACCACTACGACCTCCTCCTCTAGGCTCGCCAACCACTACGACCTCCTCCTCTAGGCTCGGCAACCACTACGACCTCCTCTAGGCTCGCCAACCACTACGACCTCCTCATCTAGTGCCCCGCCTGCGCACCTGTGCCCTGTTTTGACGCACATAGATCCAACTAATGGAAGGCAAGAGGCTGCTGCGCTGTGCAGCGCTAACCATCACAATCTGCTCATTAAGTGATTTGAACTTGTGCCACTCGGTTGTTGAAGTTTCTAAGCCAAGAAGCCAGTAATAAGCTCAAAACACATTGAAACAGTACCTTCGATTTGTATCATAGAATAGATAGTACATACATAAGTTTGGAAGCTTTACAGGTTGGAGCATTCAGGTGATGTGGATTTCCGCCCTGCACATGTGACCCCAATTCTCAGCGTCTCTCAAAGACATCAAAACTACCTCATCCTTTCTGCCTTTGCCCAGGTGTGACCGAGTAGAGAAAGACACACTTCGCTTGTCTGTCTAGCGTAATTTTCGCCACACGAAATTACTGGACTAGCGTCGACGATAGTAGTGACGATCACGCACTTCCTGTGAAGCCGAAATTGTCCCAATCCCACAAATCAAAGTCTCCCGCCACCACTCCCTCCTCCGCGCCCGCCACAACCGTCGTCCATCATGTCGCATTGCGTGTCGCCCACGCTTCCAGCAGCTCGAATTCTCGCGCCATTGCGTCGCGCCTCCCCTGCCCTGCCGCCGCCCCTCGCTCTCACCGCGCCACATGCGTTCCGTCACGCCGCCAGTCAACGCGAGTCAACGCGTCGGCGGGTGGCGGTCAACGCGGCGGCCAACGGTCCACCGCCGCCAGAGGCCGCGTCGCCGCGCCCGTCGGAGCCGGCCGGCGAGCCCCGCGGCCCGTCGAACGCGGCGGCGCCATCCAGCGGAGTGGCGGCGCCCGTCGCGGCGTCGTGGGCGGCGGCGCTAGCGGGCGTGGAGGTGACGGCGCTGGACGGCACGCGAGTGGCGCTGACGTCACTGTGGGCGACGCGGCGCGTAGTGGTGGCGTGGACGCGACACTTTGGGTGAGACCCAGCTGCGCGCGCTGGGGGGTGTGGGGTGGCTGCTAGGGGGTCGAGGTGGGGAGCGTGCAGGGCGAAGTTAAAAGAAGCCATCGCACCACCATCCCATCGCACCATCGTCCCATCGCACCATCGTCCCGTCGTACCACCATCCCCTTCCATGCCATTTAACCTCATCCCTGCATCCCATCCATTTTTCCATGCCATGCCATGGTGTGGTGGCACCTCTCCTGCCTTTGTGGGTGGCATGGCTTGTGACCCATTGATCTCCCCTTCCCTCCACTGTGTTTTTCACCCTTGCGTTCACTATCGCCCCCCATCCACTGCTCGCACCTCTCTCTAATTCTTGCCCTCCCCTGCCCGTATCGCCCTGCCAGCTGTCTGCTCTGTCGCAAGCTAACCACCATGTTGGCAAAAGAAAAGGTGGGCCAATGAGAAGGCTGTTGCTTTCTGCCTCCGCGCTTGCTTTCTCGTTGCTGCGTGCTCTCTGAAACGCCTATTGCTTCGCAGCTGAAGTGTCTCTGATCGCTGTACCTCTGCATCTCTGCCATGCCCTTGTTATTGTCAGGATGCGTTTGAAGCAGCAGGCGTGACTCTTATCATCATTGGCCCGGGCTCCATCCAACACGTGAGCTGCCACGCCACGCCTGCTGTCTTGCACTCACAGCTGCCACGCCCGCTGTCTTGCACTCCAGCTGCCTATGCTCACCTCATCCATGTATCGCTGCTCACTTCGCGTCCATCTCGAACTGCTGTGTGCAGGCGCAACAATTTGTTGATCAAACCAACTTCCCAGGAGGTGAGCGAGATGGGCCTTCTGCCACGCTGCCGCCTCTCTGCTCTCTCCTCTGCACCGTATTCTCCCACGTGCCTGAGGCTTTTTGTAATATTCAATAGCATCGTGCTTTTTAAAGACCGGCCCTTACAAGGTTTTGTTTGTGTCCTTGAGCGCATTTCTCCCTGCCTGCAATCGGTTGCTTTAGATTCTCTGCTTTCCTTCCTCACACCCCGTCACTGCCCTCAACCGTCTCCTCCCCCCCCCTCGCATCCACACATCTCTGCTGGCACCACCATCTCCCATCCGCCAATGGTGCAACGCCATCCCATTGCATCAGAGGTGTATGCGGACCGCCAGCGCGCGTCATACGAGGCGCTGCAGTTCGTGTCGGGCCTCTCCACCGTCTTCTCTCCCACCGTCAGTCCCCTCCCCTCTCTGCCGTCGCCTCCCCTTTTTTTTCGCTTACATCCCCTCCCCTCCCCCTCCCCCCCCCACCCCCGAAGTCCATTGCTAAAAGCACAGTGAACATCTATGCTGTTTTGCATTTGAATGAGAGTTGTTTCTGGCCGGCGGACAATGAGTACGCCCTTGTTGCCCATGTCGCAGGCAGGAGGGTTATTTATAAGCAACAGAAAGTGATTTTTGAGAGGCAACACCAACCAGGGTTCGAAATTTCGACTAACTTTTCATATTTGGGCGAAATATTTCGATGTTGAAATTTTCCCCCGAAATTTTCGATAATTTCGGTCAGGAGGAAAAACGTTTCTTGGTGGAAAATTTCGCCAGAAATTTTAAGAAAATAAAAATAAAAATCATATGTAAATGACAAAAAAAACGATGGGTGCATATCTTACAGGCATTTGGCTGCCAGATCCAGGCGTATCTGGCATTTTGCCGCCAAATCTAGCCAGATCTGGCATTTCGCAGCCAGATCTAGGCAGATCTGGAAAATTTCTGCCAATTTTTAGGAAGATCTGGCATTTAGGTGCCAGATTTCCGCAGATTTGGCATTTTGCCGCAATAACTTTTGAGCAGTTTTTTTTTTTTTTTTTCAAGGTCTAGCAAAATTTTGCCAAATTTTTCAAAATGACCGAAAATTTCCCAGCGAAAATTTCCCTGACCGCAAATTTCAACCCTGACACCAACGCACCTTTGCCCATCTTATCAGATCACTGCTTCGGAAAGAGCATGTTATGCTATCTGCATGCGGTGGGCCCTTTTTATGCCTTGGGTGATGCTGCTGCTCATGCTGCGATGCATGCTTTTCTCCCGTCCGCCTGTGTTCGCCCCAACCTGCCCGCCATGCTGCAGGCGGCGCTGAGTGTGGGGAGGGCGCGCATGGAGGGCTTTCAGCAGGACTGGGGGCTGTCGCTGCAAGCTGACACCGTGCTGAGGGCCGCGTGGTGAGTGATGGCGAGGCGCAGGAGGGCAGGCAACGAGGGTGCCCTTGTCTAGATTTCGCATAGCATCAAGCTATGCAGACTTCATTGGAGTAGCAAACTGCATGGCAACACTGCGTGTGAACGACCTGCAGATGTACAAGGGCCATTCGGTGGATACTCATGTGAGCTTGTTCCATGCTAGTTCTGTGTGTCTCCTCATGTGCCATTTCCCCATCACAGGCAGCAGGGTGGCATCATAGTGGCGGGGCCAGGCATTGACAACCTGCTCTTCCTGCACAAGGTGCCCTCACCTGCTTCTTGTCAAAATCCCAACCACTAGACCATTGGGATAAAAGGGCTTGTTAAGTAGCGGGTCAGTGCGCCCATAACCCCCCAGGACAACGAGCCTGTAACCCTTCCCTAGGATCAATCGGGGATCACCAGTGGACCTCTGGCACCCCCCCACATTGGGATGCTCGAAGTGCACACACTGGGATTCGAAACCCGAGACCTTCGCTCTGATTTCTATGTTGCAAAATACGCGACCAGCGTACGGTACGCGTTCGAACTATACGCTACCGTGCATTCGTGATACGCTGAGTTCCAGCATACAAAAAAACCCGAAATACAGAGTGTCGGGCAGGCAAAAGGATTCTTCGGGCAAGGATAAAACACTTCAGTGGAGGTAGAATCCTTCAGGAGTGTTTTTTTTCTTAGATGCTCGTTGATGCGGATAATCTCCTGGGCGTTTTTGCGATAAGGAACTCTGAAATGTTCGAGGGATCGTTGGCCAGAATCGCCCTGAAATTTCGGCCGCGAAGATGCTGGAATGTGACGCTTAAGCCACAATTAGCAATAACAGATGCGGCATTGGCGGTCGACATAGCTGTTTGAAGCTACATCGTAGAGTAAAATAGGTGTGAGACAATTGAGATACGAAAGGTTGTTGTACGGAAAGCTGCCAACTGCTAGTGATGGGTGGGAGGGAAAGGTTGGGTTTGGGGGGTGGTGTGCGGTGATGTGCAGTGGAAAAGGGGGGTGGGGGATCAATTTGAGTCTCGAATGTCAAATTTAGGTTTCACAGAATCGCAGATCACGAGAACGGCAGAACATAGTTTTTAGTTTTTTTTTTCGGGCTGCCCGACCTAGTCGTATCGCGTATTATGGACGTATCACGTTTTTTTCGTATATACGCTTCCGTACAAACGTGATACGCGTCGAAGCCTTCGCGTATAGTGCAACATAGTCTGATACCATGTCAGAATCCCAATCACTAGACCATTGGGATAAAAGAGCTTGTTAAGTAGCGGGTCAGTGCGCCCATAACCCCCCAAGACAACGAGCCTGTAACCCTTCCCTAGGATCAATCAGGGATCACCAGTGGACCTCTGACACTTCTCACCTGCTTTTCGCCTGCTTCTCACCTGCTTCTCACATGCTTCTCACCTGCTTCTCACATGCTTCTCACCTGCTTCTCTCATGCCCCTCACATGCCCCTCACATGCCCCTCACCTGCCCCTCACATGCCCCTCACTCACATGCCCCTCACTTGCCCCTCACCTGAATGTCACCTCGTTATGCTTGCTAGATTATCAGGCATACAACACACATGTGGGCATCACACGGTTACCAGCCACCCTCACCGCTATCTCTCTCTCCCGTGCCTGCAGGACAAGGAGGCTGGTGACGAGCCGGATGTGCGCGACATCATTGCTGCCGCCCGCCAACCCCTGCCGTGATATATCATATAACGCTGTCTGTGTTGGTTACAGTAGAAGTTTGGGGATTCTATGAAATGCAATGTGTTACACTTAAGCAAGGACCTCCCTTGACATCCTACTTTATGGATAAGTTATGTACAAGTGTAGATATGATGATTGATAGTGTTCCTTCTAGAAGTTGATTGCCTCCATGAGCAATACTTGATACATGAAGATGCACCAACCAGCTCACTTCTATTGATTTAAGGGCCCAAAATATCAGGGTAAAATACCATTTTTGCCTTGATGATAGGCCGCTTTTTCCCAGTTACCCATGTGAAATCGGGCTATCAAATTTTTTACCCTAGAGAAATCAGGCTACACTGTAAACAATGTTGGGCTGAAAACAAGCCTTCAGGATCTTTTCAAGGCTAAGACTGTGGGTAGAGATGTTGTAATTGCGGAAGCGTATAGTAATCTTGCCGAACCACCTTGCACTAGTGTGTGAGAGCAAGAGATTGATTATAGCAAGGTAATACAAAGTCTTTTATAAGATTACAAGGAATACGAAAAGGTGCAACTAATTGTTTTGCTGTTGCGGTTCGATAGAGTAACGACTCGGGCAACTGCTCAATACCGAGTCAGTTGTTTGTGTCGAGAATGAAGATTAGGGTCAAGGGTTTGACCGAGGCGAGGGTCACGAGAAGGAAAGTGGCGAGGGAAAAGTGCAAGCCAAAAGAGGGTGTTCATATCAGAAGTAGTAGGAGTACGGCCTAGGCTTAGTAGCCTAGGCCACAGTAGGACTAGTAACGAGGAGCCAAGTACGAGCTAGGAATGTGTGTAGGAACAGAATTGAGAAGGAATGATTGAACTAGCAAGCAGTAGGATACAAATAGCAAACCCTAAGGGGCTGTACTCACTATAGAGTACCCCACTGCAGGCTACACAAACAACATATTCTGACACACCCCCATAGCCAAAGTGGGGTGTAATCAGCACAATGAGCAGTCATAGCAATAGTTCATAATTATCAGCAAAGCTAGAGGCTATCACAGAGGGCAAGTGAGGAGGAGGAGGGACTATGAAAGGAGAGAAGATGGGAGGCGACGACTGAAGCTGCAGACACACGGGCAACAGAAGCGGCTGACACAGTGGCGGCTGACACAGTGGCTACCGAGACAGAGCGCCCCGGAATACTGGAGTAACTGGCTCTGCGGCTACGACGAGCGGCAGAAGCAACGGACCCACGGGCGACTGGTGCAGCAGGCTCTCAGTGGCTACCGAGACAGTGCGTCCCGGAATACAGGAGTAACAGGCTCTGCGGCTGCGACGAGCGGCAGGAGCAACGGACCCACGGGCAACAGGTGCAGCAGGCTCTCTGAGCTACCAGGACAGTGCGCCCCGGACTACAGGTGCTGCGGACGACAAGACAGCAGCCTCCACTCAACCTCCCCCAACAGTCCCACACCCCTCTCACACACCCCCTGCTTCACCCCTAGCTCCACTCCCACATCACCCCCCTAGTGCCACTCCCCACGACTCCCACACCTCCACCCCCCTCAGCGGCAGCTGCAGCAGTGGGAGACGAAAAAGGAGGAGGGGAGAACCCACACCTCTCACCCCCATGCTCGCCACCCCACACCCCAGCCACCGCGGAACGCACGGTGGAATGGGAGCAATGGGCAGCACGGGGGGGGGGGGGGGGGGGGGACGGGGCGGGCTTCTGCAGAGGCGGCTCGCGCGGGTCCTGGGGCGGCTGCTGCAGGTGCGGGCTGCTCCAGGGGCGGCTGCTGCAGGTGCGGGCTGCTCCAGGGGCGGCTGCTGCAGGTGCGGGCTGCTCCAGGGGCGGCTGCTGCAGGTGCGGGCTGCTCCAGGGGCGGCTGCTGCAGTGGCGGGCGGCTCCAGGGGCTGCTGCTGCAGTGGCGGGCGGCTCCAGGGGCTGCTGCTGCAGTGGCGGGCGGCTCTTGGGGCGGCCGCCGCAGTTGAAAGGCAGAAGGGGGGGGGGGGGGGGAAACGCACGGCCCCCAGGGCGCCCCGAGGGGCGACGAGAAGGGAGCCGCGCGGCCCCCCCCCGGGGCGCCGCGACGGGCACCAGGGAGGGCGCCGCGACGAGCCCCCAGAGCCGCCTCGACGGGCGACGGGGAGGGTGCCGCGCGGGCCCCCCGAAGTCGCCTCGACGGGCGACGGGGAGGACGCCGCGCGGGCCCCCCGAAGTCGCCTCGACGGGCGACGGGGAGGGCCGCGCACGGCCCCCGAAGTCGCCTCGACGGGCGACGGGAGGGGACCGCGCGCGGCCCCCGTGGTCGCCACGACGGGCGACTGGTGGGGAGGCCGCGCGGGCCCCCAAGGTCGCCTCGACGGGCGACGGGAGGGGAGGCCGCGCGGGTCCCCGAGGTCGCCTCGACAGGCGCTTCGACGGGAGGGGACCGCGGAGGCCCCCCCAAGGGCACCACGACGGGCGCCACGGAAGGGAAAACCGCCAGGCGCCCCGAGCGCGTGGCGGGCAGAAATTAGGGTTTCGCCGCCGCGCACCACGGGGCGCGCGGCGGACAGTACGGCAGCGGAAGCGGGTGGTGGGCCCATACACAGGAAGGCGGCAGACATGCCGCCCTCTGATACCATATCAGAAGTAGTAGGAGTACGGCCTAGGCTTAGTAGCCTAGGCCACAGTAGGACTAGTAACGAGGAGCCAAGTACGAGCTAGGAATGTGTGTAGGAACAGAATTGAGAAGGAATGATTGAACTAGCAAGCAGCAGGATACAAATAGCAAACCCTAAGGGGCTGTACTCACTATAGAGTACCCCACTGCAGGCTACACAAACAACATATTCTGACAGTTCACTATGGAGCGAGCAGTACAAATAGGCAAGAATGAAGAAAGGCAAATGGTACACCACCTAGCAGGAAACTAAGATAACTACACTAGGCTACTGTAGGCATTTATATGAAAGTATACAAATACATTTCAACACACCCCCTAAATGCCTACAGTGGAAACCCGTGTGTAGCACAAAGTCTGCAGGGGTACAACAGGTGCAGTGGAAGAAACAGAAACAAGCAAGAGCAGTAGTAGCCGGTGCAGGAGTGGCAAATCTAGCTGTAGCACGCCCTCAGCCAAAGCAGAAACAGATGTAGGGGCGGCAGGTCGCCTGAGGAGCAGGCTCTGTGGCTGCAACATGCAGCAGGACAGTAGCGGCTCGACGGCAGCACCTGCAGGCCCCAGCAGAAGGTGCCACGGTAGCAGCGGGTGGCAGCTGCAGATGCTTGACTGTTTTCCCACCACCCTCTCTTACCCTCCCCCCCAGAGCATCACAAGCGGCAATGAGAGAGAGAGAGGAGGGGTGGCTGCTGGCTTTGCAGAGTCTCTCTCGCCACCCTCTCACACTCCCCCCGTTTCCCTTCACCCTCCCCCCGCAACCTCTCCCCCCCCTTCACGGCGAATCCCGCTGAAGGGAGGGGTAGGACGGGCTGCAGGCAACTCACACCCGCCACCCCCACATCTCCCTCCCCCCACGGCAAAAGCTGCGGAAGGGAAGGGGGGGGCGGTGTTAGCTGCTGCTCACGCAGGTGCTGGCGACGGGCGCTGGTGTTGGCGCACACGGCCGTGCGCAAATGCGCACGGTCGTACACAGCTGCGCGCAGCAATGCGCGCCCGTACGCAGCTGCGCACGGCTGCTGCTGTGGTCGTGACAGAACGGGGTGGGGCAGGTCGGGACGGGGCGGGTAGCGCTGGGCGGGTGACAGGGCGAAGGAGCAACGGGGCAGTACAAGCCGCCCAGCTCGTTGCCATGACAGCAAAAAACTTGCCGTCGCGCCCGTTACGTCAGTCGCAACTAAAGGCGCGACGGCCGCCATGAAACAAGGAATACGCGGTGGGCCCATGGAGCAATTAAAAACAGTAGGCCAGGATATTACATGCTCTGTACCATGTCGAGAATGAAGATTAGGGTCAAGGGTTTGACCTAGGCGAGGGTCACGAGAAGGAAAGTGGCGAGGGAAAAGTGCAAGCCAAAAGAGGGTGTTCACTATGGAGCGAGCAGTACAAATAGGCAAGAATGAAGAAAGGCAAATGGTACACCACCTAGCAGGAAACTAAGATAACTACGCTAGGCTACTGTAGGCATTTATATGAAAGTATACAAATACATTTCAACAGTCCTTGCTGTCGCGCTGTATTTCGTCGAGTCAAGGGTCGCTGACCTTTGACCTTCGCGTAACTTCAGCTGTTACGTTTTGTTAACCTCCTTGGTTGACTCGCTTGTTGCTTCACTGTAGTCTGCTTCGTTCGTGTTATTACTTTGATACTTTAGAAGCGCCAACTATGTGTTTCCAACACTCCCCTTCGCTTCTCGAGTGTCATCACCTTTGTTGCTGGTGACGTGGCCTTGTCCAGTCAGTAGCATGCAGTACTCGAACTTCTGCTTTCCAAGTTTCTGTCATAACATTATAGCTTATACATTTGTGTAGGCTGTAGTGGGGTAGCCCATAAGGGGTACAACCCAATTAGGGTTAGTACTTGTACCCAACCCATTGCTAGTTCATTCATTCTTGTTCGCTATTTTGACATGGTATCAGAGCAGGTTCCTTGGGCCCACCACCTGCTACGCTGCTAGTACCCCCTAGGCCCGTCGCGCCCCTTAGGCCCGTCGCGCCACCTCACTGCCCCGCGCCCCCCCCCCCCCCTACGATCGAGGCCCCTAGGCCCCGTCGCTCACGGCCCCTCGGCCCCGTCGCTCACGGCCCCTAGGCCCGGCCCGTCTCTACCCCTAGCTCGGCCCCTCGGCCCCGTTGGCCCCGTCGCCCCTAGCCGCGCCCCTTGGCCCCGTCGCCCCTAGCCGCGCCCCACGGCCCCGTTGGCCCCGTCGCCCCTAGCCGCGCCCCATGGCCCCGTTGGCCCCGTCGCCCCTAGCCGCGCCCCTCGGCCCCGTTGGCCCCGTCGCCCCTAGCCGCGCCCCACGGCCCCGTTGGCCCCGTCGCCCCTAGCCGCGCCCCTCGGCCCCGTTGGCCCCGTCGCCCCTAGCCGCGCCCCACGGCCCCGTTGGCCCCGTCGCCCCTAGCCGCGCCCCACGGCCCCGTTGGCCCCGTCGCCCCTAGCCGCGCCCCTCGGCCCCGTTGGCCCCGTCGCCCCTAGCCGCGCCCCACGGCCCCGTTGGTCCCGTCGCCCCTAGCCGCGCCCCTCGGCCCCGCTGGCCCTGTCGGCCCTAGCCGCGCCCCTCGGCTCTGTTAGCCCCGTCGCCCCTAGCGTTGGCCCCGTTGCCCACACCTAGGCCCCGCGGCCCCTCGGCCCCTAGATACCTCGGCCCCGCCACTCGGCCCCTCGGCCCCTTGACCTCTTTGCCACTGCTGCTACTGCTACTGCTGCTACTGATGCTGCTACTGCTGCTACTGCTACTGCTGCTCCTCTACTGCTGCTACTGCTGCGACTGCTGCTACTACTGCCATCCCTCTCGCAGCCCCTGCCGCCCCGCACGCCGCCTAGCTTGCCTGCTATGACTTCTCTTCGTCGTAGCGGTGGGCGTGGGCACGGCGGTGGTGGTAGCAGTGGGAGTGGTGGCGGCCGTCCTAGTAGTCGCTGTGGAGCTGTTCGGTGGGGAGTTTCTGGCGGTGGCCAGATGCGGGTGCAGCAGCGTCAGCACGAGGCCCTTACACCCCAGTATCTCTGTGAGTGGTACACTAGTAGGGGTAGTGGCGGCGGCAGTAGTGCCGGTCGCTCTGCAGCTGTTCAGTTGGGAGTTACTAGCGGAGGCCTGCCAAAACTGCAGCGGCGTCCGCGCAAGACCCTTTCGCCTCAGCAACTTCGTGAATGGTACGTTCAGCGTGGGGAGTCTCGGGGTAGTGCTCGCTGCCCGTATGTCATTCGCACAGGTGACCGAGCTGGTCAGACTTGCGGGACAGTTGGTCACACACAGTCTCGCTGCTTCTCCTATCTGAGCGACACCTGGCGTGCAGAGTTTGGCAACGCAACAGAGCTTCCCCGCTTGCTCGAGCTGGTTAGGCAGGGTGTGGATATCTTTACTCTAGACTATGATGCTATTATCTCTGCCATGTATGCTTTGTCTTTTAGTGCTGAGGGTGACTGTTACCGGTGTGTGCCACCTGACCCACGTATAGCGGCTGCTGCTCTAGGTGCTAGTGCGTCTGGTACTCCCCCTAATATTGCGCCTGCTGAGGCCTTGCACACCTTCACGTTGGACTCAGGCGCCTCGGGCTGTTTCTTTCGTGACAGCACCACTTTCACTCCTCTCCCTGCACCTGTCCTGGTCAGACTGGCTGACCCCTCTGGGGGCCCGGTCATGGCCAGTTCCTCCACTGTCCTCCTGTGTCCGGTGGTTCCGTCCGGCTCACTGACAGGTCTTCACCTCCCCTCGTTCTCTACAAACTTGGTGAGTACCGCTGCCCTTCAGGATGCGATGGTCACTACCACCACTCCTGGGGGTCAGCGTGTGTCGATCTGCACGTGCACACGGACGGGGCGTCACCTGGCTACGTTCACTCGTCGGTCAGGGTCGAGTCTGTACACGCTTTCTACCGGGCCTCCTCAGGTCGCTGCGTCTGCTCAGGTGTCCGCGTCAGGTCAGATAGCCGCCTCTTGCTCGTGTCGCCTCCTATCGCACCAAACTCTTCTGTGGCACCACCGCCTGGGTCACCCCTCCCTGCCACGCCTTCGTGGCATGCACTCCCGGTTTCTCTTCTCTGGTCTACCCAGGTCTTTGCCTCCCCTCCCGCCCACGCCTGCCCCGCCCTGCCTTCCTTGCGTCGAGGGGCGGCAGCGCGCCGCTCCTCACTCCTCCTCGTTTCCCCTGACGACTACTCCCCTGCAGACTCTCCACATGGACGTGTGGGGCCCAGCCCACGTCAGTGGACAGGGCCGCGAGCGCTACTTTCTGCTGGTCGTTGACGACTACTCGCGGTACACCACGGTCTTCCCCTCGCGCAGCAAGGGTGAGGTCGTTGATGTCTAGATCCCTTGGATCTGCACAGTCCGTCTCCAGCTCCGCGAGCGCTTCGGTACGGACCTTCCTTTCCTACGTCTGCACTCTGACAGAGGTGGTGAGTTCTCCTCCGACCTCTTGCAGGACTTTTGTCGTGGGGAGGGCATTCTCCAGTCGTTCACGCTTCCGGCCTCCCCTCAGCAAAATAGGATTCCTGAGCGCCGCATTGGCTTAGTCATGGAGGTCGCTCGTACCTCCATGATCCATGCGGCCGCTCCCCATTTTCTGTGGCTGTTTGCAGTCCAGTACGCTGCGCATCAGCTCAACCCCTGGCCCCGTGTCTCCTTGCCGGAGACCTCGCCTACACTGCGTTGGACGGGGAAGGTTGGCGATGCGTCGGTGTTCCGGGTCTGGGGTTCTCGTGCCTTTGTTCGCAATACGTAGGTGGACAAGCTCTCCGCCCGCGCCATTCCCTGCGTCTTCCTTGGCATTGTCCTTGACGTGCCTGGCTGGCAGTTTTACCACCCCACCTTGCGCCGTGTCCTCCCGTCTAAGGACGTCACGTTCGACGAGTCGGTTCCCTTCTACCATCTCTTCCCCTACCACTCTGCCCCTCCCCCGGCCCCACCGTTCTTCCTTGCTCCCGTTCCACCTCTGGTAGATCCCCTCCTGCCCCAGGGTCTTTCTCTTTTGGGTGTGTCTCAGGTAGACCCTCTCCCTGGTACTGCGCTTGTTCAGGTAGCTCTCGGCTGAGGTGCTCCTCCAGGTGCTGCGTCTGGGGGTGCTGCGTCTGGGGGTGTGGAGCCAGGGGGTGCGGGGTCTGAGGGTGTTGGGTCTAGGGGTGCTGAGCTTGGGGGTGCTGAGCCTGAGGGTGTTGAGCCTGGGGGTGCTGAGTCGGAGGGTGCGGAGTCTGGGGGTGCTGAGCCCCGGGGTGCTGCTTCGTCTGGAGGTCCTGTTGGTGCTTCGCCGTGACTGTCTTCGCAGCAGCTGCGTGAGTGGCTTGTTTGGCACGCACACCGTCGGAGTAGAGCTCTCGGAGCTGGAGGCGCTGGAGACACTGGAGCTGGAGGTGCTGCTGTTCCTGCTGGAGCTAGCGGTACTGGAGGTGCTGCGGCTACTAGTCCTGGAGGTGCTCGTACCAGTGGTGCTGGAGCTGCCGGGACTGGTGGTGTTGGGTGCGCTGGAGCTGGAGACCCTACGGAGCTTGGAGCAACTGGCGTTGGAGGCGCTGGAGCTGGAGTTGGAGGCCCGGGTGCAGGAGGCGCTGGAGCTACCGGAGCTGGAGTTGGAGGCACTGGCGCCGGAGGCGCTGGACCTGTAGGAGCTGGAGCTGTTGACCCTGACACTGGAGGTGCTGGAGGCACTGTGCGGCCGTGACCGTACTTCGTTCCCCTGCTTCAGCAGGTTCTTGGGGTCCCGTCTTCTCCTGGTCTTCCTCCTCCCTTCCTGTGTCCACCGCCTGACCAGTCGCAGCCGTCGTTACAGCCGGCCTCCCCACTGCCTGCTCCCTCTCCTTACACTGAGCAGTCCGGCGGTCTTACAGAGCGTCGTGAGCCTGCGTCTCATCCTGTCTCGCCTGTTCGCACTACTCGTCGCGCTCCTCGTTTGCATCCTCCTCCTGTCCCCGACACGCACGCTATGGCACTCCATCCTTCCTCTGTTCCACTGCGCATTCCTCTGCCTGCTCCTCCTGAGTCCTCTCTTCCTGAGGTCCCTGACCCTGCGTCTGACCATGCTTGTGCTGACAGTCCCATTGTCTCTCGTCTCCTTGCCACTGCTGTCACTGACCCTTCCTTTGAGTCTGCTTCTGCATCTGCTCTCGTTGCTGAGCTGCTTGACTTTGCTGCTGCTTGTCGTCTAGACTACGCAACTGCTCTTGTTGCTGAGTCTGAGTCTGCCAGTCCTCTGTCCGTCAAGGGTGAGTGTGCTCTTGGCACGGACGTCCTTGAGGACAGGAGGACTTTGAGTGTCTTGCAGCTGCTGTACCTCGTTTCGCTTCCATGCTGCTTGCCCCTGAGGAAGACCCAGATGCACCAGACATCCCGACCCCGCGCTCTTACGCAGAGGCGATTACGGGTCCTTACTCCTCTCAGTGGTGGGCAGCCATGGATGCCGAGATGGCATCCTGGAATTCCACAGGCACCTACGTCGACGAGGTTCCCCCACCTGGGGCAAACATAGTCGATGGCATGTGGATTTTCAGGGTGAAGCGACCGCCGGGTTCACCGCCTGCCTTCAAGGCGCGTTACGTTGCTCGTGGCTTCAGTCAGCGACAAGGGGTTGACTACTTCTAGACCTTCTCCCCCCACCCTGAAGATGACTACTCTTTGGGTGTTGCTGCACGTCGCTGCTCAGCGTGACTACGAGTTACACTCTCTGCACACCTTTCCTGAAGGGCAGCCTGCGCAAGGAGATATGGCTGCGCCGACCACCTGGTTTCACTGGGACGTTTCCTACAGGTACCCAGTGGAGCTTCCACCGGCCAGTCTACGGTCTCCGCCAGGCGCCTCGCAAGTGGCACGACACACTGAGGACTACAATTGCGGCTCTTGGGTTTGCTCCTTCTACTGCGGACCCGTCGCTGTTTCTACGCACCGACACCTCGCTGCCGCCGTTCTACGTCCTTGTGTACGTCGACGACCTCGTCTTTGCCACAGCTGACACTAAGGCACTGACCCTTGTGAAGTTGGAGCTGCAAAAGAGACACACCTGCACTGACCTGGGTGAACTGCGCAGCTATCTTGGCCTGCAGATCACCCGGGACAGAGCACGGCGCACCATCACACTGACTCAGTCACACATGGTGCACTAGGTCCTTCAACGCTTCGGTTTCCAGTTCTCCTCGCCACAGCCCACTCCTCTGTCTACCAGCCATTCACTCTCAGCTCCACCTTCAGACGAGTCCGTAGAGCTGAGTGGTCCGTATCCAGAGCTTGTGGGTTGCCTCATGTACCTGATGACGTGCACACGACCTGACATCGCGTACCCTCTCAGCCTTCTGGCTCGCTACATGGCTCCCGGTAGGCACCGAAAGGTGCACTGGAATGCTGCGAAGAGGGTACTGCTTTACCTGTGCAGTATATCGGGCATGGGGCTCGTGCTTGGAGGACGGGGTCCAGTTGTTCTCACGCAGACGCTTCTTGGGTTGACGACTCAGCTACGCAGCGGTCATCACATAATTACACCTTCAGCCTTGGTTCCGGCTCTGTTTCTTGGCGGTCTACCCGCTCATCTTCAATTCTCAGCTCCAGTTGTGAGGCTGAGATCTACGCCGGGGCTATGGCTGCTCAGGAGCTACGTTGGCTCACCTACCTGCGGACCGACTTGGGAGAGCAGCTTCGTTCGCCTCCAGTTCTGTACGTAGACAACAAGGCCATGATTGCCTTGTGTCAGGAGCACAGACTGGAGCACTGAACGAATCACATCGCTCTGCGATACTTCCTTCTCGAGAGTTGCAGTAGCGTGGCCAGCTTTGTCTTGCGTACGTGGCCACTCGGGCCAACACTGCTGATGTCTTCACCAAGGCACTTCCGCCTGGTGATCATCAGCGCTTTGCTACTGTGTTAGGCCTTGTGCTTACTCTTCCTCACTTGCTTACTGCTTGACTCTGCTTGTACTGTAATCTATATATATACCTGCATGCTTGCACTTGCTAGGGTATGATGACTGTATTGTTTGTTCTCTTTATATAACTCTGCATGTGAACTGGCCTTGTGGCCCTTTGCTTGTGCTCGGACTGTGTGGTGACTTTGTGATCCACCCTGAGCTTACTTTGCTTTTCTTGACTGGTCTTGTGACCACTTGTTCTCCCCCACTTTGCCTATGGGGGTGTGTCAGAACATTATAGCTTATACATTTGTGTAGGCTGTAGTGGGGTAGCCCACAAGGGGTACAACCCAATTAGGGTTAGTACTTGTACCCAACTCATTGCTAGTTCATTCATTCTCGTTCATTATTTTGACAGTTTCTTGGTCAAGTAATATGCTGCCATCTCGGATGTGGGATAGTAGGATAGCTCGAGTGTTCCTTTCTCGATCTCGTCCTTCACGAAGAAATACTGAAGGGCGATGTGCTTCGTTCGATTCGCGAACCCGCTCTTGTTCGCTATGCGAATTGCGGATTGATTGTCGCAGAAGAGGGAGAAGCTGGGCAACTGAGCCATCTTTGCTTCTTCCAATAGTTCGCGAAGGTATAATCCTTCCTTGGTGGCTGAGCAAAGTGCGATATATTCTTCTTCAGCTGAGGAGAGAGCGATTAGCTCTTGCTTGTTCGACTGCCATGAAATGGGGCCAATAGGTTCGAGTCGGTAGATTTAGCCAGTGCGAGATCGCCTGTTGTCAGAGTCTCCGGCGTGATCGGCGTCGACGTAGCCGATTAATTTTGGTGTCGTGGTTCCAGTTTTTTGGTAGGTTAGGCTGACTGTCGGGGTGCTGACGAGGTAGTGTAGAGCACGATCGAGTTCCGCCATGTGCGCGACTGTGGGCTTCTTGAGGTAGGTGGCGAGCTGGCTCGCTGAGTATGATAGATCTGGTCGGCAGGTGACGGCTGCGAAAAGGAGGCAGCCTAGCTTTCGTTGGTAGTCGCGTATGCCGGCGAATTTGATTGGCGCGGACATTTCCTTGCGGCTTGCGTCGGTGTATCGATATGGTGTGGTAATGGCGCTTGGGGTTAATCCGAAGCGTTTGGCAATGGTGTCATCGTATTTCGCGGCGCTGAGGTAGATTGCGTTTTCCCCGTCTTGTATGTTGAGTCCTAGGTACTGTGTTATGGTAGACGAGACGGTGAGCGTGAGGTCCCGTTGTAGCTCCCCTTCGAACCAGGTTGTGACATCGTCGGTAGAGCCGATGTAAAGCAGATCGTCTACATAGACTATGAGTAAGATGTAGTCGGCACCCTTCGTGAGACGATACATCCCTTGGTCGTGCGGGAATTGGCGAAATCCGATGCGAATCAATCGAGCGTGCAGATATTATTGCCACAGCCTCGGAGCCTGTTTGATCCCCGTACAGGGATTTTAGTAGTTGACAGACTTGGTTAGGGTCTGCATTAGACCCATGTGGTTGTTCGACGAAGATTTCAGCGTCGACAGGGGCGTAGAGGAAGGCGTTGTATCACAAAAAACCTTGGTTTTTGAAGGGGTTCGAAGGGGGGTACATTTCAGGTGTTTTGGTTGGCGAAGTTCCGAAACAAAAACGCGACCAATCACGGGATGAAATCGGAACGCGTTTGTTTGTCGGAGTCGAAATCGAATTCGCGACTCCGGTACATTGTCGTTTATTTGGAGCGTGCCAAATTGGTTGTAAATTTGTGATTGGTTTTCTTAGCTTTGACTTCTATAGAATGTGACTGCTGGAAAATATGCTGGCCATTTTATTACAAGATACATGCATCACATTTGGTACTTATTAAGGAGATAGGTAATGTCCAGATGGAATGCCTTCACAACATGGACGTGGCGGAGCAGCGCTTCAATCGGAATCACGGAGTACGCATACATTCCTGTCGTCCACTTGAAGCGAAGGCATCCTGTTGCAGCATCCTCTCCGCTTGCATTCCAATATCTAATGTATGCAAGCTCCTCCCTCTCTCCACGTATTTTTGTATGGAACAACAGAAGCAACCTTGCATACCACTCCTCTCTCCGACCATACCTTACACCCTCCATTGCAACATCCGAGTACCATGGCCTCTCAAAATAATCAGGAGTCGCTCGAACAAAATGAGAAACTCTTGAGAAGCTGGCGTCGTCTGCCAAAGGGATTTCTAGCGATGTATGGGCCTGCATAACAATTGGTGGTAGTCATCACTGATACTGGCCAGTCAAATGATGGTTGATTGCACAAACATTCAAGTACTTACTCAAATCTTGGTGACGTATCCGACATAACGTATTAACGCATCCTTGAGGGCAGCTTGGGCACCAGGGTGTTGCTTGGCCCACTTCCTTGCAAACCAGTTGGTGGAGGTGGGTTCTTCTGGTAACTCCACAGGGAGGAAGTATGACTCCTTAATAAGAGTCCGTGTGTCGGTCTCAATTGCCTGCCAACATATGATAAGGATTTTATTACATTCTGCATTCATATCCATGCAATTCAAGTACTAAACATGTTTACCTGCCGCATGGCTGTGTCCTGGCCAGCAGGATCGTCCACCGGCACCACATCCGGAATGCGCCTAGCATGGAACTTCATGGTCTGCCCATCTACATTGCGCTTGTTGGACCGACGGTAGATCCTCTTTACCAACGGTCCGCCGTGCAAGTGCTCAAACATGTTGGTGCTGAATTTCGGTCACATGACCCGCTCGACGAATGGAGTCGACGTAATGCGACATGAGATGGGTTTTCACAAGGCACCAAGAGGATGGCTGCTTTGGAAAGGCAGCTTGCAACTGCTCAACCAGCCTGATGGGAGTGGGGAATGACAACATGTGCAAACACATCAGAGTCTACTTATTCATATGGCTTTCCTATTCCAGATCCTTTCCTATAAAAGTTTAGCAACAACATCCTCACCAGATTGCCTACTACAAGAGCACATTTACAGTAGCCAAGCATTCATCCCATGCACAGGGGTTTACATGCGTGGTATTAGTACCGGGACGTCATCTTCTTCAGCTCCCGGAGGGACCGCTCAGTGTGCCCCTGTGGCTGGGAGCACAGGAGGTACCATCCAAGATAGGCATGAACTGCATCCATCTGGGGCTGGCGAAGCAGGCCGGCAAAAACAAACACCATGACCTGCAGAATTCGGGGATAGCAGCAAAGGGGAGGGTTAGCACAGATGGTGTGAGGAGTAGGGACAAAGAATGGCAGCATGAGCAGACTGGTTGAGGGGCGGTGGGGACAAGCAACAGGGAATGGAGGAGGGGGCAGGCAGCAGCATGCTGTGTGGTTAGGGTACAGCCTATCGCACATGCTGAGAACAATCAAGGCTTTCATACCTGCATGACGGCCCTATGCTCATAGGCCGCAACACATGCTCCGGTCTCAAAGTAGGCGCTCTCTGGCATGCGCATGTGATTCAGTCGCGTGCGGTCGCGAATGAGTGACAGGCGCCTGTCCATACACATCAGTTTAATGGTGGCACAAATCCAGAAATATGTCAGTAAGAGCACAGTAGTTTTGCTTTGAGTTTTTGTGACCAAGAGCAACGAATCCAATCCCCCAAAACACTGACCTGTCCATCTGCTTCACGCGCCGCTTCTTCATCTTGCGCACGACAGCCACAATGTGGCTCATGATGCCCAGGTCCGCCTGGTGCATGATGTCAGGAATGACAACGAGGTAGGAATTGCCCCACGCGGTCCCTGGGACATCCCACTTCCAGAGCACACACTGGAAACCGGGGATGTGGTGGGGAATGGAGGAGATCTGTACTTGTGAGACCCGGGCAGCCAACGTAAACAAAATGCCTGGTGATTTGAATGGGGCACAGCACATCTGACCATTCCTTGGGGTTTAGGAGTGCATAGACTGCACAGTAGCCCGGGCAACAGGTCGCTTACCTCAACAGGGTAGGTCGAGTAGGTCTTGCAGGGGTTGTCC
The DNA here is from genome assembly GCA_947471745.1 of Closterium sp. Naga37s-1. Lineage (NCBI taxonomy): Eukaryota > Viridiplantae > Streptophyta > Zygnematophyceae > Desmidiales > Closteriaceae > Closterium > Closterium sp. Naga37s-1. The sequence continues at coordinate 2,438,018 of CANJKZ010000861.1, forward strand.
TGGTTAGTTGTCATCCCAGCCGCCTCGTTAACGATCCATTGCTGCTGTTCAGGCGTGCGCGGCGTGTTCCGTACCTTGACAGCAACTTGATGCTCCTGTTGTCGCACGGGGGTGTGGGATGGGATACAAAGGTAAGGATGGTGAGTTCATGGGTTGTATAAGGCGACATTCAAACGACAATGTCTTTGGCATGAAAGCTCACCTTTGCAGCACAGCAGATGTTGCACGGCATCCACGATCCATGCGAAAGTGTGCAACTGATCTTGCCGCTCTCGGGGTAGTCGCACACCCAGGCGTACAGCAGGGGCCGCACGGTTTGCCAATCACCGAAAGGATCCCTAAGATGGAACCCGCTGCAAGGAACAGGTAGAGTGGCATCAGGAATTGGGAGGACATGATTTGTGCATGTACGAAGAGGGGCAAAGGGGACTGCTACATATCGTGACGCCCTGCATACTATGCAGGTGATTGGGTGACGACATAGCAAGATGCAACACTGGGTACGGACCTTTCCATGCCATCGAGAAGCGGCTGCAGCACGGTGGTGACGCATCGCTGGAAGAGCATCACCTTCTCCACGGCAGACATTGCAGAAGGGGGGATAGGAAGGAGGGCAAGTAGCGTGTGGCCGGCTTTCCCCCATCGTTTGGCCTGGGAGATGTTGGCAAGCGTCATCATGAGTGGCCACGCCTTCTTCCAGCCGTTGTTGCTCATGTGCGTCACATCCGAATATAGGATGATTCCCCCCACGTCTTCGGTCCATCCAAAGTGTTCTTGCAATGCACGACAAGGCGGCAACGGACACACGGTCAAACACCACCAGGGTAACTGGTTGCCAGGTGGGTTAAACGACCTTCATAGCATGTTCATCGAACATGACACACTCATCATGCACCAGACACATCAGCGCAGCAACGGAGGCATGAGCACGGATCCGGTTTTGGATGGCAACGAGGTATATCCATACCTGAGCATCATTCCACCACGTTCCTGTTTCCGGCGTGGTATAACGACAGTCGCCTGTGTCAGGGTCCTCATCGACCCGCGCCTTGAGCTTGAAGCTGAGCGCGTTGTTGGTATGCCCAAATAGTTCAGCGAATGCCTGGTTTACGGTGTTGAAGGCAGTAGAGAAGAGGGGCATGGTTAGATGCGTTGATTGGTGGGTCCGATCTCATACAAGGAGAACGAATATAACTTCATACAAGCACTACAAGGTTGCCGCATCAGCATTTCACTGCCAAGGATTCCGAGTCGGCTTACCTGAGCTGAGTTTTGGAATAGTAGGCGCTGAGGCGGATGACCGTCAATCTCGAATGTCGCCACCGACCATCCGCGATTGAGCCCTGCCAAGCGCTCCATCTCAAACCGCTCCAGATCCTTGCAGTTCCAGAGCTCCGAGGTCACAAGAGGCGCAAGGCCAGGCTCTACCACGAGCTGAAGCAAGCCATTGATGTCAACCTCCGCCATTCCCATTCCGCCATTCACGCGCCGAACAAAATGAAGCAGCTTCAACACGAGCGGATTGAGGGGCGTGACATCACTCTGTCCGAAGATGCTTGTAGGCGGCGAGGCTTGACTCCCTTTAAGCTGGCTCTCAGGATGCTCACTCGTGTCAGCTGCAGGTGTTCCTGGTGGTGGTTGATGTTCATCTTCCGGAGCCCCCTCGTTAACAACCGAGGGTGTTTCGTCCTCGTCAGCTTCAGGCACGCGAGGAGGACCGCTCACACTGACGGTGATGGATGCGTTAGACGCGGTAGGTGAAGCGAGAGCAGCGGGAGCGTCCGAGAGAATGTCGTGGACAAATAGCAGAGCGTGTAGACCGGCGGACGGTGTAGATCGCGAGGGCCTTGCCACGGCGGAAAGCCCTTGACAAGGGGTCCGCCGTGACTTATGACCGCCATAAACTTGGGCATTGGGGAACCATCTGTTATAGTCACAATAGGCTTGAATGTGCCTAAAACGAAAGATAGAGTACACAGCGGACCCCTTGTCAAGGGCTTCACACGTTGATAGCATTCTGCTCACAGCTGCAAATGACTTGCTATAAATTGGATCTGGAGCGTCTTGATGTCGCCTACACGAGGCAAGTTCAATCACACGATTTCATCAAGAATTGACGACGCAACGTCGGTTTGAACGAACGGCACTATGGCAGCCACTATAGTCTTAGAACACAAGATAGGAAGAGTTACGAGTTGGGAATGACTCCCAGCTCCTACAAACCCCAAGAGCCGAGGTACAGTGATGTGGAACAGTGCCACACTGTCCCCAACCACGAAGGGTCTCGAAACTACCCTCCACAAGGGCCTACACCAAGAGAAATGTTACACTACACAAAGTAATGCAACTATTCTCACTATCTTAAAGTTTACCCTTTTGGAGAGCTTCGAAATCACTTGAATCTTGACACCAAGGCTCTGGTTCTTCAAGATAAAATCTTCCTTGAGTTCTTGGAATTCTGCTGCGCACACCTCCGACACGCCGAACGTTCCACACACGACAAAATAGAAAACCGCACACGACACGCAAACAACGACGTGACACGCGACTAGCGATAACTCGCTATTGACTCGACACACATTCAAAACCATGCCTCATCATTCACACACTATTATAAGCATAAAATATATATTATCTCATGCCCTCATACCATTCCATGCACACACGCATGCACGCACACGGACAACAAGCCGAATGCAAACCGTAGGGTTGCACCAACAAACTCCCCCTCGGATTGTTGGCCTTAGGAACTTGCTCTCTCAGTTCAGAGCCATCCCAGCTAGCTTGCAACACTTCCAATGCTGCTGCTCCACCAGCCTCTTGGTCATCATGTCAGCTGGCTGCCCCGTCGTCTTTACGTAGCGCAACTCAACTTCACCTGCGGCCACCATGCTCCTCGTCCAATGCCACTTCACCCTCATGTGCTTTGTGAGGCCATGCAACACAGGGTTCTTAGCAAGAGCAATGGCACGCTGGCTGACACAGTAGAGTGGGGTAGGTCCATGCTGCTCCTCCCCCAATTCAGCCAACAAACGCCGTTGCCACACAATCTCCCGTACGGCACGGAAGAGTGCCATGTACTCAGACTCCACCGAGCTCAATGCTTGATCCACCTGCTTCTTGCTCTCCCAAGCAGTTGGGCCTCCACCAACACAGCAAATGAACCCTCCAACACTTGTCATGTCCTCTGGTTCTGATGCATAAGAAGCATCTGAGAATGCGGTGAGGAACAAACGCCCGGGTTCAACACCATCCGCGCCCTTTTGGCACCTAAGCGCCGCCGTCGAGTATTGCAGCCCAACCGTCGCTGTTTGGCCAAGATACTTGGCCACCCTCATTCCAGCAGCTACCTGCTCCTCATTAGGACATTGAACAACCCTAGCCAACTGTCCGATTGCAAAGGTGACGTCCGGTCGGGTGTTTACCGCCGCGTACATGAGGCTGCCCACCAACGAGTGAAAACGGCGTCTCTCCTCTTCACCAACGCTCTCCTCCTTTGGTCGCTTCACACAATTGAACTCAGAGGGAAAGGGTGTAGCCACATGGCCTTCACTTTGCCCAAAGTTGGCAGCCAATGCCTCCAGGTACTTCCGTTAATGCACCCGCATGCACCGCTTCTCCGCATCTCGTTCGATATGGAGCCCAAGGTAGAAGCTCACGTCACCAAGGGCTTTGCACTTGAACTTGTCTTGAAGCTTCAGCATCACCTCCTTCACAAGATCAGAGGAGGGTGAGAAAATTAGGATGTCATCCACGTACACAACCATGAAGCTCCTCTGCTCCCCCTCGCCAAGCATGAACAATGAGTGATCGGCCGTTGAGGGAGTGAAGCCGATCTCCTCCAAAACTCCTCGCAGCTTCAAGTACCACTGTCTAGGGGCCTGCTTCAGTCCATAAAGGGCCTTCTTCAGCCTCAAAACTCTGCCACTACCATCATCAAACCCCTCTGGCTGCGCCATAAAAATCTCTTCCTCAAGGACGCCGTTGAGGAATGCCGTTGTGACATCCATTTGTTTCACCACCCATCCTTTGATGGCAGCTCCCGCGAGTAGGGTTCGCAACGTCGTCGGCTTCACCACAGGAGCAAACAACTCCTTATAGTCCACCTTCTCCTTCTGCTGGTACACCTTCGCCACAAGCCTAGACTTGTAGCGCTTGATCTTGCCGTCGGCGTCGGACTTGATCTTGAAGAGCCACTTGGACGTAATCGCCTTACGCCCCTCCGGTAGCTCCACCAATTCCCACGTGCCGTTCTCCTCAATGCTCTTCAGCTCACTCTCCATTGCCTTCTTCCACTCCTCAGCATCACTAATCTCCAAGGCCTCCTTGAGAGTTGTTGGTTCCCCCGGCATCTCCACCGGAGAGAAGAATGCGAAGGCACACTCGTCGTAGTCACTCGCCTCGTCATCTCCAACTATAAATGCCGCTCCGGCCAGAGCTGACTTGGCTGGCTTTCCCAATGCATCATAGGTCAGCCTATTAGGGGCTTGAATTCTCCTCTTGCCCCTTCCTTCTTCCTCAGCTGCAGGGACATGAAGGCCTTGGCGTTGCTGCGGGGTGACTCGGATCCGTGGAGCACTCGTAGTGCGAGAAGGAAGTGTCGGTGCACGCTCGCTCACTTGCTGCACCTCCTCCTCTTCTTCCTCTGCATCCTTGGCCTCCTCTCCCCCATTCACAAGGGAAGATTGCCTTGTGGTGGTGCTACCGCTGCTCAGCTCCAAGGGCAGCTCCACATGCTCCAAACCGGAACTCTTCACCTCCCCAAACCGCATGCCTATCTTCGCCTCATTCTCCGCCTTCCAATCCTTGTACATCAGATTCTCCATGAATTTGCAGTCCATGCTCACCAAGAATTTCTTAGTGAATGGGTCCCAAAGAAGCCACCCCTTGCTGTTTTGAGCCATGCCCAAGTGCACAGCCCATATCGCCTTGGCACCGAGCTTGTTGTGCCGAAGATGCTTAGGCACGAGCGCCATGCACATGCACCCGAACACCCGAAGCATATCCATCTATGACTTCCTTCCCATCCACTCCACATAGGGCACCCATTTGTCTGCTCCGACATGAGTCAAAGCTCTGTTCTTGGCCACACACGCACTCCGCACCGCATCAGGCCAGAAATAGTCGGGTAGCCCAGCTTCAATGAGCAACCCGCGCGCCGTCTCCGTGATTGTCCGGTTCGCTCGCTCGACGATGCCGTTCATTGCAGGGGAGTATGGCATGGTAAGGGAGTTCCTTATGCCATTCTCCTTCATCCACAATGAGAACTCCTTGCTCAGGAACTCTCCCCCTCGATCGGTGCGAATTGCCTTCACTAACCGATCTTGTTGCCGCTCCACCATCGGCAACCAATCGGTCTTCACCGTTTCAGCCACGTCACTCTTCTTGGACAGCACGTACACCCAAGTCATCCAAGTGTAGACGTCCACAATGGTGAGAAAGTACTCAGCTCCAGCAGCTCCAAGCTTCAGGGGGCCCACCACGTCCATCACCACCTCATCAAGTGGTGCCTTAGCCGTTGCCTCCGAACTAGAGAACGGGTAACGGGTGAACTTGGCTTGCATGCACGTCGGGCAGCCAAGTACCTCATCGGGCTCCCCCTTCACACGTATGCCAGCAACCATCTCATTCTTCACTAGCTGCTGCAAGATGGGTGGGCGGCATGCCCCATTTGCCGATTCAACGTGAGCCAATTACACTCCCCCATAGCCGAAGTCGGATTGGAGAATGCCGCACTCGCAATAGTGCCCCACATGCTCTCTCCGTAGTCCTCCTCCGCTGCTGCCTTGGGGTTCTCCTCACCCTTATTCTGCTTCTGAGCCGCTGCACCACTCTCCTCGTGTTCACGGAACTTGCTGGTCCCTCCAAGATTGCACTTCTTGGAGTCAGTCTCCTTAGCCCGACCGTTCACGCCATCGCCGCTACCAACCGCTTCACCCTTGGTGCTGATGCTTGCTGCCACTTGCCTCGCGGTGTAGGTCTTAGCTCCCTTTGACCTCGTGTCCATGCCGGCCTTTTGCAACCGCCGCACGGAAATCAGGTTGGCAGCAAGGTTGGGCACCCAAAGCACGTTCTTGAGGCCCACCATCTTCCCATCAGCACCCTTGAACATGGCCTTGCCCATGCCTTTCACCTCTGCTCGCTGCCCCAAAGCCGATGTCACATGCTTCACCGGTGACGGCTCAAGTTCGGTGAGCAAGTCCGCACGAGGTGTCATGCTATAGGTAGCGCCGCTATCGATCACCCAATAGTCCAGGGAGTGTAGGGTGACCTTCCCCACAGCTGCTGGCTCATCAAAGCCTTCATCCTTCTCTGGACCAGCCGGTGCTTGCGTGGACACGAAGAAGAATTGAACCGGAAAGCGATCGTCCCTCGACTCGCTCTCGTTGCCGGCACTCTTCATACTTGCAGCACCACCTCCGCGACTGCCATGGCCTCCACGGCCTCTTCCTCTCCCTCCTCCTGCTCCTCTACCCTCTTGGAATTGAGCAGGAGTCCATCTAACATGGAGCTTGTAGCAATCGCGCCAGATATGTCCGCTCTTGTGACAATAGTGGCACTCGCTGTCGAATCGGCCGCGACCGCGTCCGTAGCTCTTATTGTCGCTGCCGTATCCGCCACTCCCGCGGCATCCATTGAAGTTGTTGCTGCCAAATCTGCCTCCCCCTTGTCCTCTGCCCCTTCCACGGCCATACCCTTGGCCGATGCTTGCTTCCCCGGCGCCATCCGCACTCGTCAACTCACGGCGGCGGAAGTCCTCTTGAAGGATCGCTCGCTTCATGTCTTCAAGCGAGAGGCGGGGCAAGTCACGATTGAGGTTGATGATGAGCGAGGACCATGACTCTGGGAGTAAGGCCAGCAACTTGGTCTTCTTTTGGAGCTCACTGTAGTTCAAATCAGCTCCCTCAAGCCGCGTCAACAAGTCGAAGAATTTCTGCACCCCTTCTTCAACCGCTTCGTCTTCTTCAATTCGTAGTGCCGCCATTTGCCGTTCCAACACCACCGCTACCGCCGCTGTTGCAGGAGCGTGTACACCCCTGAGAGCAGCCCATGCCTTTGGTCCCTTCTCTGGTTCACGCTGGAATGGCTTGATGTGACGGATCTGGCTGCTCCCCAACGCTTGCCCAAGTAGGAGATAGCCTTGTGCGCTCTTCCGCACCCACGGGCTCTTCTCCGGGTCGTTCTCGGGGCGCTTCTCCGTTCCTTCCATCACCTCCAGCAGGTCATAGTGGTCAAATACATTCTCCATTCTGAAGGACCATTCAACGAAGTTGTCGCCATTGAACTTGTCCAGCCCAAACACCCTAGGCTCATCCCTAGGTGGGCCAAGACTTGGTTGCACGGGCGCCATGGCTGAATCACGGGGTTGGCCTTGAGCTTGGGCTTCTCCACTGCCACCAGCACCTCTGCCACCCCTTTCCTCAGGTCCAGCCATTGTCGAAAATGCTCCAAGGGGCTCTGATACCACTTGTTATAGTCACAATAGGCTTGAATGTGCCTAAAACGAAAGAGCGTGGCGCGATGGTTAGGGACTGGCTAACGATGGTCGAGCAGCGCGGCCGTGAAAAGGCACGATACAGACCGCCAACAGCATGGCATTTCCCTTTCCTACAAGGCGTGTCGCCCCCTCTTAGAGCGACCACGACGTGAGCAGGGCCATATGCACTGGAGTTTAGCACGCTTGGTCGTGAGTGTGCGTCGCGAGCACGGTGAGAAGTATGTGCCTCTTGATTCAAAACTTGGGTTTTTGAATCGTGCGTGAGAGTCGAGGGGGATGAGGAAGAGAGGGAAGATATCCGTTTGGTGCTGTGATTCTTTCTAGAGTAGCTATAGGGGGGAAATCGCAATCACGCAGGTGAGCCCAAAGTGGTGCGCACCTCTAGAGACTTAATCCAAACCAAGTAATGACAATGTACAGTTATATTTTACATAGACACTCAATTCAATTATAATTAGTATTATACAAACATACTTATGGGCCTGCAAAAAAACAACCCCTAATTGACAACGGTAGTGTTTGTAAACCCTCCTAGTTCTCTAGTGTGGTCTGGAAACATACGGGTATTACCCATGAACTCAGTGTGTTTCCGTAAGATTGTTGCATGTACCGAATATGTATATCGTCATTTCACAAGAGGATTTGGGGACCTCAAAGCACCGTGCTGAATTAACATGCAAGAATGGAGCCCAATCTAATACAATAACACAACGGTTTCAACGTCGGATGCAATACCACAACGGTTTCACCATGACATGCAACACATGGGAGTGAACGATGCATCGTCGCCCTGTATAAGCATGGCTGTCGATAACGCATCACCACTTGTGCGTTAGCTCTGTGCTTCATAACACTCCCTTTATGCACCTTGTATAAGGTCCATGCAAGAATTGAGCCCAATCCAACACCATACCACAACGGTTTCACCATGTCGCGCAAAACATGGGCCTGAGTGATGCAACATCGCCCTGTCTAAACATGGCTGTCGATCATGCATCACTGCTTGTGCGTTAGCCCTGTGCTTCATACCACACCCTTTACGCACCTTTTATAAGTTCCATGCAAGTATTGAGCACAATCCAACACCATACCACAACGGTTTCACCATGTCGCGCAAAACATGGGCCTGAACGATGCAGCGTCGCCCTGTCTAAACATGGCTGTCGATAACGCATCACCGCTTGTGCGTTAGCCCTATACTTCATACCACTCCCTTTATGCATCTTTTATAAGGTCCATGCAAGAATTTAGCCCAATCCAACACCATGCCACAACGGTTTCACCATGTCGCGCAAAACATGGGCCTGAACGATGCAACATCGCCCTGTCTAAACATGGCTGTCGATAATGCATCACCGCTTGTGCGTTAGCCCTGTGCTTCATACCACACCCTTAATGCACCTTTTATAAGGTCCATGCAAGTATTGAGCACAATCCAACACCATACCACAACGGTTTCACCATGTCGCGCAAAACATGGGCCTGAACGATGCAGCGTCGCCCTGCCTAAACATGGCTGTCGATAACGCATCACCGCTTGTGCGTTAGCCCTGTGCTTCATACCACACCCTTTATGCATCTTTTTTAAGGCCCATGCAAGAATTGAGCCCAATCCAACACCATACCACAACTGTTTCTCGTTTGGCACTAGTGATCGTCGTGTTAGATTTCGTACAACGACGCGTAACCATTGTGGCATAGCCTAATAGTGCTTTGTTCAATTGTATGAAGTAATAATTCTGGACGCTCTTTGTGTGAGAATTGTTCGAGGAATGAGTTGGAGTAGGAAGGAGATGGGTACGAGTATGAAAACCTAGAAAAGCTGTACCCCATAATATCTACCCCACTACAGACCCACTAGTACCTGGAGCAGCAGACTCACTAGCACCTGGAGCAGCAGACTCACTAGCACCTAGTACCTGGAGCAGCAGACTCACTAGCACCTAGAGCAGCAGCCTCAATGGCCGGGTTGGGGGGAACACACAGGTAGCAGTCACCCTCAGCACTATCAGTCACAGCATACATGGCAGCAAGGATAGCATCGAAATCAAGATCAAAGATAGCAGCATTCTGCCTAAGCAGATCACCCTAGCGAGGGAGCTCAACAGCGTCAGGAAACTGGGCGCGCCAGGCATCAGTCAGGCGACCGAAGCAGCGCTGCGTAGTTTGTGGCAGCCCGCACGTCTCCCCACGGCGCCCGCCGGTGCAAAGAACGTAAGTGCAGGGACCAACACCCCTAGACCTCCCACGCCCAGCGTACCACTCACGAAGCTGCTGGGCCGACGGGGTCTCACGGGAACACGGCTGCTGCTGGCGCTGGCTACCACCAGAGCCTCCATGCTGCGCGGCTGCACCTCGACCAGCACCACCGCCGCCGCCACCTCCACCACCGCTGCCGCTGCCTCCACCGCCGCTGCCGCTGCCTACACCACCCCCACCGCCGCCACCGAAGCCCCCACTCCCGCCACCACCCCCACCTCCACCGCCACCCCCTCCGCCTCCTCCACCACCTCCACCACCGCCCCCACCGTCCCCTCCACCACCCTTGCCCCCCTTGCCCTTGCTGTTGCGGCGCCTCCCACTAGGAGCAGACGCAGCCCCGACCTCCTCAGTGCCAACGAGGTCGACAGCAGTAGCAGAAGCACAGAGGGGAGAGGGGGGACAGGGGAACACCCCTCAAAGAAAGGGGTGCGACGGTCGCCGCGAGAAGCAGCCACAGCTAAGATACTCTTCTCAGCTGCAGTGAGGCGCTCCTCTAGCAGGTCGACGGTGAGCTCGGTGGGGCAAAGGGAGAGAAAGTGGTCCCTGTCTGAAGCAAGGGAGTCAGGGAGGCGGGTGACTAGGTAGTAAAGGGTGATGTACATGGGGGGGGGGGTTCTTGGCACAGAACGCAGTGGGAAGCGCAGCGCGGTAGCGGGCGTCACTAGTGCGGAGGTGAGTAATGAGGTCAGCGACTGTGGCAAAGGCGGCAAGGTTAGGGAAAAGGTACGGCAGCATGAGGCGGCTGAGGGCAGCAGTGGAAGGGGAGGAGTAGCGCGCTACGACAGCGTCATACAAAGACTGAGCGGTCTTGTACTGGCCAAAGTGCGCGCGCTCAGCAGACGGTAGGTGACTACGAACAGCAAGGCAAGCAACAGCATCACGAGTGGTCCACTGCGAGCAAACCGTACTGTCAGTAGTGGCAGCAGGAGCAGTAGAAACACCGGACGTGTGATCGAAAAGGGATACCCCATCCCTAGAGTCACACTGAAGGAAGAGCTGCAGGTCGTCAACCCACACGTCAAAGTCAACCGCACGCCCCTCAGCATCAAAGGTAAGAACAGTGTGGCTAGCCATAGTGGCAGTAGCAGCAGTAGCAGCAGTAGCAGCAGTGGCACCAGAAGCAGCAGTAGCAGCAGGAGCAGTGCAGGCAGGGTAGTGCGGCTCAGTGGGGCGGCGCGGCTCGGCAGGGCGGCGCGGCTCGAGAGGGCGACGCGGCTCGGCAGGGCGGCGCGGCTCGGCTGGGCGGCGCGGCTCGGCTCCTGGCGGCGCGGCGCGGCAGGGTGCTTACCAGGGGCGGGTGCAGGGCAGGGCCGCAGCTGGCAGTTTAGGTCAGGGCCGCGACTGGGGCGGCAGCAGGGCAGGGCCACGACAGGGCGGCTGCAGGGCAGGGCCGCAACGGGCGGCGAAGGAAGGGCCGCGACTGGGGAGGCAGCAGGGCAGGGCCGCGACAGGGCGGCAAAGGCAGGGCCGCGACGAGCGGCGACGGGCCAGCGACGGGCGGCGACGGGCCGGCGACGGGCGGCAACGGGCCGGGACGGGCTGGCGACGGGCCGGGAGGGGTCGGGACGGGCCAGCGACGGGCGGTGAAAGGCAGGGCCGCGACGGGGCGGCTGCAGGGCAGGGCTGCAGTGAGCGGCGAAGGCAGGGCCGTGACGAGCGGCGACGGGCCAGCGACGGGCGGCGACGGGCCGGGACGGGCCGGGACGGGCCAGCGACGGGCGGCAAAGGCAGGGCCGCGACGGGCCAGCGAAGGCAGGGCCGCGACGCGCCGTACTAGGCCAGGGCGCGCGACGGCGCAGGTGAGGCAGGCGCGAGGCGCGCTTCGGGAAGGGCAGAAAAAAAAAATCGTGGTGGGCCCTAGGAAGCAGGTGGGTACAAGTAGGAAACCTAAAAGTGTTGTACCCTATATGAACTACCCCACTACAACCTAAACAGGCTATAGCATATAAGTTTGACAACAAGAAGTACGAACGCGTTGTCACTGTCAAGGCGGTACATGCCATGATTGTAAGGAAGCTTACGAAAACCATTACGAAGGAGTCGTGCGTAGAGGTTCTGCTGCCAGAGACAAGGTGCTTGCTTAATCCCGTAAAGGGATTTGTTGAGCTTGCAGACGAGAGAGTGGTCGGTGAAGTAACCATGCAGCACCTTCAAGTGTCGCGGTCGTGTAGCGACTTCATTCCTTGCCCATAGCTTCATGCCATTTCTCCCTATGAGGTCCCTTGAGCGCCTGTTAAATAATTTTTATATTCGGCAGGGACATTAGGATTCTGTACATCAACTGCGAGACCCAATATCTGTAAACCAGATTGTTGATAGCGAGTCTGCGTCTCCGTCTCGGTAGTAGCTACTTTCTGAGCAGCTTCCTGGTCAAAGTTAAAACCAGGATCCAGTCGTTCACTTTCGTTAGTTGCAACGGGTAGCGGTGTAGTTGCTCTATTATCAGCAAAACCGTAATAAGCTTTGGTGTTGATATCGTTGATCGGATTCGTCGATATCAATTGGGACTGAGAAATAAGGGGTGGCGCCAGCTGTCAGATTTATATGACATAGCTACTGTAGGCTATAGTGGGGTAGCACATATGGGGTACAGTTTTCCTAGGGTTTGCATTTTGTACCCAACTTTCCCTTAGTCATTCCATTCCTCGTTTCTTCTCATGGTATCGAGCAGGTTCCCTAGTGGGAACGATTCCTAGGGCCCACCACCACGAAAATTTTTTTTCCTGCCCGGAGCGCGCTTCGCTCCGGCCCGAGTCGCGCCCTGTGTGCTCTCCCTACCGTCGCGCCCTCGCTAGGCCCCTCACGGCCCCGTCGCGTCGCCCTTAGCGACCCTCTCCCGGCTCGTCGCGCCGCCCCTACGGCCCTTCGCGCCGCCCTTCAACCCTTCGTGCCGCCCTTACGGCCCGTCGCGCCCGTCGCGCCGCCCTTACGGCCCCTCGTGCCGCCCCTTACGGCCCCTCGTGCCGTCCCTTACGGCCCCTCGCGCGGCCCCTTACGCCCCTTACGGCCCCTCCCGCGGCCCCTCACGGCCCCCTACGGCTCGTCGCCGCCCTCCGCGGCCCCGCAACCTACCTGTGCGGCCCCGCCACCTACCTTTGCGGCCCCGCCCCCTACCTGCGGCCCCGCCACCTACCAGCGGCCCCGCCACCTACCCGCGGCCCCGCCACCTACGTGTGCGGCCCCGCCACCTTCCTGCTGGCCCCGCCACCTACCTGCGGCCCCGCCACCTACCAGCGGCCCCGCCACCTACCTGCGGCCCCGCCACCTACTAGCGGCCCCGCCACCTACCTGCGGCCCCGCCACCTACCTTTGCGGCCCCGCCGCCTCCTCTCAGCGGCCCCGCCGCCTCCTCCCAGCGGCCCCGGACGCCGCCCTCTCAGCGGCCCCGCCGAGCCGCCCAGAAGCCGAGCCGCCGAGCCGCCCAACAGCCGAGCCGCCGAGCCGCCCAGCAGCCGAGCCGCCGAGCCGCCCAGCAGCCGAGCCGCCGAGCCGCCCTGCAGCCGAACCACCCGAGCCGCCCTGTCCGGTAAGAGCAGCGCCTCTTTCACAGCACTGCCCTCACCCTACTGTTTGCGCTGCTAGTCTACTGCTGTCATGGCTACCCCTAGTGTCCTCGCTTTTGACGCTGAGGGTCGGGCCATTGACTTTGACGTCTGGATAGATGACCTGCAGCTTTTCTTACAGTGCGACAGAGCAGACGGCCTCTCCCTCTTAGACCTCACTTCTGGTGCCTCTCCTGCCCCCACTGCTGATGCTGACGCCACTGTTCGCTCACAGTGGGCCACGCGCGATGCTGCTGCACGTCTTGCTGTGCGTCGCCACCTGCCTACCTCTGAGCGTGCGCACTTTAGCCAGTACAAGAGTGCTCAGACCTTGTACGACGCTGTAGTTGCGCGCTACTCCTCCCCTGCCATTGCTGCACTGAGCCGCCTCATGCTACCGTACCTCTTCCCTGACCTTGCTGCCTTTCCCACAGTCGCTGACCTCATTACGCACCTCCGCACTAGTGACACTCGCTACCGCGCTGCGCTTCCTGCTGAGTTCTGCGCCAAGAACCCCCCCCCCATGTACATCACCCTCTACTACATAGTCACCCGGCTCCCTGACTCCCTTCGCGTAGTCAGGGACCACTTCCTCTCAGTTTGCCCCACCACTCTCACCGTTGACCTCCTCGAGAAGTCCCTCCTAGCAGCAGAGAAGAGCATAGTAGCTGTAGGAGCCTCTCGTGGTGACCCTCGCACCCCCATCTTTGAGGGGTGTTCCCCCTCCCCCCTTTTGCCCTCTGTTGCCTCTGCTGCTGCGGCCGACCTCGTTGGGCTTGAGTCGGTCGGTGCGGCGTCTACCCCTAGCGGGAGACGCCGCCCTGGCAAGGGCAAAGGGGGCAGGGGCACTGGAGGAGCTAGCGGGGGCGGTGGAGGCGGCGGTGGAGGTAGTGGAGGGGGTGGGGGTGGCAGTGGGGGTGGTGGTGGGGGTGGAGGTGTCGGTGGCGGCGGTGGAGGCGGAGGCGGCGGCGGCGGTGGCGGTGGGAGCGGAGGTGGCGGCGGTGGAGGAGGCGGCGGCGGAGGAGGTGGAGCTGGTCGGGGTGGCGCTGCGCAGAGGGTCGGCTCCGGTGGTGGTCAGCGCCAGCAGCAGCAGCAGCAGCAGCGCACTCGTGACATCCCCCCCCCTCAGCAGCTCCGTGAGTGGTACGCTGCACGCCAGCGGGGTGGGGGTACTGGTCTGTGCACCTACGTCCTACGCACCGGCGACCGCGCGGGTGAGCAGTGCGGGGCTGCGCACTCCACCCAGCGCTGCTTTGGCCGCCTGACGGACGCTTGGCGTCACCAGTTCCCTGAGGCCACTGAGATCCCCCGCTGGGGTGAGCTGTCTAGGGCGGGTGTCGCTGTCTTTGACCTTGACTTTGATGCTATTCTTGCTGCCATGTATACTGTGACTATTAGTGATGAGGGTGACTGTTACCGGTGTTTTCCGCCCGACCCGGGCATTGAGACTGCTGCTCTAGGTACTGGTGAGGCTGCTGCTCTAGGTGCTAGCGAGGCTGCTGCTCTAGGTGCGTCTGCTCCTTCAGGTGCTGGTGAGTCTGCTCTCTCAGGTTCTGCGTCGGCTTCAGCCTCCCACACCTTCACCCTTGACTCGGGGGCTTCTCGCTCCTTCTTTCGAGACCGCACCACACTCACGCCACTTGGCCGGCCAGTTGCGGTCTCTCTGGCAGACCCCTCTGGGGGTCCTGTCCTTGCTCACTTCTCCACTGTCCTCCCGTGTCCGGCGGCCCCCTCTGGCACCCTGTCTGGTCTCTACCTCCCCTCGTTCTCTACGAACTTGGTGAGTGGTGCTGACCTACAGGATGCGGGGGTTCACCAGTTCACTCCTGCGAGTCAGCGGGTGACCCACTGCACGGACGCTCGGACTGGCCGACACCTGGCCACGTTTACCCGTCGGCCGGGGTCGAGCCTGTACACCCTGACCACTGCGTCTCCTCCAGTCACTGCGTCTGGTCAGGTAGCTGCGTCGGGATAGGTGTTTGCTGCGGCGTCCAGGTCTGGTCCTGAGTCTGCCCCCTGTTCGTGTCGCCTCCTGTCTCACGAGACTCTCCTCTGGCACCACCGCCTTGGTCACCCCTCCCTGCTTCGTCTCCGAGGCATGGCCTCCCGTGTCCTTGTCTCTGGTCTTCCCCGGTCCCTCCCTCCCCTTCCTCCAGGGCCTGGCCCTACCTGCGTCCCCTGTGTCGAGGGGCGGCAGCGGGCTGCCCCTCACTCCTCCCAGTTTCCTCCGACAGAGGCCCCGCTGCAGACGCTTCACATGGACGTGTGGGGCCCGGCCCGCATCCGTGGACAGGGTCACGAGCGCTACTTCCTGCTGGTGGTTGACGACTACTCGCGTTACACCACAGTCTTCCCCTTGCGCAGCAAGGGTGATGTCACTGAGGTGTTGATCGACTGGATCCGCGCAGCTCGTCTCCAGCTCAGGCAGAGCTTCGGCTCGGACTTTCCAGTTCTGCGTCTGCACTCTGACAGAGGTGGAGAGTTCTCCTCTGGCCTTCTGCGAGCCTACTGTCGTGCACGAGGCATCCGCCAGACCTTCACGCTTCCGGACTCTCCACAGCAAAATGGGATTGCTGAGCGCCGCATTGGCATGGTCATGGACGTCGCCCGTACGTCCATGATGCATGCGGCTGCCCCCCATTTTCTGTGGCCGTTTGCGGTTCGGTACGCGGCGCATCAGATCAACCTTCACCCCAGGGTCTCCATGCCGGAGACCTCCCCAGCCTTGCTGTGGACGGGGAAGGTTGGCGATGCGTCTGCGTTCCGTGTCTGGGGATCTCGGGCGTTTGTCCGCGACTTGTCTGCGGACAAGCTGTCCCCTCGTGCTGCTCCTTGCGTCTTCCTTGGCTTCCCCCCTGACGCGCCAGGGTGGCAGTTCTACCACCCCACCTCTCGCCGTGTTCTGTTCTCCCAGGATGTCACGTTTGACGAGTCGGTCCCCTACTACCGCCTCTTCCCCTACCGCACTCCGTCCCTCCCCCCGCCACCGCTCTTCCTTGTACCAGGTCCCCCCCCGGTAGACCCCCTCCCCCCTCAGGGTCCTGCCCCTTCAGGTGTGTCCCAGGTAGACGCAGTCGAGCCTGTCGAGGTTACTGGTGACTCTGGTGCTGCTGAGGGTGCTGAGCCTGGGGGTGCTGACTCTGGGGGTGCTGAGCGTGTGGGTGCTACGCCTGGGGGTGCTGAGCCTGAGGGTGCTACTACTGGGGGTCCTGAGCCTGGGGGTGCTGAGCCTGGGGGTGCTACTACTGGGGGTGCTGAGCCTGGGGGTGCTACTACTGGGGGTGCTGAGTCTGGGGGTGCTGAGCCTGGGGGTGCTACGCCTGGGGGTGCTGAGCCTGGGGGTGCCACGCCTGGAGGTGCTGAGCTTGGGGGTGCGGAGCCTGAGGGAGCTGGGCCTGCTCGTGTGGCGTCTGGCGGTGCTGAGCCTGGAGGTTCTCCGGGTGCTTCGTCTCGGCGGGAGCCACTCTCTCCACAGGAGCTGCGCGAGTGGTTTGCCCGGCGCTGGAGGCGTGCTGCTGGAGCTGGAGGTTCGTCGGCTGCTGAGGGTGCTGGTGCCGCGGGTCCCGGAGGTGCTCGTACTGGGAGTACTAGAGCTGCTGGGCCTGCGGGTACGACTGGAGCTGGAGCTGCTGAGGGTGTTGGCGCTGAGGCTACTGCTGTCGGTCCTGGAGGCGGTCCTGCTGGGGGTGCTACTGGTGCTGCTGGAGGTACTGGAGCTGGAGGTGCTGCTGGCGCTAGTACTGACGCTGGGGGTACTGGTGCTGTCCCTGCTGTGTCTGGAGTCGCCGCGCGGCCTAGGCCGTACTTCGTTCCGCTCCTTCAGCAGGTTCTTGGTCTCCCGCCTTCTACTGGTCCTCCTCCTCCCTTAGAGTGTCCACAGCCTGTCGCGTCACAGTTACAGTTACAGCCGGCCTCCCCACTGCCCGCTCCTTCTCCCTACACTGGTCCTACTGGAGGTCTTGCTGAGCGTCATGAGCCTGCGTCTCGCCCTGTGTCGCCTGTCCGTGCTGCTCGCACTAGTGGTCGTGGTTCGCGTCAGCGTCCTCCTCCTGTCCCTGGCACGCACCGGATGTCTCTGCGTCCGTCCACTGCTCCTCTGCGTGCCCCTTTGCCTTCTCCTCCTGAGTCCTCTCTTCCTGCTCTTCCTGACCCGGAGTCGGACTCTCTTCGTGCTGCCAGTCCTACTGTCACGCGTCTCCTTGCTACTGTTGTCACTGACCCTTCCTTTGAGTCCACTGCTGCGTCTGCCCTAGTTGCTGAGCTCGTCGACTTTGCTGCTCGCTGTCGTCTAGACTACGCTGCTAGTCTTGTTGCTGAGTCTGAGTCTGTCTGTCCTCCGTCCGTCGGGGGTGAGTGTGCCCTTGGCACGGACGTCCTTGAGGACAGGCAGGAGGAGTTCCAGTGTTTGGCTGCTGCTTCACCTCATCTCGTGTCCGTACTGCTTACCCCTGAGGGAGACCCGGATGCACTTGACATCCCAACTCCGCGCTCTTACGCGGAGGCGATAGAGGGTCCCTACTCCTCTCAGTGGCAGGCAGCTATGGACGCAGAGATGGCTTCCTGGAAGTCCACAGGCACCTACGTTGACGAGGTTCCCCCGCCTGGGGCGAACATCGTCAGTGGCATGTGGATTTTCAGGGTGAAGCGGCCGCCGGGTTCTCCGCCTGTCTTCAAGGCGCGTCACGTGGCTCGTGGCTTCAGTCAGCGGCAGGGAGTTGACTACTTTCAGACCTTCTCTCCCACCCCGAAGATGACCACTCTTCGGGTACTGCTGCACATTGCTGCTCACCGTGACTACGAGCTGCACTCTCTTGACTTCAGCACTGCTTTCTTGCAGGGCAGCCTGCACGAGGAGATCTGGCTGCGTCGTCCACCTGGCTTCACTGGGTCCTTTCCTCCTGGCACCCAGTGGAGCCTCCGGCGGCCAGTCTACGGTCTCCGCCAGGCACCGCGTGAGTGGCACGACACACTGAGGACTACACTTGCGGCTCTTGGGTTTGCTCCCTCTACTGCCGACCCGTCGCTGTTTCTTCGCACCGACACTTCTCTGCCGCCGTTCTACATCCTCGTGTACGTCGACGACTTGGTCTTCGCCACAGCTGACACTGCTGGACTCGCCCACGTGAAGTCCGAGCTGCAGAAGAGACAAACGTGCACAGACCTGGGTGAACTGCGCAGCTACCTTGGCTTGCAGATCACCCGGGACAGAGCACGCCGCACCATTACCCTGACTCAGTCACACATGGTGCAGCAGGTCCTTCAGCGCTTCGGCTTCACGTACTCCTCGCCTCAGGCCACTCCTCTGCCTACTCGTCACTCGCTCTCAGCTCTGCCTTCGGATGAGTCCGTAGAGTCGAGTGGCCCGTACCCAGAGCTTGTTGGCTGCCTCATGTACCTGATGACCTGCACTCGACCTGACCTTGCATACCCTCTTAGCATTCTCGCACGCTATGTTGCTCCTGGGAGACACAGACCGGAGCACATGGCTGCAGCGAAGAGGGTGTTGCGCTACTTGTGCAGTACGTCGGGCATGGGGCTTGTGCTTGGAGGGCAGAGTCCAGTGGTCCTCACTGGGCACGCAGACGCTTCTTGGGCTGACGACCAGGCTACGCAGCAGTCGTCACAGGGTTACACCTTCAGCCTTGGTTCCGGCTCTGTTTCGTGGCGGGCTACCCGCTCGTCTTCTGTTCTCGGCTCCAGTTGTGAGGCTGAGATCTACGCCGGGGCCATGGCTGCACAGGAGCTTCGCTGGCTCACCTACCTGCTGACTGACCTCGGAGAGCCGCCTCGTTCTCCTCTAGTACTGTACGTAGACAACAAGGCCATGCTGGCCTTGTGTCGAGAGCAGAGACTGGAGCACAGAACGAAGCACATTGCTCTCCGCTACTTCCTTGCTCGTGAGCTACAGCAGCGTGGTCAGCTGCGGCTTGCGTACGTGGCCTCTGAGGCCAACTCTGCTGATATCTTCACCAAGGCACTTGCGCCTTGTGATCATCAGCGCTTCTGTACTCAGCTGGGTCTTGTGCCTACCTTGCCTCACTTGCTCACCCCTTGACCTTGTTTGTACTGTTGCATATATATATATACACCTGCTCTTGCTTGTCTAGCCTTATATATATATGTAATCCTGCATGTGAACTGGCCTTGTGGCCTTGAACTTGTGCTCGGAATGTGTGGTGACTTTGTGATCCACCCTGAGCTTGTTTTGCTTTGCTTGACTGGTCTTGTGACCCCTTGTTCTCCCCCACTTTGCCTATGGGGGTGTGTCAGATTTATATGACATAGCTACTGTAGGCTATAGTGGGGTAGCACATATGGGGTACAGTTTTCCTAGGGTTTGCATTTTGTACCCAACTTTCCCTTAGTCATTCCATTCCTCGTTTCTTCTCACCAAAATTTGAGGACACACCAGAGACAGCTTCCTCCATTGCAGCTGCTTTGTCTGCTTATGTAGCGAAGGTGCATGCGCCAGTAAAACCAGTTGTCAAGTCTTCGATGTTGATGCGCTGATGTTGCCAAGTGTTGTAAGTGAGGCCATCGTAGAACAGTACGTCACATGCTGAGACTGCCATGCGATCTTCAACGTCCCAAAATTTCCAGGCAGCGAACTGTTTCTCAATGCCCAAATGGATTCCCCACTTTGGCTGTTGCAAGAATCTCCTTGCAAGTGTATTCGAAGGCCTGTACTGTACCATATTGCCAAAGACTCGCACCATTTTTGTGCTGCCCAGCTTCCCTATCCTTTCCTTGTGTGGCGAGGAGTTGTTTGGCAGGGAGTGGGATGACAGAAGATTGTGCAATAGCACGGCGTCGTCCATCCCAAACGGCCAATAATGCACTGGCAAGCGTGCTTCCATGAGGAGTTGCGCATATGTTATGCAGTGTCCTGTTCATCCTTTCAGCCACACCTTGCTGTTGATGATGGTAAGGCAGCAATTGCACCTTCTTGATTCCCCTTTCTGTTGGGTAGTCACGGAAGCATTGTGAGAGATACTGCAGATCCCTGTCTGTCTGGAAAATCTTTAGCATCATATCACTTTCCCGTATAGCTTCAGGAAGCCATGCGAGAAAGGCTTTGTAGGCGAGATCGTGCAAGAGGATAAGCGCGTGCAAGATGATAAGCGCGTGCCATACGTAACGTGTAGATGCGTCGAAAGGTGATGACGTAATTCATATATGCTCTTCCTTCTTGCTGTGGTATAACCAAGATGTCGCTATAAACCTTTTCGAGTTGCTTGTATGCAGGTGCGCTCGGGTTGTGGTGTGACGGGAACGGTCGACGAGGAAGATCTACTTCTGGACAAAGCGTGCAAATGTGACTTGGTCGATGAAGCTCCTGCTGTTGGTAAGTAATAAAGCATCCTTGTCGATACTCTCGCACATATCGTATTGTAGGTTGTTGAACCACTTAGATGACCTAAACTTTTGAGCCAAATGCCTTCTGATGTTCCATGTCCTGCAGATTGCTAGTAAAGATCGGAGTTGGCATAGCAAACGTTGAAATGTGCGGGACTCCGATGGGACTCCATTTTTATGGTATCGCGTTGAATAACAGATGTACGGATGATGAGAGGACTAGTCGAATGCGACGATGTTGATGGTACGGAAGGATGATGTATCTGTTTTGCTCCACTGATACTCATTGATTCTGCTGCTGCTCGTAAAGCTCTTGGCGTACCAGCTGCATATGTGATTGTGTGACGTCTTCTCGCAAGAACCCAACATTCGCGTTCTGCCCAATAAGTAGTGACGTTATCGTCTTTTAAAGCCCGAAGTCAACATGGTGAAAAACACTGTTCATCGGGCGTCGAAACAGTGGAGTCAACGCCTGACGAAGGAGTATTTCGGCAGTGTCAGAGCAGTGTAAACGATGCTGATTGACGAGGGGGAAGGGTATCTCTCCAAACAACACACAATGGTTCAAGGTGCTGTGGTGCTTGGTCAGAGGCGAAAACCAAAGAAGTGCGACCATTAGAGTGTCGCGAGGAATGTTCCCAGCCAACCATGCTATACTCGGGATTTAACGACATGCACAATTACCTTGCAAATACTTACCCTAACTTGTGGTCCTATGTGCAGGTATCGTCATACGCGCTCAGGAGCCAAGGTGGATGGACACCACCGTCGTGAGCGACTAGGTGAAGCACGTGCTTCTCCCCTTTGTGGAGCCTCGGCCTGGCATCATCAATTCGAAGACCTTCCTGGTTTTGGACTCCTACCGCGGGCATCTAATGGAGGGTGTGCTGGAAAACCTACAATGGCACAACATCGTGCCTGCAATCATCCCCCGGGGTTGCATGCTGCTATTGCAACCGCTGGATGTGAGCATCAGCCGTTTTTTTTAAGCGGGTTTGCGGATCTTGGAGTGAATTGCTTCACCCCTGCAAGTTAGTAAATAATAATTTTTGTGTCGCATAATCACTATGCTACACACCCCCGCTTGCCTAGGGTATTTGTCTGTGATGCTTACCCCCGTCTTCTAATATCTTCCTCTTGGATTTACCTCTCAGAAAACCTTAAAAATCGCTCCGCCAATAATTAATACTGTTATGGATCGTGAAGTCATGAATGAGTGTGCCTGAGCACATCATCACCAAGTCATTTAAGACTTGTGGCTTCAGCAACACCACTAATAGGAATGAGGACCACCTCGTCGTTTAACATGCAAGATGTGAGCTAGGTGGAGGTGGGTGAATCCCCTCTTCACTAGTGACAAGCAGGATGAGGAGGCTGCATAGGAGCACGATGACGACGATTGCGGTGACATGCCAGCAATTTCAGTGGATGTCATGACCAACAACAGCACCGACCTGTCTGATGATAATTACTAAGTAGCTACCACATGAATGTGGGTGTAGGAACTAGATTCGCTGCTGACTAAAGCCTTTGAAGTGGTATGGTATATTTGAGGATTGTGTTTCTCTTGCCTTTTATGCAAATCATGATTATATATTTGACAACGTAGAAAACAAAAACAATCATCATTTGGGAAAGGGATAGGACCTATAAAGATAACCCTAAAACATAGGGTCCTCACACTTTTAACTCGTTACAAATTACCCTCTTCCTCAGTAGAGTCTTGTGGGACTTACTTTTGGGGGGTCCATTGTGAAGGGGAATACGGTAAGCAGGCCCTACGATATCAGGATAAAATATCATGATACCCTGATTTTTAGGGTGTTGCTAGGTGATGTGCCATGAAATTTCGGGATTCGGTTAAGTTTCAACCTGCAGATTCAGGATAGTGTATCGTGAGGGCCCTGGAATTTCAGAATGGTTAAAAATGGTTGCCCCGAGGCGTTAACATCTCTGTCGGGGGTGCCATGACGAGGGTACAATAGTATGGGGTGTGTGGGTGGTGAAGAAACGTGTTTTCATGCTGGCGTCGGCTGTCGCAAGTACGGTACCATAAACGCGTGTTAGCAGCAACAAAGTTGCCGCAGTTCGCAGACACCATCATACTCTATAGAGGTACATAACACGTTAATAAAAAAATACCCTGAGCTACATCAGGAAACACCAAAAACTCAGCCCTGAAAATTCAGGATCCTTACCGAAATCTGCCCTGAAAATCAGGGCCTTTTCACGAAAACAGAAGATTTGTCATGAGGCATCAGGGTGGCTAAAACGAATCAAAGGGCCTGACGGTAAGCCGCATGATAACCCCTACCTCCTCCTACTAGTTGACTGATATGTTAGCCCCTCATTTCACGTCAGCCCGCTCCGCCCCTACATCCCACCTACGAGTCTCCTATCTCGTAGCCGCCCATCCAGCATGACACGACCACTAGCAGAATCAGACATCGAGCCCTGAAAAAATCCCAGCCACCGAGTTCGTGATCCACAAGGGGCTGCATCGTCGAATTCCTCAAATGTTGGAAGGACAGAACACAAATAGAAGACCGCTAGGTATCCTTTGACAAAAGCCGAAACCACTATGTCCTCACCGATTGCCTCCGCAGTAGAAATTTGGGACCTTAAAGCGACGGGCAACTTTTGGCAGTGTTGGGTTCAGAAGTTTTTTTTTTGAACCAGGCTTGCCAGCGCGAAAGTGCTGGCTGGCGAAAACCAGGATTTCGTCCGGACACTTTCCATCCGCAGTAACAGTTCGCCAGGGTTCTGGGTTTTGGGTGGCAAATGTGCACCGTCGCTTTAATGAACTTTCGTAAGGGATGCCACCTCGAGGAAGCTCCTCTAAGATCCACCTTGAGCATTGTCTTGTTGCTTCTCTTGATTGGTCTTGTGACCATGTGTATTTATTGCTCTCTCTTGCTATCCCTCACTTAGCCTATGGGGGTGTCTTTAACATATATATTTGTATGTTCTAGGCTGTAGTGATGCATGCATTAGAGAGTATAATTTGTTAGGGTTTGCATTTGTACCCACCACTTTTCCTAATCAACCATTCCGTTAAGCGTACTTCTTGAGACAACTTTTGACCCTGCACAGCTAGCAAAACATACAACAAAAGCAATAGTATATCGGTATGGGATGGAGTGCTTGGGTGCCGCTAAGCAGGAGTTTAAGACGGTTGAGATAATATTAAGAGAATGGCCTTCTTCGTTTCATGTCAAAACAGTTAATTTAAATGAGGTAAGCTTGTATTCGGAAGGGGTCTTGTAGTTTTTATGTTGCTTGTTGTATCTAATGGTTTTCTATTTTCAGGCAGGCCATAGAAAATATGTGGGGGGATAAGCGCAATGCTTCTGGGTTCACACATCACGCCAAAGTAAAAAAAGTGGATGAAGTCAGAGTGTATGATGCAGCTCACAACGGGGACTACTGGCTGGGTGCTCAGGTAAATCAAAGGGTTTGTTGGTGTGTGATGTGTATTAGTGCATTAGTTTACCACATTCTTATTGCTGCCTCTTGTTTCTTCTCCCTAACCCCATTATCACCCCACCGCTGAAAGGGCTTGGACCTAATGAGTGCATTTGTTCACTCATTGTTTTGAGCGACATGACCACGTTGAGAGGTAACGAACGCCGTGTACCTCACATTCTGTGGATACTAGAGGGAAGGAACATGGTTGTATTAGAAGAATCTGTGCAGGAATGATGAATGACAAGCAAGAGTGAGATACAAGTAGTAAACCCTAACTGGGGTTGTACTCTATACTGAGCACCTGACTGTAGCCAAGCAGAACTAGGAACATAAAAATATGTTTTGACACACCCCCCTAGGCAAAGTGAGGGATAGCCAACACAAAAACGGTCACAAGACCAGTCAGGCAAGAGAACAAAGCAATGCAAAGCCCAGGGTGGATCTCAAGATCACCACTCATTCTGAGCACAAGCAAGCGGCCACAAGGCCAGTTCAAATGCAGAGTAATAATGGTAAGGCAGTACACTGATCACAACCTAGCAAGAGGAAACATGCAGGTATAAATATAGATATCAGTGTACAACAAGTGCAAGATCAAGAGACAAGTAGGTGAGGCAGAACGGGCAGAAGATCAAGAGCAGTGCAAAAACGCTGATGATCAGCAGTGTTGGCCCGAGAGGCCACATAAGAAAGGGGAAGCTGACCACGCTGCTGCAGCTCTCGACCAAGAAAGTAGCTAAGAAAAAATAGCTTTGTTCTGTGCTCCAGTCTCTGCTCGTGACACAAGGCCAGCATGGCCTTGTTGTCGACGTACAGATTTAGAGGAGAACGAGGTCGCTCCCCTAAGTCGGTCAGCAGGTAGGTCAGCCAGCGTAGCTCCTGTGCAGTCATAGCCCCAGCGTAGATCTCGGCCTCACAGCTGGAACCAAGCACAGAAGAAGAACGAGTGGACCTCCACGCGACATAACTAGAGCCAAGACTGAAGGTGTAACCTTGTGACAAACGCTGAGTCTCCTGGTCGTCAGCCCAAGAAGCGTCGGAGTGTCCTGTGAGTACCACTGAACCCTATCCTCCAAGCACGAGCCCCATGCCCGATGCACTGCACAAGTAACGCATTACCCTCTTCGCAGCATCCCAGTGCACCTTTCGGTGTCTACCGGGAGCCACGCAGCGAGCCAGGAGGCTAAGAGGGTACGCGAGGTCAAGTCGTGTGCACGTCATCAAGTACATGAGGCAACCCACAACCTCTGGATACGGACCACTTGGCTCTACGGACCTGTCCGAAGGTGGAGCTCAGAGTGAGTGGCCAGTAGGCAGAGGAGTGGGTTGTGGCAAGGAGTACTGGAAGCCGAAGCGCTGAAGGACCTGGTGCACCATGTGTGACTGAGACAGGTTGATGGTGCGCCGTGCTCTGTACTGGGTGATCTGCAAGCCAAGATAGCTACGCAGCTCACCCAGGTCAGTGCAGGTGTGTCTCTTCTACAGCTCTGACTTCACAAGGGTCAGTGCCTCAGCGTCAGCAGTGGCAAAGACCAGTTCGTTGACGTACACGAGAATGTAGAACGGCGGCAGGGTAGTGTCGGTGCGTGGAAACAGCGACAGGTCAGCAGAGGAAGGAGCAAACCCAAGAGCCGCAAGTGAAGTCCTCAGTGTGTCGTGCCACTCTCGGGGCGCCTGGCGGAGACCGTAGACTAGCCGCCGGAGGCTCCACTGGGTACCCGCAGGAACCGACCTAGTGAAGCCAGGTGGGCGGCGCAGTCAGATCTCCTTGTGAAGGCTGCCCTGCAAGAAAGCTGTGGAGAAGTCGAGGGAGTGCAGCTCGTAGTCACTCTGTGCTGCAACATGCAGCAACACCCAAAGAGTAGTGATCTTTCGGGTGGGGGAGAAGGTCTGGAAGTAGTCGACCCCCTGTCGCTGATTGAAGCCTCAAGCAACGTAGCGCACCTGGAAGGCAGGCGGAGAACCCGGCGGCCGCTTCACTCTAAAAATCCACATGCCATCGACTATGTTCGCCCCAGGAGGAGGAACCTCGTCGACGTAGGTGCCTGTGGACTTCCAGGAAACCATCTCTGCGTCCATGGCTGTCTGCCACTGAGAGGAGTACTCACCCGCGATCGCCTCAACGTAAGAGCGCGGGGTAGGGATATAAAGTGCATCTGGGTCCCTCTCAGGGCAATGCAGCAGGGATGCGAAACAAGGTAAAACGGCCGCAAGACATTCAAGCTCAAACTGCCTATCCTCAAGGATGTCACTGCCAAGGGTAGGCTCACCCCCAACGGACGCAGGACAGACAGACTCAGACTCAGTAACAAGACTCGCGAGGTAGTCGAGACGACTCCTAAGTGCAAAGTTGACTAGCTCAATGACTAGGGCAAACGCAGCAGTAGACTCAAAGTCAGGGTCAGTGATTACAGTAGCAAGGAGACGAGTGAGAGTAGGACTGGCAGCACGAGCAATGTCGGACTCAGGGTCAGGAACGTGCGGAAGAGAGGACGCGGGAGGCTCAGGCAGGACAATACGCTATGGAACAGAGGAAGGACGAATTGCCATACCGTGAGTGTCTGGGACAGCAGGAGGACGAGGACGGGAGACACGACGAGCACGAACAAGTGTGGAAGCCCGAGTCTCAGGCTCACGACGCTCAGTCAGGGACTCAGTCACCTTAGTGTGAGGAGTAGGAGTAGGCAGCGGGGAGCTAGGCAGTAGCTGTGGCTGAGACTAGTCTGTCGGTGGACACAGGAGAGGTGGACTGAGGCCAGTGGAAGACGGGATAGTAAGAACCTGGCAAAGGGCTGAGTCAGACGGTGGAAGGGACGACTACGGCTGCGGGTAGAAAACGGTCGGCGCGGCGCCGTACCCGTAGCGTCAGCAGCTCTAATACGTCCAGTACCTCCAGCTCCAGCACCTCCAGTATCAGCAACACCTCTAGCACCTCCAGCACCAGCAGCACCAGCACCTCCAGTGCCAGCAGCTCCAGTAGCACCTCCAACACCAGCAGCACCACCAGCTCCGGCAGCTCCAATACCTCTAGTACGAGCACCCCCAAGACCAGCAGCTCCAGCAGCTCCAGCACCAGTAGCACCAGCACCTCTAGTGCCAGCAGCTCCAGTACCCCTAGCACCTCCAACAGCACCTCCAGCACCAGCAGCACCACCAGCTCCAGCAGCTTCAGTAACTCTAGTATGAGCACCTCCAGGTCCAGCAGCTCCAGCACCAGTAGCAACAGCACCTCCAATGCCAGCAGCTCCAGTACCCCCAGCACCTCCAGCACCACCTCCAGCACCAGCAACGCCACCAGCTCCGGCAGCTCCAGCACCTCCAGTACGAGCACCTCCATGACCAGCAGCTCCAGCTCCTCTAGTACCTCCACCTCCAGCGACTCTAGCACCAGCAGCACCTCCAGCACCTCCAGCACCAGCAGCACCAGCACCTCCAGTGCCAGCAGCTCCACCACCTCCAGCACCAGCTGTACCTCTAGGACTAGCAGCTCCAGCACCTCCAGCACCAGTAGCACCTCCAAGACTAGTAGCTCCGGCACCTTCAGCACCAGCAACACCTCCAGTATCTCCAGGACTAGCAGCTCCAGCACCTCCAGCACCAGCAGCACCTCTAGTACCTCCAGCACCAGCAGCTTCTCTAGTACCTCCAACACCAGCAGCTCTAGAAGCGGTAACACCGCAACCTCCACCACCAGGACGGCCTCGCTGAACGATCCACTCACCAATCTGCTGCGACGAGAGTGTCTCAAGTCGACTAGGCTGTCCGAATCCAGGACCTCCAGTAGGGTCACCCACGGCTCCACTGCCACTAGGACTCGCAGCACCCCCAGATTCAGCACCCCCAGTCTCAGCACCTCCAGTCGCAGCACCCCCAAAACCCGCACACCCTGTCTCAGCACCCTCAGAACCCGCACCACCAGTGTCACCACCCGCAGCAGCACCAGAATTCACAGCAGCAGGTTGCGGAGGCGGCGAAGACGGCCGAGGCGGAAAGCCGGGGGGGGTCTCTGTCAACGGGAGTTGTTATTGGCCCCGTCCTCGCTTGGGCGGAGCCGACCTCGAGGTCGGGTGTGAGGAGTGCAGCTAACCTGCAACAGTGGGCAAGCTGGTCGACGGGCGTGGTCGACCTGCACAAGGTCCACTGCAAGGGCGCCGACTTTGGGAGGGCGCCAACTTCGGCTGGTCGACCTGGGAGGTCGACCAATGGAGGGCGTCGACTTGGGTGACGCCGACCAGGGGAAGCCGACTGGGTGTGGTCGGCTGACAGGTGTATTGGTCGACCTGGAGTTGGTCGACCAGGTGGGTTGTCGACCTGGAGTTGGTCGACCAGGGGAGTGGTCGACCTGGTGTGGTCGACATGTGGTGGTCGTCGACCTGGGTGGTTGACGGGCCTGGGATGACACACCTGGTCGACATGGTTGCCTAGTTGACCAGGTTACCTGGACGGCGAGGTCTGCGAGGTTCGCGATTGTCGCCCAGGTAGATTGGCAATGTCGACCTGCGGTTCGGTGGCACGTGGTCAACAGGACTCCTCAGGTGCAACCATAGACATGTGGTCGACTTGGCACCTGCGCAATGTGCGTGGTGGTGCATGTCGTTACCGTCACCTTGCACCTGCAAAGTAGGTGCGCACACATGAGCACGTGTGGTGACCTATGGTGGCCTGTTGTTGGTGTGCTGGCACGCCAGCCTTGCAGGTCGACTGAGGACGCCTGAGGTCGACCAGGTAGCAAGTCGCCTTCGTGCTGAGCTGGTGGTCGACTTGTATGCTAGGCTTCTTATGTAGTCTACCTTGCCAATCTAGTTGCCACCATTGCTCTCAAATTTTGCTAGTGAAACTCTTGCGGTTTTGCACAGTGAACGCACAAGTGCTAGAGAACAACTAAGTGAACGAACGCAGAGATCCCTCCTACGCCGTGCCTAGCCAGCAGTCTAGCTCCCGTTGATAGAGTTATCTCCGCATAGTGCGGTGAGCGTGGGTTGAACACGACTTGCCCCTTCAGACAGGTTGACGTAGTGGTCACTTAATTAACTCGTGTTTGTAGGCCAACAGCTGTGCGGTAGTCACCATGGTAGGCGCCGTAGGTGACGCAGGAGTGGTGGACACCCTGGAGGCACGGCTGGAGGACGCGAGGAGACGCCATGAGGCCAATGAGTACAGGCCAAACCTACCGTTGGCGGTCATCGAGGCAGGCATCCGCTCGGTGTGGGCGAACGAACACCCTACTCGACCAGCTTCTCCTGGACCGGTGAACAACGAGGGCGGAACCGACGTGGGAGTCAATGCCGGTGGTTACCAAGTCGGCAGCAATGCAGGAGGCACGTCGAGGCAGCGAGGTGTGATACACGCCGATGAAGTTGGCGGCGTTCAGGCGTGAGAGATGCTGTCATCAACGGCTGCAGGCTCCCCACAAGGCGACGTCGGAGGTCGACGAAGCAGTTTGTCGCCGATGTCGGCGACCCACGTGACAGCAGGTGGGATTGCACCAAGCTACAGCTACTTTAAGTTTACGCCGAACAGGATCTCGGTCACCCCCCTGCTTGTTGGTCGACCTAACATCCTCACCTGGAAGGAAGCCATCGAGCCCCATCTGGAGATGGCCGGGCTGATCGGCTTCGCCAGGGGCACTGTGGCGACGCCGAAGGAACACTACCCCCGACTTGCGTGTGGAGTTTCGCGCCGTGCAGTTGCTGACCTTCACGGTCATCTCGCGGCGCTGCTCGCCGGGCGTGCAGGTCGCCTTGAAGTCGTGCAAGGAGTACCTCGACGCTAGCCACCGAGTATGGCACTTCATCGAGTCGACGTACCAGATCACCGACGCCTGTACATCTGCCAGCTTGAGGAGCAGTTCTCGCCCATACGGATGGGCAAAGAGGAGACGGCGACCGACTACTGCAACCGGGCTCATCGAATTCTCGCCACCATGAGGATAGCCGGCATGCAGTACTCCACGGCGTCGTACCTCACGCACGTTATCAAAGGGCTCACGAGCAACTACAACCTGCTGAAACGACTGTCGTTGGCGCCGAGAACTAGGGCGACACTCAACGAGGATTCTCTTACCTCGTACATCCTGCAAGATGAGGCGATGCAGGAAGCTGAGCGGCCCTCGGAGCCTCTTGCACAGGTGAACTACGTCGCCCCGGTGAAGCAAGGTGGTCGACCGGGGCAGCGCGGGCGGTATGGCGGCGGTGGTAGCAGTGGCTGGAAACCACCCAAGGACGCCGACAAGAAGAATTCGGCCACAGATAGCGGTCGTGGAGGAGGAAGTCGACGTCGGGAGTGCTGGCTGTGCGGCGACCCCAACCACCTCTCCTTCGAGTGCCCCGACCGCAGTGAATCCGACGACGACGACGCCAAGGGAGGCCGTGGGAGGTTCTGCAGCCGTCGTCCCCGACGAGTCAGAAACCAGCAGCGCAAGGAGAAGTAGTCAACCAAGTGGTCGACCTCGGCGAAGGACGCCGACTCCTTTGCTGGCGGCAAAGGGCGAGACGACAAGGAGGCGTCGTGCTCGCGAGTTGGCGTCGTGGAGCCGTCTGTCTCGCTGGTGCCGGAGGCCGGCGAGGACTTCAAGGCGATGGCGGTAGCCGGGCAGGCAAACCTGATGGTATTTCTGCTCGATAGTGGTTGCTCCCACCACTTGATGGGGACGAAGGAGGTCTTCGTCGACCTACAACCGAGCGGCGACGTCAAGCTGTCAGAACATTATAGCTTATACATTTGTGTAGGCTGTAGTGGGGTAGCCCATAAGGGGTACAACCCAATTAGGGTTAGTACTTGTACCCAAATGTTTGCTAGTTCATTCATCCTCGTTCGTTATTTTGACATGGTATCAGAGCATGTTCCTTGGGCCCACCACCTGCTACGCTGCTAGTAACCCCCCCTAGGCCCGTCGCCCCTAGGCCCGTCGACCCTAACCTACGCGCGCCTGGCCCGTCGCACTTGTTATAGTCACAATAGGCTTGAATGTGCCTAAAACGAAAGATAGAGTGCACAGACGGATTTCTGCACAGCGGCTTCAAACGTTGATAGCGTCCTACTCACAGCTTCAAACGACTTGCTATAAATCGGATATGGAGCGTCTTGATGTCGCCTACAATAGGCAATTTAAATCACACGATTTCAAAAAGAATTGACGACACAGTGTCGGTTTGAACGAACGGTACTATGGCAGCCACTATAGTCTTAGAACACAAGATAGGAAGAGTTACGAGTTGGGAATGACTCCCAGCTCCTACAAACCCCAAGAGCCGAGGTACAGTGATGTGGAACAGTGCCACACTGTCCCCAACCACGAAGGGTCTCGAAACTACCCTCCACAAGGGCCTACACCAAGAGAAATGTTACACTACAATAAGTAATGCAACTATTCTCGCTATCTTACAGTTTACCCTTTTGGAGAGCTTCGAAATCACTTGATTCTTGAAACCAAGGCTCTGGTTCTTCAAGATAAAATCTTCCTTGAGTTCTTGGAAGTCTGCTGCGCACACCTGCGACACGCCGAACGTTCCACACACAACAAAATAGAAAACCGCACACGACACGCAAGCAACGACATCACAAGCGACTAGCGATAACTCGCTATTGACTCGACACACACATTAAAAGCCATGCCTCATCATTCACACACTATGGTAAGCATGAAATATATATTATTTCATGCCCTCATACCATTCCATGCACACACGCATGCACGCATACGGACAACAAGCCGAATGCAAACGTAGGGTTGCACCAACAGCACCTAGCCTACGCGGCCCGTCGACCCCTAGCCCGCGGCCCGTCGACCCCAGCACCGGGCCCCGTCCCTAGCCTGTTGGTTGTACCCTACGGTTTGCATTCGGCTTGTTGTCCGTGTGCGTGCATGCGTGTGTGCATGGAATGGTATGAGGGCATGAAATAATATATATTTCATGCTTACAATATTGTGTGAATGATGAGGCATGATTTTGAATGTGTGTGTCGAGTCAATAGCGAGTTATCGCTAATTGCGTGCGACGTCGTTGTTTGCGTGTCGTGTGCGATTTTCTATTTTGTCGTGTGTGGAACGTCCGGCGTGTCGCAGGTGTGCGCAGCAGACTTCCAAGAACTCAAGGAAGAATTTACCTTGAAGAACGAGAGCCTTGGTTTCAAGAATCAAGTGATTTCGAAGCTCTCCAAAAAGGGTAAACTTTAAGATAGTGAGAATAGTTGCATTACTTTGTGTAGTGTAACATTTCTCTTGGTGTAGGCCCTTGTGTAGGGTAGTTTCGAGACCCTTCGTGGTTGGGGACAGTGTGGCACTGTTCCACATCACTGTACCTCGGCTCTTGGGGTTTGTAGGAGCTGGGAGTCATTCCCAACTCGTAACTCTTCCTATCTTGTGTTCTAAGGCTATAGTGGCTGCCATAGTACCGTTCGTTCAAACCGACGCTGTGTCGTCAATTCTTGATCAAATCGTGCAATCTAAATTGCTTATTGTAGACGACGTGAAGGCGCTCCAGATCCAATTTGAATCAAGTCATTTGCAGCTGTGAGCAGAACGCTATCAACGTTTGAAGCCGCTGTGCAGAAATCCGTCTGTGCTCTCTATCTTTCGTTTTAGGCACATTCAAGCCTATTGTGACTATAACATAGCCAGCGCCCGGCCCCGTTCCTAGCCCGCGCCCGGCCCCGTCCCTAGCCCGCGCCCAGCCCTGTCGGCCCTTAGCCCCACGCCCGGCCTCGTACCTAGCCCGCGCCCGGCCCCGTACCTAGCCCAGCGCCCGGCCCCGTACCTAGCCCGCGCCCGGCCCCGTACCTAGCCCGCACCAGGCCCAGTCCCTAGCTCGCGCATAGCCCCGTACCTAGCCCCGCGCTCGGCCCCGTCCCTAGCCCAGCGCCCGGCCCTGTACCTAGCCCACGCCCGGCTCCATACCTAGCCCGCGCCCGGCCCAGTACCTAGCCCGTGCCCGGCCCCGTACCTAGCCTCGCGCCCGGCCCCGTTTCGTACCCAGCGCCCGGCCCCGTACCTGCCCAGCGCACGGCCTCGACCCTAGCCCAGCGCCCGGCCCCGTACCTAGCCCGCGCCCGGCCCAGTACCTAGCCCGCGCCCGACCCCGTACCTAGCCCCGCGCCCGGCCCCGTTCCGCGCCCAACGCCCGGCCCCGTACCTAGCCCGCGCCCGGCCCCGTCCCTAGCCCGCGCTCGGCCCCGTACCCAGCCTCGCGCCCGGCCCCGTTCCGTACCCAGCGCCCGGCCCCGTACCTGCCCAGCGCCCGGCCCCGTACCTAGCCCCGCGCCCGGCCCCGTTCCGCGCCCAACGCCCGGCCCCGTACCTGCCCAGCGCCCGGCCCCGTCCCTAGCCCAGCGCCCGGCCCCGTACCTAGCCCGCGCCCGGCCCCGTACCTAGCCCGCGCCCGGCCCCGTACCTAGCCCGTGCCCGGCCTAGTCCCTAGCTTGCGCTCGGCCTCGTACCTAGCCCGCGCCCGGCTCCGTACCTAGCCCGCGCCCGGCCCCGACCCTAGCCCGTGCCCGGCCCCCACGACGACCCCTAGCCCGCGCCCGGCCCCGTCCCAAGCCCGCGCCTGGCCCCGTCGGCCCCTTGCCCCACTGTCACTGCTGCTACTGCTACAGCTGCTACTGCTGCTACTGCTACAGCTGCTACTGCTGCTACTACTTCTACTACTGCTATCCTGAGTGCTGCACAGCTATGACTTTGCTTCGGGTTCTCGCGTTTGATCATGAGGGCAGACCGGTTCAGTTTGATACGTGGCTAGACGACCTGCAGCTGTACCTTCTGAGCGATTCTGAGGACAGTGTCTGGCTGTTTGACCTTGCGTCAGGCGCTGCTACTGCCCCTCCCGCCACAGCTGACAGTTCGACTCGCTCACAGTGGCTTACTCGTGACGCTGCTGCCCGCTTAGCCATTCGCAACCACCTGCCATTAGCTGAATGCGCTCACTTTGGACAGCACAGGACAGCGCAGGCACTGTACGACGCTGTAGTCGCTCGCTACTCCTCCCCTGCCACTGCTGCTCTAGGCCGCCTCCTTCTGCCCTACCTGTTCCCCGAGCTGTCCGCCTTTACCACAGTCGAGGACCTCGTTTCCCACCTTCGGGCTAATGACGCTCGCTACCGCGCTGCTGTTCCTGCTGAGTTCCTTGACAGGAAACCGCCCCCGATGAACATCACTCTCTACTTTATAGTCACCTCCCTCCCTGACTCTCTTCGCTCTGTCAGGGACCACTTCCTCTCTCTTGACCCCACCTCCCTCACTGTTGACCTCCTCGAGCAGCATCTCCTAGCAGCTGAGACTAGTGCAGTTGCTGTAGGTGCTGCTCGTTGCACTCCGCGCCTGCCCTTCTTTGAGGGGTGTTCCCCCTCCCCCCTTGCCCCCTCCTACACCTCTGCTGCTGCTGCAGATGTCTCTGTTCCTGAGGACGTCGGGGCTGCTTCTGCTAGTGCGAAGCGCCGCAGCAGCAAGGGCAAGGGTGGCCGGGGTGGTGGAGGTGGCAGCGGCGGTGGTGGAGGTGGCAGCGGGAGTGGTGGTGGGGGCAGCAGTGGAGGTGGTGGCGGCGGTGGGACTGTTGGCGGGAGTGGGGTCTCTGGTGGCAGTGGTGGAGGCAGCGGTGGGAGTGGCAGCAGTGGAGGCGGTGGGACTGGTAGCGGTGGGACTGGCGCTCGGCGTGTCGGTTCCGGGGGTGGCCAGCGTCAGCAGCAGCAGCGTCGGAGCGAGACCCCGTCTCCCCAGCAGCTTCGTGAGTGGTTTCTGCGTGGGGCGTCTGGGGGTAGTTGCCCGTATGTCATTCGCACGGGTGACCGTGCTGGTCAGGCTTGCGGGCGGCTCCACACTCAGCACCGTTGCTTCTCCCGCCTTGACGACGCTTGGCGCGCTGAGTTTGGTGACGACGTCGAGCTCCCTCGCTGGGCAGATCTTCTTAAGTCTAGGATTGCTATCTTTGACCTAGACTTTGATGCTATTCTCTCTGCTATGTATGCTGTGTCTGTTAGTGCTGAGGGTGACTGTTACCGGTGTGTGCCACCTGACCCAGGTATAGCCGCTGCTGGACTAGGTGCTAGTGAGTCTGGTACTCTCCCTGGTACTGCGCCTGCTGCGATCTTGCACACTTTCACGTTGGACTCCGGCGCCTCGCGCTGTATCTTTCGTGACAGCACCACCCTCACTCCTCTTCCTGCACCTATCCCGGTCAGACTGGCTGACCCCTCCGGGGGACCGGTCGTGGCCCGTTCCTCCACTGTCCTCCCGTGTCCGGCGGTTCCGTCCGGCTCACTGTCAGGTCTTCACCTCCCCTCGTTCTCTACGAACTTGGTGAGTACCGCTGCCCTCCAGGATGCGATGGTCACTACCACCACTCCTGGGGGTCAGCGTGTGTTGATCTGCACGTGCACACGGACGGGGCGTCACCTGGCCACGTTCACTCGTCGGCCAGGGTCGACTCTGTACACACTCACTACCGAGCCTTCTCAGGTAGCTGCGTCTGCTCAGGTGTCCGCGTCAGGTCAGGTAGCCGCCTCTTGCTCGTGTCGCCTCCTGTCCCACCAGACTCTTCTGTGGCACCACCGTCTGGGTCACCCCTCCCTGCCTCCCCTTCGTGGCATGCACTCTCGTCTTCTTGTCTCTGGCCTCCCCAGATCTCTGCCTCCCCTGCCGCCCTCGCCTACCCCGCCCTGCCTCCCTTGCGTCGAGGGGCGGCAGCGCGCCGCTCCTCACTCCTCCTCGTTTCCCCCGACGTCTGCTCCCCTGCAGACTCTCCACATGGACGTGTGGGGTCCAGCCCGCGTCAGTGGATAGAGCCGCGAGCGCTACTTTCTGCTGGTCGTTGACAACTACACGCGGTACACCACGGTCTTCCCCTTGCACAGCAAGGGTCTGGTTGTTGATGTCTTGATCCCTTGGATCCGCACGGTCCGTCTCCAGCTCCGCGAGCGGTTCGGCCAGGACCTTCCTGTCCTGCGTCTGCACTCTGACAGAGGTGGTGAGTTCTCCTCCAACCTCTTGCGGGACTTTTGTCATGGGGAGGGCATTCTCCAGTCGTTCACGCTTCCAGACTCCCCTCAGCAAAATGGGATTGCTGAGCGCCGCATGGGCTTAGTCATGGAGGTCGCTCGTACCTCCATGATCCATGCGGCTGCTCCCCATTTTCTGTGGCCGTTTGCGGTCCAGTACGCTATGCATCAGCTCAACCTCTGGCCCCTTGCTCCTTGCCGGAGACCTCGCCCACACTGCTTGGGACGGGGGAGGTTGGCGATGCGTCGATGTTCCGGGTTTGGGGATCTCGTGCCTTTGTTCGCGATACGTCAGCGGACAAGCTCTCCCCCCGTGCTATCCCCTGCGTCTTCCTTGGCTTTGTCCCTGACGCGCCTGGCTAGCAGTTTTACCACCCCACCTCGCGCCGTGTCTTCCCTTCTCAGGAAGTCATGTTTGACGAGTCGGTTCCCTTTTACCGCCTCTTCCCCTACCGCTCTGCCCCACCCCCGCCCCCGCCACTCTTCCTTGCTCCCGGTCCCCCTCCAATAGACCCCCTCCCGCCCCAGGGTCCTGCTCCCTCAGGTGTGTCTAAGGTAGACCCTCTCCATGGTCCTGCGCCTGTTCAGGTAGCTGTCGACTCAGGTGCTGCTCAAGGTGCTGCGTCTGGGGGTGCGGAGCCTGGGGGTGCGGAGTCTTGGGGTGCTGAGACTGGGGGTGCTGAGCCTGGAGGTGTTGAGACTGGGGGTGCTGAGCCTGGGGATGTTGCGCCTTGGGGTGCTGAGCCTGAGGGTGTTGAGCCTGGGGGTGCTGAGCTTGGGGGTGCTGTGTCGGAGGGTGCGGAGTCTGGAGGTGCGGAGCCTCAGGGTGCTGCTTCGTCTGGAGGTTCTGCTGGTACTTCACCGAGACTATCTCCGCAGCAGTTGCGTGAGTGGTTTGTTCGGCGTACATGCCTTCGGAGTGGAGCTTCTCGAGCTGGAGGTGCTGGCGCTACTGGAGCTGGAGGTACTGGAGTTGCTGCTGGAGCTGGTGTTACTGGAGGTACTGCGACCACTGGTCCAAGAGGTGCTCGTACCCGGGGTACTAGAGCTGCCGGGACTGGTGGTGTTGAGGGTGCTGGAGCTGGAGTCCTTACGGAGTCTGGTCCTACTTGCGCTGGTGGCGCTGGAGCTCGAGGAGCTGGAGTTGGTGTCCCTGGCGCAGTAGGCCCTGGAGCTAGAGGAGCTGGAGCTGTTGACCCTGGTGGCACTGTGTGGCCGCGGCCGTACTTCGTTCCCCAGCTCCAATAGGTTCTTGGTACCCCGCCTTCTTCTGCCCTTACTCCTCCCCTCCTGTGTCCCCTGCCTGACCAGTCGCAGCCGCCGTGACAGCCGGCCTCTCCACTGCCTGCTCCTTCTCCTTACACTGAGCAGTCTGGCGGTCTTACAGAGCGTCGTGAGCCTGCGTCTCGTCCTGTCTTGCCTGTTCGCACTGCTCGTCGCATTCCTCGTTTGCGTCCTCCTCCTGTCCCTAGTACGCACGCTATGACCCTTCGTCCTTCCTCTGTTCCTCTATTCGTTCCTCTGCCAACTCCTCCTGAGTCCTCTCTTCCTGAGGTCCCTGACCCTCAGTCGGACCGCGCTCGTATTGACAGTCCCACTGTCTCTTGTCTCCTTGCTACTGCTGTCACTGACCCTTCTCTTGAGTCAGCTGCTGCGTCTGCTCTCGTTGCTGAGTCTGCGTCTGCCAGTCCTCCGTCCGTCGGGGGTGAGTGTGCTCTTGGCACGGACGTCCTTGAGGACACGCAGGAGGACTTTGAGTGTCTTGCAGCTGCTGTACCTTGTTTCACTTCCATGCTGCTTGCCCTTGAGGGAGACCCGGATGCACAAGACATTCCGACCCCGTGCTCTTACGCAGAGGCGATTACGGGTCCTTACTCCTCTCAGTGGCAGGCAGCCATGGATGCCGAGATGGCATCCTGGAAGTCCACAGGCACCTACGGCGACGAGGTTCCCCCACCTGGGGCGAACATAGTCGATGGCATGTGGATCTTCAAGGTGAAGCGGCCGCCGGGTTCTCCGCCTGCCTTCAAGGCGCATTATGTTGCTCGAGGCTTCGGTCAGCGACAGGGAGTTGACTACTTCCAGACCTTCTCCCCCACCCTGAAGATGACTACTCTTTGGGTGTTGCTGCACGTCGCTGCTCAGTGTGACTACGAGTTGCACTCTCTGGACTTCAGCACAGCGTTCCTGCAGGGCAGCCTGCACAAGGAGATCTGGTTGCGCCGCCCACCTGGTTTCACTGAGTCTTTTCCTGCAGGTACTCAGTGGAGACTTTGGCGGCCAGTTTACAGTCTCCGCCAGGCGCCTCGCGAGTGGCACGACACACTGAGGACTACACTTGCGGCTCTTGGGTTTGCTCCTGCTAGTGCTGACCCGTCGCTGTTTCTACGCACTGACACCTCACTGTCGCCGTTCTACGTCCTTTTCTACGTCGACGACCTCATCTTTGCCACTGCTGACACTGAGGCACTGACTCTTGTGAAGTCAGAGCTGCAAAAGAGACACACCTGCACTGACCTGGGAGAACTGCGCAACTAACTTGGCTTGCAGATCACACGGGACAGAGCTCGGCACACCATCACCCTGACTCAGTCACACATGGTGCACCAGGTCCTTCAGCACTTCGGCTTCCAGTTCTCCTCGCCACAGCCCACTCCTCTGTCTACCAGCCACTCGCTCTCAGCTCCACCTTCGGACGAGTCCGTAGAGCCGAGTGGTCCGTACCCAGAGCTTGTGGGTTGCCTCATGTACCTGATGACATGCATTCGACCCGACCTCGCGTACCCTTTCAGCCTCCTGGCTTACTACGTGGCTCCCGGCAGGCACCAAAAGGTGCACTGGGATGCTGCGAAGGGGGTACTGCATTACTTGTGCAGTACGTCGGGCATGGGGCTCGTGCTTGGAGGACGGGGTCCAGTTGTCCTCACCGGTCACGCAGACGCCTCCTGGGTGGACGACTCAGCTACGCAGCGGTCGTCACAGGGTTACACCTTCAGCCTTGGTTCCAGCTCTGTTTCTTGGCGGTCTACCCGCTCGTCTTCGGTTCTCAGCTCTAGTTGTGAGGCTGAGATCTACGCTGGGGCCATGGCTGCTCAGGAGCTACGCTGGCTCACCTACCTGCTGACCGACTTGGGAGAGCAGCCTCGTTCGCCTCCAGTTCTGTACGTAGACAACAAGGCCATGATTGCCTTTTGTCGGGAGCATAGACTGGAGCACCGAACGAAGCACATCACTCTGCGATACTTCCTTGCTCGAGAGTTGCAGCACCGTGGCCAGCTTCGTCTTGCGTACGTGGCCATTCGGGCCAACACCGCTGATGTCTTCACCAAGGCACTTCCGCTTGGTGATCATCAGCGCTTTGTTATTGTGTTAGGCCTTGTTCCTACTTTGCCTCACTTGCTTACTACTTGACTCTGTTTGTATTGTGATCTATATATATACCTGCATGCTTGCACTTGCTAGGGTATGATCACTGTATTGTTTGTTCTCTTATGCATAACTCTGCATGTGAACTGGCCTTGTGGCCGCATGATCACGTCCCAGGCGTGAAGCTGCAGGAGGACGGCGACGGGATGTTGCTCGTCTCGGCAGTGGGAGACATCCTCGGTCGGGCGTCCTACATCGAGCGAGTTCATTGCACCGACCTGCGTCCGTGCTCGGCGAAGTCGACAACGCCCACGACGGAGGTCGTGGCCCTGCGGGCGATCATCTCGGTGACGAAGTCAACGCCGGACAGGCTGCATGCGAGGCTTGCACACGTCGGCATGGACACCATCCGGAGCTCGACAAAGCACGAGGTCGCCACTGGGCTGGACCTCAAGTCGTCGTCTGGCGCCGACTTGCCGTGTGTCTTGTGCGTCGGCGGGAAGCTGGCGTGACACACCTTTCCCGACCAAGGCTCCGACGCCAACGACGTGCTTGCCGTCGTGCACGTCAACCTGTGCGGGCCATTCCGGGTGGCTGCCAAGGATGGTAGCCTGTACTTCTTACTGCTGAAGGACCGCAAGACCCGCTACGTGTGGGTGAGGCCGGTCGCCAAGAAGTCGGATGCCCTGCAGGAGTTCGTGCAGTGGCTGGCGGTGACTGAGCGGCAAACGAAGAAGTTGGTGTTGATGCTGCGCTTTGACCGGGGAGGGGAGTTCCTCAGGAAGCAGTTCACCGACTTCATGAACGGCAAGGGGATCGTCCACAACCTGACCTGCCCCTACACCCCGCAGCAGAACGGCATGACGGAGCGCGAGATGAGGACGGTGGTGGAGTCAGTGCGAACGATGCTGCTGCACATGGGCGTGCAGCACCACTGGTGGCACCTCGCTCTGCGGCTCGCCGTCTGGGTCCGCAACTGCCTGGAGTGGTCGACGCTGCAGACGGGGATGATGCCATACCAGCTGCTGACTGGGAAGAAGCCCGACTTCTCGCTGGCACGGGTATGTGGCTGCATGGCGTAGTTCTTGGTCCCCGAGCAGCAGCGTGGTGGAAAGCTGAAGTCGAAGGCCAGGTGGGGCCTTCACCTCGGCGTGTCGGAGGAGAGCAAGGGCTGGGAGCTCCTCGGCATCACCGACAATCGGTTAGTCACCACGTCGGACGTGGTGTTCTACGAGAACATGTCACTAGAGGTGTGGAAGTCGGAGCAAGGGCCGGCGTCGGGCCGGACGCCGACCACCCCGCCGACGGACACCTTGACGGCGACACTCCCTCTTCTCGCCGACGTTGGTGAGCCTGCCGCTGAGGACGTCGAGGATGTCCCCTTTCCCTCCCCCTCTCCTGCCCCCTGCGTGGGCTGACTCCAGTGTCGACCTCCGGCGATGAGGGGAAGAGTGGGACGTCGCCTTCGGCGCCGTCTAAGAGCATCGCCAGTGGCCGACGTGACGAGCAGCAAGTCGCCGTGGGAGTGAAGTCGACGTTGATACGGGAAAATCAGGCCGAGGAGGTGCAGCCGACTTTGGAGAAGCCGGCAAAGAAGGCACCAGCAGGGCAGCAGCCGACAAGGGAGCAGGCAGCGGTGAAGCCGACCACAAAGCAGTCCGCAACCAGGCAATCGGCAGAGGAGCCGACCACAGGGGAGAAGTCGGCAGGGAAGCCGGTTGAGGTGCAGCAGGACGATGAGGGCAGTAAAGCTGGTGACGATGGAGGGGACGCCGAGGAGTCCACCGACAGTGACGTGGTGGAGGTCCAGCGTGGACCACGGCATTCAGGCCGAATTCGGAGGCCGCCCGACTTCTACGTACCGGCTGCCTTCACCACGGCGTACGACGAGGTTGATGACGACCTGCAGTACGACGATGCCAAGGAGGACGAAGACTTTCCGGAGCTCGACCCCGACATGCACGCCGACCCCAAGCACCGTTGGGACATCTCGACGATGACGGTGAAGGAGGCGTTGGCGAGCTGGAAGGGCAAGGCGGTGAAGGCCGCCATGGAGGAGGAGATCCGCAGCCTCGTCGGCATGGGGACGTGGAAGCTGGTCGAACGCTCGCCAGGAGTGAACATCATGAAGAACTGGTGGGTGCTGACGACAAAGTACCACATCGACGACACCGTCGAGCAAGAGAAGGCAAGGCTGGTCGTGAAGGGCTTCACGCAGGTGTATGGCACCGACTACGACGAGACGTATGCGCCGGTGAGCAGCTACGTCACGCTGAGAATCTCCCTTAGCATCATCGCCGTCCTCGACCTCAACTTGATGCAACTCGACATGAAGAACTCCTTCCTGCAGAGTAAGCTCGACCGAGTGCTGTACATGCACCAGCCGGACTACTTCAACGACGGGACCGGCCGGATGTGCAAGCTGCTGAGGAGCCTCTACGGCCTGAGGAAGCTTTGGCTGCAGATCGTGCGCGACAGCTCGGTGAGGAAGCTTTGGCTGCACCAGCAGGGCTACG
Organism: Closterium sp. Naga37s-1; assembly: GCA_947471745.1. Lineage (NCBI taxonomy): Eukaryota > Viridiplantae > Streptophyta > Zygnematophyceae > Desmidiales > Closteriaceae > Closterium > Closterium sp. Naga37s-1. The sequence continues at coordinate 2,480,014 of CANJKZ010000861.1, forward strand.
CCGACAAGCTGCGTAGGCGGTTCCTCGACGAGGAGCAGAACGGGCGCACCCCGAAGACACCGGTCTCGGTCGACGCCTATGCCACACTCACCTTCGATGACGAGGAGGCACAGGAGCGCCAGGAGGAGGAGCACCGGCAGAAGGTCGGCTCGCTGCAGTTCGCGTCGACGACGACGAGGCCGGACATAGCCTTCGCCTGCAGCAAGCTGGGGAGCGGCCTCACTGTGAGGAGCGACCAGCACTGGCGCGAGGTCGACCGCTGCCTCGCCTACCTTGCCAACACCCGTGACACCGCCCTGGAGTTCGGCGGTGGAGCAGAGTCGCTGAAGCTGGTCGGCTACGTGGACGGCGACGACACCGGGAACAAGCAGAATCGGACGAGCACGGGCGGCTACATGTTTGTCTTTGGTGGGGCCGCCGTCTCTTGGTCGAGTCAGCGCATCAAGTGCGCAACACTGTCGTCGACCGAGTCGGAGTACGTGGCGGCAACCGAAGCCGGCAAGGAGGGACGTCGCCTTCGCTTCCTCCTTGCATAATTCCGGCAGCTAGACGCCGGGACGCCGACTGTCCTTAGGGTGGACAACAAGTCGGCCATCACAGTTGCCGAGGGCATGGGGTTGACGGGCAACCTCAAGCACATGGAGCGGCGACAACCCTGGCTGCAGCACATGGCAAAGCGCGGGAAGTTTTCGCTGAAGTACATCCCGACCGCTGAGCAGCCAGCCGACTTCTTGACGAAGGCGCTGCACTACCCGGCCTTCAACTGGTGCTCCGTTGCAATTGGCCAGGTGCGCCTAGCCGACGTGGGCGACGGTGACAACGACGTGCAGCTGTAGGTGACATGCCCTCTTGCATGGCTGGTGCGGTGACTGGCGTGCTGTGTGTTGGGTGCACGCCGACGAGCTATTCTCCAAGTAGTGCTGTCGTCTGGGCTGGGGGCCTAAGCGTGAACGCGGCAGGGGAGTGTCAATGGGAGTTGTTATTTGCCCCGTCCTCGCTTGGGCGGAGCCGACCTCGGGGTCGGGTGTGAGGAGTGCAGCCGACCTGCAACAGTGGGCGAGCTGGTCGACGGGCCTGGTCGACCTGCACAAGGTCCACTGCAAGGGCGCCGACTTTGGGAGGGCGCCAACTTCAGCTGGTCGACCTGGGAGGGCAGGGCAGCGCGGCTCGCAGGCTGCAGGGCACGGCGCGCGGGCCTAAGGGCAGGGAAGCGCAGCCCACGGGCTGCAGGGCAGGGCGGCGCGCGGGCCTAAGGGCAGGGCAGCGTGATGCGCGGGCTGCAGGGCAGCTGGGCGCGCGAGCTGCAGGGCAGGGCAGCGCGCAGGCCTAAGGGCAGGGCAGCGCGATGCATGGGCTGCGGGGCAGCTGGCCACACGCTGGACAGGGCAGCGGGGCGCGCTGGGCAGGGCAGCAGGGCGAGACGCGCTGGGCAGCCGTGGGGCGCTACGAGCGGGCTGCAGCAGGGCGCAACACGCGGGCTGCAGCAGGGCGCGACGCGCTGGGAAGCAGGGCACGACGCGGGGGGCAGCAGGGCGCGACGCGCAGGCTGCAACAGGGCGCGACGTGCAGGCTGCAGGGCGCAACGTGCGTGTTAGAATCTAGAACGAGAATGGATGAACTATGAAAGAGTTGGGTACAAGTACTAACCCTAATTTGGTTGTACCCCTTATGGGCTACCCCAATATAGCCTACACAATGTAAGCACTATATAAGTTTGACACACCCCCATAGGCTAAGTGGGGGAGAACAAGTGGTCACAAGACCATTCAAGAAAAGCAAAGCAAGCTCAGGGTGGATCACGAAGTCACCACACATTCCGAGCACAAGCAAGTGGCCACAAGGCTAGTTCACATGGAGAGTTATATAAAATAGAACAAACAGTACAGTGATCATACCCTAACAAGAGTAAGTATGTAGGTATATATATATCACAGTACAAGCAAAGTCACGCAGTGAGCAAGTGAGGCAAAGTAGGGACAAGGCCTAAAACAGTACAGAAACGCTGATGATCACCAGACTAAAGTGCCTTGGTGAATATATCAGCAGTGTTGGCCCGAGTGGCCACGTAAGCAAGACGAATCTGACCACGCTGCTACAACTCTCGAGCAAGGAAGTAACGAAGAGCAATGTGCTTCGTTCTGTGCTCTAGTCTGTACTCCTGACACAAGGCAATCATGGCCTTGTTGTCTACGTACAAAACTAGAGAAGAACGAGGCTGCTCTCCCAAGTCTGTCAGCAGGTAGGTGAGCCAGCATAACTCCTGCGCAGCCATGGCCCCTGCGTAGATCTCAGCCTCACAACTCAAACTGAGAACAGAAGACGAGCGGGTAGACCGCCAAGAAACAGAGCCGGAGCCAAGGCTGAAAGTGTAACCCTGTGACGACCGCTGCGTAGCCAAGTCGTCAACCCAAAAAGCGTCTGCGTGTCCAGTGAGGACAACTGGACCCCGTCCTCCAAGCACGAGCCCCATGCCCGATGTACTACACAAGTAGCGCAACACCCTCTTAGCAGCCTCCTCGTGCTTTGGTTGGTGTCTCCTGGGCGCAACGTAGCGTGCCAGGATGCTAAGAGGGTAGGCAAGGTCAGGTCGAGTGCAGGTCATCAAGTACATGAGGCAGCCCACAAGCTCTGGATACGGGCCACTCGGCTCTATGGACTCGTCCGAAGGTGGAGCTGAGAGCGAATGACCGGTAGGCAGAGGAGTGGACTGTGGCGAGGAGTACCGGAAGCCGAAGCGCTGAAGGACCTAGTGCACCATGTGTGACTGAGTCAGGGTGATGGTGCGCCGTGCTCTGTCCCGGGTGATCTGCAAGCCAAGATAGACTGGCCGCCGGGGGCTCCACTATTTACGTGCAGGAAACGACCCAGTGAAGCCAGGTGGGCGGCGCAGCCATATCTCCTCGTGCCGGCTGCCCTACAAGAAAGCTGTGCTGAAGTCCAGAGAGTGCAACTCGTAGTCACGCGGAGCGGCGACGTGCAGAAGTACCTGAAGAGTAGTCATCTTCGGGGTAGGGGAGAAGGTCTGGAAGAAGTCAACTCCCTGTCACTGACTTAAGCCTTCTCCAACTTAACGAGCCTTGAAGGCAGGCGAGAACCTGGCGGCCGCTTCACCCTGAAAATCCACATGCCATCGACTATGTTCACCCCAGAAGGGGGAAGTGCGTCGACGTAGGTGCCTGTGGACTTCCAAGATGCCATCTCTGTGTCCATGGCTGTCTGCCACTGAGAGGAGTAGGGACCCGTAATCGCCTCTGCATAAGAGCGCGGGGTCGGGATGTCTGGTGCATCCGGGTCTCCCTCAGGTGCAAGCAGCATGGCCACGAGATGAGGTACAGTTTCTGCTCTCATAATGTTATACTTGCTTACATTTGTGTAGGCTATAGTGGTGTAGCCCATAAGGGGTACAACCCAATTAGGGTTAGTACTTGTACCCATCTCTTTCATAGTTCATTCCATTCTTGTTCGTTATTCTGACATGGTTTCAGAGCAGGTCCTTCGTTAGGACCGTCGCCCCGGCCCGTCGCCCCTAGGCCTGTTGCCCCGGCCCGTCGCCCGTTGCCCCGGCCCGTCGACCGTAGGCCCGTCGCCCCTAGCCCCGGCCCGTCGCCCTTAGGCCCGTCGCCCCTAGGCCTGTCGCCCCGGCCCGTCGCCCGTCGCCCCGGCCCATCGACCGTAGGCCCGTCGCCCCTAGCCCTAGCCCGTCGCCCCGGCCCGTCGCCCCTAGGCCCGTTGCCCCGACCCGTCGCCCCGGCCCGTCGACCGTAGGCCCGTCGCCCCTAGCCCTGGCCCGTCGCCCCTAGGCCCGTCGCCCCAGCCCGTTGCCCTCCCCCCTTCGGCCCATCGCCCCTAGGCCAGCCTCCCCGGCCCGTCGGCCCGGCCCATCGCCCGTCGCCCCTAGGACCCCGGTCCGACGCCCGTCGCTCCTAGGCCTGTTGCCCCGACCCCGGCCTGTCGTCCGTCGCCCCTAGGCCCCGGCCCCGGCCCGTCGCCCCTAGCCCCTAGGCCCCGGCCCATCGCCCCTAACCTAGGCCCGACGCCCGTCGCCCCCCTAGGCCCCGGCCCGTCGCCCCTAGCCCCGACTCGCGCCCGTCGCCCCTAGGCCCCGGCCAGCCCGTCGACCCCAGACCCTGCGCGCCGCCTCTTGCGGCCCGCCCCCCTCGCCCCTGCAGCCTGCGAGCCGCCCTTGCAGCCCCGCGCGCCACCCCTGTGGCCCTCTAGCCACCCCTGCAACTCTGCTAGCCGCCCCTTGCGGCCCTCTCACCGCCCCTTGCAGCTCACTTGCCGCCTCTTGCAGCTCACTTGCCGCCCCTTGCTGCTGCCTACCTTGTGCCCTGCGCTGCCCTGCTTCTCACCGCTCTGCGTGCTGCACCACTATGGCTTCTCTTCGCATTCTCGCTTTCAATAATGAGGGCCGCCCTATCCAGTTTGAGACATGGCTCGACGACCTGCAGCTGTACCTACTGAGCGACTCTAGGGACAGTGTTTCGTTGTTTGACCATACCTCTGGCGCCGCTCCCTCCCCTCCCGCCACAGCTGACAATGCGACTCGCTCACAGTGGCTTACCCGCGACGCTGCTGCCTGCTTAGCCATTCGCAACCACCTGCCGTTAGCCGAATGCGCTCACTTTGGACAGCACAGGACAGCACAGGCACTGTACGACACTGTCGTCCCTCGCTACTCCTCGCCTGCCACTGCTGCTCTAGGCCGCCTTTGCCACAGTAGAGGACCTGGTTTCCCACCTTCGCACTAGTGACGCTCGCTACCGCGCTGCCGCCCCAGCTGAGTTCCTTGACAGGAACCAGCCCCCGATGTTCATCACTCTCTACTTTATAGTCACCCGCATCCCTGATTCTCTTCGCTCTGTCAGGGACCACTTTCTCTCCCTCGACCCCACAGTTCTCACTATTGACCTACTCGAGCAGCACCTCCTTGCAGCTGAGACTAGTGTAGTCGCTGTAGCTGCTGCTCGTGGCACTCCGTGCACACCCTTCTTTGAGGGGTGCTCCCCCTCCCCCCTTGCCCCCTCCTACGCCTCTGCTGCTGCCGTCGACGTCCCTGGTGCTGAGGACGTCGGGGCTACTGTCAGATATATATGCCTTAGCCTATGTAGGCTGTAGTGGGGTAGACACTAAGGGGTACAGCTTTCATATCTGTATCTCACACTTTCCTAGTTCATTCATTCCTGTTTTTCTTTCTTCACATGGTATAGAGCGGGTTCCTACATGGGACCGTTCCTTCCTAAGGGCCCACCATAACGAAAAAAAAAAAAAAATTAGCTGCCCGACGCGCGTTGCGCCCCTGCCCTAAATTTTTTTTTTTTTAGTGGCCCCCCCCCTAACGGCCCCTACGCGACCCCTACGCGGCCCCTACGCGGCCCCTGACGCGGCCCCTACGCCGCCCCTGACGCGGCCCCTGACGTGGCCCCTACGCGGCCCCTACGCCGCCCCTGACGCGGCCCCTGACGCGGCCCCTGACGCGGACCCTGACGCGGCCCCTCCGCCGCCACTACCGCGGCCCCTACGCCGCCCCTGACGCGGCCCCTGACGCGACCCTGACGCGGCCCCTGACGCGGCCCCTGACGAGGCCCCTGACCCGGCCCCTGACGCGGCCCCTACGCCGCCCCTGCCGCGGCCCCTGCTGCGGCCCCTGACGCGGCCCCTGACGCGGCCCCTGACGCGGTCCCTGACGCGGCCCCTGACGCGGCCCCTACGCCGCCCCTGTTGCGACCCCTGCGCCGCCCCTGTCGCGGCCCCTACGCCGCCCCTGACGCGGCCCTCTACTGCACCTGACGCGGCCCCTACGCCGTCCCTTCACGGCCCGGCCCTGTCCCTGACGCGGCCCCTACGCGACCACGCGGCCCCGACCCCGTCCTGGACCTGCCCCGGCCCCGACCCTGTCCCGGCGCCGTTGCTGCTTTGTCCCGGACCTGCCCCGGCCCCGACCCTGTCTCGGCCCCGTTGCTGCCCCGTCCCGGACCCTGCTCGGCCCCGACCCTGTCCCGGCCCTGTTCCGGCCCCGACCCCGTCCCGAACTCTCGGCTCTGCCCCTGGTAAGAGCCTAGCCGGGCCGAGCCGCGCGGCCGAGCCGCACTGCGCTGCCGAGTCGCCCTGCCGAGTCGCACTGTCCTGCTTCGCCCCGTTGCGCTGCTGCCGCTGCTAGTCTCCTGCTGCTCCTATCATGGCTAGTCCTACCCTTCTCACCTTTGATGCTGAGGGTCGAGCGGTTGCCTTTGATGTCTGGCTAGATGACTTACAGCTTTTCCTTCAGTGCGATAGCAGAGATGGCCTCTCCCTGTTTAACCTTACGTCGGGCACCTCTACTGCCCCTGCTGCTGATGCTGACAGTACCGTTCGCTCGCAGTGGCTCACGCGCGATGCTGCTGCCCGCCTTGCTGTGCGCAGTCACCTACCGCCTACTGAGCGCGCGCACTTTAGTCAGTACAAGAGTGCTAAGACTCTGTACGACGCAGTAGTTGCACGCTACTCCTCCCCTGCCACTGCTGCGCTTAGTCGCCTCATGCTACCGTACCTGTTCCCTGACCTCGCTGCTTTTGCCACAGTCATTGACCTCATTACGCACCTCCGCACTAGTGACACTCGCTACCGCGCTGCGCTTCCTGCTGAGTTCTGCGCCCAGAACCCCCCCCCCATGTACATCACCCTCTACTACCTAGTCACTCGACTCCCTGACACTCTCCGCTCGGTCAGGGACCACTTCCTCTCTCTTTGCCCTACCACCCTCACTGTCGACCTCCTCAAGGAGCACCTCCTTGCAGCAGAGACTAGTATCACCGCTGTAGGCGCCTCTCGTGGTGACCCCCGTACCCCTTTCTTTGAGGGGTGCTCCCCCGTTCCTCTTTTGCCCTCTGTTGCCTCTGCTGCTGCTGTCGACCTTGTTGGCACCGAGTCGGTCAGCGCTGCGTCTGCTCCTAGTGAGAGGCGCCGCTTCAGCAAGGGCAAGCGGGGCAAGGGAGCTGGAGGAGGTGGTGGGGGCGGCGGTAGTGGCGGTGGAGGCGGAGGAGGGGGTGGGGGTGGGGGTGGTGGTAGAGGTGGGGGCTTCGGTGGCGGCGGTGGAGGTGGAGGCGGCGGTGGCGGTGGCGGGAGGGGTGGAGGAGGCGGAGGCGGCGGCGGCGGAGGTGGAGCTGGTAGAGGCGGAGCTGTGGAGCGGGGACCCCAGCAGCAGCAGCGCTCTCGTGAGACCCCTTCGCCCCAGCAGCTTCGTGAGTGGTACGCGGGGCGCCAGGGGTCTGGGGGTGGTGGTCCCTGTACTTACGTCCTGCACACCGGTGACCGCACTGGAGAGCAGTGTGGCGGCCTGCACGCCACCCAGCGCTGCTTCGGTCGCCTGACGGACGCCTGGCGTGCCCAGTTCCCGGACGCCACTGAGATCCCTCGTTGGGGAGATCTGCTCAGGTCGGGGGTAGCTATCTTTGATCTTGACTTTGATGCTATTCTTGCTGCCATGTATGCTGTGTCTATTAGTGCTGAGGGTGACTGTTACGTGTGTGTTCCGCCTGACCCTGGTATTGAGGCTGCTGCTCTAGGTGCTAGTGAGTCTGCTGCTCTAGGTGCTGGTGAGTCTGCTCTCTCAGGTACCGAGTCGGCTCAGGTCTTTCACACCTTCACCCTCGACTCGGGTGCTTCCCGCTCCTTCTTTCGAGACCGCACCACCCTTACGCCGCTCAGTCGGCCGGTTGCGGTCTCCCTGGCAGACCCCTCTAGGGGTCCTGTCCTTGCTCGCTACTCCACTGTCCTCCCGTGTCCGGCGGCCCCGTCAGGCTCCCTGTCTGGTCTCTACCTCCCCTCGTTCTCCACGAACTTGGTGAGTGGTGCTGACCTTCAGGATGCCGGGGTTGACCAGTTCACTCCTGCAGGTCAGCGAGTGACCCACTGCACGTGTGCTCAGACGGGCCGCCACTTGGCCTCGTTTACCCGTCAACCGGGGTCGAGTCTGTACACACTGACCACAGAGTCTCCTCCGGTTGCTGCGTCTGGTCAGGTAGCTGCGTCGAGTCAGGTGTTTGCTGCAGCGTCTCGGTCAGGTCCTGAGTCTGCCCCCTGCTCGTGTCGCCTCCTGTCCCACCAGACCCTCCTCTGGCACCACCGCCTTGGTCACCCCTCCTTGCCTCGTCTCCGAGGCATGGCCTCCCGTGTCCTTGTCTCTGGTCTCCCCCGGTCCCTCCCTCCCCTTCCCCCGGGGCCTGCCCCTACCTGCGTTCCCTGCGTCGAGGGGCGGCAGCGCGCTGCTCCTCACTCCTCCGAGTTTCCCCCGACAAAGGCTCCGCTGCAGACTCTTCACATGGACGTGTGGGGCCCAGCCCGCGTCCGTGGACAGGGTCACGAGCGTTACTTCCTGCTGGTGGTTGACGACTACTCGCGTTACACCACTGTCTTCCCCTTGCGCAGCAAGGGTGAGGTCACTGAGGTGTTGATCGACTGGATCCGCGTTGCTCGTCTCCAGCTCAGAGAGCGTTTCGGCTCGGACTTTCCTGTTCTGCGTCTGCACTCCGACAGAGGCGGAGAGTTTTCCTCCGACCTTCTGCGAGCCTTCTGTCGTGCGGAGGGCATCCGCCAGACGTTCACGCTTCCGGCCTCTCCACAGCAAAATGGGATTGCTGAGCGCCGCATTGGCATGGTCATGGATGTCGCTGGTACGTCCATGATCCATGCGGCTGCTCCCCATTTTCTGTGGCCGTTCGCGGTTCAGTACGCGGCGCATCACATCAACCTTCAGCCCAAGGTCTCCCTGCCGGAGACCTCCCCTACTCTGCAGTGGACGGGGAAGGTTGGTGATGCGTCTGCGTTCCGTGTCTGGGGATCTCGAGCTTTCGTCCGAGACTTGTCTGCGGACAAGCTGTCCTCCCGTGCTGTTCCTTGCGTCTTCCTCGGCTTTCCCCCTGACGCGCCTGGTTGGCAGTTTTACCACCCCACCTCGCGTCGTGTTCTGTCCTCCCAGGACGTCACGTTTGACGAGTCGGTTCCGTACTACCGTCTCTTCCCCTACCGCACTGCCTCCCTCCCCCCCCCGCCGCTCTTCCTCGCTCCCGGTCCCCCCCCGGTAGACCCCCTCCCCCCTCAGGGTCCTGCCCCCTCAGGTGTGTCCCAGGTAGATGCAGTCGAGCCTGTCGAGGTAGCTGCTGACTCTGGTGCGTCTGGGGGTGCTGAGCCTGAGCGTGCGGAGCCTGGGGGTGCTGGGTCTGGGGGTGCTGAGCCTGAGCGTGCGGAGCCTGGGGGTACTGGGTCTGGGGGTGCTGAGCCTGAGCGTGCGGGGCCTGGGTGCTGCTTCTGGGGGTGCTGAGCCTGGGGCTGCTGGGAGTGGGGGTGTGGAGCCTGTCGGTGCTGGACCTGGCGGTTCTTCGGGTGCTTTTTCCCGGCGGGAGCTTCCCTCTCCACAGGAGCTGCGCGAGTGGTTTGCTCGCCGCTGGAGCCGAGCTGCTGGAGCTGGAGGTGCTGCCGGTGCTGGAGGTTCTGCTGCTGCTGGAGGTTCTGGAGCTGGAGGTGCTGCTGGAGCCGGTACTGGAGGTTCTGCTTCTGCTGGGGGTGCTGTAGCCACGGGTCCCGGAGGTGCTCGTACTGGAGGTACTGGAGCTGCTGGGCCTGGTGGTGCTCCTGGTGCTGGAGCTACTGGTGGAGCTGGAGCTGGTGGTGCTGCTGGAGTGGGTGCTACTGGAGGTGCTGGAGCCGGAGCGGCTGTGTCTGCTGGTGGTTCTGCTGGAGCTGGAGCTGCTGGAGGTACTGGAGCTGGTGGTGCTGCTGGAGTTGGAGCTGACGCTGGGGGTACTGGTGTTGTCCCTGCTGGTTCTGGAGGTGCTGCGCGGCCGCGGCCGTACTTCGTTCCGCTCCTTGAGCAGGTTCTTGGTCTTCCGCCTTCTCCTAGTCCTGCTCCTTCCTTAGAGTGTCCTCCGCCTGTCCAGTCCGAGTCACTGTTACAGCTGGTCTCCCCTCTGCCTGCTCCTTCTCCCTACGCTGGTCCTACTGGAGGTCTTGCTGAGCGTCGTGAGCCTGAGTCGCGTCCAGCGTCGCCTGTTCATCCTGCTCGCACTAGTCGTCGTCTTCCCCGTCAGCGTCCTCCTGCGGTCCCGGGCACGCATCAGATGGCACTGCGTCCTTCCACTGCGCCACAGCGTGTCCCTTTGCCGTCTCCTCCAGCGTCCTCTCTTCCTGCTCTTGCTGACCCGGAGTCTGACTCCCTTCGTGCTGCCAGTCCTACTGTCACGCGTGTCCTAGCCACTGTTGTCACTGACCCTTCCTTTGAGTCCACTGCTGCGTCTGCCTTAGTTGCCGAGCTTGTCGACTTCGCTGCTCACTGTCGTCTAGACTACGCCGCTAGTCTTGTTGCTGAGTCTGAGTCTGTCTGTCCTCCGTCCGTCGGGGGTGAGTGTGCTCTTAGCACGGACGTCCTTGAGGACCGACAGGAGGAGTTCCAGTGTTTTGCTGCTGCTTTACCTCATCTCGTGTCCACGCTGCTTGCCCCTGAGGGACGGGTGGCAGCTACTTCTGCTAGTGCGAAGCGCCACAGCAGCAAGGGCAAGGGTGGCAGGGGTGGTGGCGGTGGCAGCGGGGGTGGTGGTGGGGGCAGCAGTGGAGGAGGTGGAGGCGGTGGAGGTGGTGGCAGCGGTGGGAGTGGTGGCGGGAGTGGGGGCTTTGGTGGCAGCGGTGGAGGCAGCCGTGGGAGTGGCGGTAGTGGCAGCGGTGGGAGTGGTGGCGGTAGGACTGGAGCTCAGCATGGAGGTTCTGGAGGAATCCAGAGGCAGCAGCAGTAGCGTCGGAGCGAGACCCCGTCGCCCTTGCAGCTTCGTGAGTGGTTGTCTCAGTGTGGGGCGTCTGGGGGAAGTGTGAGCTGCCCGTATGTCATTTGCACAGGTGACCGTGCTGGTCAGACATGCGGGAAGCCTCACACTCAGCACCGCTGCTTCTCCCGCCTCGACGACGCTTGGCGCGCTGAGTTTTGTGATGAGGTCGAGCGCCCCCGCTGGGCAGAGCTGCTTAGGTCTGGAGTTGCTATCTTTGACCTAGAGTATGACACTGTCCTTTCTGCTATGTATGCTTTGTCTGTTATTGTTGAGGGTGACTGTTAACGGTGTGTGCCGCCTGACCCAGGTATAGAGGCTGCTACTCTAGGTGCTAGTGAGTCTTCTCTCCCTTGTACTGCGCCTGCTGAGGCCTTGCACACCTTCACGCTGGACTCAGGTGCCTCACGCTGTTTCTTTCGTGACAGCACCACCCTCACTCCTCTCCCTGCACCTATCCCGGTCAGCTTGGCTGACCCCTCCGTGGGCCCTGTCGTTGCCCGTTCCTCCACTGTTCTCCCGTGTCCGGCAGTTCCGTCCGGCTCACTGTCAGGTCTTCACCTCCCCTCGTTCTCTACAAAATTGGTGAGTACAGCTGCCCTCCAGGATTCGATGGTCACTACCACCACTCCCGGGGGTCAGCGTGTGTCGATCTGCACGTGTACACAGACGGGTCGTCACCTGGCCACGTTCACTTGTCGGCCAAGGTCGAGTCTGTACACACTGGCTACTGAGCCTCCTCACGTAGCTGCGTCTGCCCAGGTGTCCGCGTCAGGTCAGGTAGCACCCCCTTGCTCGTGTCACCTCATGTCGCACTAGACTCTCCTCAGGCACCACCGCCTTGGTCACCACTCCCTGCCACGCCTCCGTGGCATGCACTCCCGCCTCCTTGTCTCGGGTCTTCCCAGGTCTCTGCCTCCCCTCCCGCCCTCGCCTGCCCCGCCCTGCCTTCCTTGCCTCGAGGGGCGGCAGCGCGCCGCTCCTCACTCCTCCTCGTTTCCCCCGACGACTGCTCCCCTGCAGACTCTCCACATGGACGTGTGGGGCCCAGCAAGTGTCAGTGGACAGGGCCGTGAGCTCTACTTTCTGCTGGTTGTTGATGACTACACTCGTTACACCACAGTCTTCCCCTTGCGCAGCAAGAGTGAGGTCCCTAATGTTTTGATCCCGTGGATCCGTGCGGTCTGTCTCCAGTTAGGCGAGCGGTTCGGCCAGGACCTTCCTGTCCTGCGTCTGCACTCTGACAAAGGTGGTGAGTTCTCCTCCGACCTCTTGCGGGACTTTTGTCGTGGGGAGGGCATCACCCAGTCGTTCACGCTTCCGGCCTCTCTGCAGCAGAATGGGATTGCTGAGCATCGCATTGGCTTATTCATAGAGGTCCCTCGTACCTCCATGATCCATGCGGCTGCCCCCCATTTTCTGTGGCCGTTTGCGGTCCGGTACACCGCGCATCAGCTCAACCTCTGGCCCCGTGTCTCCTTGCCGGAGACCTTGCCTACACTGCGTTGGACGGGGAAGTTTCGCGATGCGTCGGTGTTGCGGGTCTGGGGCTCTCGTGCCTTTGTTCGCGATACGTCCGCGGACAAGCTCTCCGCTCGCGCTATTCCCTGCGTCTTCCTTGGCTTTCCCCCTGACGCGCCTGGCTGGCAGTTTTACCACCCCACCTCGCGCCGTGTCCTCCCCTCTCAGGAAGTCACGTTTGATGAGTCGGTTCCCTTTTTCCGTCTCTTCCCCTACCGCTCTGCCCCTCCCCCGCCACCGCCGCTCTTCCTTGCTCCCGGTCCCCCTCCAGTAGACCCCCTCCTGCCCCAGGGTCCTGCTCCCTCAGGTGTGTCTCAAGTAGACCCTCTCCCTGGTACTGTGCCTGTTGAGGTAGCTGGCGACTCAGGTGCTGCTAGAGGTGCTGCGTCTGGGGCTGTGGGGCCTGGGGGTGCGGAGCCTGGGGGCGCTGAGTCTGACGGTGCCGGGTTTGGGGGTGCTGAGCCAGGGGGTGCGGAGCATGAGGGTGCTGAGCCTGCGGGTGTGGAGCCTGGGGGTGCTGAGCCTGAGGGTATTGAGCCTGGGGGTGCTGAGTCTGAGGGTGCGGAGTCTGGGGGTGCTAAGTCTCGAGGTGCTGCTTCGTCTGGAGGTCCTGCTGGTGCTTCGCTGCGACTGTTTCCCCGGCCGGAGCCTCTCTCCCCGCAGCAGTTGGGTGAGTGGCTTGTTTGGCGAGCACGCTTTCGGAGTGGAGCTGCTGGAGCTGGAGCCTCTGCTGCTGGAGACATTGGAGTTGGAGGTGTTGGAGCTACTCGTCTTGGAGGTCCTGGAGTTACTACTGGAGCTGGTGGTACCGGAGGTATTGCGGTGGCTGGTTGTGGAGGTGCTCGTACCAGGGGTACTGGAGCTGCCGGGACTGGTAGTGTTGGGGGCGCTTTAGCCGGAGGAGTTGGATCAGGAGACCCTGCGGGGCCTGGAGGTGCTGGGGTTAGAGGCACTGGAGCTGGAGGTACTGGCGCTGGTGGCGCTGGAGCTGGAGGAGCTGAAGCTGGAGGCACTCGCGCTGGTGGTGCTGGAGCTGGAGCTGGAGACACTGGAGCTGTTGACCCTGGAGCTGGAGGTGCTAGAGCTTGGGGTGCTGTGTCTGGCGGTGCTGGTGCTGGAGGCACTCTGCGGCCGCGACCGTACTTCGTTCCCCTGCTTCAGCAGGTTCTTGGTCTCCCATCTTCTACTGGCCTTACTCCTCCCTTACTATGTCCACCGCCTGACCAGTCACAGCTGCCGTTACCGCCAGCCTCCCTACTGCCTGCCCCTTCTCCTTACATTGAGCAGACTATAGGTCTTACAGAGCGTCGTGAGCATGCGTCTCGTCCTGTCTTGCCTGTTTGCACTGCTCGTCGTGTTCCTGGTCCGCGTCCTCCTCCTGTCCCCAGCACCCACGCTATGACACTTCGTCCTTCCTCTGTGCCACTGCGTGTTCCTCTGCCGCCTCCTCCTGCGTCCTCTCTTCTTGCCGTCCCTGACCCTGCGTCTCTTCTTGCCAGTCCCACTGTCTCTCGTCTCCTCGCCACAGTTGTCACTGACCCTGCATTTGAGTCCACTGCTGCGTCTGCCCTCGTTGCTGAGCTGCTTGACTTTGCTGCTGCCTGTCGTCTAGACTACGCAACTGCTCATATTGCTGAGTCTGAGTCAGCTAGTCCTCCGTCCGTCGGGGGTGAGTGTGCTCTTGGCACGGACGTCCTTGAGGACAGGCAGGAGGACTTTGAGTGTCTTGCAGCTGCTGTTCCTCGTTTCGCTTCCATGCTGCTTGCCCCTGAGGGAGACCCGGATGCTCCAGACATCCCGACCCTGCGCTCTTACGCAGAGGCGATTACGGGTCCTTACTCCTCTCAGTGGCAGACAGCCATGGATGCCGAGATGGCATCCTGGAAGTCCACAGGCACCTATGTCGACGCAATTTCCCCGTCTCGGGCGAACATAGTCGATGGCATGTGGATTTTCAGGGTGAAGCGGCCGCCGGGTTCTCCGCCTGCCTTCAAGGCGCGTTACGTTGCTAGAGGCTTCAGTCAGCGACAGGGATTCGACTACTTCAATAACTTCTCCCCAACCCCAAAGATGACTACTTTTGGGTGTTGCTGCACGTCGCTGCTCAGCGTGACTATGAGTTGCACTCGCTGGACTTCAGTACAGCTTTCTTGCACGGCAGCCTGCACGAGGAGATCTGGCTACGCCGCCCACCTGGCTTCACTGGGTCGTTTCGTGCAGGTACCCAGTGGAGCCTCTGGCGGCCAGTCTACGGTCTCCGCCAGGCGCCTCGCGAGTGGCACGACACACTGGGGACTACACTTGCGGCAATTGGGTTTACTCCTACTGCTGACCCGTCGCTGTTTCTACGCACCGACACGTCGTTGCCGCCGTTCTACGTCCTCGTCTACTTCGACGACCTGGTCTTTGCCACTGCTGACACTGAGGCACTGACCCTTGTGAAGTCGGAGCTGCAGAAGAGACACACCTTCACTGACCTAGGTGAACTGCGCAGCTATCTTGGCTTGTAGGTCAACCGGGACAGAGCACGGCGCACCATCACCCTGACTCAGTCACACATGGTGCACCAGGTCCTTCAGAGATTCAGCTTCCAGTTCTCTTCGCCACAGCCCACTCCTCTGTCTACCGGCCACTCGCTCTCAGCTCCACCTTCGGACGAGTCCGTAGAGCCGAGTGGTCCATACCCAGAGCTTGTTGGTTGCCTCACGTACCTGATGACGTGCACACGACCTGACCTCGCGTACCCTCTCAGCCTCCTTGCTCGCTACGTGGCTCCCAGTAGGCACCGAAAGGTGCGGTGGGATGCTGCGAAGAGAGTACTGCGTTACTTGTGCAGCACGTCGGGCATGGTGCTCGTGCTTGGAGGACGGGGTCCAGTTGTCCTCACTGGTCACGCAGACGCTTCTTGGGTTGACGACTTGGCTATGCAGCGGTAATCACAGGGTTACACCTTCAGCCTCGGTTCCGGCTCTGTTTCCTGGCGGTCTACCCGCTCGTCTTCGGTTCTCAGCTCCAGTTGTGAGGCTGAGATCGATGCCGGGGCCATGGCTGCATAGGAGCTACGCTGGCTCACCTACCTGCTGACTGACTTGGGAGAGCAGGCTCGTTCGCCTCCAGTTCTGTACGTAGACAACAAGGCCATGATTGCCTTGTGTCAGGAGCACAGACTGGAGCACAGAACGAAGCACATCGCTCTGCGATACTTCCTTGCTCGAGATTTGCAGCAGCAAGTCAGCTTCGTCTTGCGTACGTGGCCACCAAAGCCAACACTGCTGATATATTCACCAAGGCACTTCCGCCTGGTGATCATCAGCGCTTCTCTACTGTGTTAGGCCTTGTGCCTACTTTGCCTCACTTCCTCACTGCGTGACTTTCCTTGTACTGTGATCTATACATATACCTGCATGCTTACACTTGCTAGTGTATGATCACTGTATTCTTTGTTCTCTTTTATATCACTCTACATGTGAACTGGCCTTGTGGCCCTTTTGCTTGTGCTCGGACTGTGTGGCGACTTTGAGATCCACCCTAAGCTTGCTTTGCTTTTCTTGACTGGTCTTGTGCCCACTTGTTCTCCCCCACTTTGCCTATGGGGGTGTGTCAGAATGTTATACGTGCTTACATTTGTGTAGGCTATAGTGGGGTAGCCCATAAGGGGTACAACCCAATTAGGGTTAGTACTTGTACCCAACTCTTTCATAGTTCATTCCATTCTTGTTCGTTGTTCTGAGAGCTTCAAGACACTCAAATTCCTCCTGCTCGTCCTCAAGGACGTCCGTGCCAAGAGCACACTCATCCCCGACGGACGGAGGAGAGTAAGACTCAGACTCAGCAACAAGACTAGCGGTGTAGTCGAGACGACAGGCGGCAGCAAAGTCAACAAGCTCAGCAACCAGGGCAGACGCAGCAGTGGACTCAAAAGAAGGGTTAGTGACAACAGTGGCTAGAAGAAAAGGGACAGTTGGACTGGCAGCACGAGCTAGGTCGGACTCAGGATCTGGAACGGCAGGAAG
This sequence comes from Closterium sp. Naga37s-1, assembly GCA_947471745.1. Classification (NCBI taxonomy): domain Eukaryota; kingdom Viridiplantae; phylum Streptophyta; class Zygnematophyceae; order Desmidiales; family Closteriaceae; genus Closterium; species Closterium sp. Naga37s-1. The sequence goes on from CANJKZ010000861.1 coordinate 2,496,338, forward strand.
AGAGGACTCAGGAGGAGGTGGCAGGGGAACTCGCAGTGGAACAGAGGAAGGACGAAGTGCCATAATGTGAGTGCTGGGGACAGAAGGAGGACGCGGATGAGGAACACGACGACCAGTGCAAACATCGCAAACAGGCGAGGCAGGACGAGACTCAGGCTCACGACGCTCTGTAAAAGAGTCTGTCCGCTCAGCATAAGGAGAAGGAGCATGTAGAGGGGAGTCTGGCTGTAACTGTGGCTGCGACTGGTGAGGCGGTGGACTGAGTAAGCTAGGAGGAAGGCCAGTAGAAGACGGGAGACTAAGAACCTGGCGAAGGACCGAGCCAGGTGGCGGAAGAGACGAAGGTGGCGGCGGAACGAAAAACCGCCGCCGCTGCACAGTGCCTCCAGCACCAGTACCTCCAGACGCAGCACCCCCGGCGCCAGCACCTCCAGCTCCAGGGTCTCCAGCTCCAAGGTCGACAACTCCAGCTCCTCCAGCTCCAGCGCCGCCAGCGCCAGTGCCTCCAGCTCCAATGCCTCCAGTGCCAGGGTCTCGAGCTCTAGTACCGCCAGCTTTAGCACCCCCAGCGCCAACACCTCCAACTCCAGGGTCTCCAGCTCCAGCGGCTCCAGCGCCAGGGTCTCCAGCTCCAGCTCCTCCATCTCCAGCGCCTCCAACACCACCAGCCCCGGCAGCTCCAGTACCTCTAGTACGAGGACCTCCAGGACTAGTAGCTCCAGCACCAATACCTCCAAGATTAGTAGCTCCAGCATCTCTAGCTCTATTGCCTCCAGCGGCAAAGCCTCCAGCTCCGGCAGCTTCACTCCTAAGGCGTGTGCGCTGAGCAAACCACTCGCGCATGTGCCGCGGGGGGAGAGGCTCCCGCCGGGGAAACAGACGTGGCGAGGCACCCGCATGACCTCCAGCAGACGTTGTTCCCCGAGGCTCAGCACCCCCAGACTCCGCACCCTCAGACTCAGCTCCCCCAGGCTCCGTACCCTCAGACTCAGTACCCCCAGGCTCCGCACCCCCAGGCTCAGAACCCCCAGACTCCGCACCCCCAGACTCCACACCTTCAGACTCAGCACCCCCAGGCTCCGCACCCGCAGGCTCAGCACCCCCAGGCTCCGCAATCGCAGGCTCAGCACCCCCACATGCAGCACCCCCAGTCGCAACACCCCCAGGCAGCACCTCTAGCAGCACCTGAGTCAACAGTGACCTCGACAGGCACAGTCCCGGGGAGTGGGTCTACCTGAGACACACCTGAGGGGGGAGGGGGTCTAGCGAAGGGGGTGGGAGAGGGGCAGTACAGTAGGGGACAAGACGGTAAAAGGGAACTGACTCGTCACACGTGACGTCCTGAGAGGGGAAGACACGGCGCGAGGTGGGGTGGTAAAACTGCCAGCCAGCTCGTCACGGGGAAAGCTAAGGAAGACGCAGGGAATAACGTGGGCGGAGAGCTTGTCCACGGATAAATCGCGGACAAAGGCAAGAGAGCCCCAGACCCGGAACACCAACGCATCGCCAACCTTCCCCGTCCAACGTAGTGTAGGCGAGGTCTCCGGCAAGGAGACATGGGGCCAGAGGTTGAGCTAATGTGCAGCGTACCGGACTGCAAACGGCCACAGAAAATGGGGAGCAGCCGCATGGATCATGGAGGTACGATCCACCTCCATGACTAAGCCAATGCGGCGCTCAGCAACCTCATTTTGCTGTGGGGAGGCCGGAAGCATGAACGACTGGAGAATGCCCTCCCCACGACAAAAGTCCCGCAAGAGGTCGGAGGAGAACTCACCACCTCTGTCAGAGTGCAGACGCAGGACCAGAAGGTCCTCACGGAACCGCTCGCGGAGCTGGAGACGGACTGCGCGGATCCAAGGGATCTAGACATCGGGGGCCTCACCCTTGCTGCGCAAGGGGAAGACCGTGGTGTAACGCGTGTAGTCGTCAACAACCAGCACAAAGTAGCACTCGCGACCCTGTCCACTGACGCGGGCTGGGCCCCACACGTCTATGTGGAGAGTCTGGAGGGGAGCAGTCGTTAGGGGAAACGAGGAGGAGTGTTGAGCGGCGCGCTGCCGCCCCTCGACGCAAGGAAGGCAGGGCGGGGCAGTTGAGGGCGGGAGAGGAGGCAAAGACCTGGGAAGACCAGAAACAAAGAGGCGGGAGTGCATGCCATGAAGGGGTGACCAAGGTGGTGGTGCCACAGGAGAGTCTGGTGCGACAGGAGGCGACACGAGCAGGGGGGTGCTACCGAACCTGACGCAGACACCTGGGCAGACGCAGTTACCTGAGGAGGCTCAGTAGTCAGTGTGTACAGACTCGACCCAGGCCGACGGGTGAACGTGGCCAGGTGACGGCCCGTTCGTGTACACGTTCAGATCGACACACGCTGACCCCCAGGAGTGGTGGTAGTGACCATCGCATCCTGGAGGGCAGCGGTACTCACCAAGTTCGTAGAGAACGAGGGGAGGTGACGACCTGACATTGAGCCGGACGGAACCGCCGGACACGAGAGAACAGTGGAGGAACGGGCAAGAACGGGACCCCCAGAGGGGTCAGCCAGTCTGAGCGGAACAGGTGCAGGGAGTGGAGTGAGGGTGGTACAGTCGCAAAAGAAACAGCGGGAAGCACCTGAGTCAAGCGTAAAGGAGTGCAATGCCTCAGCAGGCGCGGTACCAGAGAGAGCAGACTCAATAGCACCCACAGCAGCAGTCGCTATACCTGGGTCGGGCGGCACACACAGGTAACAGTCACCCTCAGCACTGACAGACAAGGCATACATGGCAGCAAGGATAGCATCATAGTCAAGAGAAAGATATCAACTCCAGACCTAAGCAGCTCTGCCCAGTGGGGGCACTCAGCCTCGTCACCAAACTCTGCGCGCCAAGCGTCGTCTAGGCGGGAAAAGCAGCGGTGCTGAGAGTGGGGCTTCCCGCATGTCTGACCAGCACGGTCACCTATGCGAATGACATACGGGCTGCGACCACTACCCCCAGACGCCCCACGCTGAGGAAACCACTCACGAAGCTGCAGGGGAGAAGGGGTCTCGCTCCGACACTGCTGCTGCTGCCTCTGGCCACCGCCAGAACCTCCCCTTGGAACAGCTCCAACCCTACTGCCACCACTCCCACTGCTGCCACTACCGCCACCCCCACCGCTGCGACCACCGCCGCCACCAAAGCCCCCACTCCCGCCACCACTCCCACCGCTGTCAGCACCTCCGCTACCTCCACCACCTCCACTGCCGCCCCAACTACCACCCCCGTTGCCACTGCCACCACTCCTTCCACCCTTGCCCTTGCTGTTGCGGCGCTTCCCACTAAGAGCAGAAGCAGCCCCGACATCCACAGTACCAAGGATGTTAGCAGCAGCAGCAGAGACGTATGAGGGGGCAAGGGGGGAGGGGGAACACCCCTCAAAGAAGGGCGTGCGAGGAGAGCCACGAGCGGCACCTACAGTGACTACGCTAGTCTCAGGTGCAAGGTCGACAGTGAGGGCTGTGGGGTCAAGTGCGAGAAAGTGGTCCCTAACAGCGCGAAGAGAGTCTGGGAGGCGAGTGACTATGAAGTAGAGAGTGATGTACATCGGGGGCTGGTTCCTGTCAAGGAACTCTGCTGGGAGGGCAGCGCGGTAGCGAGCGTCGCTAGTGCGAAGGTGGGTAACGAGGTCCTCTACTGTGGCAAAGGCGGACAGCTCGGGAAACAGGTAGGGCAGTAGAAGACGGCCTAGAGCAGCAGTGGCAGGGGAGGAGTAACGGGCGACTACAACGTCGTACCATACTTTAGCAGTCTTGTGCTGTCCAAAGTGAGCGCGTTCGGCTAACAGAAGGTGGTTGCGAACGGCTAAGCGAGCAGCAGTATCACGGGTAAGCCATTGTGAGCGAGTCGCACTGTCAGCTGTGGCGGGAGGGGCGAGAGAGGCTCCAGACGTGTGGTCAAACAACGAATCGCTGTCTCTAGAATCGCTCAGTAGGTACAGTTGTCAGAGTGGGCTGCCAGAGTGCGGTGAGCGGGCTGCCAGAGTGCGGTGAGCGGGCTGCAAGGGGGGGAGCGAGCGGGCTGCCAGAGGGCGGCGAGCGGGCTGCAAGGGGCGGCGAGCGGGCCGCAAGGGGCAGCGCGCAGGCTACAAGTGGCGGCGAGCGGGCCGCAAGCGGACGGCGAGCAGGCTGCAGAGGCGGCGAGCGGGCGGCAAGGGTGGCGAGCGGGACGTAAGGGCGACGAGTGGGCCGCAAGGGCGGCGAGCGGGCCGAAGGGCAGCGCGACACTGTGCGAGCAGGGTAGGACTGCACAAGGGCGCTTCGCGCAGGAACAAGCAGAACTATAGGTGTGCCCTAAAAAAATTAAGGGGTTCCTGCTCTGATACCATGTCCGAATAATCTGTGCAGGAATGATGAATGACTAGCAAGAGTGAGATACAAGTAGTAAACCCTAACTGGGGTTGTACTCTATACTGAGCACCTCACTATAGCCTAGCAGAACTAGGAACATACAAATATGTTTTGACAGGTCGGACAATGTTAGCTCTACTTCCATGACCGGATCCAGAGATGGAAGCTTGGCAGCAAGTTGAGCACGGTTTACATCTGTTATGCTATGGAATCTTGCCGGTGCGGGGCACGTGAGTGTCAGAATATAATTGTATGCATTATTCTATAACTGCCTGTAGTGTAGACTTATTGTAGTGCTAAACTTGTTTGGTGGTGCACCTTGGTTGCTTTGCCTATATCCTTTTACCTTCTCTCTTAGTCAAACACTTTTCCTCTCGACATTCTCCTTGGCTATGGTTTCTTCTAAGCCTCGTTTCACCTACTATTCTAACATGCTATCAGAGTAGGTCGTTCCTAGGACCTAATATTCATGGGCCCACCACCTACTGCCCTGCTAGCCTAGGCCCCGGCCCGTCGCCCCTTGGCGTCGCCCCTAGCCCCTAGGCTCGGCCCCTTGGCCCCGTCGCCCCTAGCCGCGGCCCCTAGGCCCCGTCGCCTCGGCCCCTTGGCCCCGTCGCCCCTAGCCGCATCCCCTAGGCCCCGTCGCCCCCAGCTGCGGCCCCTCGCGACCCTAGGCCCGTCGCCCCGTCGCCTCGGCCCCTTGGCCCCGTCACCCCTAGCCGCGGCCCCTAGGCCCCGTCGCCCCCAGCTGCGGCCCCTCGCGACCCCAGGCCCCGTCGCCTCGGCCCCTTGGCCCCGTCGCCCCTAGCCGCGGCCCTCGTCGACCCGTCGCCCCGTCGCCCCGTCGCCCCTAGCTACAGCCCCTCGCGACCTGCCGCCCCTAACCGCGGCCCCGTCGCCTCTAGCCTCGGCCCCTCGCGACCTGTCGCCCCTAGTCGCGGCCCCGGTGCCCCGTCGCATCATGGAGGGTAAGGGGGTGGCAAGAGGGGTGACGGTTTCTTCCTGCCCGCGTGCCCTGCAGTCGCACGCGCAGCTCCGCCCCCGCCCCCCTCCCCCCCCTCCCCCCCCTCCATGGGGACGGGGGGGAGAGGGTGTGAGGGGGTGGCGGATGTGCCTCAGCAGCAGCAGCTGCCGCCACGCCTCCTCCTCTCTCTCTCCCTGCCGCACCTTGTGTTGGGAGGGGGGGGGGGAGCTTGGAGGTTCAGGGGGAGGCAGGAGGGGATTTGCAGCACCAGCCCCCCCCACCCCCCCTTTCTCCTCCATCCCTGGGGGGTGAAGGATTGTGGAGCAGCAGTGGGGGGGAGGGGATCTGCAGCACCAGCCCCCCTTGCCCCCCCCTTCTCCTTCATCCCTGGGGGGTGACGGATAGTGGAGCAGCAGTGGGGGGGATGGGATTTGCAGCATCAGCCCCCCCCCCCCCCGCCCCCCCTTCTCCTCTCTCTCTCCCTGCCGCACCTTGTGTTGGGAGGGGGGGGGGAGCTTGGAGGTTCAGGGGGAGGCAGGAGGGGATCTGCAGCACCAGCCCCCCCCGCCCCCCCTTTCTCCTCCATCCCTGGGGGGTGAAGGATTGTGGAGCAGCAGTGGGGGGGAGGGGATCTGCAGCACCAGCCCCCCTTGCCCCCCCCTTCTCCTACCTCACCCTACTGCAGGTGCAGCAGTGGGGGGGAGGGGATCTGCAGCACCAACCCCCCCCCCGCGCCCTGCTGCCCTGCAGCCCTGTGCGCCCTGCTGCCCTGTTCGCCCCGCGCGCCCTGCTGCCCTGCAGCCCTGTGCGCCCTGCAGCCCTGTGCGCCCTGCAACAGTGGGGGGTGGGTTTGGGGTGGCGGGTGTGAGCACCCAGCTGCCGCCCCTCCTCCTCTCTCTCTCACTGCCACACGTGCCGCTGTGGGGGGGAGGGTAAGGGGGTGGCGTGCTTCTGGCCGCCGTGTGAAGGCTTCAGCAGGGACCACCGTAGGCGGGGAAGGTGTTGGAAAAAGGGTGTGGTGGACGGTGTGAGGTTCAAGGGGGCGGTTGACAAGGGGGGTGAGGTTGAGGGGGGTGGCTGAAAGGGGGCGTGGAACTAGGGGGTCAGTAAGTGGGGCTCGCCGCGCTAGGCTCCCCCCACCTCCTCTCCTCCCTCTCTCACCCTCCCCCCTTTGTAAAACGGGGATTCTAAAGAGGGGTTCGCCGCGTGGCTCCCCCACCTCCTCTCCTCATCCCTCCCTCACTCCTCCCCCTTTTTTAAAACGGGGGTTCGTAAGTGGGGCTCGCCGCGTGGCTCCCCCCACCTCTTCTCCTTATTCCTGTCCTCTCCCCTCTCTCTCTCTCGCCTCCTCTTCCTCATTTACCTCCTTGCCGTCTTCCAATGCGGGTGGTGTACTCCTTCAGGGGGTGTTTCTGCACATGATTCTTCACTGCAGGCAGTTGAGGGGTGTGTCATAATATAATTGTATGCATTATTCTATAACTGCCTGTAGTGTAGACTTATTGTAGTGCTAAACTTGTTTGGTGGTGCACCTTGGTTGCTTTGCCTATATCCTTGTACCTTCTCTCTTAGTCAAACACTTTTCCTCTCGACATTCTCCTTGGCTATGGTTTCTCCTAAGCCTCGTTTCACCTACTATTCTAACAGTGAGTGATTGGGTTGGGTGCCCCACAGGCCCTCAGATTGGTTTCAGGGCATGCTGATGGATCAGCGTGCCCTGCCCAAAGTCGTGACCAAATCAGCGTTGGGGGTTAAGTTTATACTGATTTTGTCAGGGAGAAAATGATGTCTAACTGAATAATGATTGTAGGAAATCAATTTGTTGCCAGTTTTTCTTGCGTAGCTGTCTAACCAGGGACGTCGATATCATACGAAATTTGTCTGATGGTCTGAAAATCAGACTCATTTTTTAGTATTCATCTGAATTTCTAGACAATGTTTTAATTTTCATCTGAATCACCAGAAACGCAAAATATATTCGTCTTATTTCTCATACTAGCTTGTACATTTCGTCTGAATTTACAGACAACGGGGATTTTTTCGTCTGATACTAACAAAACACCCCAGCAGTTGCCCACTGGCCCACTGTATACGAAGCTTCTGACACGTCAGAATCTGTATGTTTTCTGCTCGAATCTTATGCTGACGCGCCAGATACTTCTCTGACACACAAACTGCACATACACATTTGTGCTAGATCTGCTTTCTGGCATGTTTTTCCATTCGGAGGATCTTTCCTGCTGCCTAGTGGGAGATCTCCACTCTCTCACATGCTTCAACGCACAGATCTTGTCAGAATGTTATAGTGCTTACATTTGTGTAGGCTATAGTGGGGTAGCCCATAAGGGGTACAACCCAATTAGGGTTAGTACTTGTACCAACTTTCTGCTCAATGCATTCATTCTCGTTCAGTATTCTGACATGGTTTCAGAGCAGGTCCTCCGCTAGGACCGTTTTTTTTTTTTTTTCCTTGGGCCCACCACAGCGCTACCCCGCTAGCCGCCCTCTGCAGCCCTCGTGCTGCCCCTACTGCCTGTCGACCCCTACGCCAGGCCCCTAGGCCCGTCGCGACTCGTCGCCCGTAGGCCCGTCGCCTCTAGGCTCGTCGCCTCGGCCCGTCGCCCCTAGGCTCTTCGACCCCAGGCCCGTCGCCCTAGGCCCGTCGCCCCGGCCCGTCACCCCTAGCCCGGCGCCCCTTAGGCCCGTCGACCCCCGGCCCGTCGCCCCTAGCCCGTCGACCCCAGGCCCGTCGCCCTAGGCCCGTCGCCCTAGGCCCGTCGCCCTGGCCCGTCGCCCCTAGCCCAGCGCCCCTAGGCCCGTCGACCCCCGGCCCGTCGCCCCTAGCTTGTCGACCCCATGCCCGTCGCCCTAGGCCCGTCGCCCCGGCCCGTCGCCCCTAGCCCGGCGCCCCTAGGCCCGTCAACCCCCGGCCCGTCGCCCCTAGCCCGTCGACCCCCGGCCCGTTGCCCTAGGCCTGTCGCCCCGGCTCGTCGCCCCTCGCCCGGCGCCCCTAGGCCAGTCGGCCCCCGCTAACGGCTCGCCCGCCGCCCTTACCGCCCTCGCGAGGCCCGCGATAGGCCTGCCAGCTGCTGCCGTCGCCCGCGCGCCGCTCGCTTTAGGCCCGCCGGCCGCCCCTGCCGCCCGCGCGCCGCCCACTAGTGGCCCGCCAGCTTCCTTTGCCGCCCGCGAGACGCCTGCTCTTGGCCCGCCAGCTGCCCCTGCCGCCCGCGCGCTGCCTGCTCACGGCCTGCCAGCCGCCTCTGCCGCCTGCGCACCGCCTGCTCACGGCCCACCAGCCGCCTCTGCCGCTCGCGCGCCGCCTGCTATTACCGCCCGCGCGCCGCCTGCCTAAGGCCCGCTTGCCGCCCCCCTGCAACTCGCGAGAGCCTCTTTCTTCCTGTGCGCTGCCCCTTGCAGCGTGCTCACTGCCTTCTTGCAGCCCGCTTGCTTCCCCCCTCTGCGCTGCCCGGCTTCTGTCCGCCCTGCGTGCTGCGCCACTATGGCTTCTCTCCGCGTGCTCGCGTTTGATCATGAGGGACGCCCCCTGCAGTTTGACACGTGGCTCGTCGACCTGCAGCTGTACCTACTGAGCGACTCTAGGGACAGTGTTTCGTTGTTTGACCACACGTCTGGCGCCGCTCCCGCCCCTCCTGTCACAGCTGACAGTGCGACTCGCTCACAGTGGCTGACTCGCGACGCTGCTGCCCCCTTAGCCATTCGCAACCACCTCCCGCTGGCCGAATGCACTCACTTTGGACAGCACAGGACAGCGCAGGCACTCTACGACGCTGTAGTCGCTCGCTACTCCTCGCCTGCAACTGTTGCTCCAGGCCGCCTCCTCCTGCCCTACCTGTTCCCCGAGCTGTCCGCCTTTGCCACAGTCGAGGACCTAGTTTCCCACCTTCGCGCTAGCGACGCTCGCTACTGCGCTGCCGCCCCCGCTGAGTTCCTTGACAGGAACCAACCCCCGATGTTCATCACTCTCTACTTTATAGTCACCCGCCTCCCTGACTCTCTGCGCTCTATCAGGGACCACTTCCTCTCCCTTGACCCCACCTCCCTCACTGTTGACCTACTCGAGCCGCACCTCCTTGCAGCTGCGACTAGTGCAGTAGCTGTAAGTGTTGCTCGTGGCACTCCGCGCACGCCCTTCTTTGAGGGGTGATCCCCCTCCCCCCTTGCCCCCTCCTACACCTCTGCTGCTAGTGTAGACGTCCTTAGTACTGAGGATTTCAGGGCTGCTTCTGCTAGTGCGAAGCGCCGCAGCGGCAAGGGCAAGGGTGGCAGGGGTGGTGGAGGGGGCAGCGGGAGTGGTGGTGGGGGCAGCAGTGGAGGCAGTGGAGGCAGTGGAGGTGGTGGCAGCGGTGGGAGTGGTGGAGGGAGTGGGGGCGTTGGTGGCGGCGGTGGAGGCAGCAGTGGGAGTGGCGGTAGTGGCAGCGGTGGGAGTGGTGGCGGTAGGACTGGAGCTCAGCGTGGAGGTTCTGGAGGAGGCCAGCGGCAGTGGCAGTAGCGTCGGAGCGAGACCCCTTCGCCCCAGCTGCTTTGTGAGTGGTTGTTTCAGCGTGGGGCGACTGGGGGTAGTGTGAGCTGCCCGTATGTCATTCGCACGGGTGACCGTGCTGGACAGACATTCGGGAAGGCGCACACGCAGCACCGCTGCTTCTCATGTCTTGACGATGCGTGGCGTGCTGAGTCTGGTGATGAGGTCGAGCGCCCCCACTGGGCAGAGCTGCTTAGGTCTGGTGTTGCGATCTTTGACCTAGACTATGATGCTATTCTTTCTGCTATGTATGCTTTGTCTGCTAGTACTGAGGGTGACTGTTACCGGTGTATGCCGCCTGACCCAGGTACAGAGGCTGCTGCTCTAGGTGCTGTGCGTCTTCTCTCCCTGGTACTGCGCCTGCTGAGGCCTTGCACACCTTCACGCTGGACTCAGGTGCCTCACACTGTTTCTTTCTTTACAGCACCACCCTCACTCCTCTCCCTGCACCTGTCCCGGTCATACTGGCTAACCCCTCCGAGGGCCCGGTCATTGCCCGTTCCTTCACTTTCCTCCCGTGTCCGGCGGTTCCGTCCGGCTCACTGTCATGTCTTCACCTCCCCTCGTTCTCTACGAACTTGGTGAGTACCGCTGCCCTCCAGGACGCGATGGTCACTACCACCACTCCTAGGGGTCAGCGTGTGTTGATCTGCACGTGTACACGGACGGGTCATCACCTGGCCACGTTCACTCGTCGGCCAGGGTCGAGTCTGTACACACTGACTACCGAGCCTCCTCATGTAGCTGCGTCTGCTCAGGTGTCCGCGTCAGGTCAGGTAGCACCCCCTTGCTCGGGTCGCCTCCTGTCGCACCAGACTCTTCTGTGGCACCACCGCCTGGGTCACCCCTCCCTGCCACGCCTTCGTGCCATGCACTCCCGTCTCCTTGTCTCTGGTCTTCCCAGGACTCTGCCTCCCCTACCGCCCTCGCCAACCCCGCCCTGCCTTCCTTGTGTCGAGGGGCGGCAGCGCGCCGCTCCTCACTCCTCCTCGTTTCCCCCGACGACTGCTCCCCTGCAGACTCTCCACATGGACGTGTGGGGCCCAGCCCGCGTCATTGGACAGGGCTGCGAGCGCTACTTTCTGCTGGTTGTTAACGACTACACGCGTTACACCACGGTCTTCCCCTTGCGCAGCAAGGGTCAGGTCGTTGATGTCCTTATCCCTTGGATCCGCGCAGTCCGTCTCCAGCTCCGCGAGCAGTTCAGTGCGGACCTTCCTGTCTTGCAACTGCAATCTGACAGAGGTGGTGAGTTCTCCTCCGACCTCTTGCGGGACTTTTGTCGTGGGGAGGGCATTCTCTAGTCGTTCATGCTTCCGGACTCCCCTTAGCAAAATGGGATTGCTGAGCACCACATTGGCTTAGTCATGGAGGTGGCTCATACCTCCATGATCCATGCGGTTGCTCCCCATTTTCTGTGGCCGTTTGCGGTCCGGTACGCTGCGCATCAGCTCAACCTCTGGCCTCGTGTCTCCCCCCCGGAGACCTCGCAAACACTGCGTTGGATGGGGAAGGTTGGCGATGCGTCGGTATTCCAGGTCTGGGGTTCTCGTGCCTTTGTTCGCGATACGTTCGCGGACAAGCTCTCCGCCCGCGCTATTCCCTGCGTCTTCCTTAGCTTTTCACCTGACGCGCCTGGCTGGCAGTTTTACCGCCCCCCCTCTTAGGACGTCACGTTTGACGATTTGGTTCCCTTTTACCGTCTCTTCCCCTACCGCTCGGCCCCTCCCCCACCCCCGCCACTCTTCCTTGCTCCAGGTCCCCCACCGGTAGACCCCCTCCCCCCCCAGGGTCCTGCTCCCTTAGGTGTGTCTCAGGTAGACCCTCTCCCTGGTACAACGCCTGTTCAGGTAGCTGTTGGCTCAGGTGCTACTCGAAGTGCTGCGTCTGGGGGTGCGGAGCGGCGGGTTGCGGAGTCTGAGGGTGCTGGGTCTGGGGGTGCTGAGCCTGGGGGTGAGGAGGCTGGGGGTGCTGAGCCTGCGGGTGTGGAGCCTGAGGGTGCTGAGCCTGAGGGTGTTGAGCCTGGGGGTGCTGAGTCGGAGGGTGCGGAGTCTGGGGGTGCTGAGCCTCGGGGTGCTGCTTTGTCTGGAGGTCCTGCTTGTGCTTCGCCGAGACTGTCTCTGCAGCAGCTGCGGGAGTGGCTTGTTCCGCGCGCACTCCTTTGGAGTGGAGCTACCAGAGCTGGAGCCTCTGGAGCTCGAGGTGCTGGGGTTATTGCTGGAGCTGGTTGTACTGGAGGTACTGTGGCTGCTGGTCTTGGAGGTGCTCGTACCAGGGGTACTGGAGCTGCTGGGACTGGTGGTGTTGGGGGCGCTGGAGCTGGAGACCCTACAGAGCCTGGAGCTGCTGGAGCTGGAGGCTCTGGCGCTAGTGGCGCTCGAGCTGGAGGTGCTGGAGCTGGTGGCAGTGACGCTGAAGGCGCTGGAGCTGGAGGCGCAGGAGTTGGAGGCACTGGTGCGGGAGGCGCTGGAGCTGGAGGAGCTGGAGTTGTTGACCCTAGAGGCACTGTGCGGCTGCGACCGTACTTCGTTCCCCTGCTTCAGCAGGTTCTTGGTGTCCCGTCTTCTACTAGCCTTACTCCTCCCCTCTTGTGTCCACCGCCTGACCAGTCGGAGCCGCCGTTACAGCCAGCCTCCCCACTGACTGCTCCCTCTTCTTACACTGAGCAGTCCGGCAGTGTTACAGAGCATCGCGAGCCTGCGTCTCGTCCTACCTCCCCTATTCGCACTGCTCGTCGCGTTCTTCGTTCGCATCCTCCTTCAGTCCGCGGCACACACACTATGACACTCCGTCCTTCCTCTGTTCCAACGCGTGTTCCTTTGCCTGCTCCTCCTGAGTCCTCTCTTCCTGAGGTCCCTGACCCTGAGTATGACCGTGCTCGTGCTGCCAGTCCCACTGTCTCTCGCCTCCTCGCCACTGCTGTCACTGACCCTTCTTTTGAGTCTGCTACTGCGTCTGCACTCGTTGCTGAGCTGCTTGACTTTGCTGCTGCCTGTCGTCTAGACTACGCCACTGCTCTTGTTGCTGTGTCTGAGTCTGCCTGTCCTCCATCCGTCGAGGGTGAGTGTGCTCTTGGCACGGACGTCCTTGAGGACAGGCAGGAGGACTTTGAGTGTCTTGCAGCTGCTGCACCTCCTTTCGCTTCCATGCTGCTTGCCCCTGAGGGAGACCCGGATGCACCAGACATCCCGACCCCGCGCTCTTACGCAGAGGCGATTACGGGTCCCTACTCCTCCCAGTGGCAGGCAGCCATGGATGCCGAGATGGCATCTTGGAAGTCCACATGCACCTACGTCGATGAGGTTCCCCCACCTGGGGCGAACATAGTCGATGGCATGTGAATTTTCAGGGTGAAGCGGCCGCCGGGTTCTCCGCCTGCCTTCAAGGCGCATTACGTTGCTCGAGGCTTCAGTCAGCGACAGGGGGTCGCCTACTTTCAGACCTTCTCTCCCACCCCGAAGATGACTACTCTTCGGGTGTTGCTGCATGTCGCTGCTCAGCGTGACTACGAGTTGCACTCTCTGGACTTCAGTACAGCTTTCTTGCAGGGCAGCCTGCACGAGGAGATCTGGCTGCGCCGCCCACCTGGCTTCACTGGGTCGTTTCCTGTAGGTACCCAGTGGAGCCTCCGCTGGCCAGTCTACGGTCTTCGCCAGTCCCCTCGCGAGTGGCACGACACACTGAGGAGTACACTTGCGGCTCTTGGGTTTGCTCCTTCTACTGCTGACCCGTCGCTGTTTCTACGCACCGACACCTCGCTGCCGCCGTTCTACGTCCTCGTCTACGTCGACGACCTCGTCTTTTCCACTGCTGACACTGAGGCACTGACCCTTGTGAAGTCGGAGGTGCAGAAGAGACACACCTGCACTGACCTGGGTGAACTGCGCAGCTATCTTGGCTTGCAGATCACCTGGGACAGAGCACGGCGCACCATCACACTGACTCAGTCACACATGGTGCACCAGGTCCTTCAGCGCTTCGGCTTCCAGTTCTCCTCGCCACAGCCCACTCCTTTTGTCTACCGGCCACTCGCTCTCAGCTCCACCTTCGAAGGAGTCCGTAGAGACGAGTGGTCCGTACCCAGAGCTTGTGGGTTGCCTCATGTACCTGATGACGTGCACACGACCTGACCTCGTGTACCCTCTCAGCCTCCTGGCTCGTTACGTGGCTCCCAGCAGGCACCGAAAGGTGCATTGGGATGCTGTGAAGAGGGTACTGCGTTAGCTGTGCAGTACGTCGGGCATGGGGCTCGTGCTTGGAGGACGGGGTCCAGTTTGTGAAATAATAGGAATGAATGATGGAATGGAAAATGAGTTGGGTACAAATATGAAACCCTAAGAGACTGTACCCCATAGTGTCTACCCCACTACAGCCTAAAGAGGCTATGTGATTAATGTTCGACACACCCCCATAGGCAAAGTGGGGGAGAACAAGGGGTCACAAGACCAATCAAGCAAAGCAAAACAATGCAAGCTCAGGGTGGATCACAACGTCACCACACATTCCGAGCACAGGTTCAAAGGCCACAAGGCCAGTTCACATACAGGATTATATATAAAAGGTAAACAAGCAAGTGCAGGTATATATAGATCACAGTACAGGTAAAGTCAAGAGGTAAGCAAGTGAGGCAAAGTAGGCACAAGACCTAGCATAGTACAGAAGCGCTGATGATCACAAGGCTGAAGTGCCTTGGTGAAGATATCAGCAGTGTTGGCCTGAGAGGCCACGTAAGCAAGACGCAGCTGACCACGCTGCTGCAGCTCACGAGCAAGGAAGTAGCGAAGAGCAATGTGCTTCGTTCTGTGCTCCAGTCTGTGCTCCCGACACAAGGCCAGCATGGCCTTGTTGTCTACGTACAGAACCGGAGGAGAACGAGGCGGCTCACCGAGGTCAGTCAGCAGGTAGGTGAGCCAGCGTAACTCCTGTGCAGCCATGGCCCCTGCGTAGATCTCAGCCTCACAGCTGGAGCTGAGAACAGAAGACGAGCGAGTAGACCGCCACGAAACAGAGCCGGAACCAAGGCTGAAGGTGTAACCCTGTGACGACCGCTGCGTAGACAGGTCGTCAACCCAAGACGTGTCTGCGTGACCAGTGAGGACCACTGGACTCCGCCCTCCAAGCACTAGCCCCATGCCCGACGTACTGCACAAGTAGCGCAACACCCTCTTCGCTGCAGCCATGTGCTCTGGTCGGTGTCTCCCAGGAGCAACATAGCGTGCCAAGATGCTAAGAGGGTATGCCAGGTCAGGTCGAGTGCAGGTCATCAGGTACATGAGGCAGCCAACAAGCTATGGGTACGGGCCACTCGGCTCTACGGACTCATCCGAAGGCAGAGCTGAGAGCGAGTGGCGAGTAGACAGAGGAGTGGCCTGAGGCGAGGAGTACGTGAAGTCGAAGCGCTGAAGGACCTGCTGCACCATGTGTGACTGAGTCAGGGTAATGGTGCGCCGTGCTCTGTCCCGAGTGATCTGCAAGCCAAGATAGCTGCGCAGTTCACCCAGGTCTCTGCACGTGTGTCTCTTCTGCAGCTCGGACTTCACGTGGGCGAGTCCAGCAGTGTCAGCCATAGCAAACACCAAGTCGTCGACGTATACGAGGATGTAGAACGGCGGCAGCAAAGTGTCGGTGCGAAGAAGAAGCGACGGGTCAGCAGTGGAAAGAGCAAACCCAAGAGCCGCAAGCGTAGTCCTCAGTGTGTTGTGCCACTCACGGGGCGCCTGGCGGAGACCGTAGACTGGCCGCCGGAGGCTCCACTGGGTACCAGGAGGAAACGACCCAGTGAAGCCAGGTGGGCGGCGCAGCCAGATCTCCTCGTGCAGGCTGCCCTGTAGGAAAGCAGTGATGAAGTCAAGGGAGTGAAGCTCGTAGTCACGCTGAGCAGCGACGTGCAGCAGAACCCGAAGAGTGGTCATCTTCGGGATCGGGGAGAAGGTCTGAAAGTAGTCAACTCCCTGCCGCTGACTGAAGCCTCGAGCCACGTAGCGCGCCTTGAAGACAGGCGGAGAACCCGGCGGCCGCTTCACCCTGAAAATCCACATGCCACTGACGATGTTCGCCCCACGTGGGGGAACCTCGTCGACGTAGGTGCATGTGGACTTCTAGGAAGCCATCTCTGCATCCATGGCTGCCTGCCACTGAGAGGAGTAGGGGCCCTCTATCGCCTCTGTGTAAGAGCGCGGGGTCAGGATGTCTGGTGCATCCGGGTCTCCCTCAGGGGCAAGCAGCGTGGACACGAGATGAGGTAAAGCAGCAGCAAAACACTGGAACTCCTCTTGTCTGTCCTCAAGGACGTCCGTGCTAAGAGCACACTCACCCCCGACGGACGGAGGACAGACAGACGCAGACTCAGCAACAAGACTAGCGGCGAAGTCTAGACGACAGTGAGCAGCGAAGACGACAAGCTCAGCAACTAAGGCAGACGCAGCAGTGGACTCAAAGGAAGGGTCAGTGACAACAGTGGCTAGGAAACGCGTGACAGTAGGACTGGCAGCACGAAGGGAGTCAGACTCCGGGTCAGCAAGAGCAGGAAGAGAGGACGCTGGAGGAGATGGCAAAGGGACACGCTGTGACGCAGTGGAAGGACGCAGTGCCATCTGATGCGTGCCCGGGACCGCAGGAGGATGCTGACGTGGAACACGACGACTAGTGCGAGCAGTACGAACAGGCAACGCTAGACGTGACTCAGGCTCACGACGCTCAGCAAGACCTCCAGTAGGACCAGCGTAGGGAGAAGGAGCAGGAAGAGGGGAGGTCAGCTGTAACTGTGACTCGGACTGGACAGGCGGAGGACACTCTAAGGAAGGAGCAGGACCAGGAGAAGGCGGAAGACCAAGAACCTGCTCAAGGAGCGGAACGAAGTACGGCCGCGGCCGCGCAGCGCCTCCAGAACCAGCAGGGACAGCACCAGCACCCCCAGCGTCAGCTCCAACTCCAGCAGCACCACCAGCACCAGGAGCACCGGCTCCAGCAGCACCTCCAGCTCCAGTACCTCCAGCAGCTCCAGCTCCAGCAGGACCACCGGAAGACTCAGCAGCTCCGGCTCCAGTACCTCCAGTAGCACCTACTCCAGCAGCACGGCCAGCTCCAGCTCCACCAGTAGCTTCAGCACCAGTAGCACCACCACTCCCAGCAGCTCCAGTACGTCCAGTACGAGCACCTCCGGGACCCGTGGCTCCAGCACCCCCGGCAGCAGTAGAACCTCTAGCACCGGCAGCACCACCAGCTCCAGCAGCACGGCTCCAGCGCCGAGCAAACCACTCGCGCAGCTCCTGTGGAGAGGGTAGCTCCCGCCGGGACAACGCACCCGAAGGACCTCCACGTCCAGCACCGGCAGGCTCTGCACCCCCACTCTCAGCAACCCCAGGCTCAGCACCCCCAGACCCAGCACCCAAAGGCTCCGCACGCTCAGGCTCAGCACCCCCAGACCCAGCACCCCCAGGCTCTGCACGCTCAGGCTCAGCACCCCCAGACCCAGCACCCCCAGGCTCTGCACACTCAGGCTCAGCACCCCCAGAAGTACCAGAGTCAACAGCTACCTCGACAGGCTCGACTGCATCTAGCTGGGACACACCTGAGGGGGCAGGACCCTGAGGGGGGAGGGGGTCTACCGGGGGGGGAACGGGCGTGAGGAAGAGCGACGGGGGGGGAGGGGGGCAGCGCGGTAGAGAAAGAGACGGTAGTACGGAACCGACTCGTCAAACGTGACGTCCTAGGAGGACAGAACACGACGCGAGGTGGGGTGGTAAAACTGCCAACCAGGCGCGTCAGGGGGGAAGCCGAGGAAGACGCAAGGGACAGCACGGGAGGACAGCTTGTCCGCAGACAAGTCACGGACGAAAGCTCGAGATCCCCAGACACGGAACGCAGACGCATCGCCAACCTTCCCCGTCCACCGCAGAGTAGGGGAGGTCTCCGGAATGGAGACCCGGGGCTGAAGGTTGATCTGATGCGCCGCGTACTGAACCGCGAACGGCCACAGAAAATGGGGAGCAGCCGCATGGATCATGGACGTACGAGCGACGTCCATGACCATGCCAATGCGGCGCTCAGCAATCCCATTTTGCTGTGGAGAGGCCGGAAGCGTGAACGTCTGGCCGATGCCCTCTGCACGACAGAAGGCTCGCAGAAGGTCGGAGGAAAACTCTCCACCTCTGTCGGAGTGCAGACGCAGAACAGGAAAGTCTGAGCCGAAACGCTCTCTGAGCTGGAGACGAGCAACGCGGATCCAGTCGATCAACGCCTCAGTGACCTCATCCTTGCGGCGCAAGGGGAAGACTGTGGTGTAACGCGAGTAGTCGTCAACGACCAAGAGGAAGTAACGCTCGTGACCCTGTCCACGGACGCGGGCTGGGCCCCACACGTCCATGTGAAGAGTCTGTAGTGGAGCCTCTGTCGGGGGAAACTCGGAGGAGTGAGGAGCGGCGCGCTGCCGCCCCTCAACGCAGGGAACGCAGGTAGGGGCAGGCCCCGGGGGAAGGGGAGGAAGAGACCGGGGGAGACCAGAGACAAGGACACGGGAGGCCATGCCTCGGAGGCGAGGCAAGGAGGGGTGACCAAGGCGGTGGTGCCAGAGGAGGGTCTGGTGGGACAGGAGGCGACACGAGCAGGGGGCAGACTCAAGACCTGACCTTGACGCTGCAGCAAACACCTGACTCGACGCAGCTACCTGACCAGATGCAGCAACCGGTGGAGACTCTGTGGTCAGTGTGTACAGACTGGACCCCGGTCGGCGGGTAAACGTGGCCAAGTGGCGGCCCGTCCGAGCACACGTGCAGTGGGTCACTCGCTGACTCGCAGGAGTGAACTGGTCAACCCCGCCATCCTGAAGGTCAGCACCACTCACCAAGTTCGTAGAGAACGAGGGGAGGTAGAGACCGGACAGGGAGCCTGACGGGGCCGCCGGACACGGGAGGACAGTGGAGTAGCGAGCAAGGTCAGGACCCCCAGAGGGGTCTGCCAAGGAGACCCCAATCGGCCAACTGAGCGGCGTAAGGGTGGTGCGGTCTCGAAAGAAGGAACGGGAAGCACCCGAGTCGAGGGTGAAGGTGTGCAAAACCTGAGCCGACGCAGTACCTGAGAGAGCAGACGCACGAGTACCTGGAGCATCACACTCACGAGCACCTGGAGCAGCAGACTCACTAGCACCCAGAGCAGCAGACTCACTAGCACCTAGAGCAGCAGCCTCAATGCACGGGTCAGGCGGAACACACACGTAGCAGTCACCCTCAGCACTAATAGACACAGCATACATGGCAGCAAGAATAGCATCAAAGTCAAGATCAAAGATAGCTACACCCGACTTGAGCAGATCACCCCAGCGAGGGATCTCAGTGGCGTCAGGGAACTGGGAACGCCAGGCGTTAGTCAGGCGACCGAAGCAGCGCTGGGTGGCGTGCAGGCCGCCACACTGCACTCCAGTGCGGTCACTGGTGCGCAGGACGTAGGTACAGGGACCAGCACCCCCGGACCCCTGGCGCCCTGCGTACCACTCACGAAGCTGCTGTGGCGACGGGGTCTCACGAGAGCGCGACTGGTGCTGGGGTCCCCGCTGCACAGCTCCGCCTCGACCAGCTCCACCGCCGCCGCCTCCGCCGCCTCCACTCCAACCGCCACCGCCACCGCTGCCTCCACCGCCACTGCTGCCACCGACGCCCCCACCTCTGCCTCCGCTCCCACCCCCACCCCCTCCTCCGCCTCCACCGCCAGTACCTCCTCCCCCGCCACCTCCTCCAGCGCCCTTGCCCCGCTTGCCCTTGCCGTTGCGGCGCCTCTCGCTAGGAGCAGACGCAGCGCTGACCGACTCGGTGCCAACAAGGTCGACAGCAGCAGCAGAGGCAACGAAGGGCAAAAGAGGAACGGGGGAGCACCCCTCAAAGAAAGGGGTACGGGGGTCACCACGAGAGGCTCCTACAGCGGTAATACTAGTCTCTGCTGCAAGGAGACGCTCCTCGAGGAGGTCAACGGTGAGTGTGGTAGGGCAAAGAGAGAGGAAGTGGTCCCTGACCGAGCGAAGGGTGTCAGGGAGTCGGGTGACTGGTAGTAGAGGGTGATGTACATGGGAGGGGGGTTCTTGGCGCAGAACTCAGCAGGAAGCGCAGCGCGGTAGCGAGTGTCACTAGTGCGGAGGTGCGTAATGAGGTCAGTGACTGTGGCAAAAGCGGCGAGGTCAGGGAACAGGTACGGTAGCATGAGGCGACTAAGCGCAGCAGTGGCAGGGGAAGAGTAGCGTGCAACTACAGCGTCGTACAGAGTCTTAGCACTCTTGTACTGACTAAAGTGCGCGCGCTCAGTAGACGGTAGGTGACTACGCACAGCAAGGCGGGCAGCAGCATCGCGCGTGAGCCACTGCGAGCGAACAGCACTGTCAGCATCAGCAGCAGGGGCAGTAGAGGTGCCAGACGTGAGATCGAACAGTGAGAGGCCATCCTTGCTATCGCACTGTAGGAAAAGCTGCAGATCATCTAGCCAGACATCGAAGTCAACCGCTCGACCCTCAGCATCAAAGGTAAGAACACTGGGACTAGCCATGACAGGAGCAGCAGCAGACTAGCAGCAGTAACAGTGCAACTCAGCTAGGCAGGGCAGCGCGACTCGGCAGGGCGGCTCGGCAGAGCAGTGCGGCTCGGCAGCGCGGCTCGGCCCTGCTATGGTCTTACCAGGGGCGAGGCCGGGGCAGGGCGGAGGGAGGGCCGGGGCAGGGCTGCGACAGGTCCGGGACTGGGTCGGGGCCGGGGCAGGTCCGGGAATGGGCCGCAACGGGGCCAGGGCAGGGTCGGGGCCGGGGCCGGGACAAGGTCGGGGCCGAGGCAGGTCTGGGACGGGGCCGCGACGGGGCCGGGGCAGGGCCGGGACAGGTTCGGGGCCGGGGCAGGTCCGGGACGGGGCCGCGACGGGGCCGGGACAGGGTCGGGGCCGGGGCAGGTCCAGGACGGGGCCGCGACGGGGCCGGGGCAGGGCCGGGACAGGTTCGGGGCCGGGGAAGGTCCGGGACGGGGCCGCGACGGGGCCGGGGCAGGGCCGGGACAGGGTCGGGGCCGGGGCAGGTCCGGGACGGGGCCGCGACAGGGCCGGGACAGGGTCGGGGCCGGGGCAGGTCCGGGACAGCGCCGCGACAGGGCCGCGAAGGGGCGAGGTCGGGCGAGGCCGTGACGGGGTCGCGTAGGGGGCCGCGTAGGGGGCCGCGTAAGGAGGGGGGCCGCGTAGGGGGCCGCGTAGGGGGGCGCGTAGGGGGGCGCGTAGGGGGCCGCGTAAGGGGCCGCGTAAGGGGCCGCGTAAGGGGCCGCGTAAGGGGAGGGCAGGCCGCGTAAGGGGCTGCAAAGGGGGGCCGCGTAAGGGGCCGCAAAGGGCAGGGCAGGCCGCTAAGGGGCCGCGAAAGACTAGGGCAGGGCGCAAAGCGCGCTTCGGGCAGGAAAAAAAAAAAATAGGTGGGCCCATAGGAAGGAACAGTTCCACTAGGGAACCCGCTCTATACCATGTGAAATAATAGGAATGAATGATGGAATGGAAAATGAGTTGGGTACAAATATGAAACCCTAAGAGACTGTAACCCATAGTGTCTACCCCACTACAGCCTAAAGAGGCTATGTGATTAATGTTCGACACAGTTGTCCTCACCGGTCACGCAGACGCTTCTTGGGTTGACGACTCAGCTACGCAGCGTTCGTCACAGGGTTACACCTTCAGCCTCGGTTCCGGCTCTGTTTCCTGGCGGTCTACCCGCTCGTCTTCGGTTCTCAGCTCCAGTTGTGAGGCTGAGATCTACGCAGCGGCCATGGCTGCACAAGAGCTACGCTGGCTCACCTACCTGCTGACTGACTTGGGAGAGCAGGCTCGTTTGCCTCCAGTTCTGTACGTAGACAACAAGGCCATGATTGCCTTGTGTCAGGAGCACAGACTGGAGCACAGAACGAAGCACATCGCTCTGCGATACTTCCTTGCTCGAGAGTTGCAGCAGCGTGGCCAGCTTCGTCTTGCATACGTGGCCACTAGGGCCAACAGTGCTGATATATTCACCAAGGCACTTCCGCCTGGTGATCATCAGCGCTTCTCTACTGTACTAGGCCTTGTGCCTACTTTGCCTCATTTGCTCACTGCTTGACTCTGCTTGTCCTGTGATCTATATATTTACGTGCATGCTTACTCTTGCTAGGGTATGATCACTGTATTGTTTGTTCGCTTTTATATAACTCTGCATGTGAACTGGCCTTGTGGCCCTTTGCTTGTGCTCGGACTGTGTGGTGACTTTGTGATCCATCCTGAGCTTGCTTTGCTTTCTTGACTGGTCTTGTGACCACTTGTTCTCCCCCACTTTGGCTATGGGGGTGTGTCATAATGTTATAGTGCATACATGTGTGTAGGCTATATTGGGGTAGCCCATAAGGGGTACAACCCAATTAGGGTTCGTACTTGTACAAACTTTCTGCTCAATGCATTCATTCTCGTTCAGTATTCTGACAGATCTGACTATCGAGATTCTAGGAGTTATCTCCACTAGGAAGGCACTCGCGATGTTAACAAACTTAAATTTTGCTGCAATTCGTTTTAAATACTGCATATGTGTGTTTCGTTTTCATTTGAATTTCCGTACTTGGAACTTTATTGCGTCTGAATTTCTAGACTAGCCGTAAAAATTCGTATGAGCGTCAGACGAAGCAAAATAACCCTCTCTGATTTTCAGACTAGGTTCTTGACTGGCAACGTCCCTTTTCCAACATCTTGCCCTGATACCAGTAAGGTCTTGGGTTCAAATCCCGCGTGTGTAAGGTTTACTTGTGTGTGGCATAGATTTTGGGCCTAAAGCCACATGTACGCGCACCCCATTTCCTGTACCCTATACATTTTGGGAAGTCAGAATCAGTGTGACTCGGTACACTATACTGATGCTTTAGTGTTACTGGTACACCTATACACTAATTCGTCAAAGTAGTCCTATACTTTGAACTGAAAAATCAGTGCAAAAATACCGTCAGCCCCCGGATAGAAGCGCCCCTGGGGTTATAAAAATACACTGCTTTTAATTGAGGATTTTTATAAGCGCCGGGGCTTATATAATGACATATATGAAATCTAGTTTTTTTACACCAATGTGTTCATCTCGTCCTTGCGATTTGAATCGAATCGATATTATAGAGGGCAATGAATGTGAATTTCGCGTAAATTGGCAGTGGCTGATTCCCTGCCAACACACACAGTCAGAATGAGTCAGATTGACCCCATGACAGCTCATTCTGACTGGACGCGAATGTCAGAGGTCCACTGGTGATCCCCGATAAATCCTAGGGAAGGGTTACAGGCATGTTGTCCTAGGGGGTTGTGGGCGCACTGACCCGCTACTGAAAAAAAAAAACCATTTTATCCCTATGGTCTAGTGACTGGGATTCTGACATGGTAACAGAGCGAAGGTCTCAGGTTCGAATCCCAGTGTGTGCGCATCGGGCATCCCAGTGCGGGGGGGTGTCAGAGGTCCACTGGTGATCCCTGATAAATCCTAGGGAAGGGTTACAGGTGTTGAGATAATGTCGAGACTTATGCACTTCAAGGAATTCGTATAGCTAGTACAGTAAAAGTACCGATAGACTGACGTCAGCAAAGCGCTACGCGTCTAGGATGACGTCAGCAGTAGCTGTAGGTATCGCGAATAGTCACGTACCTTTTCAGAACAGGAATAGCGCGAATAAATACAGCACAGTAGGCGAACAGGTACTTTAGTCTAGTTATATATTCTGTATGCTTGTCATTTTATAATATACTTGATTTCAGAGACCTTTGATCCTGTTACAAGTCACTCATATAAAAGACTTCCACTGCTACAGGAAGCTACTATCCTAAGACTACGATCCTATTCAAACAGTTCAGATTCTAACATGGTATGAGAGCAACTTAGGATTAAAACAGCTTCCATCTGCCTATTCTACAACTATGTCTGGATCTCCAAGGTCCAACAATGGCTCTTCGGTTACGAGCCCATCACGCCCAACTGCGTCTCCAGCTGCTGATAATTCACATCTGCAGCAACAACAACAACAACAACAACAACAACAACAATATCAGCAACAACCGATGTACGGCATGCCATTGAGCAGTCAGCCCGTACACACAACTACAGCAGCGGCATCATCGACAGCAGCCGCCGCGACAGCAGCAATAGCAGCCTCAACAGCTGCCGCTGCAGTCCCTGGTTCTTCAAGTCAACCGGGACAACAGTCTAACTTCGTTCCGACTGGACCTTACCAATATCAAGGTGCTTACCAACCAGCAAATCTTCAACAACGTGTTAATGCTGCCGTCTTGTCGCTTAACCAGATGTTTCCAACTCCGATGAGCATTGATGGCTCCATTTATCAGCGTGGTCAGATGCCACAAGGAAGTGATGGGTCGAACAACTCTTTCTCCTTTGGTCCTGCTGGACAAGGACAACAAACACAACAAGGGTCACAAGCGCCATCACTCTATCAGCTACAATCAGCTGACGGTACCGGAAGTTATATTCCTGCTTCTGCAAATCCTACAAAAATCAAAACGACAACGCCTTTTAACGGTCAAGATTTTTATACCTGGAGCTTTGAGTTTGAGCTTCTTGTTCAGACCGCGGGGTTCTGGCAGCTGTATGACGGCACAGCACCATTTCCATCACACGGGTCACCACTTCAACAAGCCACTTTTCGATCGGCGTCGCTGACTGCATACACAGTTCTCGTTCGTAATCTGACTCCGACTGAACAGCTCGGAATTCGTTCTTTTCGTAACAGTGTCGCTCCCGCTGAAGCAGCTTGGTTATACCTGCAAGGGGTTCACATGGCAAAAGATACTGTCAACCAGAGTAAAATTTTGACGCAGCTGTCAAATATACAGATGATAAACGGCGAGAAGGTGACGCAGTATATTAACCGCGCTCGAAATCTGCGCGATCAACTTCAGAAGTGTTATAGTCACAATAGGCTTGAATGTGCCTAAAACGAAAGATAGAGAGCACAGACGGATTTCTGCACAGCGGCTTCAAACGTTGATAGCGTTCTACTCACAGCTGCAAATGACCTGATTCAAATTGGATCTTCACGTCGTCTACAATTAGCAATTTAGATTGCACGATTTGATAAAGAATTGACGACACAGCGTCGGTTTGAACGAACGGTACTATGGCAGCCACTATAGTCTTAGAACACAAGATAGGAAGAGTTACGAGTTGGGAATGACTCCCAGCTCCTACAAACCCCAAGAGCCGAGGTACAGTGATGTGGAACAGTGCCACACTGTCCCCAACCACGAAGGGTCTCGAAACTACCCTTCACTAGGGCCTACACCAAGTGAAATGTTACACTACACAAAGTAATGTAAATATCTTCAATATCTTGAGGTGTACCCTTTTTGGCGAGCTTCGAAATCACTTGAGGCTTGACACCAAGGCTCGGGCTCTTCATCACAAACTCATCCTTGAGTTCTTGATGGGTCTGCTGCACACACCTGCGACACGCCGAACGTTCGACACAGGACAAAATAGAAACCGCGCACGACAAAATAGAAACCGCGCGCGAGACACAAACGACCGCGTAACACGCGTCTAGCGATAACACGCTATTGACTCGACACACACACTCGACATCATGACTCAACATTCACACACAATTATAAGCATGAAATATATATTATCCCATGCCCTCATACCATTCCATACACACACACATTCACGCACACGGACAACAAGCCGAGTGCAAACCGTAGGGTTGCACCAACAAACTCCCCCTCGGATTGTTGGCCTTAGGATATGTTGCTCTCTCAGTTCAGAGCCATCCCAGCCAGCTTGCAACACTTCCAATGCTGCTGCTCCACCAGCCTCTTGGTCATCATGTCAGCTGGCTGCCCCGTGGTCTTCACGTAGCGCAACTCAACTTCACCCGCGGTTACCATGCTCCTCGTCCAATGCCACTTCACTCTCATGTGCTTCGTGAGTCCATGCAACACAGGGTTCTTAGCAAGAGCAATGGCACCCTGGCTGTCACAGTACAGTGGGGTAGGTCCTTGCTGCTCCTCCCCCAATTCAGCCAACAAACGCCGCTGCCACACAATCTCCCGTACGGCACGGAAGAGTGCCATGTACTCGGACTCCACCGAGCTCAAAGCTTGGTCAACCTGCTTCTTGCTCTCCCAAGCAGTTGGGCCTCCACCAACACAGCATATGAAGCCTCCCACACTTGTCATGTCCTCTGGTTCTGATGCATATGAAGCATCCGAGTAGGCGGTGAGGAACAAACGCCCGGGTTCAACACCATCCGCACCCTTTTGGCGCCTTTGTGCCGCCGCCGAGTATTGCAGCCCAACGGTCGGTGTTTGGCCAAGATACTTGGCCACCCTCATTCCAGCTGCTACCTGCTCCTCATTAGGGCATTGCACAACCCTAGCCAGCTGCCCGGTAGCAAACGCGACGTCCGGTCGGGTGTTTACCGCCGCATACATGAGGCTGCCCACCAACGAGTGAAATCGGCGCCTCTCCTCTTCACCAACGCTCTCCTCCTCTGGTCCCTTCACACACTTGAACCCAGAGGGAAAGGGTGTAGCCACATGGCCTTCACTCTGCCCAAAGTTGGCAGCCAATGCCTCCAGGTACTTTCGTTGATGCACCCGCATGCACCGCTTCTCCACATCTCGTTCGATGTGGAGCCCAAGGTAGAAGCTCACGTCACCAAGGGCCTTGCACTTGAACTTGTCTTGAAGCTTCAGCATCACCTCCTTCACAAGGTCAGAAGAGGGTGAGAAAATGAGGATGTCATCCACATAAACCACCATGAAACTCCTCTGCTCCCCCTCGCCAAGCATGAACAAGGAGTGATCGGCCGTTGAGGGAGTGAAGCCGATCCCCTCCAACACTTCGCGCAGCTTCATGTACCATTGCCTAGGGGCCTGCTTCAGCCCATAGAGGGCCTTCTTCAGCTTCCACACTCTGCCACTACCATCATCAAACCCCTCTGGCTGCGCCATGAAAATCTCCTCCTCAAGGATGCCGTTAAGGAATGCCGTTACGATGTCCATTTGCTTTACTACCCATCCTTTGATGGCGGCTCCCGCGAATAGGGTTCGCAGCGTCGTCGGCTTCACCACAGGGGTAAACAGCTCCTTGAAGTCCACCTTCTCCTTCTGCTGGTACCCCTTGGCTACAAGCCTAGACTTGTAGCGCTCGATCTTGCCGTCGGCATCCGACTTGATTTTGAAGAGCCACTTGGACGTTATCGCCGTACGCCCCTCCGGTAGCTCCACCAATTCAAACGTGTCATTCTCCTCAATGCTCTTCAGCTCACTCTCCATGGCCTTCTTCCACTCCTCAGCATCACTACTCTCGAAAGCCTCCTTGAGAGTTGCTGGTTCTCCCGGCATCTCCACCGGAGAGAAGAACGCGAAGGCACACTCCTCGTAGTCACTCTCCTCGTCGTCTCCGACCATCATTGCCGCTCCGGCCAGGGCTGTCTTGCCCTGCTTTCCCGGCGCATCATAGGTCAGCCTATTAGGGGGTTGAACTCTCCTCTTCCCCCTTCCTTCCTCCTCAGCTGCAGGGACTTGAAGGCCTTGGCGTTGCTGCGGTGTGGCTCGAATCCGTGGAGCACTCGTAGTACGGGAAGGAAGTGACGGTGCACGCTCGCTCACTTGCTGCACCTCCTCCTCTTCTTCCTCTGCATCATTGGCCTCCTCTCCCCCATTCACAAGGGAGGATTGCCTTGTGGTTGTGCTGCCGCTGCTCAGTTCCAAAGGCAGCTCCACATGCTCCAAACCGGAACTCTTCACCTCCCCAAACTGCACGCCTATCTTCGCCTCATTCTCCGCCTTCCAATCCTTGTACATGAAGTTCTCCATGAACTTGCAGTCCCTGCTCACCAAGAACTTCTTGGTGAATGGGTCCCAAAGAAGCCATCCCTTGCTGTTTTGAGCCATGCCCAAGTGTACGGCCCACACCGCCTTGGCACCAAGCTTGTTGTGCCGAAGATGCTTAGGCACGAGCGCCATGCACATGCACCCGAACACCCGAAGCATATCCACCTTTGGCTTCCTTCCTAGCCACTCCACATAGGGCACCCATTTGTCTGCTCCCACATGAGTCAAGGCTCTGTTCTTGGCCACACACGCGCTCCGCACCGCATCAGGCCAGAAATAGTCGGGTAGCCCGGCTTCAATGAGCAACCCGCGTGCCGCCTCCGTGATTGTGCGGTTCGCTCGCTCGGCGATGCCGTTCATTGCAGGGGAGTATGGCATGGTGAGGGAGTGCCGAATACCATTCTTCTTCAGCCACAACCCAAACTCCTTGCTCAGGAACTCTCCCCCTCGATCGGTGCAGATTGACTTGACTAGACGGTCTTGTTGCCGCTCCACCATCGGGAACCAATCCGTCTTCAACGTTTCAGCCACGTCGCTCTTCTTGGCCAGCACGTACACCCAAGTCATGCGGGTGTAGACGTCGACAATGGTGAGAAAATACTCAGCTCCAGCAGCTCCAAGCTTCAGGGGGCCCACCACGTCCATCACCACCTCATCAAGCGGTGCCTTTGCCGTTGCCTCCGAACTAGGGAACGGAAACCGGGTGAACTTGGCTTGAATGCACGTCGGGCAGCCAAGCACCTCATCGGGCTCCCCCTTCACACGTATGCCAGCAACCATCTCATTCTTCACTAGCTGCTGCAAGATGGGCAGGGCCACATGCCCCATGCGCCGATGCAAGGTGAGCCAATCACACTCCCCCGTAGCCGAAGTTGGATTGGAGAATGCCGCGCTCGCAATAGCGCCCCACATACTCTCTCCGTAGTCCTCCTCCGCTGCTGCCTCTGGGTTCTCCTCACCCTTTTGCTGCTCCTTGGTTGCTGCACCACTCTCCTTAGGTTCACTGAACTTGCTGGTCTCTCCAGGTTTGCTCTTCTTGAGCTCATTCTCCTTAGCGCGACCATTCACGCCATCGTCGCTACCGACCGCTCCATCCTTGGTGCTGATGCTTGCTGCCACTTGCCTCTCCTTAGGCATAGGGACCACTGGGATCTGCCACATCTCGTTGTAGACATCCCTGTCCTCATGAAGGTCCCAAAGAATTCGATCGCCAAGCCTTGCGGTGTAGGTCTTGGCTCCCTTCGAGTTCGTGTCCATGCCGGCCTTTGCCAACCGCCGCACGGAAATCAGGTTTGCAGCAAGGCTGGGCACCCAAAGCACGTTCTTGAGGCCCACCATCTTCCCATCAGCACCCTTGAACATGGCCTTGCCCATGCCTTTCACCTCTGCTCGCTGCCCCAAAGCCGATGTGACATGCTTCACCGGTGACGGCTCGAGTTCGGTGAGCAAGTCCGGGCGAGGTGTCATGCTATAGGTAGCGCCACTATCAATCACCCAATAGTCCAGGGGGTGTAGGGTCACCTTCCCCACAGCTGCTGGCTCCTCAAAGCCTTCATCCTTCTCTGGACCAGCCGGTACTTGCGTCGACACGAGACCCGGGTATCGATCGTCGCTCGGGTCCTTGTCGTTGTCTCCGCTCTTCATGTTTGCAGCTCCGCCACCGCGACCGCCACGGCCTCCACGGCCTCGTCCTCTCCCTCCTCCTGCTCCTCTACCCTCTTGGCCTTGAGCAGGGGTCCAACCATCAGGGAGTTTGTAGCAGTCGCGCCACATGTGTCCGCTCTTGTGGCAATAGTGACACTCGCCGTCGAATCGGCCGCGACCGCGTCCGTAGCTCTTGTCGTCGCTGCCGTAACCGCCACTCCTGCGGCCTCCGCCGAAGTTGCTGCCACCAAACCTTCCTCCCCCTCGTCCTCTGCCTCTTCCTCGACCATATCCACGGCCGATGCTCGCTGCCCCAGCGCCATCCGCACTCGCCAACTCACGGCGGCGGAAATCCTCTTGAAGGATAGCTCGCTTCACGTCTTCAAGCGAGAGGCGGGGCAAGTCGCGATTAAGGTTGATGATGAGCGAGGACCATGACTCTGGGAGTAAGGCCAGCAACTTGGTCTTCTTTTGGAGCTCACTGTAGTTCAAATCAGCTCCCTCAAGCCGCGTCAACAAGTCGAAGAATTTCTGCACCCCTTCTTCAACCGCTTCGTTTTCTTCAATTCGTAGTGCCGCCATTTGCCGTTCCAACACCACCGCTACCGCCGCTGTTGCAGGAGCATGTACACCCTTGAGAGCAGCCCATGCCTTTGGTCCTTTCTCTGGTTCACGCTGGAATGGCTTGATGTGACGGATCTGACTGCTCCCCAACGCTTGCCCAAGTAAGAGATAGCCTTGTGCGCTCTTCCGCACCCACGGGCTCTTCTCCGGGTCGTTCTCGGGGCGCTTCTCCGTTCCTTCCATCACCTCCAGCAGGTCATAGTGGTCAAAGATGTTCTCCATCTTGAAGGACCATTCAGCAAAGTTGTCACCGTTGAACTTGTCAAGCCCAAACACCCTAGGCTCATCCCTAGGTGGGCCAAGACTTGGTTGCATGGGCGCCATGGCTGAATCACGGGGTTGGCCTTGAGCTTGAGCTTCTCCACTGCCACCAGCACCTCTGCCACCCCTTTCCTCAGGTCCAGACATTGTCGAAACTGCTCCAAGGGGCTCTGATACCACTTGTTATAGTCACAATAGGCTTGAATGTGCCTAAAACGAAAGATAGAGAGCACAGACGGATTTCTGCACAGCGGCTTCAAACGTTGATAGCGTTCTGCTCACAGCTGCAAATGACCTGATTCAAATTGGATCTGGAGCTTCTTCACGTCGTCTACAATTAGCAATTTAGATTGCACGATTTCATAAAGAATTGACGACACAGCGTTGGTTTGAACGAACGGTACTATGGCAGCCACTATAGTCTTAGAACACAAGATAGGAAGAGTTACGAGTTGGGAATGACTCCCAGCTCCTACAAACCCCAAGAGCCGAGGTACAGTGATGTGGAACAGTGCCACACTGTCCCCAACCACGAAGGGTCTCGAAACTACCCTTCACTAGGGCCTACACCAAGTGAAATGTTACACTACACAAAGTAATGTAAATATCTTCAATATCTTGAGGTGTACCCTTTTTGGCGAGCTTCGAAATCACTTGAGGCTTGACACCAAGGCTCGGGCTCTTCATCACAAACTCATCCTTGAGTTCTTGATGGGTCTGCTGCACACACCTGCGACACGCCGAACGTTCGACACAGGACAAAATAGAAACCGCGCACGACAAAATAGAAACCGCGCGCGAGACACAAACGACCGCGTAACACGCGTGTAGCGATAACTCGCTATTGACTCGACACACACACTCGACATCATGACTCAACATTCACACACAATTATAAGCATGAAATATATATTATCCCATGCCCTCATACCATTCCATACACACACACATTCACGCACACGGACAACAAGCCGAGTGCAAACCGTAGGGTTGCACCAACAAGAAGTGTGGAGGGTACTTCCCCGACGCTATGTTCCACACGGTGCTACTTGCGGGTCTTGGACCAGAATGGCGACAGTGTCGCTCTATACTTCGGATGCAAGCACAGTTGTCCGAGGGGGCACTCTGTGCCGCTCTCATCGCCGAGCAGCAGGATATGGATCTGCACAACGCTCGAGGAGGGAAAAAGATGGTAAACAATACAGTCAGTTTTTATTCTAATCCACGTCACAAGCCCGTTTGTTCTTTTTGTCGAAAACCAGGACGCACTATTGATACCTGCTGGTCGAAAGACAAACCATCTTGGAAGCGGTATGCTTCGAAACATAATAAAGATTCTTCAAGTGAAGCAGAGAAGCCGGAAGCAGAGAAGCCGGACGCTGAGAAGCAGAATACTGCGAAGCTGAACTCTGCGAAGCCGACTACTGCACCTGCCAAGACACAAACAAAAGCAGTTATTAATTGCATGACATCAGTTTCAACGGTTTATGATCCTGATGCTGAAGAGCGGATTCACAACCGGTTCAACAACGAACTCAACACACCGATTCCACCTGAGGTCTATGCAAATCTTGCACATACCATTGCAGGTCCCAATACTTGGTACCTCGACAGTTGCTGCGGTCAGCACATGTGTTCGTCAGAGACGCGTTTCATCGTGAATCAACGCCGTCTGGAGAATCCCGTTGTCGTCACGGTCGCCAATAACCAACGACTTACAGCTCACTGGATGGGAAGTATTGTTCTGGTTTCAGTTGAAGAAGACTTCAGTCTTCACCTGAACGAAGTTCTTCTGGTCCCTCGGCTTGGCTTCAACCTCATGTCATCTGCACAGCTTATGAAGAACGGGATTACACTTCTCGGTGAACCTGGGAAATTCACTCTGAAGTACGGCGACAAGAAACTCGGCACGGCAGTTGAGCAAAACGGTGTTTTTGTTTTGAACTTCATACCTGAGCGCACTACTGCCGACTCTGATAACATTCTCTCGCTTGGTCCTTGGGAGCATCGTGATGATATTGATTACACCGACGATACAGTTCCACGTGAGGGAGTTGTCCCGACGTCTTCAACCACGGCTGCCGCCGTCATGTTGACCTTTGACGATCAAGGCTTGAATGATGTTGAGAACTCTCGGGAGTACATGGCTGCAGTTGAAGGTTGGGGTGATCCGACGAACATGCCGACTGATGACGGCATCTGGGGGGCTGACGAACCTGATGAAACAACTTGGGGCGAGACACCTGCTGAACGCGATGCTCGTCTTCTCGCTGAAGCTGAACAACGCGTCGCTGAAATGGAGATTCTTGACTCGGGTCGTCTCGTTGGAGTTGAACCTGTACCTGCAGCATCCGATCAAGAAAGCGGCGAGTTAGTACTTGCTCCAGGCGAGTACGTGGATGTTGAGGTTCGTGTTCCACCACCAAATCTTACTCGTTACGTCGCACCTGCTTTCGATCAGATCCGCTCCGATGGTCATCAACTTCTGTTGTCGTTCTTCGCTAACGCCGAGTATTACCTGCGCGCACAAGGTCACAAAGCCACGGGAGAAACATGGCATAAACGACTTGGTCATCCGTCGCAGTTTACGCTAAACAACACGATCAAGGGTGCAGTGCTTGACAAAAATTCGTTACTCTTACCGAGCGGTCTCGAACTGAAGCCGGTGAATCGCCCGGCACCCTGCACCATCTGCCCTGCGGCAAACCTACCGCACGAGCCGTTCCCGACTCATTTCCCTGGAGCTGACGATTATCAACTGATGGATAAGGTTTACAGCGATATACTTAACTTACCTGAGGATGGTTTCAACGGCGAACGCTAAGTTATCACATTTACAGACGCTTCTACTCGTTACGTTTGGACTGGAAACATGACTAACCGTTTTCTTGCGTTTACAGCTTTTCGCACCTGGCTTCCTCTCGCCGAACGAGAGTCTGATACTAAGCTCAAGGCGTTTCACTGTGACGGCGCCGGCGAGTATCGCAGTACTGAGTTCACGGCCTATCTGCAAGAACGCGGGATAAGACGACTTTTTTCGTTGCCTCACGCTCATCAGCAGAGTGGCGTAGCAGAGAGGCTCAACAGGACTCTGCAAGAGAAGATGCGAGCCCTTCTTGCCCAGGCTCAACTCGGCCCACTCTACTGGCCTTTCGCCATGGACCATGCAACGCTGTTGCACAATCTTCTTTCGTCCTCGGCCCTGCCCAACAACGCATCACCCCACTTGCTGTGGACGGGCAAGTTGGGTACCACTAAATTACTTCGTGTTTTCGGGTGTGTTGTTCAGTACCGTCCTCCTACCGCTCCGCTCGGGAAGTTCGATCAGCGTGCTAAGTGGGGACTACATCTCGGCATTGAAAAACAATATTTTGCCTGGCGTATCATGGATTACCGCAGCCGTCTTCTTGTTCCTGCTCGCAACTGTATTTTCTATGAGAATCTGACGCTGCCCGTCTTCGAACAGCATCTTGCCATGCAGCAAAACCCTGCCACGCTTTTCCACGGTGTTCGTTCGTTTGCTAACGCCGATGTCGAAATTGCTGCCAGCGAAGAACCTGACTCTGACGGTGCACGTGAAGCTGCTCCCGACCCACCTGTCCCCGTCATGTCATCTGGAATTCCGGAGTTTATTCCTCTTGCTGACGCGGCACCTGAAGATGTCCGCGAAGTTCATCATACTTACCTCGTGGATGAACAACGCCAACCAATGCCGGTGGTTTCCGATAGCAGCATCCGTGTCAACCCTGACGAAATTGGGGGGGCAAGTGGAGACCAGAATGATTCTGTCAATTTCGCAGGTCGTCCCGACGATAATCCACATTATCAGACCGGACTGCAAATTCTGGGACTCGCAGCAGCGGTACAGCACAGTTCTACAGTAAATTTGGAGCCGAAAACTGCCCAACAAGCTCTCTCAGGGCCTCATCGCGAAAAATGGCGTGAAGCGATGGATCGCGAACTGGCTGCCCTGGAGAAAAGGGGAACTTGGGATCTTATACCCATTGAAAAAACGGTAAACAAAAATGTTCTTACCGGTAAGTGGGTCTTCAGGGTGAAGACTAAAGCGGATGGTACTTACGAGAAACACAAGGCACGATGGGTGGTTCGTGGTTTTGATCAGACTCATGGGATCGACTACACACTTACCTTCGCCCCGGTCAGTCGACATACGAGTGTTCGACTTGTTCTTTGCGAAGCAGCCGCGAAGAATTTTCCACTTCGACAAATTGATGTTTCCAACGCCTTTCTGTACGCTGACGTCGATGCCGAAATCTACGTCGAATATCCGCACACATATCCGACAAATCCACCAAGTGTCTGCAAGCTCAAGAAATCACTGTACGGCATCAAACAAGCACCGCGACTGTGGCAGCAGCATTTGAACAGGAAGCTGACGGAGGTTGGGTTTCGACAACTGCCGCACGATCCCGGGATGTACCGGCTAGACGACAAGGGGAGCTATACGTTGTTAGTGGCTTACGTGGACGACATCCTCTACGTTAGCTCGTCTACTTCGCTGGGAGATCGTATCGAAGCCGATCTGAAGAAGTCACTTGACTTAACCATTTCCACCAAAGTAACTCAATTTCTGGGGTTAAACGTTTCACGAACTTCTTCCGCTATTCATCTCACGGCTTCGAAGTATGCGGAGTCACTCGCTAAGCGTTTCAACATTTCCACGGATTTCGTTGCTACACCTTATCGGTCTACACTCACTGGGCACGTTCCCAATCTGAAAAATTTGTCAGCAGCTGGTCTTCAACTGTATCAGCAGCAGCTGGGATGTCTTCTTTTCGCAGCAGTCACTTGTCGCCCTGATCTTGCCTACGTCGCAAGTCACCTTGCGCAGTTTTTACGCTGCCCGAAAGAAGAACACTCTCTCGACTTACAGCGTGCGCTACGCTACTTCGTCTCTACACCAACCCTCGGATTGATTTTCAATGCTGGGAAGCTGACCGACAAAATGTACCTCAGCGGGTACGTTGACGGAGACCACGCTGGCGACACGTCAGATCGACGGTCACGCACGGGTTATATTTTCCGTCTCGAGCCGATTGGTCCGATTTCCTGGAATTCCTCGAAACAGGAACTGGTGTCACTTTCATCGGCTGAAGCAGAATTCATCGCCGCTTGTGCTGCAACTCGCGAAGGTCTGTACCTGCAGGAGTTACTTGACGAAGCAAAATTCGTCACGCCAAATCAGTTCACGTTGCAGTGCGACAACCAGAGTGCAATTACCATCGCCAACAAGCCTGGTTTCGTCAATCGCACGAAGCATATTTCGCTGCGTTACTTCTTCGTAAAAGACGCGATCGACAAGGGGAGAATGCGCCTTGTCTACTGCCCCACCAGCGACATGGCCGCTGATTCGCTTACTAAGGAGCTGACACGTCAGAAATTTCATCACTGCAACCAGCTCAGTGGCACTTCCGAGTCAACAGGGTGACTACACCGAACTCCTAGAAGTGAAGGGGAGTGTTGAGATAATGTCGAGACTTATGCACTTCAAGGAATTCGTATAGTTAGTACAGTAAAAGTACCGATAGACTGACGTCAGAAAAGCGCTACGCGCCTTAGGATGACGTCATCAGTAGCTGTAGGTATCGCGAATAGTCACGTACCTTTTCAGAACAGGAATAGCGCGAATAAATACAGCACAGTAGGCGAACAGGTACTTTAGTCTAGTTATATATTCTGTATGCTTGTCATTTTATAATATACTTGATTTCAGAGACCTTTGATCCTGTTACAAGTCACTCATATAAAAGACTTCCACTGCTACAAGAAGCTACTATCCTAAGACTACGATCCTATTCAAACAGTTCAGATTCTAACAACAGGCATATTGTCCTAAAAATTTTGTGTGCGCACAGACCCGCTACTGAAAAAAAAAAACCCTTTTATCCCAATGGTCTAGTGACTGGGATTCTGACAGCGAAGGCATTGAGTCGCGCGAGGGTGAAGGGATTCGAAATTCTGAATGTGGGGATGCAAAATTGTGTTTGGTTACAGCGTTTCCAGTAAAATTATAGAAACTATTACAGAGGGTGGCACTTATAATTTGTAAGCCGTTAGGGGTGGGCTTATAATCGAGGACCGGATATAAGCGCCATAAGCCTTTTACAAGCGCAGGCGCTTATCATATGCCTGCGCTTCTATCCGGGGGCTTACGGTAAAGAAGATACTGAAATTTCAGGGAAAACGAAAATCACAGCTACAAAATCAGCCTAATCAGCATGTTTTACGCTGATATCTGAGGGCCTGGTGCCCCATGTACGGTAATTACAAGTAGCTGCCCAATCCCTTGACAGCCTGCCAGGTTTCCGCGAAGGTACGTCAAAGGCGAGTGCGATGCCAGGTACAGCCAGGTAGAGTGAAGATTCCTTTCCCAGTGATTGACGCTGACGGCGGATTTTTTTTTATTTTTATATTTTTATTGCCAATCCCAAAAATCCATGTATTTTCACCAACAGAAATCGGTTCGATATTGTGGTTTCGAATCAGAGTTACAAGAAAAAAGTACACTGAAATTTCAGTGTCGGTACAAGAAACATGGCTGAAAAATCAGTGCTAGCATTGTAAAAAAAAAAAACACACACACTTTTGAATCAGCCTAGGGGCCTAAAAAAACCCTGAAAAAAAAAAAAAAAAAAAAAAAAAAAAAAAAAAAGGCGTTTCAAGGGCAAATTAGCGTAATTTTCCTGACTAGTGGTGAGAGGTGACCGTGAGAAGTGACAATGAGAAGTGATGGTGAGATGAGATGGTGAGAAGTGACGGTGGGAAGTGACAGTGGGGAGATGAGATGAGATGGAATCGAGGAAGAGGATGTGTTTCTTAGATGGATTACTTGTCAGAATTACCGGTAAGCCAACCAAGATTGTGTACAAAAAGTCTAAGGACTACGTCTAAAGTACAATACTATGGATGATGGTTCCTACAGCCTCCCTGCTGCTCCCTGCTGCTCCCTGCTGCTCCCTGCTGCTCCCTGCTTCTCCCTGCTTCTCCCTGCTGCTTCCTGCTGCTCCCTGCTGCTCCCTGCTGCTCCCTGCTGCTCCCTGCTGCTTCCTGCTGCTCCCTGCTGCTCCCTGCTGCTTCCTGCTGCTCCCTGCTGCTCCCTGCTGCTGCTGCTTCCTGCTGCTCCCTGCTGCTCTCTGCTGCTTCCTGCTGCTACCTGCTGCTCCCTGCTGCTCCCTGCTGCTCCCTGCTGCTCCCTGCTGCTCCCTGCTGCTCCCTGCTGCTCCCTGCTGCTTAAACACTGTACCTGAACTTGCAGGCTGCTGACTTCTTCCTACTTGTGCACAATCCCCCCTTTTCGGCTGCCAGCATTCTGTATACGAGGGGATAAAAGTGCGGACAGCGTGTTTGCTGAAGACTCGTGACGTCTTCACAGCAAGACTCGTGACACTGCAGAGATTATCGGCTGCGCTGCGTTGCCTGCCCTGCCTCACCCTTGACAACCCCTCACCCCATCTCCCTCTATCCCCACCAGCACACTACAGGAAAAGGCGAGCTGGAGACCTTCGCACGCAAATCCCCAGCCACACGAATCCCAGCCGCACCGCATATCAGCAGCGTCTAAGAGTGGCGCTGCTTCTAACGGTTAAGATTTCACGCCGCCCATTCCATGCCGCCCATTTCACCAGCTGTATTCCTCTCGACCGCTGCTGGCGCCAGCCGCACAGCAGCGACGTGGCTGTAACAAAAGCGCGTCGAGCTCGTCCGGCGTCGCTCGTCGCTTGACGCTGCTCGTCACATCCCTGCCTCCGCCTCTCTCTCACTCAGCTCCCTCGCCTTCCGCTGTCACATCCCACGCCGCCCCTGCCCTTCCTCCGCCCCTTGTCCCCCCACACTGCGCGCGCTTTCCGCCCACACCGCGCGTGCCTCCCGAGATTCCGCCACAGTCGCTGCTGCCAGTGGTGTTTCCCTCGCCTCTCGAGTCCCCCGAGAGACGAGATCCGCGGAAGCCGCCCCGGCCAGAGCAGATCCGCGCAGAAGAGGGGAAGAGGCGGCCCGGCCCGGCTCGTACAGTCCTTCTGAGGACTTGAGAGTCAAGCCGCCGGGAGTGATCGTATCACTTCCCGAGGATCCGCGCGTTACTGTCAAGGTAGCTGGCCCTTCCGCCGATGCCAGGCGCCGCTCATATGCTTGATACGACGAGAGGTCGCTGACCCATTTTCCTGCGATATTGTCACAAGAGATAACAAGAGTCACGCCCAATACGGTTAGCGTTGCGTGGGATCGAGGAGGAACAAACATAAGATCGGCGGACCCGGACATGGGCGAGATTCTAGCAGTGGGTGGGTGAGTATTTTGAGTCGATTCCGAATGCACCCGAGCCGTGGCTCGCGGTACAGAGCCGCTCGGGGACGGGCGCGCGACGATGGGATGCATGCTAGCGACGTGCAAAGTTGAGAGAGACGCGACATGCGATGGCAAAGCTTTGGGCGACGGAAGGCAGCGAAAGGGACGAAGCGACGGGACGTCATGACATGGCGTCATGACGCGGTGCGTGCTGTGTAAAGCGACAGTATGCACCATGCAACGGAATATGCATTGTGGGACAGCAACGCGACAGAAACACGCACCGTGCGATCGCGGGAGCAGGAGGGCCAGGCAGGCCAGGAGAAACAACCGATGCATGATCGAAGGCAGCCTCGGCACTCCCGGAGCCATGGCGAAACGCAGAAGTCGTAACGGCTGATGCTGTTGAGGCTAAGTAATGGCTGGTGTGATGAGGCGACGTAACGGCTGATAGTGAAAACCGAAAGCAATAACCGATGGTGTCAAGCAGAAAAGGTAGCGACCAGGAAGAAGGATAACCAGATTGCTGATGAATTGGGGATTAGTGCTGCGAACCGTGGTGTGGCGTGAATGGTTCGTGTCGGGCTTGTGTAGCTTGTGAGTGAAATTGGACATTCATATTGGTGTGATGCTGAACGTGGAATGCTGCTGATGAGAGGAGGATTTGGGGGAGGAAAGACTGCTGTTGGTCGGACATTTTCAGAAAGAGCGCGCATCGATGCGCGCGAACGGTTCGCGATGCGACAGCGTCCGACACATCTGGGAGCCAATGGGTAGAGAGAACAAGGCGAAACCGCAGCGCCGTCTGACAAGCGTTAGGGCGGAGCCTGAGGAATCTGACACAAAACATAACTCCTGATATTTCTGTACGTGTAGAGTATACTAATCCTGTTACGGCAATGAAATTTTACGTCTCTTGCGTTTGCATCTTCTGCCAGGTCAGCCTCATCCTGTGATGTGGCGAAGCTGCGGTACCCCTCGTAAACCCTTTCTGATGCTTTGTCAGCTTCGCGGTGTTCCTTGAACAGTGGCAGGGTCAACTTCTCGTAGAAGATGCAGTCACGTGATTTCGTTACTTCGTGTGTTCCGTAGTCCAGCACGATCCACGCTTGTATTCCTTTTCGATACCAAGGTGAATGCCCCAGCGTGCCCGATCAGCAAACTTTCCGGCTCTTGCTGTATGTGGCCTGTACTGTACCATGCAGCCGAACACCCGAAGAAGACACGTGTTAGCCTTTCTGCCCGTCCAAGCCTTGTAAGGTGAGGTGTTGTTCTCAAGGCTTCGGGAGGACAGCAAGTTGTGCAGCCGAACAGCGTGGTTCATTGCAAACGGCCAAAGAACTCGTTGGGATGGCAAACTGCTTCATCAGGGCTCTCATCCTTATGGCGAGGCTCCTGTTTGTCCGTTCTGCTACTCCTTGCTGCTCGTGAGCGTAGGGCAGGGACACCAGGTGCTCAATCCCCTTCTTGGAGAAGAGTTCCTTACTGTAGTCAGTTGTTAGCAAGGACATCCCGAGGGCCACGCGACCATCACGTTCGGCCTATTTCGTCGCACCGAACCACTCCCGAGTCGGCCCCCCTTTTCCAATCGCAACATCACCGAGCCATCTTTGCCCGACCTCCCTGCCTAGCTAGGTTTTCCCCTATTTAGGTCTTATCACTTTCATCGTATGGTCATTCTGTAGTTCGACATTGTTAGAGTGTGGACCTTGGATAGACTAGGTATGCTTTAAGGAATTGGTAGCGGAAGTCTTTGTGGTACGAACCTTGTGCGTAGTGAATGTAGATGACAAGATTGATTAAAAGATAAAATTACACACAATAAATAGATCTAACTAGCCATGTACTCTAAGAGGTATATTCCCTTATTATAATTGTTTTACGGGCATTTCTACAGTAACCCAGACGATTGCTCTTCTCCTGTTATCGGGTCGCTGTATAGACAGTTACACCTGTTGCCATTCTTCGCTTGGTCGTTCGGTCCAGATGGTCAACAGTCGCGATAGTAGACCTTTGCGACTGTTAACCTTCCTGCCCTGCATGGGCTGATCCGATACTGCTGCTATTGTTGCTTCGGTAGTGGCGGGTGCGATACAGCTGCAACTACGGGAATGCTTAAGTCAATTCCCTACTTACTCCAACAGACGTTCTCGTTATTCATTAAAACCCGCGGGCCAAGAAGTTCAACCTTAGGAAGGTTGGTTGGGGTGAGCAATACAATTGGCCAAGATTTTGGGTGCGAGGGCCACACTCAACCGAGGTTAGGAAGGTTGAACCAATTTGGGCCTTCTTGGCCCTCCGGTTTTAAGCTGCGCACTCTGCAAGTTCATTCATAACACCTAGTATCAGAGCTACTTTCCTAGCCTACCCTGCTTTTTAGAGTGTAATACCCCTCGAGAGGGGGACGAGGAAGGATGTCTTGGGTTCGAGGAGTTGCGTGCTAGCCGGCCAGGAGAATGATTTAGTTGCTCCTCGCAGCCATGTTTTTACGGGGCATTCCTTGGCACCGCCAGATCCATGCCTTGAACGGTCGCGATCGACCGTGACCTCCCTCCCCCGAGGAACGGATGGCTGAAGCTGTCGCGACCGTAAACGTGCGTTACTATTCCGCTGCTTTTTTACTGACGATCCTGGAACTTTGTGAGGTAGCTGGCTGCGTTGGCACCTCCCTGAAATTCGCGGAATTATCATCGCACGCGGTTGTTAACGCCGTCGGACCTAGGTCAACGGCTGCACGACGATTTCTGGATCGTCCTTACGCGGGAGTTGATGTCGGTGGCACGCCGTCAACATGTGCGCGAGATTCTTGGAAGATCCTCGGCAGCTGGCGACAACGGACCGGCGTTAGCATGTGCGGCAATTGGCGTTCGTGGAACTTCGTCAAGTTGCGCACTAGATTTTCGGAGCTACAGTTGAGAAAAAGGCAGCTAGGGGAACTCGCCAGGCGCAAATGGAGTTTTTGCGTCCGAAAATGTCGGTGGCAAGGAGAGACGATATGCGAACAGCTCGATTTATGCGGGGTCAACTGCCGTCCCGCCGGACCTATAGTGCAGCGACTTTTACTGCATGACGGGCACGTCATCAAATATTTCGGTAGGAGTGCACACGGATTGACGGGATTCATTGATAACAACATACAACCCCACCTCTCAAAAGTACTGGCTTCGTTTTCTGCCTCAAAACCCAAGCCTGAATTAAAAAAACAGAGTCAACGCTTGGTTTGATAGGTCTGGGGTTTGGGCAACATGAGGTGCGGAGGAATTGTATACGCAGATAAACTCTACAACGGTGGGAGCTAGACTACGGGGTAGGCACAAGTTGTCAGAATGATCGTAGCTCTGTCTGTGTTCTCTAGCACTTGTGCATTCATAGGGAAAAACAGCAAGAGTTTCACTAAGGAATTTTAAGAACACTGAATGAACTAGCAATGGCAAGAATGGCTGCATCAGATGCAACGTTTGCTAGTGCACAGGCAGGTCAATCGCCAGCACGACAAAGCCCTTGACCTGCCAAAGTAGCAACTCCACGGCCCGCCAACACAGCTTGTGTGCGACTTGCCAACGCTGCAGAATGGCGGCCTGACAACGCTGCACCTGGGCGGCTTGCCAATGCTGCACCCACGCGGACTACCAACGCTGCCCTCGCAGGTGATGTAGGCGCATATGCATGCATCTACTTCGCAGATGCTTGTAGACAGTTACGCACGACGTGCACTGTCGTGCACATTGCGCAGGTGCCACGTCGGCCACATGCAGACGGTTGCATCTGACTAGCCACCTCGACCACGTGCTGCCACGTTGGTTGACTTCGCCACAGCAACCTCGACGACGTTCGCCACCCTCCGCAAAACCTCGTCGAGCAGGTAACTCTGTCGACCGGGTAAAGTTATCGGCAACCCTGCAGGTCGATGACCTTCGTCATCATAGGTTGAGGACCTTCGTCGTTGCGGGTCGACGACCTTCGTCATCGCGGGTCGACGACCTTCGTCTACCACCTTCGTCGACCACCTCGGTCGACATTCCGAAATTCCGGATCCTCATTGGTCGAAATTTGGGCAGATTCGAATTCCTAGCCAAAATTCTCTTGTGCATTCGCGAGGGTGTGGAGGATCAGACGCGACTCTATGCAGATGAACACCCGCAAACCTCTGCACCAGCTGCGCCACTTGCACATGTGCACGAGACGTTTGCGTTGCACTCGCGGGTGCTTCAGTTACTCTTGCATGTGTTCCATAGTACACCTGGTGTACATGCAACCCTTCACCTTGTGCACGAGGTCCTTGTCCCAACCTGCGCATAAGCTCCAGATCTCACATACTGTAGAGGGTCGGCTGCACCTCCCACACACCCGACCACGAAGTCAGCTTTGCCCAAGCGAGGGCGGGGCCAACTCCCGTCAACACTCCCCTGCCGCGTTCATGCTTGGGTACCCCACACACTAGGGCCACCCAGAACCCAATGGATAAAATACACGGAGAAAATCCTTTGGCGTGCACACAACACACAGCACGTCGGTCACCGCACAAGCCGTTCAGAAAGGCATGGCTCCTAGTGCTGCACATCGTCGTCACAGTCGCCAGACGAACTTGGCCGATTGCGACGAAGCACCGGTTGAAGGCCGGAAAGTGCAGCCCCTTTGTCAGGAAGTCAACCGGCTGCTCAGAGGTGGGGATGTACTTCAGCACGATCTTCCCGCGCTTCACCATCGCGTAGCATCGCTGTAGCCAGGCGTAGCATCGCTCCATGTGCTTGAGGTTGCCCTTCAGCCCCCAGCCTTCCGCGACAGTGATGGCCGACTGTTTGTCAAACACGAAGGTCGGTCGCCGTCCCAGGGTCCAACTGCTGGAACTCTACAAGGAGGAAGCGAAGTTCGACGAGCCTCCTTGCTAGATTCCGTGGCCGCGACGTACTCCGACTCGGCCGAGGAGAGTGTCGTGCACTTGATGCGCTGGCTCAACAAGGAGACTGCGGCCCTTCCGAAGATGAACATGTAGCCGCCCGTGCTCGTCCAGTTTTGCTTGTCGGCCGCATCATCGGCGTCCACGTAGCCGATCAGGCACAGTGACTCTGGTCCACCGCCGAACTCCAGGGCGGTGTCACGGGTGTCAGCGATGTAGTGCAGGCAGCGGTCGACCTCGCGCTAGTGGTTGTTGCTCCACACCGTCAGGCCGCTTCCCAGCTTGCTGAACGGGAAGGCGATGTACGGCCTCGTCGTCGTCGCCGCGAACTGCAGCGAGCCGACCTTCTGCCCATACTCCTCTTCCTCGTGCGCCTGAGCATCCTCGTCATCGAATGTCAGCTCCATGTAAGCATCGACGGAGACCGGCGTCCTCGGGATCTGCCCAGTCAGCTCCTCGTTGATAAAATGTCTGCGCAGCTTGTCGACGTAGGTCTGCTGGTGAAGCCACAGCTTCCGCGCAACTCGGTTGAGCACGATCTGCAGACCTAGGTACTTCTCAACCGGGCTGATCTCACGCAAATCGAAGGCGGCCTCCAGCAGCTCCTTCAACTAATTCAGCATCGAGGTGCTGCTGCTGGCGGCGAGCAGGTCGTCAATGTAGACGAGCACCCAGCACGTCACGCCGTCGTTGTCAGAATCCCAATCACTAGTCCACTGGGATAAAAAGGCTTGCTAAGTAGCGGGTCAGTGTGCCCATAACCCCCCCAAGACAACGAGCCTGTAACCCTTCCCTAGGATCAATCGGGGATCACCATTGGACCTCTGACACCCCCCCGTACTGGGATGCCCGAAGTGCATACACTGGGATTCGAACTCAAGACCTTCGCTCTGATACCATGTCAGAA
This sequence comes from Closterium sp. Naga37s-1, assembly GCA_947471745.1. Lineage (NCBI taxonomy): Eukaryota > Viridiplantae > Streptophyta > Zygnematophyceae > Desmidiales > Closteriaceae > Closterium > Closterium sp. Naga37s-1. The sequence continues at coordinate 2,540,707 of CANJKZ010000861.1, forward strand.
TCCCAATCACTAGACCACTGGGATAAAAGGGCTTGTTAAGTAGCGGGTCTGTACACCCATAACCCCCCAGGACAACGAGCTTGTAACCCTCCCCGATGATCAATCGGGGATCACCAGTGGACCTCTGACAATCGTCGTCGACCTTCAAGTAGAATGCCTCGCCGATTTGGCTCTTCTTCCAGCCATCGCCAAGCAGCACGCTATTGAGCGCCCTGTACTACAGCAGCGGCGACTGCTTCAGCACGTACAGGCTCTTCAGCAGCTTGCACACCTGGCCGGTTCCATCGTCATAGTTGTCCGGCTGGTACATGTACAGCACCCTGTCGAGCTGCATCAGGTGCGAGTCGAGGACGGCGGCGATGCTGAGGAAGATCCTCAGCGTGACGTACCTGCTGACTGGTGCGCACGTCACATCGTAGTCAGCGCCGTACACCTGCGTGAAGCCCTTCACGACCAATCTTGCCTTCTCGCGGGCGACCGTATCGTCAATGTGGTACTTCGTCATCAGCACCCACTGGTTCTTCATGATGTTCACCCCACGCGTACGTTTGACCAGCTCCCATGTGCCGTAGGCGATGAGGCTACGAATCTCCTCATCCATTGCCGCCTTCACCGCCTTACCTTTCCAGCTTGCCAACGCCTCCTTCACCGTCATCGTCGCGATGTCCCAGCAGAGCTCTGGGTCAGAGTGCACGTCAGGGTCGAGCTCGGGAAGGTCGAAGTCGTCCTGTGCATCGTCGAGCAACGTGCTGTAGGAGGTCGGCGGCAGGCAAGCATGGTATCTCAGCTTCTCGCGAGGCTTGCCGAAGTTGGCACGAGTGGAACGTCGCAACTTAGGCTCGTCGGCTTTGACTTCCACCGCATCACTGTCAGTGGACTGCTCCCCTGCGGACAGCCCAACTTTATCGTTTTCGGGTTCACCAACAACCTCCATAACGTCGCTCGACGAACCATCGCCGAGATGCTCCCCTGTCGGCAGCTCCTCTGCAGAGGCTTCCTTCGTCGATGGCTCCTATTCAAATGCTTCTTTCGTCAACGGCTCCCCTGTTTGCGGCATCTCCTCCACCCGCTGTTCCACTGTCGTCGACGGCTTCGCACTCGTCGACGAGCTCGACGTCACATCGGCCGCCGGCGATGCTACTGGTCGGCGCCACAGGCGACGTCCGCAGGCTCCCCTCATCGTCGGTGGCTGACGACGGCATCGACTTAGGCAAGTCGGCGACAAGGGGTGGCGCAGCAGGAGCAGGAGGGGGAGTAGGAGAAGGATGGACGTCTTCGACGTCTTCGTCAACAGGCTCGTCGAGTTCTACGAGTAGGGGAAACATCGCCGTCGAGGAGTCCGTCGGCGAGTGGGTCCGCGCATGTACCGACGCCGGCCCATGCGTCACCTTGCACATCTCCAGGAACATCGTATGGTAGAAGATGGCTTCGATCGTTGTGACCATCTTGTTGTCCGTCAGGTCAAGCACTTCTTATCCCTTGCTCTCCGGTGACACACCCAGGTATTGTCAAACTATTTTTGTTATAGTTTATGCGTGTTAGTCTTGGTGTGTTACATTCTTGCTTGGGTTAGGGTTAGCGTTTCCCATATCTTTCTTGTTTTGTCAATTCTTACGTTTTCATATCTTCACATGGTATAGAGTAAGATTTCCCCTTGCTAGGGTTTCCCCTAGCGGGACCTGTTTTTTCTCTAGATAGTTAAGGGCCCACCGAATCGTGACCAGGACTAGCCCGAAGCGCCCTGCTCCGTAGCGCCCGTCTAGATCGCGCCTCTGTCGCCCCCGCGCGTCACCCGTTTCTGCCCCACGCGTCGCCCGTTTTGCCCCGTGCGTCACTCGTTTTTTGCCCCGTGCGTTGCATCCCAAAAATGTTTGGGCCAGCCCCCCCCCCCCCCCCGTGGCGGGGTTACCCTGGGGTCCTTGTCTAGGTGACCCGCGGGTAACCTCGACCACATTCACTTCGCGTGGTGACCCCGAGGTCACCCACAGATGGTGACCTACACGGGACCCCTCCCATCCTGCAGGAGCGAATCACACGCGAGCCGCTTCCGCACTATGCAATACGTTGCCAACACTACAGAATGGGAAAATATGCCGTTCGTAACCATCATGGGACCCGAAAACAATTTTGGTAAAAAAATAAAGGGTACGGTCACTGCAAAGGGTGTTTTCACGCGACTGATAAAGGGTTTCACGGAATCAGTCACAATCAGCTGGTAAAAAAAAACGCGAATGGAATAAATGAGAGGAATGAATGAACTAGGAAGAAGGTGGGTACAAGTAGACAACACAAAAGTGTTGTACCCTCTAAGGACTACCCCACTACAGCCTAAAGAGACTAATAGCATATATAAGTTTGACACACCCCCATAGGCGAAGTGGGGGAGAACAAGAGGTCACAAGACCAGTCAAGAAAGGCAAAGCAAGCTCAGGGTGGATCACAAAGTCACCACGCAGTCTGAGCACAAACAAATGGCAACAAGGCCAGTTCATATGCAGAGTTATATAAAGGAGAACAAACAATACTGTGAACACAACCTAGCAAGTGTAAGCATGCAGGTATATGTATAGAGAGTATAGTACAAGCAGAGTCAAGAAGTAAGCAAGTGAGGTACAGTAGGTACAAGGCCTAGAATAGTACAAAAACGCTGATGATCACAAGGCTGAAGTGCCTTGGTGAAAACATCAGCAGTGTTGGCCTGAGAGGCCACGTAAGCAAGACGAAGCTGGCCACGCTGCTGCAACTCTCGAGCAAGGAAGTAGCGAAGAGCAATGTGCTTCGTTCTGTGCTCCAGTCTGTGCTCCTGACACAAGGCCAGCATGGCCTTGTTGTCGACGTACAGAACTGGAGGAGAACGAGGCGCCTCTCCCAAGTTGGTCAGCAGGTAGGTGAGCCAGCGTAGCTCCTGTGCAGCCATGGCCCCAGCGTTGATCTCAGCCTCACAACTGGAGCTGAGAACAGAAGAAGAGCGGGTAGACCGCCAAGAGACAGAACCGGAGCCAAGACTAAAGGTGTAACCCTCTGACGACCGCTGCGTAGCCAAGTCGTCAACCCAGGAGGCGTCAGCGTGACCAGTGAGGACAACTTGAGCCCGTCCTCCAAGCACGAGCCCCATGCCCGATGTACTGCACAAGTATCGCAACACCCTCTTCGCAGCATCCCCATGCCTGATGTACTGCACGTAGCGAGCCAGAAGGCTGAGAGGGTATGCGAGGTCAGGTCGTGTGCAAGTCATTAGGTACATGAGGCAGCCCACAAGCTCTGGATACGGGCCACTCGGCTCTACGGACTCGTCCGAAGGTGGAGCTGAGAGCGAGTGACCGGTAGGCAGAGGAGTGGACTGTGGCGAGGAGTACGTGAAGCCGAAGCGCTGAAGGACCTGCTGCACCATGTGTGACTGAGTCAAGGTAATGGTGCGCTGTTCTCTGTCCCGGGTGATCCGCAAGCCAAGATAGCTTGTCAGCTCACCTAGGTCTGTGCACGTGTGTCTCTTCTGCAGCTCGGACTTCACGTGGGCGAGTGCCTCAGTGTCAGCAGTAGCAAAGACGAGGTCGTCTACGTACACGAGAACGTAGAACGGCGGCAGAGTAGTGTCAGTGCGTAAAAACAGAGAAGGGTCAGCAATGGAAGGAGCAAAACCAAGAGCAGCAAGAGTCGTCCTGAGTGTGTCGTGCCACTCACGGGGTGCCTGATGGAGACCGTAGACTGGCCGTCGGAGGCTCCACTGGGTACCAGCTGGGAACGACCCAGTGAAGCCAGGTGGGCGGCGCAGCCAGATCTCCTCGTGCAGGCTGCCCTGTAGGAAGGCTGTGCTGAAGTCAAGTGAGTGGAGCTCGTAGTCACGCTGAACATCTACGTGCAGCAGTACCCGAAGAGTGGTCATCTTCGGGGTAGGGGAGAAGGTCTGGAAGAAGTCAACTCCCTGTCGCTGACTGAAGCCACGTGCAACGTAACGCGCCTTGAAGACAGGCGGAGAACCCGGCGGCCGCTTCACCCTGAAGATCCACATGCCACTGTTTATGTTCGCCCCAGGCGGGGGAACCTCGTCGACGTAGGTGCCTGTGGACTTCCAGGAAGCCATCTCAGCGTCCATGGCTGCCTGCCACTGAGAGGAGTAGGGACCCTCTATCGCCTCTGCGTAAGAGCGCGGGGTCGGGATGTCTGGTGCATCCGGGTCTCCCTCAGGGGCAATCAGCATGGACACGAGATGAGGTACAGAAGCGGCAAAGCACTCAAACTCCTCCAGTCTGTCCTCAAGAACGTCCGTGCCAAGAGCACACTCACCCCCGACGGACGGAGGACAGACAGACGCAGACGCAGACTCAGCAACAAGACTAGTGGCGTAGTCTAGGCGACAGGCTGCAGCAAAGTCAACAAGCTTAGCAACAAGAGCAGACGCAGCAGTGGACTCAAACAAAGGGTCAGTGACAGCAGTGGCCAGAAAACACGTGACAGCTAGACTAGCAGTACAAAGGGAGTCAGACTCCGGGTTCGGACCGGCAGGAAGAGAGGACGCAGGAGGAGACGGCAAAGGGACACGCTGCGGAGCAGTGGAAGGACGCAGAGTCATAGAGTGAGTGCCAGGGACAGGAGGAGGACGAGTACGCGAAACACGACCAGCGCGAGCAGTGCGGACAGGCGACACAGCACGAGACACAGGCGACACAGGATGCGACTCAGGCTCACGACGCTCCGTAAGACCTCTAGTCGGTCCAGAGTAGGGAGAAGGACCAGGCAGTGGAGAGGACGGCTGTAACAGCGACTGTGACCGGACAGGCGGTGGACTCAGTAACGGAGGATTAGGACCAGGAGAAGGTGGGGAGCCAAGAACCTGCTGCAGGAGCGGAACGTAGTACGGCCGCGGCCGCGCAGCGCCTCTAGAAACAGCAGAGACAGAACCGGTACCCTCAGCCCCAAGGGCTCCAGTCCCAGCAGCACCTCCAGCAGCTCCAGCAGCCCCAGCACCAGCAGCACCTCCAGTAGCTCCAGCAGCTCCAGCACCAGCAGCACCTCCAGCACCAGCAGCACCTCCAGCAGCTCCAGCACCAGCAGCACCTCCAGCACCAGCAGCACCTTCAGCAGCGCCAGCACCAGCAGCACCTCCAGAAGCACCAGCAGCACCTCCAGCAGCGCCAGCACCAGCAGCACCTCCAGAAGCTCCAGCAGCACCTCCAGCACCAGCAGCACCTCCAGCAGCTCCACCAGCAGCTCCAGCAGCAGCAGCACCAGCACCCGCAGCACCTCCAGCAGCTCCAGTAGCACCTCCAGCACCAGCAGCACCGCGACAGTGCCGAGAGTACCACTCACGAAGCTGCTGTGGAGAGAGAGGGCCCCGCCACGACGGGACACCTAGAGCACCCCCAGACTCAGCACGCGCAGGCTCAGTACCTCCAGACACAGTACCCTCAGGCTCCACACGCCCAGGCTCAGCACCCCCAGGCTCAGCACGCCCAGACTCAGCACCCCCAGACTCAGCACCCCCAGGCTCCACACGCTCAGGCTCAGCACCCCCAGTCCCCGCACCCGCAGGCTCAGCACCCCTAGCAGCACCTGAGTCGACAGCTACCTCGACCAGCTCGGCAGGGTCTACCTGGGACACACCTGAGGGGGCAGGACCCTGGGGGGGGAGGGGGTCTACCGGGGGAGTACCTGGTGCCACGAAGAGCGGCGGGGGGGGGAGAGAGGCAGTGCGGTAGGGAAAGAGACGGTAGTACGACACCGACTCGTCAAACGTGACGTCCTGAGAGGACAGAACACGACACGAGGTGGGGTGGTAGAACTGCCACCCGGGTGCGTCAGGAGGGAAGCCAAGGAAGACACAGGGAACGACACGGGAGGACAGCTTGTCCGCTGAAGTATCGCGGACAAAAGCTCGAGATCCCCAGACACGGAACGCGGACGCATCACCAACCTTCCCCGTCCACCGCAGAGTAGGTGTGGTCTCCGGCAAGGAGACACGAGGCTGAAGGTTGATCTGATGCGCAGCGTACTGAACCGCGAACGGCCACAGAAAATGGGGAGCAGCCGCATGGATCATGGACGTACGAGCGACGTCCATGACCATGCCAATGCGGCGCTCAGCAATCCCATTTTGCTGCGGGGAGGCCGGAAGCGTGAACGTCTGGCGGATGCCCTCCGAACAACAGAAGGCCCTCAGGAGGTCGGAGGAAAACTCCCCACCTCTGTCTGAGTGCAGACGCAGAACAGGAAAGTCTGAACCGAAACTCTCACTGAGCTGGCGACGAGCACCGCGGATCCAGTCGATCAACACCTCAGGGACCTCACCCTTGCAGCGCAAGGGGAAGACTGTGGTGTAACGCGAGTAGTCGTCAATGACCAGCAGGAAGAAACGCTCGTGACCCTGTCCACGGACGCGGGCTGGGATCCACACGTCCATGTGAAGAGTCTGCAGAGGAGCCTCAGTCGGAGGGAACGAGGAGGAGTGAGGAGCAGCGCGCTGCCGGCCCTCGACTCTAGGAACACAGGTGGGGGAAGGCCCCGGAGGAAGGGGAGGGAGGGACCTGGGGAGACCCGAGACAAGGGCACGGGAGGCCATACCTCGAAGACGAGGCAGGGAGGGGTGACCAAGGCGGTGGTGCCAAAGGAGAGTCTCGTTCGACAGAGGACGACACGAGCAGGGGGCAGACGCAGGACTAGACCTGGACGCGGCAGCAAACACCTGACTGGACGCAGCTACCTGACCAGACGCAGAGACCGGAGGAGGCGCAGTAGTAAGTGTGTACAGACTCGACCCTGGCCGACGGGTGAACGTGGCCAGGTGGCGGCCCGTCCGAGTGCAAGTGCAGTGGGTCACACGCTGATCTCCAGGGGTGAACTGGTCAACCCACGCGTCCTGGAGGTCAGCTCCACTCACCAAGTTCGTAGAGAACGAGGGGAGGTGGAGTCCCGACAGCAAGCCCGACGGGGCCGCAGGACACGGTAGAACCGTGGAGGAGTGCGCAAGGACTGGGCCCCCTGAGGGGTCAGCAAGGGAGACTGCAACAGGCTGACTGGGCGGCGTGAGCGTGGTGCTGTCTCTAAAGAAAGAGTGAAAGTGGGCCGCACCCTCAGCATCAAAGGTGAGAACGGTAGGACTAGCCATAGCAGCAGTAGGAGCAGTAGCAAGAGTAGCAGCAGTGGCCTAGCTACAGCAGCAGCAGTAGCAGCGCGACTCGGCAGGGCGGGGCGGTTCGGCTAGGCAGGGCAGCGCGGGTGCAGCAGCAAGCAGGTGCGGCGGTGCACTTACCAGTGGCGGACAAGGTGGGCCGCTACTGGTGGGGCTGGGCCGGGGCGCGTCAGGCAGGGCGGCTGCAGGCTCGTCAGCGGCAGCAGGGCCGCTACGGTGGCAGCTGCTGCTGCAGCAGGGACGGCGACGGCAGCTGCTGCAGGGGTGGCGACGAGGCAGGGGCGACGTCGCGGGCAGGGGCGACGCCGCGGGCAGGGGCGACGCCGCGGACAGGGGCGACACCGCGGACAGGGGCGACGCCGCGGGCAGGGGCGACGCCGCGGGCAGGGGCGACGCCGCGGGCAGGGGCGACGCCGCGAGCAGGGGCGACGCCGCGCGGGTCCCGCAGGGGCGTCGCGACGAGGCAGGGGCGACACCCGGGTGGCGACGGGGCGGGCCTGCGACCGGCAACGGGACGGGGCCGCTACGGGCGACGGGGTGGGGCCGCGAAGGGGCCGCGAAGGGGCCACTGAAGGGCTGCGAAGGGGCCGATAAGGGGCCGCGAAGGCCGCTAAGGGGCCGCGAAGGGGCCGATAAGGGGCCGCGAAGGGGCCGCTAAGGGGCCGCGAAGGGGCCGCTAAGGGGCCGCGAAGGGGCCGCTAAAGAGGGGGGCCGCGAAGGGGCCGCGTAGGGGCCGCGAAGGGGCCGCAACGGGGGGGCCGCGACGGGCCTCAGGAGCAGGGCATGCCGCTAAGGGGCCGCGAAAGCGTAGGGCAGGGCAGAGCTCGAAGCGCGCATCGGGCAGGTTAGGAAAAAAAAAATTTAACGTGGTGGGCCCTTAGGAAGAAACGGTCCCAATAGGGAACCCGCTCTATACCATGTGAGAATAAATGAGAGGAATGAATGAACTAGGAAGAAGGTGGGTACAAGTAGACAACACAAAAGTGTTGTACCCTCTAAGGACTACCCCACTACAGCCTAAACAGACTATAGCATATATAAGTTTGACAGTTGAAACGATTCCCGGGGATCTTCCCCGATGACTTACCAGAGGGACTGCCACCTCAGCGGGCGCACGATCAGTGAATAGAATTAGAGCCCGGGGCACAGCCAACCGTACAGCGACAGTTCAGACCGACACAGCCCGAGCTCGACGAGCTAAGGAAGCAGTTAGATTACCTGTTAGAGAAAAAATTCATCCGACCGAGCTCATCGCCATTCGCCGCACCGATCCTGTTCACACCGAAGAAGGGCTCATCGCCATTCGCCGCACCGATCCTGTTCACACCGAAGAAGGACGGCGGGTTTCGCATGTGCATCGACTACCGAGCACTGAACAGGGTTACAGTTAAATCGCGATACCCCATCCCCCGCGCCGACGAGCTGATAGATCAACTGCGAACAGCGCGGGTCTTTTCGAAAATTGACTTACGGGGAGGTTACCACCAGATTAGGGTCGAACCGTCGGACAGTGCCAAGATAGCTTTTAGGACTAGGTACGGGTCGTTTGAACACACGGTGATGCCTTTCGGGCTGACCAACGCGCCGGCGACTCTCCAGATGACAATGAACGAGGCGTTTAGGCCACTCTTAGATAAATGTGTGATCATCTACCTCGACGACATCCTAGTCTACAGTCGGGATACGCAGCAGCACTTAGCCGATTTAGAAGAAGTATTTACAGTTTTAGACAAACACAGACTACTGACCAAGGGTTCCAAGTGCGAGTTTTTTCAGGATAGGCTAGAGTTTTTGGGGCACGTTATTTCAGAGGCTGGAGTAGAAATCGACCCAAAAAAATTGGACATGGTAAAAGCGTGGCACCCCCCGACGAACATCACGGAACTGCAGAGTTTTTTAGGGTTCGTTAATTACGTGCGCCGGTTCGTCCCCGACATGGCACGCTTAACTGCCCCGCTAACAGATTTACTGCGGAAGGGGGTCACTTTTACGTGGGGGGAGAAAGAGCATGCTGCCTTCTCTACTCTGAAAAATGTTCTCTGTTCACCGCCCGTACTGCGCATCGCCGACCCACACCGCCCATTCGAAGTGGTTACCGACGCAAGCGACATCGCCATTGGAGCCGTACTGCTACAGGACTTCGGCAACGGGTTACAGCCCATCGCATACGAATCACGAAAGTTGCATCCGCCCGAGAAGAATTACCCGATACACGATCGCGAAATGCTTGTGATTGTGACGCTGTTACTTGACCGGCGCGTTCAAAGTGTGGCGCTGTTACTTGACCGGCGCTGACGTGACAGTACGGACAGATCACAAGTCGCTACAGTACCTCCGCGCGCAACCCCACCTTAACCCACGACAAATCCGCTGGCTCGATTACCTCGAGTCGAATTTTCACTACACGGTCACCTACAAAAAGGGGGCATCGAACATTGCCGATGCATTAACCCGGCCCACAGCCCAAGTTCACGCCATACTACTCGCCCAGACCAGCCCACTGTTAACATGCCTATTTACCCACGGTTATCAGAGTGACCCATTTTTTACAGGCAAAAATTCGCAGCAGTTTGCAGCAGCAAGGGGAGTCTATTACGTAAAAGCCGGCACTGATCGCATCTGGGTACCGAGCTACACACTTCTACGGGAATTACTGTTGCAGGAGGCACACGACGGAGTTACCTCAGGGCATTTCGGAGTAGAGAAAACACGGCAGCAGCTGCAGCGGTTCTACTACTGGCCCGAAATGTTGACCGACGTGCAACGACACGTGACATCGTGTCCCACCTGCCAGGTCATGAAATCATCACGGAAGCGGCCGGCAGGACAATTGCAGGCGATACCACCCCCAGATCGTGCTTGGCAGCAGGTGACAATGGACTTCGTCACGGGGTTACCGGCAGGTGCAAATGGGAACGACGCGATCCTGGTCGTCGTCGATCGATTGACGAAAATGGCACACTTCGCAGCCTGCCAGAAATCAATCACAGCCGAAGAAACGGCCCGCCTCTTCATCGCAACCATTGTTCGATTACACGGGATACCAGCAGCGATCATCAGCGACCGCGATACGAAGTTTACCAGCAATTTCTGGCGGAACCTGTGGCAGCAATTCGGCATGAGGCTGCAGTCCAGTTCTTCGTACCACCCCAAAACCGACGGACAGACAGAACGGACAAATCAGACCATGGAACAGTTAATCCGAGCCACGTGCGACGACCCCACCACTTGGGAACAGCAACTGCCACTAATTGAATTCGCGTACAACAACTCGCCATCCACCACGACCCAACAGTCACCGTTTTACCTGAACTACGGACAAGACCCTACAGTACCCATGACCCCGAATCCCACGCTCGTGCGCAGGCAAAGGGCTCGCGCGTTTAGCAGCGCGGGCTGGCAGCGCGTGCGCGCAGACAGCGCTCGCGGGCAGGCAGCGGGTGAGTGGGAAGGCAGCTCGCGGGCAGGCGGCGCTCGCGGGCTGGTGGCGCTGGCGGGCAGGCAGCTCGTGCGCGGGCAGGCAGCTTGCGCGGGCTGGCAGCACGTGCAACAGGCAACGCGCATACACGCAGGTAGCGTGCGTGCAGCATGCAGCGCGCATGGTAGAAGGGCAGTGCGCTAGGGCAGGCAGAGACGCCCAAACCTGCCGAAGTAGTGAAGTACTTACCGTTGCCCATCCAGCCGTTACACCGTTTTGGTGCTCTTCCCGCTTTGGTCGATTCGTCCCAGGCTTGGCGCTTTCTCTTTTCTTTGTTTCGCTAGTGCTGTTGGTAGTTCTTACTACACTACCCTACTCTGTCACTCAATTACATGAGGCTTCCTATAAGATGCCCATTTCGCTATTGTCTGCAGCTTTTTCAGCTCTTTCAGCATCTCGGTGCTGCTGCTAGCGGCGAGCAGGTCAACGACGTAGACCAGCAGCCAGTAGGTCACACCATCTGCGCCGACATTGAAATATAGAGCCTCGTCGACCTGGCTCTTCTTCCACCCGGCGCCGACCAGTGTTGGTGTAAGGGCCTAATAAACTCAAACTATGAAGACCTAATCAAACTAAATACCTCTCCTCGGGGTCACCTCCAAGGGTCCTTGGGTGCCTGGTACAAGACCAGCCCCTATCCTCAGGTCCGAGTTTGTAGAGAGAGAGACCAAGAATAACTTAGCCAGAATTACGAGAGTACCTTGTGCGTCGCGCAGCGTGCCGTGCAGACCGTCGATCGGATTAAGCTGAGATTTTTCTATATCGAAGCTCGTTCCAATAGCCTTTAAAATAAGCCAAGTTACCTCGCGAAAATTTCTGCCATTACGGAGTTATGGCTCGGACAGCGTTGGCCAAGCGTCTAGTGCTAGCGTACTAGCGTGGACTCGGTAGCATTCCGCCGTCGCACCGCGTAGAAACGAAATTCCAGCAAGGAAGGAATACGCATGAATCAAATTGATTATATCCAGGTATAAACAGAGAAGGAATAAAAAGTTCTAGCTAACAAGGACCTTGGGAATCAACCTAGGAACAACCAGGGATGATCCCAAATAATTCCAAGCTGGACAAAAAAGCTGGTGGTAGGTTGGTAAACAACCTCTGGTTCTGTTTTTTCAACCTGGGAAAACAACAACCAAGTTCAGATCCTAAAACCAGAACCTGTTTTGTATTTTCCCAACCAGCCAAATGCTGGTTCCGCTGGTTTCCCCTGGCCCTGTGACATGCAGATACAGACAAACAAAATCCAACCTTCACCTAAATTGTACCCCTATAGTGCCTGCCCTGGTACACTATAGTTAACTAAACGAAACAGTATAATTTCGAGTTGGATAGAACTGAATATGCGCATTCAATTCAACCGAACTGCAAAGCTTCCATCTTGGGTTCCTTTGCGAGCTCGTCCTTTTTGCTTGCACTGTTCATAGCGCATACAATGTTGTGCCGAAGCACACATTGCGCGAGTACCTGCAAATGCTTCAAGCGAAAATTGCGAAAGCAAACAAACACACGAACATTCCATTCACACCCAAATGCATTCGCACACGCATACTTGCACAAACAAACGGCAAGATGTCGTGCAATGTGAATTTGCACCCAACACACTCCCTCTCAGCCTGCCGGCTGATCCCCATCATTCCATACTAGTTCATGCGCATTCCACTCATGCACCCACAACGCCAATGAGGCTCATCCGCAAGCATCTTGGTGAGGAAGTCTGCTGGCTGCTGGTGAGTCTTGATGTAGATCGAATTCACCGTTCCCCTCTTCACTTCATTACGCAGCCAGTGCCACTTGATATGCATGTGCTTGTTTAGCCCATGAAGCACAGCGTTTCTGGCCATCCCACGAGCCCCCTTGCCAATATAAAATAGTGGCGTAGCAACCTTGTGCTCCTGGCCAATCTCCTCTAACAGACTCCTCAGCCAAATCACCTCCTTCACCCCATGGAACATCGCCATGTACTATGATTCCACGGAAGAGAGTGCCGTCTCCGTCTGCTTCTTCGACCTCCAACTAACATGTCCTCCCCCAACTACGCAGATGTATCCTCCCACAGATGAGGACTCCTCCTTCTCAGAAGCCCAAGTAGCATCGGTAAAGCAAGTGAGGAATAGCTTGCCTTCTTCACGCCGCTCCCCCTTCTTCTTCAGCACCTCAACCCCTTTCTGCTTCACCTGTGCAGATGCGGAGTATTGAACTCCAATGCTTGGGTGAGAGTTCAGGTACTTCACCACACGTTCAGCTGCATCCACCTGCTCCACTGATGGATTTTGCACCACCCTTGCCAGCTGCCCAACAGAGAAAGAGATGTCGGGCCTCGCGTGAACCGCTGCATATAAGAGGTCGCCCACCAAGGACTGAAATTGCTGCTGCTCCTCGGCTTCAACCCCTTCATCCTCTGCAGCCTTCACAAGCTTGAATTATGTTGGGCAGGGGAGTTGCAACCTTGTGCTCATTCTCAATCCCATACTTCTCCCCCAGCTCCTTGATAAACTTCTCCTGGTGCAGCTTCAACCACTTGTGATCTGGATCCCTCTCCACGTGCATCCCGAGGTAGTACTTTACCTCCCCAAGGTTCTTGCACTTGAAGTTCTCCATCAGCTGCTGCTGCACATTCTGGTTCTCCTTCATACTGCTGTTAAAGAGAAGAATGTCGTCCACGTAGACCAGAAACAGCACTAGCTTCTCCCCCTCCCCCTTGAGAAAGAGGCTCTCATCACAGCTGCTGGTCCTGAATCCCATCTCCTCTAAAACAGCTGCCAACTTCTGGTACCAGTAGAGTGGCGCCTGCTTCAAGTCGTAGATGGATTTTTTCAGCTTGCACACCATGCCCGTACCATCGTCATACCCAGGCGGCTGCGTCATGTATATATCCTCCTCTAAAATTTCATTGAGGAATGCCGTTGATATATCCATCTGAATGATGAATTTCCCACTAACGGCTGCATCTGCCAACAAGACACGGAGGGTAGGGGGTTTGGCAGTCGGAACAAAGATCTCATTGAAGTCCTGCTTCTCCTTCTACATAAACCCCTTAGCCACCAGCCTACTCTTGTAGATGGTGACCTGTCCCTTGTCATCGGTCTTGATCCTTAGCACCCACTTGCACTGTACGGCTTTCTTCCCCGCAGGCAGCACCACCAGATCCCATGTCCCATTCTCTAGCAGGCTCTGGTACTCAGCATCCCTAGAAACCAGCCACTTCTCTCTATCTGGTCTAGTTAATGCCTCCTCCATGCTAGCTGGTTCTTCTGGTGTGTTATAGTCACAATAGGCTTGAATGTGCCTAAAACGAAAGATAGAGTGCACAGACGGATTTCTACACAGCGCTTTCAAACGTTGATAGCGTTCAGCTCACAGCTACAAATGACTTGATTCAAATTGGATATGGAGCTTCGTGACGTCGCCTACACTTCGCAATTTAGATTGCACGATTTCAATCAGACTTGACGACACAGCGTTGGTTTGAACGAACGGTAGTATGGCAGCCACTAATGTCTTAGAACACAAATTAGGAAGAGTTACGAGTTGGGAATGACTCCCAGCTCCTACAAACCCCAAGAGCCGAGGTACAGTGATGTGGAACAGTGCCACACTGTCCCCAACCACGAAGGGTATCGAAACTACCCTCCACAAGGGCCTACACCAAGAGAAATGTTACACTACACAAAGTAATGCAACTATTCTCACTATCTTTAAGTTTACCCTTTTGGAGAGCTTCGAAATCACTTGATTCTTGAATCCAAGGCTCTGTTTCTTCAAGGTAAATTCTTCCTTGAGTTATTGGAAGTCTGCTGCGCACACCTGCGACACCGAACGTTCCACACACGACAAAATAGAAAACCGCACACGATACGCAAACGACGACGTGACACGCGACTAGCGATAACTCGCTGTTGACTCGACACACACATTGAAAATCATGCCTCATCATTCACACACTATTGTAAGCATGAAATATATATTATTTCATGCCCTCATACCATTCCATGCACACACGCATGCACGCACACGGACAACAAGCCGAATGCAAACCGTAGGGTTGCACCAACAAACTCCCCCTCGGATTGTTGGCCTTAGGATCTTGCTCTCTCTGTTCAGAGCCATCCCAGCCAGCTTGCAACACTTCCAATGCTGCTGCTCCACCAGCCTCTTGGTCATCATGTCAGCTGGCTGCCTTGTCGTCTTCACATAGTCCTACTCAACTTCACCCGCGGCCACCATGCTCCTCGTCCGATGCCACATCACCCTCATGTGCTTGGTGAGGCCATGCAACATAGGGTTCTTAGCAAGAGCAATGGCACCCTGGCTGTCACAGTAGAGTGGGGTAGGTCCTTGCTGCTCCTCCCCCAATTCAGCCAACAAACGCCGCTGCCACACAATCTCCCGTACGGCACGGAAGAGTGCCATGTACTCGAACTGTCCGGTAGCAAACGCGACGTCCGGTCGGGTGTTTACCGCCGCGTACATGAGGCTGCCCAACAACGAGTGAAAACGGTGCCTCTCCTCTTCACCAACGCTCACCTCCTCTGGCCCCTTCACACACTTGAACTCAGAGGGAAAGGGTGTATCCACATGGCCTTCACTCTGCCCAAAGTTGGCAGCCAATGCCTCCAGGTACTTTCGTTGATGCACCCGCATGCACCGGTTCTCCGCATCTCGTTCGATGTGGAGCCCAAGGTAGAAGCTCACGTCACCAAGGGCCTTGCACTTGAACTTGTCTTGAAGCTTCAGCATCACCTCCTTCACAAGATCAGAGGAGGGTGAGAAAATTAGGATGTCATCCACGTACACAACCATGAAGCTCCTCTGCTCCCCCTCGCCAAGCATGAACAATGAGTGATCGGCCGTTGAGGGAGTGAAGCCGATCTCCTCCAAAACTCCTCGCAGCTTCAAGTACCACTGCCTAGGGGCCTGCTTCAGTCCATAAAGGGCCTTCTTCAGCTTCAAAACTCTGCCACTACCATCATCAAACCCCTCTGGCTGCGCCATGAAAATCTCTTCCTCTAGGACGCCGTTGAGGAATGTGGTTGTCACATCCATTTGTTTCACCACCCATCCTTTGATGGCAGCACCCGCGAGTAGGGTTCTCAGCGTCGTCGGCTTCACCACTGGAGCAAACAACTCCTTATAGTCCACCTTCTCCTTCTGCTGGTACCCCTTTGCCACAAGCCTAGACTTGTAGCGCTCGATTTTGCCGTCCGCGTCGGACTTGATCTTGAAGAGCCACTTGGACGTAATCGCCTTACGCCCCTCCGGTAGCTCCACCAATTCCCACGTGCCGTTCTCCTCAATGCTCTTCAGCTCACTCTCCATTGCCTTCTTCCACTCCTCAGCATCACTACTCTCCAAGGCCTCCTTGAGAGTTGCTGGTTCCCCCAGAATCACCACCGGAGAGAAGAACGCGAAGGCACACTCCTCGTACTCACTCTCCTCGTCATCTCCAACCATAAGTGCCGCTCCGGCCAGAGCTGACTTGGCTGGCTTTCCCAATGCATCATAGGTCAGCCTATTAGGGGCTTGGATTCTCCTCTTGCCCCTTCCTTCCTCCTCAGCTGCAGGGACATGAAGGCCTTGGCGTTGCTGCGGGGTGACTCGGATCCGTGGAGCACTCGTAGTGCGAGAAGGAAGTGTCGGTGCACGCTCGCTCACTTGCTGCACCTCCTCCTCTTCTTCCTCTGCATCCTTGGCCTCCTCTCCCCCATTCACAAGGGAAGATTGCCTTGTGGTGGTGCTGCCGCTGCTCAGCTCCACATGCTCCAAACCGGAACTCTTCACGTCCCCCAACCACACGCCTATCTTCGCCTCATTCTCCGCCTTCCAATCCTTGTACATCAGATTCTCCATGAATTTGCAGTCCCTGCTCACCAAGAATTTCTTGGTGAATGGGTCCGAAAGAAGCCACCCCTTGCTTTTTTGAGCCATGCCCAAGTGCACAGCCCATATCGCCTTGGCACCGAGCTTGTTGTGCCGAAGATGCTTAGGTACGAGCGCCATGCACATGCACCCGAACACCTGAAGCATATCCACCTTTGGCTTCCTTCCAATTCACTCCACATAGGGCACCCATTTGTCTGCTCCCACATGAGTCAAAGCTCTGTTCTTGGCCTCACACGCACTCCGCACCGCATCAGGCCAGAAATAGTCGGGTAGCCCGGCTTCAATGAGCAACCCGCGCGCCGTCTCCGTGATTGTGCGGTTCGCTCGCTCGGTGATGCCGTTCATTCCAGGGGAGTATGGCATGGTAAGGGAGTGCCTTATGCCATTCTTCTTCAGCCACAATCCAAACTCCTTGCTCAGGAACTCTCCCCCTCGATCGGTGCGAATTGCCTTCACTAGCCGGTCTTGTTGCCGCTCCACAATCGTCAACCAATCGGTCTTCACCGTTTCAGCTACGTCGCTCTTCTTGGAAAGCACGTACACCCAATTCATGCGAGTGTAGACGTCCACTATGGTGAGAAAGTACTCAGCTCCAGCAGCTCCAAGCTTCAGGGGGCCCACCACGTCCATCACCACCTCATCAAGCGGTGCCTTTGCCGTTGCCTCCGAACTAGGGAACGGAAACCGGGTGAACTTGGCTTGAATGCACGTCGGGCAGCCAAGCACCTCATCGGGCTCCCCCTTCACACGTATGCCAGCAACCATCTCATCCTTCACTAGCTGCTGCAAGATGGGCAGGGCAACATGCCCCATTCGCCGATGCAAGGTGAGCCAATCACACTCCCCCGTAGCCGAAGTCGGATTGGAGAATGCCGCACTCGCAATAGTGCCCCACATGTTCTCTCCGAACTCCTCCTCCGCTGCTGCCTTGGGGTTCTCCTCACCCTTGTGCTGCTCCTTGGCTGCTGCACCACTCTCCTCATGTTCACCGAGCTTGCTGGTCCCTCCAAGATTGCACTTCTTGGACTTAATCTCCTTAGCGCGACCGTTCGCGCCATCGCCGCTACCAACCGCTTCACCCTTGGTGCTGATGCTTGCTGCCACTTGCCTCTCCTTAGGCATGGGGACCACAGGGATCTGCCACATCTCGTTGTAGACATCCCTATCCTTGTGAAGGTCCCAAAGAATCCGCTCGCCAAGCCTCGCGGTGTAGGTCTTAGCTCCCTTTGACCTCGTGTCCATGCCGGCCTTTTGCAACCGCCGCACGGAAATCAGGTTGGCAGCAAGGTTGGGCACCCAAAGCACGTTCTTGAGGCCCACCATCTTCCCATCAGCACCCTTGAACATGGCCTTGCCCATGCCTTTCACCTCTGCTCGCTGCCCCGAAGCTGATGTCACATGCTTCACCAGTGACGGCTCAAGTTCGGTGAGCAAGGCCGCACGAGGTGTCATGCTATAGGTAGCGCCGCTATCGATCACCCAATAGTCCAGGGAGTGTAGGGTGACCTTCCCCACAGCTTCTGGCTCCTCAAAGCCTTCATCCTTCTCTGGACCAGCCGGTGCTTGCGTGGACACGAAGAAGAATTGAACCGGAAAGTGATCGTTCCTCGACTCGCTCTCGTTGCCGGCACTCTTCATATTTGCAGCACCACCTCCGCGACCGCCACGGCCTCCACGGACTCTTCCTCTCCCTCCTCCTGCTCCTCTACCCTCTTGGCCTTGAGCAGGGGTCCATCCATCAGGGAGCTTGAAGCAATCGCGCCACATATGTCCGCTCTTGTGACAATAGTGGCATTCGCTGTCGAATCGGCCGCGACCGCGTCCGTAGCTCTTGTTATCGCTGCCGTATCCGCCACTCCCGCGGCCTCCATTGAAGTTGTTGCTGCCAAATCTGCTTCCCCCTCGTCCTCTGCCCCTTCCACGGCCATACCCTCGGCCGATGCTTGCTGCCCCGGCGCCATCCGCACTCGCCAACTCACAGCGGCGGAAGTCCTCTTGAAGGATCCCTCGCTTCACGTCTTCAAGCGAGAGGCGAGGCAAGTCACGATTCAGGTTGATGATGAGCGAGGACCATGACTCTGGGAGTAAGGCCAGCAACTTGGTCTTCTTTTGAAGCTCACTGTAGTTCAAATCAGCTCCCTCAAGCCATGTCAACAAGTCGAAGAATTTCTGCACCCCTTCTTCAACCGCTTCGTCTTCTTCAATTCGTAGTGCCGCCATTTGCCGTTCCAACACCACCGCTGCCGCCACTGTTGCAGGAGCGTGTACACCCTTGAGAGCAGCCCATGCCTTTGGTCCCTTCTCTGGTTCACGCTGGAATGGCTTGATGTGACGGATTTGGCTGCTCCCCAACGCTTGCCCAAGTAGGAGATAGCCTTGTGCGATCTTCCGCACCCACGGGCTCTTCTCCGGGTCGTTCTCGGGGTGCTTCTCCGTTCCTTCCATCACCTCCAGCAGGTCATAGTGGTCAAAGATGTTCTCCATTTTGAAGGACCATTCAGCAAAGTTGTCACCGTTGAACTTGTCAAGCCCAAACACCCTAGGCTCATCCCTAGGTGGGCCAAGACTTGGTTGCATGGGCGCCATGGCTGAATCACGGGGTTGGCCTTGAGCTTGGGCTTCTCCACTGCCACCAGCACCTCTGCCACCCCTTTCCTAAGGTCTAGATATTGTCGAAACTGCTCCAAGGAGCTCTGATACCACTTGTTATAGTCACAATGGGCTTGAATGTGCCTAAATTGAAAGATAGAGTGCACAGACGGATTTCTTCACAGCGCTTTCAAACGTTGATAGCGTTCAGCTCACAGCTGCAAATGACTTGCTATAAATTGGATCTGGAGCGTCGTGACGTCGCCTAAACTTTGCAATTTAGATTGCACGATTTGATAAAGAATTGACGACACAGCGTCAGTTTGAACGAACGGTAGTATGGCAGCCACTATAGTCTTAGAACACAAATTAGGAAGAGCTACGAGTTGGGAATGACTCCCAGCTCCTACAAACCCCAAGAGCCGAGGTACAGTGATGTGGAATAGTGCCACACTGTCCCCAACCACGAAGGGTCTCGAAACTACCCTCCACGAGGGCCTACACCAAGAGAAATGTTACACTACACAAAGTAATGCAACTATTCTCACTATCTTTAAGTTTACCATTTTGGAGAGCTTCGAAATCACTTGATTCTTGAAACCAAGGCTCTGGTTCTTCAATGTAACTTCTTCCTTGAGTTCTTGGAAGTCTGCTGCGCACACCTGCGACACGCCGAACGTTCCACACACGACAAAATAGAAAACCGCACACGATACGCAAACGACGACGTGACACGCGACTAGCGATAACTCGCTATTGGCTCGACACACACATTCAAAATCATGCCTCATCATTCACACACTATTGTAAGCATGAAATATATATTATTTCATGCCCTCATACCATTCCATGCACACACGCATGCACGCACACGGACAACAAGCTGAATGCAAACCGTAGGGTTGCACCAACATGGTGCAGGGGCAAGAAAACAGTAGGCAGGTTCATCCTCCTCATCCGGGTCATAGCCATGCGGTAGAATCAGCAATGCCTCCTCATTCCCAAGCTGCTGCTCTGCTACATCAGCTCCTGCAGTTAGCTTCATAATGGCCATACGGGTACGTCTTGGCCTAGACACGGGTGTCTCCCATCCCTTGATAACGACACCCTTCAGCTTCCTCCTTTGTGGTAGCTTAGGCACCTTAGCTTTGCCCTGCTGTTGTTCTCCTCCCTCAGATCCAGCAGCTTCCCTGGTGCCACCACTAGTCTCCACATCATCTCCTCCACCAGCAGGTGCCTCCTGCACCTTCTCTCCATAACCACCCTCTGCAGCTGCCTCCTCTCCCTCCTCTCACACACTAGGAGTCAGGTCCAGCTGCATGGTGATCTGCTCCATCTGCTGGGACACCCTGGCCTCCGGCTGTTTCTCCCAGCTCCCATACATTATGCCCCCTACCATGCTTAAGAACAGCCGCTGCCACTTCCCCCTTAGTCTTGAGAGGGTACACCCACACCGCACGTGTGTGGTCATCCACAATGGTTAAGAAGTAGCGGCTGCCCGAGAGAGAAGGGGCCCTCATAGGGCCCACCACATCCATGTGCACAAGCGCGAGCGGGGCCTTGGCTGGTCCTGTACTGTTGCTAAGGGAAACTTCGTGAATTTAGTTTCAAGGCATGTTGGGCATCTCCCAATCTCCTTTGCTGCCCCCTTCACCTCCAACCCCTTCAAGCTCCCATCCTTCACTAACTTCTGCAGCATAGGAAAGTTCACATGACACAGCCCTTTCGTGCCACGTCTCCCAATCAGCCTCACCACTCCTAGATGAAGCCTTTGCCCATGCAGCTGTCGCATCCACACCAGCAAGCACCTCACCATGTGGCTGCTGTGTCTGCTGCACCTTCTTGACTGCATCCAGGGCCCCATAAGTTGGCGCAGTCTCCTCTCCTCCCGTAGTTGCTTTAGCCGTTGCTGCAGCCGCTGCCGTTGCTGGTGGTTTCCCATTCCAAGGGATGATGGGCAGCTGCCACAGATCCTTGATGCAGCTGTTCTTCTCCTCCAGATCCCACAACAACAGCTTCCCAAGCTTTGCACGGCAGCTGGTTGGGCCGAAGGTCACTTTGGCCTTGCTCTTCTGCAGCCGGCGCACAGAAAGAAGGTTAGCGGACAAACCTTCAACCAACAGCACATTCCCCAGCCCCACAAGCCCCTCATTGACTTGTCAAACATATATGCTATAGTCTATCTAGGCTGTAGTGGGGTAGTTCATATAGGGTACAACATTTTTTAGGTTTCCTACTTGTACCCACCTGCTTGCTAATTCAGTCATTCGTTCCTTCACTATTCTGACATGGTATTCTGAGCAGGTTCCCTCGTGGGAACGTTTTTTTTAGGGCCCACCACGATCGATTTTTTTTCCTGCCCTGCCCGAAGCGCGCCTCGCGCCTGCCTCACCTGCGCCGTCGCGCGCCCTGCCCTAGAGCAGCCCGTCGCGGCCCTGCCTTCTCGGCCCGTCGCGGCCCTGCCCTAACGGCCCGTCGCCGCCCCCCTGCCTTCTCGGCCCGTCGCG
This sequence comes from Closterium sp. Naga37s-1, assembly GCA_947471745.1. Taxonomy (NCBI): domain Eukaryota; kingdom Viridiplantae; phylum Streptophyta; class Zygnematophyceae; order Desmidiales; family Closteriaceae; genus Closterium; species Closterium sp. Naga37s-1. The sequence goes on from CANJKZ010000861.1 coordinate 2,562,287, forward strand.
GACCCCTGCCTTCTCGGCCCGTCGCGGCCCTGCCCTGCCGCCACCCGCGGCCTCTACCCTGCCGCTGCTCGTCGCGGCCCTGCCCTCACAGCCCGTAGCGCCCCCCCCCCTGCCTTCTCGGCCCGTCGCGGCCCTGCCCTGCCGCTGCTCGTCGCGGCCCTGCCTTACCCTGCCGTCCAGCCGCGGCCCTGCCCTGCTGCCGCCCTGACGCGGCCCTGCGCTGCCGCCGACGTGTCGCAGCCCTGCCCTTCAGCCGCCCCAGTCGCGGCCCTGCTCTACCGCCGCCAAGTGGCGGCCCTGCCCTGCTGCCGCCCCAGTCGCGGCCCTGACCTAACCGCCAGCTACGGCCCTGTCCTGCACCCGCCCCTGGTAAGCACCCGCGCCGCCCAGCCGAGCCGCGCCGCTCCTCCAAGCCGCGCCGCCCTGCCGCGCCGCGCCGCCAGGAGCTGAGCCGCGCCGCCCAGCCGAGCCGCGCCGCCCTACTGAGCCGCGCCGCCCTACTGAGCCGCACTGCCCTGCCCGCGCTGCTCCTGCTGCTACTACTGTTTCTTCTGCCACTGCTGCTACGGCTGCTATTGCCGCTATGGCTAGCCCTACTGTTCTTACCTTTGATGCTGAGGGGCGTGCGGTTGACTTTGACGTGTGGGTTGATGACCTGCAGCTCTTTCTTCAGTGTGATTCTAAGGACGGAGCATCCCTTTTCGATCATACGTCCGGTGTCTCTCCTGCACCTGCTGCCACTGCTGACAGTACGGTTCGCTCGCAGAGGACCACTCGTGACACTGTTGCCCGCCTTGCTGTTCGTAGTCACCTGCCGTCTTCTGAGCGCGCGCACTTTGGCCAGTACAAGACTGCTAAGTCTTTGTATGACGCTGTCGTAGCACGCTACTCCTCCCCTGCCACTGCTGCCCTCAGCCGCCTCATGCTGCCGTACCTGTTCCCTGACCTTGCCGTCTTTGCCACATTCGCTGACCTCATTACTCACCTCCGCACTAGTGACGCCCGCTACCGCTCTGCGCTTCCCACTGAGTTCTGTGCCAAGAACCCTCCCCCCATGTACATCACCCTTTACTACCTAGTCACCCGCCTCCCTGACTCCCTTGCTTCAGTCAGGGACCACTTTCTCTCCCTTTGCCCCACCGAGCTCACCGTCGACCTGCTAGAGGAGCGCCTCACCGCAGCTGAGAAGAGTATCGTTGTTGTAGGTTCTTCTCGCGGCAACCCTCGCGCCCCTTTCTTTGAGGGGTGTTCCCCTGTCCCCCTTCTCCCCTCTGTTGCTTCTGCTGCTGCTGTCGACCTCGTTGGCGCAGAGGTCAGGGCTGCGTCTGCTCCTAGTGGGAGGCGCCGCAACAGCAAGGGCAAGGGGGGCAAGGGTGGTGGAGGGGTCGGTGGGGGCGGCGGTGGAGGCGGTGGAGGAGGCGGAGGGGGTGGCAGTGGAGGTGGGGGTGGTGGGGGGAGTGGGGGCTTCGGTGGCGGCGGTGGGGGTGGTGGAGGCAGCGGCAGCGGCGGTGGAGGCAGCGGTAGCGGTGGTGGAGGTGGCGGCGGCAGTGGAGCTGGTCGAGGTGGAGCCGCGCAGCGTAGAGGCTTTGGTGGTAGCCAGCGCCAGCAGCAGCCGCGTTCCCGTGAGACCCCGTCGGCCCAGCAGCTTCGTGAGTGGTACGCTGGGCGTGGGAGGTCTGGGGGTGTTGGTCCCTGTACTTACGTTCTTCGCACCGGCGGGCGCCGTGGGGAGACGTGCGGGCTGCCACACACTGCGCAGCGCTGCTTCGGTCGCCTGACTGACGCCTGGCGCGCCCAATTTCCTGACGCTGTTGAGCTCCCTCGCTGGGGTGATCTGCTTAAGCAGAATGTTGCTATCTTTGATCTTGATTTCGATGCTATCCTTGCTGCCATGTATGCTGTGACTGATAGTGCTGAGGGTGACTGTTACCTGTGTGTTCCGCCCGACCCGGGCATTGAGGCTGCTGCTCTAGGTGCTAGTGCGTCTGCTGCTCCAGGTACTAGTGAGTCTGTTGCTCCAGGTACCAGTGAGTCTGCTGCTCCAGGTGCTGGTGAGTCTGCTCTCTCTGGTACTGCACCTACTGAGTCCTTGCATACTTTCAAACTTGACTCTAGTGCTTCGCGTTCCTTCTTTCGCGACAGCACCACACTCACGCCGCTCAGTCGGCCTGTCGCAGTCTCCCTGGCTGACCCCTATGGGGGCCCAGTCCTTGCACACTCTTCCACGGTTCTACCGTGTCCTGCGGCCCCGTCGGGCTTGCTGTCGGGACTCCACCTCCCCTCGTTCTCTACGAACTTGGTGAGTGGAGCTGACCTTCAGGACTTGTGGGTTGACCAGTTCACCCCTGGAGGTCAGCGTGTGACCCACTGCACTTGCTCTCGGACGGGCCGCCACCTGGCCACGCTCACCTGTCGGCCTGGGACGAGTCTGTACACACTGGCTACTGCGTCTCCTCCGGTTACTGCGTCTGGTCAGGTAGCCGCGTCTGGTCAGGTGTTTGCTGCCGCGTCCAGGTCTAGTCCAGTGTCTGCCCCCTGCTCGTGTCGTCCTCTGTCACACGAGACTCTCCTTTGGCACCATCGTCTTGGTCACCCCTCCCTGCCTCGTCTTCCAGGTATGGCCTCCCGTACCCTTGTCTCTGGTCTCCCCAGGTCCCTCCCTCCCCTTCCTCCGGGGCCTGCCCCTACCAGTGTTCCTTGTGTCGAGGGCCGGCAGCGCGCCGCTCCTCACTCCTCCGAGTTCCCTCTGACAGAGGCTCCCCTGCAAACTCTCCACATGGACGTGTGGGGCCCAGCCCGCGTCAGTGGACAGGGTCACGAGCGTTACTTCCTGCTGGTCGTTGACGACTACTCGCGTTACACCACAGTCTTCCCCTTGCGCCGCAAGGGTGAGGTCACTGAGGTGTTGATCGACTGGATCCGCGGTGCCCGTCGCCAGCTCAGTGAGAGTTTCGGCTCCGTCCTTCTTGTTCTGCGTCTGCACTCAGACAGAGGTGGTGAGTTCTCCTCCGACCTTCTGAGGGCATTCTGTCGTGCGGAGGGCATCTGCGTGACGTTCACGCTTCCGGCCTCTTCACAGCAAAATGGGATTGCTTAGCGCCGCATTGGCATGGTCATGGACGTCGCTTGTACGTCCATGATCCATGCGGTTGCTCCCCATTTTCTGTGGCCGTTCGCGGTTCAGTACGCTGCGCATCAGATCAACCTTCAGCCTCGTGTCTCCTTGCCGGAGACCACACCTACTCTGCGGTGGACAGGGAAGGTTGGCGATGCGTCTGTGTTCCGTGTCTGGGGATCTCGAGCTTTTGTCCGCGATACTTCCGCGGACAAGCTGTCCTCCCATGCCGTTCCCTGTGTCTTCCTTGGCTTCCCCCCTGACGCACCTGGGTGGCAGTTTTACCACCCCACCTCGCGTCGTGTTCTGTCCTCTCAGGACGTCACGTTTGATGAGTCGGTTCCCTTTTTCCGTCTCTTCCCCTACCGCTCTGCCCCTCCCCCGCCCCCGCCGCTCTTCCTTGCTCCCGGTCCCCCTCCAGTAGACCCCCTCCCGCCCCAGGGTCCTGCCCCCTCAGGTGTGTCCCAGGTAGACCCTGTCGAGCCTGTCGAGGTAGCTGTCGACTCAGGTGCTGCTAGGGGTGCTGAGCATGCGGGTGCGGGGCCTGGGGGTGCTGTGCCTGGGGTTGCTGAGTTTGAGGGTGCGGAGTCTGGGGGTGCTGAGCGTGAGCGTGTGGAGCCTGGGCGTGCTGATCCTGGTGTTGCTGAGTCTGGGGGTGTTGAGCCCGGGGGTGCTGAGCCTGAGCGTGCTGAGTCTGGAGGTCCTCCGGGTGTCCCGTCACGGCGGGAGCCCCTCTCTCCACATTGGCTCCGTGAGTGGTACGCTCGGCGTTGTTGCCGTGCTGCTGGAGGTGCTTCTGGAGCTGAAGCAGCTGGAGGTGCTGCTGGTGCTGGAGCTGCTAGAGCCGCTGGTCCTGGAGGTGCTGGTGCTGGAGGTACTGGCGCTGTTGGAGGTCCTACTGGTGTTGGAGCTGCTGGAGGTGCTGGAGCAGCTGGTCCCGGAGGTGCTCGTACTAGAGGTACTAGAGCTGCTGGGGCTGGTGGTGCTGCAGGAGTTGGAGCTGTAGGTGCTGGGGCTGTTGCTACTGGAGGTGCTACTGGAGGTGCTACTGGAGCTGGAGCTGCTGGAGGTACTGGAGCTGGTGGTACTGCCGGAGTTGTAGCTGGAGACCCTAGAGCTGAGGGTACTGGTGCTGTCTCTGCTGTTACTGGAGGCGCTGCGCGGCCGAGGCCGTACTACGTTCCGCTTCTTCAGCAGGTTCTTGGTCTCCCGCCTTCTACTGGTCCTACTCCTCCCTTACTGAGTCCACCGCCTGTCCAGTCACAGTCGCTGTTACAGCCAGCCTCTCCACTGCCTGGTCCTTCTCCTTACTCTGGACCGACTAGAGGTCTTACGGAGCGTCGTGAGCCTGAGTCTCGTCCTGCGTCACCTGAGTCTTGTCCTGCATCACCTGAGTCTCGTCCTGAGTCGCCTTTTCGCGCTGTTCGCACTTGTCGTCGTGTTCCGCGTCAGCGTCCTCCTCCTGTCCCCAGCACTCACTCTATGACTCTGCGTCCTTCCACTGCTCCACAGCGTGTCCCTCTGCCGTCTCCTCGTGCGTCCTCTCTTCCTGACGGTCCGGACCCTGAGTCTGACTCCCTTCGTGCTGCTAGTCCTGCTCTCACGCGCTTTTTGGCCACTGCTGTCACTGACCCTTTGTTTGAGTCCACTGCTGCGTCTGCTCTTGTTGCTGAGCTTGTTGACTTTGCTGCAGCCTGTCGCCTAGACTACGTCACTAGTCTTATTGCTGAGTCTGTGTCTGCGTCTCTCTGTCCTCCGTCCGTTGGGGGTGAGTGTGCTCTTGGCACGGACGTTCTTGAGGACAGACTAGAGGAGTTTGAGTGCTTTGCCGCTTCTTTACCTCATCCCGTGTCCACGTTGCTTGCCCCTGAGGGAGACCCGGATGCACCAGACATCCCGACCCCGCGCTCTTACGCAGAGGCGATAGAGGGTCCCTACTCCTCTCAGTGGCAGACAGCCATGGACACAGAGATGGCTTCTTGGAAGTCCACATGCACCTACGTCGACGAGGTTCCCCCGCCTGGGGCGAACATCGTCAGTGGCATGTGGATTTTCAGGGTAAAGCGGCCGCCGGGTTCTCCGCCTATCTTCAAGGCGCGTTACGTTGCACGAGGCTTCAGTCAGCGACAGGGAGTTGACTTCTTCCAGACCTTCTCCCCTACCTCGAAGATGACCACTCTTCGGGTGCTGCTGCACGTCGCCGCTCAGCGTGACTACGAGCTACACTCTCTTGACTTCAGCACAGCCTTCCTACAGAGCAGCCTGCACGAGGAGATCTGGCTGCGCCGCCCACCTGGCTTCACTGGGTCGTTTCCTGCTGGTACCCAGTGGAGCCTCCGTCGGCCAGTCTACGATCTCCGCCAAGCACCCCGTGAGTGGCACGACACACTGAGGACGACTCTTGCTGCTCTTGGGTTTGCTCCTTCCACTGCTGACCTGTCGCTGTTTCTTCGCATTGACACCACTCTGCCGCCGTTCTACGTTCTCGTGTACGTAGACGACTTAGTCTTTGCTACTTCTGACACTGAGGCAATCGCCCACGTGAAGCCGGAGCTGCAGAAGAGACACACGTGCACAGACCTGGGTGAGCTGACAAGATATCTTGGCTTGCGGATCACCCGGGACAGAGCACACCGCACCATTACCTTGACTCAGTCACACATGGTGCAGCAGGTCCTTCAGCGCTTCAACTTGACGTACTCCTCGCCACAGTCCACTCCTCTGCCTACCGGTCACTCACTCTCAGCTCCACCTTCGGACGAGTCCGTAGAGCCGAGTGGCCCGTATCCAGAGCTTGTGGGCTGCCTCATTTACCTGATGACCTGCACTCGACCTGACCTTGCCTACCCTCTTAGCATTCTAGCACGCTATGTCGCTCTTGGCAGATACAGGAAGGAGCATATGGATGCAGCTAAGAGAGTGTTGCGCTACTTGTGCAGTACGTCGGGCGTGGGGCTCGTACTTGGAGGACGGGCTCGAGTTGTCCTCACTGGTCACGCAGACGCTTTCTGGGTTGACGACTTGGCTATGCAGCGGTCGTCACAGGGTTACACCTTCAGCCTTGGCTCCGGCTCTGTCTCTTGGCGGTCTACCCGCTCGTCTTCTGTTCTTTGCTCCAGTTGTGAGGCTGAGATCTACGCTGGGGCCATGGCTGCACAGGAGTTACGCTGGCTCACCTACCTTCTGACCGACTTGGTAGAGGCGCCTTGTTCTCCTCCAAATCTGTACGTCGACAACAAGGCCATGCTTGCCTTGTGTCAGGAGCACAGACTGGAGCACAGAACGAAGCACATTGCTCTGCGCTACTTCCTTGCTCGAGAGTTGCAGCAGCGTGGTCAGCTTCGTCTTGCTTACGTGGCCACTCAGGCCAACACTGCTGATATCTTTACCAAGGCACTTCAGCCTTGTGATCATGAGCGCTTTTGTACCATGCTAGGTCTTGTGCCTACCTGGCCTCACTTGCTCACTTCTTGACTCTGCTTGTACTGTGATCTCTATACATATACCTGCATGCTTACACTTGCTAGGTTGTGTTCATTGTATTGCTTGTTCTCCTTTATATGACTCTGCATGTGAACTGGCCTTGTGGCCATTTGCTTGTGCTCAGAATGCGTGGTGACGTCGTGATCCACCCTGAGCTTGCTTTGCCTTTCTTGACCGGTCTTGTGACCTCTTGTTCTCCCCCACTTTGCCTATGGGGGTGTGTCAAAGATATATGCTATAGTCTGTCTAGGCTGTAGTGGGGTAGTTCATATCGGGTACAACACTTTTTAGGTTTCCTACTTGTACCCACCTGCTTGCTCATTCAGTCATTCGTTCCTTCACTATTCCGACATGGCTCCCATTACCTTGGCATTCCCAACACCAATCACAGGGTGCAAAGCGCCAGAAGCGGCAGCCACAAACTTAATATTTCCAGGGGGCTTTACATCTTCAAGCAAATCTGCCCGTGGGGTCATGTGACTTGTGCAACCTGAATCTATCACCCAGTGAGTGAGGGGGTGCATCACAACCTTCCCAACTGAGCCCACATCACCCTCACTCCCTTTCACATCCTCAACCATGAGGAACATCCCAGGGTTGGCTTTACCTTGTGCAGCTGAACCTTGCACAGCGCCACCTCGTGCACGTTCACCACTTGGCGGCTTCATGCCTGTAGGCGCCCATCCCTCAGGCCGGCTGAAACACTTGAACCATGGGTGTCCAGCCTTCTTGCAGTACTAGCAGGCACCCTCCATTCGAGTGCTCCCCCTGCCACCAGAGCTCCCATGCCCCTCGTTATAGTCACCTCGGCCTCTTCCTCTGCCAAAGCCTCTCCCACGGCCTCGGCCTCTCCCTCCCCCTCTTCCTCTGCTGCCTCCTGTAGCTCCATACCCCTCAGCAGTTTTGTTGGCAGCACCACCACCCGTGTTGCGCCTGCGGAAGTCCTCCTGCAAAATCTGCTGCCGTAGCCACTCAGGTGTCCACTGGTCCTGCTGAGTGTTGAGGGTGGGGATGAGGTTGTCCCATGAGTTGTCGAGCACCGAGATGATCTTGGCGCACTGCTGCATCTGCGACACATTGCTGCCCGCCGCTGCCATCCTCGCATAGGTGTCCTTGATCTTGTCAAGGACCGGCTTCACATCATCGCCCGGTCGCATGGAGAGGGCAGCCAGCTCCTTCTCCAACACAATCACCATGGGCAGCGTGTTGGGCTGAATCACGTCTCGCAGTAGCTTTCACGCCTTTGGTCCGGAATCATCCAACTCCACCAAATCCTTGATGTGTTAGAACATATCGTTGTTGACTGATTGAAGGATTAGGTCGTACAGCACCGCACTCTTCACAATCCACCGATCGCAGGCATCTCCTTCCTCCGGCATCTTCTCTTCACCCATCGCAAGTTTCAGCAGCTTGTAGCGCTTGAATTCACTCCGTATCCGCCCGCTCCATTCCTCATAGTTTGAGCCATCCAATGCCTCGATCTTGGATGGTGGCGGCTCATTTCTATTCTCAGCTGCATCTCCACTCCCTTGACTCATTTCCTCTGCTCCTAAACACAGGTTCCAGCTCCCCCTTTGCTGTCCACACCGAAGTCCTACTCAATTTCCACAAGTGTCGGCGCCAACGAAATTTCGGCAGAGTTTCCCCTTAGCGGAAGTCACATGCAACCTCCAGAACTCCACTTAGGCACGCCCACAGGCCATGGTGGGTCTAGGAGGGTCTTCACACTTCAGTAGACTCTCCAAAAAGTCCTTGATCAGCTCTGATACCACTTGTTAGAGACTAAGGACGGAGTCTATGAAGATTAAGGGCCGAAATATCTCAAATCGCAACTATAATTCTGGACAGAAACGTCTTCGTCACAAGAAACGTCGTCGACAAAAAAAACACTGTCAGAATTCTCTCAAACTTAAGTATTTTGTAGCCCTTAATCGTGGCTATCTATCCCAATTTGAATAGTATCAAAATATGGATTATAGCTTGAGTTATGAATTTCGACGCACTAGGGGGTATGCTGCCATAGAAACTTAACTCAATCACAAAGTTGTCTCACAAGTTCACACAAGAAAGTTGGAGTAGCAATTGAACCAGGTAGGAGGGGATGAGAAGGACAAGAGGGAAGGTCCCAAGGGAGTCCCCAACCAAGGAAACCCCATACCACACAATTCCCCTCTCTATAAGCACCCCAACTTTGACATTTGTAACTTTCCCAACTCATGCCATCCACCTCACCCAACTTGGCCACACTTGCCAACCTGGTTTGGCTTCTCCCAACCACTTGGCATCATCTACAGTGATGGTATCGAATTTCCCAACCCCCAAAAGTCTGTACCCCATATTGAGTCAACCCGCAAATTCCCATAGTCGCCGCATTTCAATCAAAACTTCGAACGATCATATCTTTCTCGTTCTTGCTCCGATCGCGGCGATTCTCAGTTCGTCGGGAAGCTCTTGAGCAGAGGAGTCACTTCAGATATCTGCTCAAGCCAAATAACATTCACACACACTCAGAAAATCCAAACAACACCAAACACAAATTCTTGCACACGCTCACACCACGCATGCAACACACGAACATATGATGGGAGGCAGACAGACGTGAATGCAAATGATAGCATCACATAACAGCTCATCATCAACCTCAATCGTGACTTGCCCCGCCTCTCGCTTGAAGACGTGAAGCGAACAATCCTTCAAGAAGACTTCCGTCGCCGTGAGTTGGCGAGTGCGGATTGCGCCGGGGCAGCAAGCATCGGCCGAGCGTATGGCCGTGGAAGGGGCAGAGGACGAGGGGGAGGAAGACTTGGCAGCAACAACTATAATAGAGGCCGCGGAAGTGGCAGCTATGGCAATGACAACAAGAACTATGGACTCGGTCGCGGACGGTTCGACGGCGAGTGTCATTTTTGTCACAAGAGCGGACACATGTGGCGCGTTTGCTACAAACTCCCTGATGGATGGACTCTTTCTCAAGGCCAAGAGGGTAGAGGAGCAGGGGGAGGGAGAGGAAAAGGCCGTGGAGGCCGTGGCGGTCGCGGAGGTGGCGCTGCAAATATGAAGAACGGTGACAGCGAGAGCGAGTCGAGGGACGATCGCATTCCGGGTCAATTCTTCTTCGTGTCGACGCAAGCACCGGCTGCACCAGAGAAGGATGAAATATTTGAGGAGCCTGCTGCTGTGGGAAAGGTGACTCTACACTCCCTGGATTATTGGGTGATCGATAGCGGCGCTACCTATAGCATGACACCTCGTGCGGACTTGCTCACCGAACTTGAACCGTCACCGGTGAAGCATGTGACATCGGCTTTGGGGCAGCGAGCAGAGGTGAAAGGCATGGGCAAGGCCATGTTCAAGGGTGCTGATGGGAAGATGGTGGGCCTCAAGAATGTGCTTTGGGTGCCCGACCTTGCTGCGAACCTGATTTCCGTGCGGCGGTTGCAAAGGCCGGCATGGACACGAGCTTGAAGGGAGCCAAGACCTACACCGCAAGGATTGGCAAGTGGGTTCTTTGGGACCTTCATGAGGATAGGGATGTCTAAAATGAGATGTGGCAGATCCCTGTGGTCCCTATGCCTAAAGAGAGGCAACTCGCAGCAAGCATCATCACCAAGGGTGAAGCGGTTGGTAGCGGCTACGGCGCGAACGATGGCGCCAAGGCTTTGTCCAACAAGTGCCAACCTGGAGGGACCAGCAAGCAGTGTGAGCTTGAGGAGAGTGGTGCAGCAGCCAAGGAGCAGCACAATGGTGAGGATAACCCTTAGGCAGCAGCGGAGAAGGAGTATGGAGAGAGCATGTGGGGCACTATTGCGAGTGCTGCATTCTCCAATCTTACTTCGGCTACGGGGGAGTGTGATTGGCTCACCTTGCATCGGCGAATGGGGCATGTGGCCCTGCCCATCTTGCAGCAGCTAATGAAGAATGAGATGGTTGCTGGCATACGTGTGAAGGGGGAGCCAGATGAGGTACTTGGCTGCCCGACGTGCATACAAGCCAAGTTCACCCGTTTTCCGTACTCAAGTTTGGAGGCAGCGGCTAAGGCACCACTTGATGAGGTGGTGATGGACGTGGTGGGCCCCTTGAAGCTTGGAGCTGCTGGAGCTGAGTACTTTCTCACCATAGTGGACATCTACACTCGCATGACTTGGGTGTACGTGCTGTCCAAGAAGAGCGACGTGGCTGAAACGGTGAAGACCGATTGGTTGCCGATGGTGGAGCGGCAAGAAGACCGGCTAGTGAAGGCAATTCGCACCGATCGAGGGGGAGGGTTTCTGAGTCAGGAGTTCTCGTTGTGGCTAAAGCAGAATGGCATAAGGCACTCCCTTACCATGCCATACTCCCATGCAATGAACGGCATCGCCGAACGAGCGAACCGGACAATCACGGAGACGACGCGTGGGTTGCTCATTGAAGCCGGGCTACCCGACTATTTCTGGCCTGATGTAGTGCGGAGCGCGTGTGTGGCCAAGAACAGAGCCTTGAATAATGTTGGAGTAGACAAATGGGTGCCCTATGTGGAGTGGATTGGAAGGAAGCCAAAGGTGGATATGCTTCGGGTGTTCGGGTGCATGTGCATGGCGCTTGTGCCTAAGCATCTTCGGCACAACAAGCTCGGTGCCAAGGCGATATGGGCCGTACATTAGGGCATGGCTCAAAATAGCAAGGGGTGGCTTCTTTGGGACCCATTCACCAAGAAATTCTTGGTGAGCAGAGACAGCAGAAATTCTTGGTGAGGAGAAGTTCATGGAGAATCTGATGTACAAGGATTGGAAGGCGGAGAATGAGGCGAAGATAGGCATGCGGTTTGGGGAGGTGAAGAGTTCCGGTTTGGACCATGTGGAGCTGCCTTTGGAGCTGAGCAGTGGCAGCACCACCACAACGCAATCTTCCCTTGTGAATGGGGGAGAGGAGTCCAAGGATGCAGAGGAAGAAGAGGAGGAGGTGCAGCAAGTGAGCGAGCGTGCACCGACACTTCCTTGTCGCACTACGAGTGCTCCACGGATCCGAGTCACCCCGCAGCAACACCAAAGCCTTCATGTCCCTGCAGCTGAGGACAAAGGAAGGGGAACAAGGAGAATTCAAGCCCCTAATAGGCTTACCTATGATGCATTGGGAAATCCAGCCAAGTCAGCTCTGGCCGGAGCGGCACTTATAGATGGAGATGATGAGGAGAGTGACTACGAGGAGTGTGCCTTCGCGTTCTTCTCTCCGGTGGAGATGCTGGGGGAACCAGCAACTCTCAAGGAGGCCTTGGAGAGTATTGATGCTGAGGAATGGAAGAAGGCAATGGAGAGTGAGCTGAAGAGCATTGAGGAGAACGGCACATGGGAATTGGTGGAGCTACCGGAGGGACGTAAGGCGATTACGTCCAAGTGGCTCTTCAAGATCAAGTCCGACGCCGACGACAAAATCGAGCGCTACAAGTCTAGGCTTGTGTCCAAGGGGTACCAGCAGAAGGAGAAGGTGGAATATAAGGAGTTGTTTGCTCCTGTGGTGAATCCGACGACGTTGAGAACCCTACTCGCGGGTGCTACCATCAAAGGATGAGTGGTGAAACAAATGGATGTGACAACCGCGTTCCTCAACGGCATTCTCGAAGAAGAGATTTTCATGGCGTAGCCAGAGGGGTTTGATGATGGTACTGGCAGAGTGTGGAAGCTGAAGAAGGCGCTCGATGGGCTCAAGCAAGCCCCTAGGCAGTGGTACTTGAAGCTACGTGAAGTCTTGGAGGAGATCGGGTTCACTCTCTCATCTGCCGATCATTCCTTGATCATGCTTGGCGAGGGGGAGCAAAGGAGTTTCATGGTGGTTTATGTGGATGACATCCTCATTTTTTCACCCTCCTCTGACCTTGTGGAGAAGGTGATGCTGAAGCTTCAAGACAAGTTCAAGTGCAAGGCCCTTGGTGACGTGAGCTTCTACCTCGGGCTCCACATCGAACGAGATGTGGAGAAGCGGTGCATGCGGGTGCATCAACGGAAGTACCTGGAGGCCTTGGCTGCCAAATTTGGGCAGATTGAAGGCCATGTGGCTACTCCATTCCCTTCTAGGTTCAAGTGTGTGAAGGGATCAGAGGAGGAGAGCGTTGGAGAAGAGGAGAGGCGTCGTTTTCACTCGTTGGTGGGCAGCCTCATATACGCGGCGGTAAACACCCGACCGGATGCGTCTTTGCTACCGCGCAGCTGGCTAGGGTTGTTCAATACCCTAATGAGGAGCAGGTAGCTGTTGGAATGAGAGTGGCCAAGTATCTTGTCAAAACACCGACCGTTGGGCTGCAATACTCGGCGGCGGCACAAAGGCGCCAAAAGGGTGCGGATGGTGTTGAACCCGGGCATTTGTTCCTCACCGCATTCTCGAATGCTTCTTATGCATCGGAACCAGAGGACATGACAAGTGTTGGAGGGTTCATTTGATGTGTTGGTGGAGGCCCAACTGCTTGGGAGAGCAAGAAGCAGGTGGATCAAGCATTGAGCTCGGTGGAGTCCGAGTACATGGCACTCTTCCATGCCGTACGGGAGATTGTGTGGCAGCGGCGTTTGTTGGCTGAATTGGGGGAGGAGCAGCAAGGACCTACCCCACTCTACTGTGACAGCCAAGGAGCCATTGCTCTTGCTAAGAACCCTGTGGTGTATGGCCTCACGAAGCACATGAGGGTGAAATGACATTGGACGAGGAGCATGGTTGCCGTGGGTGAAGTTGAGTTGCACTACGTAAAGACGACAAGACAGCCAGCTGACATGATGACCAAGAGGTTGGTGGAGCAGCAGCATTGGAAGTGTTGCAAGCTGACTGTGATGGCTTTGAACCGAGAGAACCAGATCCTAAGGCCAACAATCCGAGGGGGAGTTTGTTGGTGCATCCCTACGGTTTGCATTCGGCTTGTTGTCCGTGTGCGTGCATGCGTGTGTGCATGGAATGGTATGAGAGCATGAGATAATATATATTTCATGCTTACAATAGTGTGTGAATGATGAGGCATGATTTTTTGAATGTGGGTGTTGAGTCAATAGCGAGTTATCGCTAGTCGCGTGTTACGTCGTCGTTTGCGTGTCGTGTGCGGTTTTCTATTTTGTCGTGTGTGGAACGTTCGGTGCGTCGCACGTGTGCGCAGCAGACTTCCAAGAACTCAAGGAAGAATTTATATTGAAGAACCAGAGCCTTGGTTTCAAGAATCAAGTGATTTCGAAGCTCTCCAAAAGGGTAAACTTCAAGATAGTGAGAATAGTTACATTACTTTGTGTAGTGTAACATTTCTCTTGGTGTAGGCCCTTGTGGAGGGTATTTTCGAGACCCTTCGTGGTTGGGGACATTGTGGCACTGTTCCACATCGCTGTACCTTGGCTCTTGGGGTTTGTAGGAGCTGGGAGTCATTCCCAACTCGTAACTCTTCCTAATTTGTGTTCTAAGACTAGTGTGGCTGCCATAGTACCGTTCGTTCAAACCAACGCTGTGTCGTCAATTCTGATTGAAATCGTGCAATCTAAATTGCTTATTGTATTCAACGTTAATACTCTCCAGATCCAAGTTGAATCAGGTCATTTGGATTTGTCACCAGGTCGTTTGAAGCCGCTGTGTAGAAATCCGTCCGTGCACTCTATCTTTCGTTTTAGGCACATTCAAGCCTATTGTGACTATAACAACAACATGGGTAAGTAACAAACTTACTCTTACCGAACATATGTGTAATTAATGCACTTACTCTTATTATCAACCACCTGGGTACGTAACACACATATTCTTAGACTCGGCAATATGCTTAGGTAGCGCAATCTACTCTTAGCACCAACCACATTGGAAATTATCGCACATACTTTTAGTACCAACCATATAGGTTTGAAACACAATTACTCTTAGTACCGACCTCATAAATAAACTCATAACATGGGAAAACAACAACCAGGTTCAGGTCCTAAAAATATAAACTGTTTTATCCTTGCCCAACTAGCCAGATTCTGGCTCTGCTAGTTTCCCCTGGCTCTGTAGCATGCAGATACAGACAAACAACATCCAATCTTCACCCAGTTGTACCTCTATAGTGCCTGCCCTGCTACACTTAAGTTAGCCAAACAAAACAGTACAGTTTCGAGTTGGATAGAACTGAACCTGCGCATTCAATTCAACCGAACTACAAAGCTTCCATCTTGGGTTCCTTTGCGAGCTCGTCCTTTCTGCTTGCACTGTACATAGCGCGTACAATGTTGTGCCGAAGCGCACATAGCGCGAGTACCTTCAAATGCATCAAGCAAAAATTGTGAAAGCAAACAAACACACGAACACACCACTCACACACAAATGCATTCTCACATTCATACTCGTACAAACAGACAGCAGGATGTCGTGCAAAGTGAATGCACCCAACACGACCCTCATTATACGAAGCTATGGCAGGAAACAATTCAGTGGAAGCTAGTGAATCTTCAGCCCAAGATCGTAGCGGAGCCAAGATTCTGGTGTTTCGGTGCCAAGGGGAGCGCGAACAAACCAGGGCTCGCTGATCGAGGAGGTGCTAAAAAACTTCACCGTCGAGAAGTTCAATGATGCTGGCTATGATGATTGGGCCTGCAAAATGCAACTATATTTCCCTCAGATTGTATTGCTGATACAGAGATTGAGGAGGATCCTAGACCGAATGACCCCACGCTGGAGGAAGATGGGACGAGCGTGCCTCGGCTGGCTACTACTTGATGTCGCATAGTCTGTAGCTGAACCATTGTCACCACGTTATGCACCTGCTGGCGGAGGTTGAGTGGGATCCGAAGGCGTGGACCGTGCTGAAGGAGATGCACGCCCCTACCTCCATTGCCGCGACGCTCATGATGAAGAGGGAGCTGTCCGCGTTGCGCCTGAGTGAGGGAGAGCCAGTGAAACTTGTTTTGGACATGATGCATAATCTGTACGCAAAGTTTGCGATCGCGGGAGTCACCTACCCGTAGTAGACCAAGTGCTTAAAGATGCTCTCGCTGCTGCTGGAGTCGTGGCTTCAATATACAAGCAGACTGAGCCTGTTGCAGAACCAGAACTTGTGGATGCTCGAGTTGGTGCGAACGAAGATTTTGGAAGAGGACTTCCATCGCCACCAACTGAGAAGTGGAGACAAGGGCAGCAGTGGCTACAGCATGCAAGGAGGCAATCGTATCAGAGGACGTGGCTTCCGTGGTGCTGGTCGCGGTGCAAAGAAGGACGACAACTCCAACGACCAAGAAGGAGGTACCAGCTGGGGACGCTGTGGGAAATCTGGACATGGGGCCAGATCGGGTGCTGGTGGCAAAATGAAAGGGAGCTGTTGGCATTGAGAGAAGGACGGGAATCCTTGGTTCTTGTGTTATAAAAATCCGAAGGATGGACCCCCCAGAATCGCAATCAGGATGGCGGCACGCGGAGTTTCCAGAAAAATTGCGCAAACATGGTCGCAGATTTGTTTGAAAGGCGGTGCTGAGAAGAAAAAAAAGTGCACCACGGGCCAGGTTGGAGCATTGCTGCACCCTCTTGACTTTTGGGTGTTGGACATGGGCTGCGTGGACGATGACGCCGCGCAAGGACCTCCTAGACGACCTACGCGCTGCACCAATCTCTGAGGTGTGCTCTTCCTCTGGACAGGCGTTGAAGGTGGCTGGTGCGGGACGAGCTGCATTCAAGGGAGCGGATAGCAAGCCGATGGTGATGCACGCCATTCTACTCGCTCCCGACCTCAAGGCCAACCTGATCTCCCTCCGAATGCTTGGCAAGGCTGGGGTAAGCGCTATTGGGCACGCGCTTACAAGAGGCAGCTGGGCAATCGGGTTCTTTGGGATCTGCACGAGAGTAAGGATCCATGTGGCAGCTGCCGACGTTCGAGTGACGCGGTAGGGGCCAGGGAAGAGAGAGGTCAGCGTCCCAGGGGGAGTGCAACGCTGTTGGCGGGGTTGGTCTGAGAGTGTCAGCCAGATCTAGGGAGACAGATTGGGCAACGGCACACCGATGCTTGGGGCATGTGGCAATGCCCTTGCTGAAGCAACTGGAGAAGGATGGAGACGTTAAGGGCTTGAAGCTGAACGCACAGCCGCCTGATGAGAACTGTGAAATCTGTTTGCTCTCAAAGTTTACCCGATTCCCTTTCCATAGTGTGGTAGGTAGGAGCAACAAGCCTTTGGAGCTGGTCCACGTGGACTTGGTGGGGCCGCTTTCGGTTCACGGGCACAAGGGGGAGCGGAATTTCCTCACGATTGTGGATGATTGAAGCAGAATTATGTATGCGTATTTGCTCAAGCAGAAGGTCCACGCTGCCTTCACAGTGCGAGATGATTGGCTGCCCCTCGTGGAGAAGCAAGCGGAGTGTGTGGTGAAGCGGATTAGGACAGACCGGGGTGGTAAGTTCCTTCGAGCTGAGATGACGGTCTAGCTTAAGAAGCAGGGAGCTGACCACGGCTTACACCCCATAGTTCAATGATGTAGCATTCCAGGTGAACCAGACAATTTTGGAGACAAATAGGGCGCTGCTAATAGAATCTGGTTTGGGGAACCCCATATCTCCCCATGCTGTACGGCACACTACCGTCGCTAGGAACAAGCCAAGGTTGGGGATGACTCCTGGATGCCATTGGAGAGGTGGCTTAGGAAGAAGCCGCCGATGGACATGTTGAGGGTGCTCAGTTGCATGGCAGTCACCCACGTCCATCAATCTACCGAACTAAGTTGGGGGCAAGAACAATCTGGTATGTGCATTTGGGGCTGGCTGCTAACAGCAAGGGATGGCTGCTGTGGGAAACATTTAAGGGTGTCATGTTTGACAGCAGGGATGTTTGAGGGCATGATGTATGGGAGCTGGGAGAAACAGCCAGAGGCTAAGATATACCATCAGATAGAACAGGTCACGATGCAGCTGGAACTTTCTCCTAGTGTGTGGGAGGAGGGAGATGTTGGGTGCAAATTCACATTGCACGACATCCTGCCGTCTGTTTGTACGAGTATGCGTGTGCGAATGCATTTGGGTGTGAATGGAATGTTCGTGTGTTTGTTTGTTTTCGCAATTTTCGCTTGATGCATTTGCAGGTACTCGCGCAACGTGCGCTTCGGCACAACATTGTACGCGCTATGAACAGTGCAAGCAGAAAGGACGAGCTCGCAAAGGAACCCAAGATGGAAGCTTTGCAGTTCGGTTTAATTGAGTGCGCAGATTCAGTTCTATCCAACTCGAACTTGTACTGTTTTGTTTGGCTGACTATAGTGTAGCAGGGCAGGCACTATAGGGGTACAATTTAGGTGAAGGTTGGATGTTGTTTGTCTGTATCTACATGCTGCAGGGCCAGGGGAAACCAGCGGAACCAGCATTTGGCTGGTTGGGCAAAGACAAAACAGGTTCTGTTTTTAGGACCTGAACCTGGTTGTTGTTTTCCCAGGTTGGAAAAACAGAACCAGAGGTTGTTTACCAACCTACCACCTGCTGTTTTGTCAAGCCAGGTTGGTTCTGTTGCTTGGAATTATTTGGGATCATCCCTGGTTGTTCCCAGGTTGATTCCCAAGGTCCTTGCTAGCTATAACTATATATTCTTTCTCTGTTTGTACCTCGAGATAGTCAATTTGATTCAAGAGAATTCCTTCCTTGCTGGAATTTCGTTTCTACGCAGTGCGACGGCGGAATGCTACCGACTCAACGCTAGTACGCTAGCACTACGACGCTAGGGAAACGCTGTCCGAG
This sequence comes from Closterium sp. Naga37s-1, assembly GCA_947471745.1. NCBI lineage: Eukaryota > Viridiplantae > Streptophyta > Zygnematophyceae > Desmidiales > Closteriaceae > Closterium > Closterium sp. Naga37s-1. The sequence continues at coordinate 2,580,556 of CANJKZ010000861.1, forward strand.
CCATAACTCTGCAATGGCAAAACTTTTTGGGAGGCAACTTGGCTCTTTTGAAAGCTCTTAGAGTGAGCTTCGATATAGCGAGTTCTCAGCTTAATCCGATTGACGGTCTGCACGGCAGGCTGCGCGCCGTTCATGGTACTCTTGCTGTTTTGACTAAGTCCCTCGTGATCTCTCTCTCTACAAACTCGGACCCGAGGATAGGGGCTGGTCTTGTACCAAGCACCCAAGGACCCTTGGAGGTGACCCCGAGGAGAGGTTTTAAGTTGAATAACGTCTTAATAGCCTGAGTTTATTAGGCCCTTACACCAACACCAACCTGGCTGGACAAATCAGCAGGTGGTAGGTTGGTAAACAACAACTGGTTCTGTTTTGTCTGTGAAAAACCAGCCAAATTATGGTTCTGCTAGATTCCCCTCGCCATGTAGCATGGAGATATAGAGAAAGAAGATCCAACCTTCATAAAATTGTACCCCTATAGTGCTTGCCTTGCTACACCATAGCTAGCCAAACAAAACAGTACAATATTGAGTTGAATTCGAATCAGCCAAACTGCAAAGCTTCCATCTTGGGCTCCTTTGCGAGTTGTTCATAGCGCGTACAATGTTTTGCCGAACTGGCGTGACTACCTGCAAATGCATCAAGCGAAAATTGCAATAGTAAACAAACTTACGAAACTCCATTCATATGCAAGTGCATTCGCATGCGCATACTCGTACAAACAGACGGCATAATGCCGTGCAAAGTAAATTTGCACCCAACAATCCAAATTATAGCCATGGGGTAGAATCAACATGGCCACCTCATTTCCAAGCTGCTGCTCTGCTACATCAGCTTCTGCAATCAGCTTCGTAATGGCCATACGGGTACGTCCTGGCCTGGTGACGGGTATTTCTCATCCCTTCACTATAGCACCTTTAAGCTTCCTCCTTGATGGTACTGAACCTTAGCTTTGCTTTGCTGCTGCTCTCCTCCTTCAGATCCAGCAGCTCCACATGTGCTACCACTAGTCTCTAGACAACCTCCCCCACTAGCAGGTGCCTCCCGTACCTTTCCTCCATCACCACCCTCTGCAGCTGCCTCATCTCCTGTTAGTGTAAGGGCCTAATAAACTCAGGCTATTAAGACGTTATCCAACTTAAAACCTTTCCTCGGGGTCACCTCCAAGGGTCCCTGGTGCTTGGGTCCGAGACCAGCCCCTATCCTCGGGTCCGAGTTTGTAGAGAGAGGGATCAAGAGGAACTTAGTCAAAACAGCAAGAGTACCTTCAACGTTGCGCAGCGTGCCGTGCAGACCGTCGATCGGATTAAGCTGAGAACTCGCTATATCGAAGCTCACCCTAAGAGCTTTCAAAACAGCCAAGTTGCCTCACAAAAAGTTCTGTTATTGCAGAGTTACGGCTCGGACAGCGTTTGCCTAGCGTTGGAGTGCTAGCGTATTAGCGTTGACTCTGTAGCATTCTGCCGTCGAATCGTGTGGATACGAAATTCCAGCAAGGAAGGAATTCGCTTGAATCAATTTTAATATATTCAGGTACAAACAGAGAAGGAATATATAGTTCTAGCTAGGAAGGACCTTGGGAATCAACCTGGGAACAACCAGGGATGATCCCAAATAATTCCAAGCAACAGAACCAACCTGGCTGGACAAAACAGCAGATGGTAGGTTGGTAAACAACCTCTGGTTCTGTTTTTCCAACCTGGGAAAACAACAACCAGGTTCAGGTCCTAAAAACAGAACCTGTTTTGTCTTTGCCCAACCAGCCAAATGCTGGTTCCGCTGGTTTCCCCTGGCCCTGTAGCATGCAGATACAGACAAACAACATCCAACCTTCACCTAAATTGTACCCCTATAGTGCCTGCCCTGCTACACTATAGTCAACCAAACAAAACAGTACAAGTTCGAGTTGGATAGAACTGAATCTGCGCAATCAATTAAACCGAACTGCAAAGCTTCCATCTTGGGTTCCTTTGCGAGCTCGTCCTTTCTGCTTGCACTGTTCATAGCGCGTACAATGTTGTGCCGAAGCGCACATTGCGCGAGTACCTGCAAATGCATCAAGCGAAAATTGCAAAAACAAACAAACACACGAACATTCCATTCACACCCAAATGCATTCGCACACGCATACTCGTACAAACAGACGGCAGGATGTCGTGCAATGTGAGTTTGCACCCAACACACTCCCCCTCAGCCTGCCGGCTGCATTCCACATCATTCCATGCTAGTTCATGCTCATTCCACTCATGCGCATACAACGCCAATGAGGCTCATCCGCAAGCCTCTTGGTGAGGAAGTCTGCTGGCTGCTGGTGAGTCTTGATATAGATTGGATTCACGGTCCCCCTCTTCACCTCCTTACGCAGCTAGTGCCACTTGATACGCATGTGCTTGTTCAACCCATGAAGCACTGCGTTCCTGGCCATCCCAAGAGCCCCCTTGCTATCAGAAAACAGTGGCGTAGCAACCTTTTGCTCCTGGCCAATCTCCTCTAACAGCCTCCTCAGCCAAATCACCTCCTGCACCCCATGTAACATTGCCATGTACTCTGATTCAACAGATGAGAGTGCCGTCTCCGTCTGCTTCTTGGACCTCCAACTAACAGGTCCTCCCCCAACTACGCAGATGTATCCTCCCACGGATGAGGAATCGTCCTTCTCAGAAGCCCACGTAGCATCGGTAAAGCAAGTGAGAAAGAGCTTGCCTTCTCCAAGCCGCTCCCCCTTCTCTTTCAGCACCTCAACCCCTTTCTGCTTCACCTGTGCAGATGCGGAGTATTGAACTCCAATGCTTGGGTGAGAGTTCAGGTACTTCACCACACGCTCAGCTGCATCCACCTGCTCCTCTGATGGATTCTGCACCACCCTAGCCAGCTGCCCAACCGAGAAAGAGATGTCGGGCCTCGTGTGAACTGCTGCATACAAGAGGCTGCCCACCAAGGACTGAAATTGCTGCTGCTCCTCGGCTTCAACCCCTTCATCCTCTGCTGCCTTCACAAGCTTGAATTCTGCTGGCAGGGGAGTTGCAACCTTGCGCTCATTGATGAACTTCTCCTGGTGCAGCTTCAACCACCTGTGATCCAGATCCCTCTCCACGTGCATCCCGAGGTAGTACTTTACCTCCCCAAGGGTCTTGCACTTGAAGTTTTTCATCAGCTGCTGCTGCACGTTCTGGATCTCCTTCATGCTGCTGCTGAAGAGAAGAATGTCGTCCACGTAGACCAGAAACAGCCACAGCTTCTCCTCCTCCCCCTTGAGAAAGAGGCTCTCATCACAGCTGCTGGTCCTGAATCCCATCTCCTCTAAAACAGCTGCCAACTTCTGGTACCAGCAGCGTGGCGCCTGTTTCAAGCCGTAGATGGACTTTTTCAGCTTGCACACCCTGCCCGTACCATCCTCATACCCAGGCGGCTGCGTCATGTACAAATCCTCCTCTAAAATCCCATTGAGGAATGCCGTTGATATATCCATCTGAATGATGAATTTCTCACTAACGGCTGCATCTGCCAACAAGACACGGAGGGTAGGGGGTTTGGCAGTGGGAGCAAAGATCTCATTGAAGTCCTGCTTCTCCTTCTGCATAAACCCCTTAGCCACCAGCCTACTCTTGTAGATGGTGACCTGTCCTTTGACATTGGTCTTGATCCTTAGCACCCACTTGCACTGTACGGCTTTTTTCCCCTCGGGCAGCACCACCAGATCCCATGTCCCATTCTCTAACAGGCTTTGGTACTCAGCATCCCTAGAAACCAGCCACGTCTCCCTATCTGGTCCAGCTAATGCCTCCTCCATGCTTGCTGGTTCCTCTGGTGCAGGGGCATGAAAACAGTAGGCAGGTTCATCCTCCTCATCCGGGTCATAGCCATGCGGTAGAATCAGGAATGCCTCCTCATTCCCAAGCTGCTGCTCTGCTACATCAGCTCCTGCAGTCAGCTTTATAGTGGCCATACGGGTACGTCCTGGCCTGGAGACGGGTGTCTCCCATCCCCTCATAACGACACCCTTCGGCTTCCTCCTTGATGGTAGCGCAGGAACCTTAGTATTTCCCTGCTGCTGTTCTCCTCCCTCAGATCCAGCAGCTTCCTTGGTGCTATCACTAGTCTCTACATCATCTCCTCCACCAGCAGGTGCCTCCTGCACCTTCTCTCCATCACCACCTTCTACAGCTGCCTCCTCTCCCTCCTCTCACACACTAGGAGTCACGTCCAGCTGCATGGTGATCTGCTCCATCTGCTGGGACACCTTAGTCTCCGGCTGTTTCTTCCAGCCCCCATACATCATGCCCTCAACAAACTTCACATACCTGCTATCAAACAACACGCCCTTGGATGGTTCCCACAGGAGCCATCCCTTGCTCTCAGCAGCCAGTCCCAAATGCACACACCAGATTGCTCTCGGCCCCAACTTACTTCGATACTTTTTGGGGACGTGGGCGACTGCCATGCAACCGAACACCCTCAGCATGTCCACCGGCGGCTTCCTCCCAAGCCACCTCTCCAACGGCACCCACGAGTCATCACCAACCTTAATGAGCACCCTGTTCCTAGCCACGGTAGCGTGTCGGACAGCATGGGGCCACATCGAATTTCCCACCCCTGATTCTATGAGCAGCGCCTTAGCTGTCTCCAGAATGGTCCAGTTCGCCCGTTCTGCTACACCGTCGGACTGCGGGGTGTAAGCCGTGGTCAGCTCCCTCTGAATGCCCTGCTTCTTGATCCAAGCCGTCAACTCAGCTCCAAGGAACTCACCACCCCGGTCTGTCCTAATCCGCTTCACCACACACTCCGCTTGCTTCTCCACGAATGGCAGCCAATATTCCTGTATCGTAGAGGCGGCGTGGTCCTTTTGCTTCAGCGGATACGCCCACATGAGTCTGCTCCAATCATCCACAATGGTTAGGAAATACCGCTCCCCCTTGTGCCCTTGCACCGGCAGCAGCCCCACCAAGTCCATATGAACCAGCTCCAAAGGCTTCTTGCTCTTGCCAGTCACGCTATGAAAGGGGAAACGGGTGAATTCGGAGAGCAAACAGATTTCACAGTTGTCATCGGGTGGCTGTCCGTTCAGCTTCAAACCCTTGATGCCTCCATCCTTCTCTAGCTGCTTCAACAAGGGCATTGCAACATGCCCCAAGCGTCGGTGTGCCGTTGCCCAATCTGTCTCCCCAGATCTGGCCGACACTTTCACACCAACCCCTCCAACGGCGTTGCACTCCCCCTGGGATGCAGACCCCTCTCCAGCCTGCCCCCCTTGGTGCCACGCCAACGCCGGCAACGTTGTCACAACGGAGGTCGGGGCGTGCAGCTCCTTCAACACGGTCCACACCTTCGGACCGCATTCAACCTCCGGCAGCAGGTGCATGACGTGGTAACGCTGGTTCAGCTCCAAACTCTGCGACATCAAGTAGTAGCCAGCCGAGGCGCGCTCGTCCCAATATTCCTGCAGCGCGGGGTCACTCGCTCTAGGCTTCTCCCCAATCATTAGTTTCAGCAAACCAATCTGACGGAAGTAAGTTGCATTCTCCAGGCCCAATCATCATAGCCTTCACCATTGAACTTCTCGACGGTGAATTTTTTGAGCACCTCGTTGATCAGCGAGCCCTGGTTTGTTTGCGCTCCCCTTGGCGGCGAAACACCAGAATCCTGGCTGCCGCTACGATCTTGGGCTGAAGATTCACCAGCTCCCGCCGAGGTATTTCCCGCCATAGCTACCTATAACGAGGATCACTATAACGCAGCTCTGATACCAGCTTGTTAGTGTAAGGGCCTAATAAACTCAGGCTATTAAGACGTTATCCAACTTAAAACCTCTCCTCGGGGTCACCTCCAAGGGTCCTTGGGTGCTTGGTACAAGACCAGCTCCTATCCTCGGGTCCGAGTTTGTAGAGGGGATAGGAGCTGGTCTTGTACCAAGCACCCAGGGACCCTTGGAGGTGACCCCGAGGAGAGGTTTTAAGTTGGATAACGTCTTAATATCCTGAGTTATTAGGCCCTTATCCAACATCAGTTGCTCCTGCCGCTCGCTTAGCCGCAGAGCCAGTTACTCCAGTTGCCTGTGTGCCAGTTGCTCCATTTGCCAGTGTGCTAGTTGCTCCATTTTTCCGTGTGCAGCAGCTTCAGCCGCCACCTTCCACCTCCTCTCCTCTCATGGTCCCTCCTCCTCTTCACTTGCCCTCTCCTTCCTCCGTTGCGCCTGGTGTATCCCTTCAGGATGTGTTTTGCACGTGGTTCTTCTCTGCAGACAGTTAGGGGATGTGTCGGAATATAATTACTTGCATTATATTATAACTGCCTGTAGTGTAGACATAATATAGTTCTTAACTTGTTTGGTGGTGCACCTCTTTTTTCCTTGCATAGATGTTTCTAACTTTCTATAGTGAACCCATCGTTTCTCGACTTATCTCTTTGCCTCAACTCTCTCGACACCCAAGCTATGCTCACCATGACTAAACCTAATCTCCTAAGTTATTTGCTATCTTGACAGTTGGTGAATATTCAGCCCAAGATTGTAGCGGCAGCCAAGATTCTGGTGTTTCGGCGCCAAGGGGAGCGCAAACAAACCAGGGCTCGTTCATCTATAAGGTGCTGAAGAACTTCACCATCGAGAAGTTCAATGGTGAGGGCTATGATAATTGTGCCTGGAAAATGCAATTATATTTCCGTCAGATTGGATCGCTGAAACAAATGATTGGGGAGGAGCCTAGACCGAGTGACCCAGCGCTACAGGAAGAATGGGACAAGTGCTCCTCGGCTGGCCACTACTTAATGTCGCAGGGTTTGGAGCGGAACAAGCGACACCACGTCATACAGCTGCTGTCGGAGGATAAATGCGGTCCGAAGGCATGGACCGTGTTGAAGGAGCTGCACGCCCCAACCTTCGTTGTCGCAACGTTGATGCTGGAGAGGGAGCTGACCGCGTTGCGCCTGAGCGAGGGAGAGCCGGTGCAACCTGTCCTAGACAAGATGCGCGACCTCTATTCGATGATGGCGACCCCGGGAATCACCTACCCGGAGCAGACCAAGTGCTTGAAGAAGCTCTTGCTGCTGCCAGAATCGTGGCTTCAATTCACGAGCCGATTGAGCCTGCCGCAGAACCAGAGCTTGTGGACGCTCGAGTGGGTGCGGACGAAGATTCTGGAGGAGGACTTCCGTCGCCGCCAACTGAGGGGTGGAGTCGACGCCAGCAGCGGCTACGGGATGCAAGGGAGCCGACGTGGCAGAGGACGTAGCTTCGGTGGTGCTAGACGCGGTACAAAGAAGGACGACGACTCCAACGACCAACAGGGAGGTACCGGTTGGGGTCGTGGTGCGAAATCTGGACGTGGGGGCAAGTCGGGTGCTGGTGGCAAAATGAAAGGGAGTTGCTGATATTGTGAGGAGGGGCATCCCTTGTTATTGTATTATAAGAAACCCGAAGGTTGGTCCCCCCAGAATCGTCACCAGGATGGCGGCGCGCGGAGGAACCATAAAAACGGCGCGAACATGGTCGCTGATTCGTCTGACGACAACCTCAAAGGTAACAGCGGTGCTAAGAAGAAGAAGGAGCGCGCCGCGGGCCAGTTCTTACAGGTCAGAGCACGGAGACGGCTCTGCCAAGGTAGGAGCAGAGCTGCACCCCCTGGACTTTTGGGTGTTGGACACGGGCGCCGCGTGGACGATGACGTCGCCTAAGGAGCTGCTTGACGACCTACGCGCTGCACCGATCAACGAGGTGTGCTCTGCCTCTGGACACGCGTTGAAAGTGGCTGGTGCGGGACGAGCTGCGTTTAAGGGAGTGGATGGCAAGCCGGTGGTGCTGCACGACGTTCTGCTCGTCCCTGACCTTAAGGCAAATCTGATTTCCCTCCGTAAGCTTGCCAAGGCTGGGGTGAGTACTAGCACGGATGGGGCACGCACTTACAAGGGGCAGCTGGGCAATCTGGTGCTTTGGGTTCTGCACGAGAGTAAGGACATGTACAGATCCATATGGCAGCTGCCGGCATTGGCGTGACACGGTGGGGGGCAGGCTATAGAGGAGCCTACATCCCAGGGTGAGTGCAATGCCTTTGGAGGGGTTGGTGTTAGAGTGTCGGCCAGGTCTGGCGAGACCGATTGGGCAACGGCACACCGACGTTGAACTTCTCGACGGTGAATGCTTGGGTGAGAGTTCAGGTACTTCACCACACGCTCAGCTGCATCCACCTGCTCCTCTGATGGATTCTGCACCACCCTAGCCAGCTGCCCAACCGAGAAAGAGATGTCGGGCCTCGTGTGAACTGCTGCATACAAGAGGCTGCCCACCAAGGACTGAAATTGCTGCTGCTCCTCGGCTTCAACCCCTTCATCCTCTGCTGCCTTCACAAGCTTGAATTCTGCTGGCAGGGGAGTTGCAACCTTGCGCTCATTCTCAATCCCATACTTCTCCCCCAGCTCCTTGATGAACTTCTCCTGGTGCAGCTTCAACCACCTGTGATCCAGATCCCTCTCCACGTGCATCCCGAGGTAGTACTTTACCTCCCTAAGGTTCTTGCACTTGAAGTTCTCCATAAGCTGCTGTTGCACATTCTGCATCTCCTTCATGCTGCTGCTAAAGAGAAGAATGTCGTCCACATAGACCAGAAACAGCACCAGCTTCTCCCCCTCCCCCTTGAGAAAGAGGCTCTCATCACAGCTGCTGGTCCTGAATCCCATCTCCTCTAAAACAGCTGCCAACTTCTGGTACCAGCAGCGTGGCACCTGCTTCAAGCCGTAGATGGACTTTTTCAGCTTGCACACTTTGCCCGTACCATCCTCATACCTAGGCGGCTGCGTCATGTACACATCCTCCTCTAAAATACCATTAAGAAATGCTGTTGATATATCCATCTGAATGATGAATTTCCCACTAACAGTTGCATCTGCCAACAAGACACGGAGGGTAGGGGGTTTGGAAGTGGGAGCAAAGATCTCATTGAAGTCCTGCTTCTCCTTCTGCATAAACCCCTTAGCCATCAGCCTACTCTTGTAGATGGTGACCTGTTCCTTGTCATCGGTCTTGATCCTTAGCACCCATTTGCACTGTACGGCTTTCTTCCCCTCAGGCAGCACCACCAGCTCCCATGTCCCATTCTCTAGCAGGCTCTGGTACTCAGCATCCCTGGAAACCAGCCACTTCTCCCTATCTGGTCCAGCTAATGCCTCCTCCATGCTTGCTGGTTCCTCTGGTGCAGGGGCAAGAAAACAGTAGGCAGGTTCATCCTCCTCATCCGGATCATAGCCATGCGGTAGAATTAGCAACGCCTCCTCTGTCCCAAGCTGCTGCTCTGCTACATCAGCTCCTGCAGTCAGCTTCTTAGTAGCCATACGGGTACGTCCTGGCCTGGAGACGGGTGTCTCCCATCCCTTCATAACGACACCCTTCGGCTTCTTAGTTTTCCCTTGCTGCTGCTCTCCCTCCTCGGATCCAGCAGCTCCACTAGTGCTAGTCTCCACATCATTTTCTCCACCAGCAGGTGCCTCCTATACCTTCTTTCCATCACTACCTTCTGCAGCTGCCTCCTCTTCCTCCTCCGACACATTAGGAGTCAGGTCCAGCTGCATGGTGATCTGCTCCATCTGCTGGGACACCTTAGTCTACGGCTGTTTCTTCCAGCCACCATACATCATGCCCTTAACAAACTTCACATCCCTGCTGTCAAACAACACACCCTTGGAAGGTTCCCACAGCAGCCATCCCTTGCTCTTAGCAGCCAGCCCCAAATGCACACACCAGATTGCACTCGCCCCCAACTTACTGCGGTAGGTCTTGGGGACGTGGGCGACTGCCATGCAACCGAACACCCTCAGCATGTCCACCGGCGGCTTCCTCCCAAGCCACCTCTCCAACGGCACCCACGAGTCATCCCCAACCTTGGTGAGTACCCTGTTCCTAGCGACGGTAGCGTGCCGAACAGCATGGGGCCACATCAAGTTGCCCAGCCCAGATTCTATGAGCAGCGACCTAGCTGTCTCCAGAATTGCCCGGTTCGCCCGTTCTGCTACACCGTTAGACTGTGGGGTGTAAGCCGTGGTCAGCTCCCTCTGGATGCCCTGCTTCTTGAGCCAGGCCGTCATCTCAGCTCCAAGGAACTCACCACCCCGATCTGTCCTAATCCGCTTCACCACACACTCCGATTGCTTCTCCACGAATGGCAGCCAATCTTCCCATATCTTAGAGGCAGCATGGTCCTTCTGCTTCAGCGGATATGCCCACAAAAGCCTGCTCCAATCATCCACTATGGTCAGAAAGTACCGCTCCCCCTTGTGCCCCTGAACCGGCAGCGGCCCCACCGAGTCCATGTGGACCAACTCTAAAGGCTTCTTGCTCCTGCCAGTCACACTATGGAAGGGGAAACGGGAAAACTTTGAGAGCAAAGAGATTTCACAATTCTCATCAGGTGGCTGTCCGTTCAGCTTCAGACCCTTAACGGCTCCATCTTTCTCCAACTGCTTCAAGAAGGGCATTGCCACATGCCCCAAGCGTCGCTGTGCCGTTGCCCAATACGTCTCCCCAGATCTGGCCGACACTTTCACACCAACCCCTCCAACGGCGTTGCACTCCCCCTGGGATGCAGACCCCTCTCCAGCCTGCCCCCCACCATGCCACGCCAACGCCGGCAGCTGCCACATGGATCTGTAGACGTCCGTGCTCTCGTGCAGATCCCAAAGCACCCGATTGCCCAGCTGCCCCTTGTAAGTGCGTGCCCCATCCGTGCTAGTGCTCACCCCAGCCTTGCCAAGCTTACGGAGGGAGATGAGGTTGGCCTTGAGTTCAGGAACGAGGAGAACGTCGTGCAGCACCACCGGCTTGCCATCCGCTCCCTTAAACGCAGCTCGTCCCGCACCAGCCACCTTCAGCGCGTGTCCAGAGGCGGAGCACACCTCGTTGATCGGTGCAGCGCGTACGTGGTCCAGCAGGTTCTTGCGCGGCGTCATCGTCCAAGCAGCGCCCGTGTCCAACACCCAATAGTCCAGAGGGTGCAGCTCTGCTCCAACCTTGGCAGATGCGTCTCCTTGCTCCCCCTGCTCTCCAATATGGAAGAACTGGCCCACGGTGCGCTCCTTCTTCTTTTCCGTACCGCCGTTGCTCTTCGGGTTGTTGTCGGACGAATCGGCGACCATGCTCGCGCCGTTTTTCTGGTTCCTCTGCGCGCCGCCATCCTGGTGACGATTCTGGGGGGTCCATCCATCGGGTTTCTTATAGCACAAAAACCAGGGGTGCCCCTCCTTTTCACAATACCAGCAACTCCCTTTCATTTTGCCACCAGCACCCGACTTGCCCCCACGTCCAGACTACGCACCGCGTCCCCAACCGGTACCTCCTTGTTGGTCATTGGAGTCGTCGTCCTTCTTTGCACCGCGTCCAGCACCACCGAAGCCACGTCCTCTGCCACGTCGGCTCCCTTGCATCCCGTAGCCGCTGCTGCCGTCGTCTCCACCCCTCAGTTGGCGGCGACGGAAGTCCTCCTCCAGAATCTTTGTCCGCACCCACTCGAGTGTCCACGAGCTCTGATTCTGTGGCAGGCTCAATCCGCTCGTGAATTGAAGCCACGATTCCGTCAGCAGCGAGAGCATCTTCAAACACTTGGTCTGCTCCGGGTAGGTGATTCCCGCGGTCGCCAATTTCGCGTAGAGGTCGCGCATCTTGTCCAGGACAGGTTGCACCGGCTCTCCCTCGCTCAGGCGCAACGCGGACAGCTCCCTCTCCAGCATCAACGTTGCAACAACGGAGGTCGGGGCGTGCAGCTCCTTTAACACGGTCCACGCCTTCGGACTGCACTCAACCTCCGGCAGCAGGTGCATGACGTGGTGACGCTGGTTCAGCTCCAAACTCTGCGACATCAAATAGTAGCCAGCCGAGGAGCGCTCGTCCCAATCTTTCTGCAGCGTGGGGTCACTCGGTCTAGGCTCCTCCCCAATCATTAGTTTCAGCAATCCAATCTGACGGAAATATAGTTGCATTTTCCAGGCCCAATCATCATAGCCCTCACCATTGAACTTCTCGACGGTGAAGTTCTTCAGCACCTCCTTGTCCAGCGAGCCCTGGTTTGTTCGCGCTCCCCTTGGCGCTGAAACACCAGAATCTTGGCTGCCGCTACGATCTTGGGCTGAAGATTCACCAGCTCCCGTCGAGGTGTTGCCCGCCATAGCTACCTATATCGAGGATCACTATAACGCACCTCTGATACCAGCTTGTTGGTGTAAGGGCCTAATAAACTCAAGCTATTAAGACCTAATCAAACTTAAAACCTCTCCTCGGAGTCACCTCCAAGGGTCCTTGGGTGCCTGGTACAAGACCAGCCCCTATCCTCGGGTCCGAGTTTGTAGAGAGAGGGATCAAGAGGGACTTAGTCAAAACAGAAAGAGTACCTTGAACGTCGCGCAGCGTATCGTGCAGACCGTCGATCGGATTAAGCTGAGAATTTCCTATATCGAAGCTCGCTCCAAGAGCTTTAAAATGAACCAAGTTTGCTCACGAAAAGTTCTGCCATTACGAAGTTATGGCTCGGACAGCGTTTGCCTAGCGTTGGAGTGCTAGCGTACTAGCGTTGACTCGGGTAGCATTCCGCCGTCGCACCGCGTAGAAACGAAATTCCAGGAAAGGAGGAATTCGCTTGAATCAAATTAAATATATCCAGGTACAAACAGAGAAGGAATAACTAGTTCTAGCTACCAAGGACCTTGGGAATAAACCTGGGAACAACCAGGGATGATCCCAAATAATTCCAAGCAACAGAACCAACCTAGCTGGACAAAACAGCAGGTGGTAGGTTGGTAAACAACCTCTGGTTCTGTTTTTCCAACCTGGGAAAACAACAACCAGGTTCAGGCTCTAAAAACAGAACCTGTTTTGTCTTTGCCCAACCAGCCAAATGCTGGTTCCGCTGGTTTCCCCTGGCCCTGTAGCATGCAGATACAGACAAACAACATCCAACCTTCACCTAAATTGTACCCCTATAGTGCCTGCCCTGCTACACTATAGTCAACCAAACAAAACAGTACAAGTTCGAGTTGGATAGAACTGAATCTGTGCAATCAATTCAACCGAACCGCAAAGCTTCCATCTTGGGTTCCTTTGCGAGCTCGTCTTTTCTACTTGTACAGTTCATAGCGCGTACAATGTTGTGCCGAAGCGCACAATGCGCGAGTACCTGCAAATGCTTCAAGCGAAAATTGCGAAAGCAAACAAACACACGAACATTCCATTCACACCCAAATGCATTTACACACGCATACTCGTACAAACAGACGGCAGGCTGTCGTGCAACGTGAATTTGCACCCAACAAATCCCATACTTGTGGTTGAAGCTGCACCAGGAGAAGTTCATCAAGGAGCTGGGGGAGAAGTATGGGATTGAGAATGAGCGCAAGGTTGCAACTCCCCTGCCAGCAGAATTCAAGCTTGTGAAGGCAGCAGTGGATGAAGGGGTTGAAGCCGAGGAGCAGCAGCAATTTCAGTCCTTGGTGGGCAGCCTCTTGTATGCCGCGGTTCATACGAGGCCCGACATCTCTTTCTCGGTTGGGCAGCTGGCTAGGGTGGTGCAGAATCCATCAGAGGAGCAGGTGGATGCAGCTGAGCGTATGGTGAAGTACCTGAACTCTCACCCAAGCATTGGAGTTCAATACTCCGCAGCTGCACAGGTGAAGCAGAAAGGGGTTGAGGTGCTGAAAGAGAAGGGGGAGCAGCTTGGAGAAGGCAAGCTGTTTCTCACTTGCTTTACCGATGCTACGTGGGCTTCTAAGAACGAGGATTCCTCATCTGCGTAGTTGGGGGAGGACCTGTTAGTTTGAGGTCCAAGAAGTAGATGGAGACGGCACTCTCCTCTGTTGAATCAGAGTACATGGCAATGTTCCATGGGGTGAAGGATGTGATTTGGCTGAGGAGGCTGTTAGAGGAGATTGGCCAGGAGCAGAAGGTTGCTACGCCGCTGTTTTGTGATAGCAAGGGGGCTCTTGGGATGGCCAGGAACGCTGTGCTTCATGGGCTGAACAAGCACATGCGTATCAAATGGCACTGGCTGCGTAAGGAGGTGAAGAGGGGGACCGTGAATCCAATCTATATCAAGACTCACCAGCAGCCAGCAGACTTCCTCACCAAGAGGCTTGCGGATGAGCCTCATTGGCGTTGTTTGCGCATGAGTGGAATGAGTATGAATTAGCATGGAATGATGTGGAATGCAGCCGGCAGGCTGAGGGGGAGTGTGTTGGGTGCAAATTCACATTGCACGACATCCTGCCGTCTGTTTGTACCAGTATGCGTGTGCGACTGCATTTGGGTGTGAATGGAATGTTTCTGTATTTGTTTGCTTTCGCATTTTTCGCTTGATGCATTTGCAGGTACTCGCGCAATGTGCGCTTTGGCACAACATTGTACGCACTATGAACAGTGCAAGCAGAAAAGACGAGCTCGCAAAGGAACCCAAGATGGAAGCTTTGGAGTTCGGTTGAATTGATTGCGCAGATTCAGTTCTATCCCACTTGAAATTGTACTGTTTTGTTTGGTTGACTATAGTGTAGCAGGGCAGGCACTATAGGGGTATGATTTAGGTGAAGGTTGGATGTTGTTTGTCTGTATCTGTATTCTACAGGGCCAGGGGAAACCAGCGGAACCAGCATTTGGCTGGTTGGGCAAAGACAAAACAGGTTCTGTTTTTAGGACCTGAACCTGGTTGTTGTTTTCCCAGGTTGGAAAAACAGAACCAGAGGTTGTTTACCAACCTACCACCTGCTGTTTTATCCAGCCAGGTTGGTTCTGTTGCTTGGAATTATTTGGGATCATCCCTGGTTGTTCCCAAGTTGATTCCCAAGGTCCTTGCTAGCTAGAACTATATATTCCTTCTCTGTTTGAACATGAATATATTCAAATTGATTCACACGAATTCATTCCTTGCTGGAATTTCATTTCTACGCGGTGCGACGGCGGAATGCTACCGAGTCAACGCTAGTACGCTAGCACTACGACGCTAGGCCAATGCTGTCCATTTCGTAACTCTGCAATGGCAGAACTTTTCGCGAGGCAACTTTGCTCATTTGAAAGCTCTTAGAATCAGCTTCGATATAGCGAGTTCTCAGTTTAATCCGATCGACGGTCTGCACGGCACGCTGCGCGACGTTCAAGGTATTCTTACTGTTTTGACTAAGTCCCTCTTGATCCCTCTCTCTACAAACTCGGACCCGAGGATAGGGGCTGGTCTTGTACCAAGCACCCAGGGACCCTTGGAGGGCCCGAGGAGAGGTTTTAAGTTGGATAACGTCTTAATAGCCTGAGTTTATTAGGCCATTACACTAACAGCAACTTGGCTCCTTTGAACGCTCTTAGACTGAGCTTCGATATAGAGAGTTCTCAGTATAATCAGATCGATGGTCTGCACGGCACGCTGCGCGACGTTCAAGGTACTCTTGCTGTTTTGACTAAGTCCCTCTTGATCCCACTCTCTACAAACTCGGACCCGAGGATAGGGGCTGATCTTGTACAAAGTACCCAGGCACCCTTGGAGGTGACCCCAAGGAGAGGTTTTATGTTGGATAACGTTCTAATAGCCTGAGTTTATTAGGCCCTTACACCAACATGGACGGTGGTCGAGTCGGTGCGGAAGATGCAGCTGCATATGGGATTGCAGCACCACTGGTGGCACCTCGCCCTGCGGCAGGCCGTCTCGGTGCGCAACTGCCTTAAGCAGTCGGTGTTGCCGCCGAGGACGACGCCACACCAGCTGCTGACCAGCCTGAACTCACGCTGGCGCGGGTGTGGGGCTGCATGGTGCGTTCATGATCCTTGATCAGCAGCGTGGCGGGAAGTTGTCGCCAAAGGCCATATGGAGGCTTCACTTCGGTGTGTCGCCGGAGAGCAAGGGCTGGGTAGTGCTCGACCTCACTGATAACAATGTGGTCACCACGTTGGAGGCCATTATTTATGAGGCGATGTCGCTGGAGGTGTGGAAGTCAGCGTACGGGACGGCGTCGGGACGGACGCGGCCAACCCACCTACTGAATACTCAACGACAACCTTCCTGCTGCTCGCTGAGGTCGGTGAGTTGGATGACAAGGACGTCTAGAACGTCCGCCCTGCTACTCCTCCCCTGGATCCTTCCGTTCCTTCCCCCATAGTCGACTTGAAGAAGCCGAAGCAGTCGTCGGCCACCGGCGATGAAGGGAGAGACTTAGGGCGTCGCGTGTTGCGCCGGCCTGTGGCATCGCTGGCGGCCGACATCATGTTCAACAAGTCGGTGAGAAAACGAAGTCACCGATGACAGAGGAGCAACGTGCTGTGAAGCCAACAGAGGAGATGCCGGCAGAGTCGAAGTCGGCCGAGCAGCCGATTTTGGTGCAGCAGGACGACGAGGGCAGCGAAGCCGGCGACGACGAAGGGGAGCAGTTCCCCGACAGCGACATGGTAGAGATTCAGGTCGACCAGCCTGGACTGTGGCGTTCAGACTGTCAACGAGAGAATGGATGAATGACTAGAACGAAGCAGTACAAGGAAACAGATAGCAAACCTTAAAGGGAGTTGTACCCTCTACAGCATAACCGAGTGCAACACCTAGACAAGACTAACTATAACAATCATAGTTTGACACACCCCCATCATCTCTGCTGCTCACCCTCAGGTCCACCAGCTCCACTAGTGCTTCCACTAGCCTCTACACCACCTCCTCCACCAGCAGGTGCCTCCTCTACACTCGCTCCACCCTCTGCAGCTGCATCATCTCCCTCCCAAACACAAGGGGTAAGGTCCAGCTGCATGGTGATCTGCTCTATCTCCAATGATACCTTGGCCTCCGGCTGTTTTTTCCAACCCCCATATATCAGGCCCTCAACAAACTTTATATCCCAGATGTCAAACAACACACCCTTGCATGGTTCCCACAGCAGCCATCCGTTGCTCTCAGCAGCCAGTCCCAAATGCACACACCAGATTGCACTCGCCCCCAACCTACTTCGATACTTCTTGGGGACGTGGGCGACTGCCATGCAACCGAACACCCTCAGCATGTCCACTGGCGGCTTCCTCCCAAGCCACCTCTCCAACGGCACCCACGAGTCATCACCAACCTTAGTGAGCACCCTGTTCCTAGCCACGGTAGCGTGCCGGACAGCATGGGGCCACATGGAATTGCCCACCCCTGATTCTATGAGCAGCGCCCTAGCTGTCTCCAGAATGGTCCGGTTCGCCCGTTGTGCTACACCGTTGGACTGCGGGGTGTAACCCGTGGTCAGCTCCCTCTAAATGCCCTGCTTCTTCAGCCAGGCCGTCATCTCAGCTCCAAGAAACTCACCACCCCGGTCTGTCCTAATCCGCTTCACCAAAGACTCCGCTTGGTTCTCCACGAATGACAGCCAATCATCTCGCACCATGGAGGCAGCAAGGTCCTTCTGCTGCATCGGGTATGCCCACTTAAGCTTGCTCCAGTCATCCATAATCGTGAGGAAATACCGCTCTCCCTTATGCCCCTGAGCCGGCAGCGGCCCCACAAAGTCCATGTGGACCAGCTCCTAAGGCTTCTTGCTCCTGCCAGCCACGCTATGGAAGGGGAAACGGGTGAATTTTGAGAGCAAACAGATTTCACAGTTGTCATCGGGGTGGCTGTCTGTTCAGATTCAAACCCTTGACGGCTCCATCCTTCTCTAGCTGCTTCAAAAAGGGCATTGCCACATGCCCCAAACGTCGGTGTGCCGTTGCCCAATCGGTCTCGTCAGACCTGGCCGACACTCTAACACCAACCCCTCCAAAGGCATTGCACTCACCCTGGGATGTAGGCTCCTCTATAGCCTGCCCCTCACCGTGTCACGCCAATGCCGGCAGCTGCCATATGGATCTGTACATGTCCTTACTCTCGTGCAGAACCCAAAGTACCAGATTGCCCAGCTGCCCCTTGTAAGTGCGTGCCCCATCCGTGCTAGTACTCACCCCAGCCTTGGCAAGCTTACGGAGGGAAATCAGATTTGCCTTAAGGTCAGGGACGAGCAGAACGTCGTGCAGCACCACCGGCTTGCCATCCACTCCCTTAAACGCAGCTCGTCCCGCACCAGCCACTTTCAACGCGTGTCCAGAGGCAGAGCACACCTCGTTGATCGGTGCAGCGCGTAGGTCGTCAAGCAGCTCCTTAGGCGACGTCATCGTCCACGCGGCGCCCGTGTCCAACACCCAAAAGTCCAGGGGGTGCAGCTCTGTTCCTACCTTGGCAGAGCCGTCTCCGTGCTCTGACCTGTAAGAACTGGCCCGCGGCGCGCTCCTTCTTCTTCTTAGCACCGCTGTTACCTTTCAGGTTGTCGTCAGACGAATCAGCGACCATGTTCGCGCCGTTTTTATGGTTCCTCCGCGCGCCGCCATCCTGGTGACGATTCTGGGGGGACCAACCTTCGGGTTTCTTATAATACAATAACAAGGGATGCCCCTCCTCACAATATCAGCAACTCCCTTTCATTTTGCCACCAGCACCCGACTTGCCCCCACGTCCAGATTTCGCACCACGACCCCAACCGGTACCTCCCTGTTGGTCGTTGGAGTCGTCGTCCTTCTTTGTACCGCGTCTAGCACCACCGAAGCTACGTCCTCTGCCACGTCGGCTCCCTTGCATCCCGTAGCCGCTGCTGGCGTCGACTCCACCCCTCAGTTGGCGGCGACGGAAGTCCTCCTCCAGAATCTTCGTCCGCACCCACTCGAGCGTCCACAAGCTCTGGTTCTGCGGCAGGCTCAATCCGCTCGTGAATTGAAGCCACGATTCTGGCAGCAGCAAGAGCTTCTTCAAGCACTTGGTCTGCTCCGGGTAGGTGATTCCCGGGGTCGCCATCATCGAATAGAGGTCGCGCATCTTGTCTAGGACAGGTTGCACCGGCTCTCCCTCGCTCAGGCGCAACGCGGTCAGCTCCCTCTCCAGCATCAACGTTGCGACAACGAAGGTTGGGGCGTGCAGCTCCTTCAACACGGTCCATGCCTTTGGACCGCATTTATCCTCCGACAGCAGCTGTATGACGTGGTGTCGCTTGTTCCGCTCCAAACCCTGCGACATTAAGTAGTGGCCAGCCGAGGAGCACTTGTCCCATTCTTCCTGTAGCGCGGGGTCACTCGGTCTAGGCTCCTCCCCAATCATTTGTTTCAGCGATCCAATCTGACGGAAATATAATTGCATTTTCCAGGCACAATTATCATAGCCCTCACCATTGAACTTCTCGACGGTGAAGTTCTTCAGCACCTTATAGATGAACGAGCCCTGGTTTGTTTGCGCTCCCCTTGGCGCCGAAACACCAGAATCTTGGCTGCCGCTACAATCTTGGGCTGAATATTCACCAACTGTCAAGATAGCAAATAACTTAGGAGATTAGGTTTAGTCATGGTGAGCATAGCTTGGGTGTCGAGAGAGTTGAGGCAAAGAGATAAGTCGAGAAACGATGGGTTCACTATAGAAAGTTAGAAACATCTATGCAAGGAAAAAAGAGGTGCACCACCAAACAAGTTAAGAACTATATTATGTCTACACTACAGGCAGTTATAATATAATGCAAGTAATTATATTCCGACACATCCCCTAACTGCCTGCAGAGAAGAACCACGTGCAAAACACCTCCTGAAGGGATACACCAGGCGCAACGGAGGAAGGAGAGGGCAAGTGAAGAGGAGGAGGGACCATGAGAGGAGAGGAGGTGGAAGGTGGCGGCTGAAGCTGCTGCACACGGACAAATGGAGCAACTAGCACACTGGCAAATGGAGCAACTGGCACACAGGCAACTGGAGTAACTGGCTCTGCGGCTAAGCGAGCGGCAGGAGCAACTGATGTTGGATAAGGGCCTAATAACTCAGGATATTAAGACGTTATCCAACTTAAAACCTCTCCTCGGGGTCACCTCCAAGGGTCCCTGGGTGCTTGGTACAAGACCAGCTCCTATCCCCTCTACAAACTCGGACCCGAGGATAGGAGCTGGTCTTGTACCAAGCACCCAAGGACCCTTGGAGGTGACCCCGAGGAGAGGTTTTAAGTTGGATAACGTCTTAATAGCCTGAGTTTATTAGGCCCTTACACTAACAAGCTGGTATCAGAGCTGCGTTATAGTGATCCTCGTTATAGGTAGCTATGGCGGGAAATACCTCGGCGGGAGCTGGTGAATCTTCAGCCCAAGATCGTAGCGGCAGCCAGGATTCTGGTGTTTCGCCGCCAAGGGGAGCGCAAACAAACCAGGGCTCGCTGATCAACGAGGTGCTCAACAAATTCACCGTCGAGAAGTTCAATGGTGAAGGCTATGATGATTGGGCCTGGAAAATGCAACTTACTTCCGTCAGATTGGTTTGCTGAAACTAATGATTGGGGAGAAGCCTAGAGCGAGTGACCCCGCGCTGCAGGAATATTGGGACGAGCGCGCCTCGGCTGGCTACTACTTGATGTCGCAGAGTTTGGAGCTGAACCAGCGTTACCACGTCATGCACCTGCTGCCGGAGGTTGAATGCGGTCCGAAGGTGTGGACCGTGTTGAAGGAGCTGCACGCCCCGACCTCCGTTGTGACAACGTTGCCGGCGTTGGCGTGGCACGAAGGGGGGCAGGCTGGAGAGGGGTCTGCATCCCAGGGGGAGTGCAACGCCGTTGGAGGGGTTGGTGTGAAAGTGTCGGCCAGATCTGGGGAGACAGATTGGGCAACGGCACACCGACGCTTGGGGCATGTTGCAATGCCCTTGTTGAAGCAGCTAGAGAAGGATGGAGGCATCAAGGGTTTGAAGCTGAACGGACAGCCACCCGATGACAACTGTGAAATCTGTTTGCTCTCCGAATTCACCCGTTTCCCCTTTCATAGCGTGACTGGCAAGAGCAAGAAGCCTTTGGAGCTGGTTCACATGGACTTGGTGGGGCTGCTGCCGGTGCAAGGGCACAAGGGGGAGCGGTATTTCCTAACCATTGTGGATGATTGGAGCAGACTCATGTGGGCGTATCCGCTGAAGCAAAAGGACCACGCCGCCTCTACGATACAGGAATATTGGCTGCCATTCATGGAGAAGCAAGCGGAGTGTGTGGTGAAGCGGATTAGGACAGACCGGGGTGGTGAGTTCCTTGGAGCTGAGTTGACGGCTTGGATCAAGAAGCAGGGCATTCAGAGGGAGCTGACCACGGCTTACACCCCGCAGTCCGACGGTGTAGCAGAACGGGCGAACTGGACCATTCTGGAGACAGCTAAGGCGCTGCTCATAGAATCAGGGGTGGGAAATTCGATGTGGCCCCATGCTGTCCGACACGCTACCGTGGCTAGGAACAGGGTGCTCATTAAGGTTGGTGATGACTCGTGGGTGCCGTTGGAGAGGTGGCTTGGGAGGAAGCCGCCGGTGGACATGCTGAGGGTGTTCGGTTGCATGGCAGTCGCCCACGTCCCCAAAAAGTATCGAAGTAAGTTGGGGCCGAGAGCAATCTGGTGTGTGCATTTGGGACTGGCTGCTGAGAGCAAGGGATGGCTCCTGTGGGAACCATCCAAGGGCGTGTTGTTTGATAGCAGGGATGTGAAGTTTGTTGAGGGCATGATGTATGGGGGCTGGAAAAAACAGCCGGAGACTAAGGTGTCCCAGCAGATGGAGCAGATCACCATGCAGCTGGACGTGACTCCTAGTGTGTGGGAGGAGGGAGAGGAGGCAGCTGTAGAAGGTGGTGATGGAGAGAAGGTGCAGGAGGCACCTGCTGGTGGAGGAGATGATGTAGAGACTAGTGATAGCACCAAGGAAGCTGCTGGATCTGAGGGAGGAGAACAGCAGCAGGGAAATACTAAGGTTCCTGCGCTACCATCAAGGAGGAAGCCGAAGGGTGTCGTTATGAGGGGATGGGAGACACCCGTCTCCAGGCCAGGACGTACCCGTATGGCCACTATAAAGCTGACTGCAGGAGCTGATGTAGCAGAGCAGCAGCTTGGGAATGAGGAGGCATTCCTGATTCTAGCGCATGGCTATGACCCGGATGAGGAGGATGAACCTGCCTACTGTTTTCATGCCCCTGCACCAGAGGAACCAGCAAGCATGGAGGAGGCATTAGCTGGACCAGATAGGGAGATGTGGCTGGTTTCTAGGGATGCTGAGTACCAAAGCTTGCTAGAGAATGGGACATGGGATCTGGTGGTGCTGCCCGAGGGGAAAAAAGCCGTACAGTGCAAGTGGGTGCTAAGGATCAAGACCAATGTCAAAGGACAGGTCACCATCTACAAGAGTAGGCTGGTGGCTAAGGGGTTTATGCAGAAGGAGAAGCAGGACTTCAATGAGATCTTTGCTCCCACTGCCAAACCCCCTACCCTCCGTGTCTTGTTGGCAGATGCAGCTGTTAGTGGGAAATTCATCATTCACATGGATATATCAACGGCATTCCTCAATGGGATTTTAGAGGAGGATGTGTACATGACGCAGCCACCTGGGTATGAGGATGGTACGGGCAGGGTGTGCAAGCTGAAAAAGTCCATCTACGGCTTGAAGCAGGCGCCACGCTGCTGGTACCAGAAGTTGGCAGCTGTTTTAGAGGAGATGGGATTCAGGACCAGCAGTTGTGATGAGAGCCTCTTTCTCAAGGGGGAGGGGGAGAAGCTGGTGCTGTTTCTGGTCTACGTGGACGACATTCTTCTCTTCAGCAGCAGCATGAAGGAGATCCAGAAAGTGCAAGACCCTTGGGGAGGTAAAGTACTACCTCGGAATGCACGTGGAGAAGGATCTGGATCACAGGTGGTTGAAGCTGCACCAGGAGAAGTTCATCAAGGAGCTGGGGGAGAAGTATGGGATTGAGAATGAGCGCAAGGTTGCAACTCCCCTGCCAGCAGAATTCAAGCTTGTGAAGGCAGCAGAGGATGAAGGGGTTGAAGCCGAGGAGCAGCAGCAATTTCAGTCCTTGGTGAGCAGCCTCTTGTATGCCGCGGTTTATACGAGGCCCGACATCTCTTTCTCGGTTGGGCAGCTGGCTAGGGTGGTGCAGAATCCATCAGAGGAGCAGGTGGATGCAGCTGAGCGTGTGGTGAAGTACCTGAACTCTCACCCAAGCATTGGAGTTCAATACTCCGCATCTGCACAGGTGAAGCAGAAAGGGGTTGAGGTGCTGAAAGAGAAGGGGGAGCGGCTTGGAGAAGGCAAGCAGTTTCTCACTTGCTTTACCGATGCTACGTGGGCTTCTAAGAACGAGGATTCCTTATCTGTGGGAGGATACATCTGCGTAGTTGGGGAGGACCTGTTAGTTTGAGGTCCAAGAAGTAGATGGAGACGGCACTCTCCTCTGTTGAATCAGAGTACATGGCAATGTTCCATGGGGTGAAGGAGGTGATTTGGCTGAGGAGGCTGTTAGAGGAGATTGGCCAGGAGCAAAATGTTGCTACGCCGCTGTTTTGTGATAGCAAGGGGGCTCTTGGGATGGCCAGGAACGCTGTGCTTCATGGGCTGAACAAGCACATGCGTATCAAATGGCACTGGCTGCGTAAGGAGGTGAAGAGGGGGACCGTGAATCCAATCTATATCAAGACTCACCAGCAGCCAGCAGACTTCCTCACCAAGAGGCTTGCGGATGAGCCTCATTGGCATTGTGTGCGCATGAATGGAATGAGCATGAACTAGCATGGAATGATGTGGAATGCAGCCGGCAGGCTGAGGGGGAGTGTGTTGGGTGCAAATTCACATTGCACGACATCCTGCCGTCTGTTTGTACGAGTATGCGTGTGCGACTGCATTTGGGTGTGAATGGAATGTTTCTGTATTTGTTTGCTTTCGCATTTTTCGCTTGATGCATTTGCAGGTACTCGCGCAATGTGCGCTTTGGCACAACATTGTACGCACTATGAACAGTGCAAGCAGAAAAGACGAGCTCGCAAAGGAACCCAAGATGGAAGCTTTGGAGTTCGGTTGAATTGATTGCGCAGATTCAGTTCTATCCCACTTGAAATTGTACTGTTTTGTTTGGTTGACTATAGTGTAGCAGGGCAGGCACTATAGGGGTATGATTTAGGTGAAGGTTGGATGTTGTTTGTCTGTATCTGTATTCTACAGGGCCAGGGGAAACCAGCGGAACCAGCATTTGGCTGGTTGGGCAAAGACAAAACAGGTTCTGTTTTTAGGACCTGAACCTGGTTGTTGTTTTCCCAGGTTGGAAAAACAGAACCAGAGGTTGTTTACCAACCTACCACCTGCTGTTTTATCCAGCCAGGTTGGTTCTGTTGCTTGGAATTATTTGGGATCATCCCTGGTTGTTCCCAAGTTGATTCCCAAGGTCCTTGCTAGCTAGAACTATATATTCCTTCTCTGTTTGAACATGAATATATTCAAATTGATTCACACGAATTCATTCCTTGCTGGAATTTCATTTCTACGCGGTGCGACGGCGGAATGCTACCGAGTCAACGCTAGTACGCTAGCACTACGACGCTAGGCCAATGCTGTCCATTTCGTAACTCTGCAATGGCAGAACTTTTCGCGAGGCAACTTTGCTCATTTGAAAGCTCTTAGAATCAGCTTCGATATAGCGAGTTCTCAGTTTAATCCGATCGACGGTCTGCACGGCACGCTGCGCGACGTTCAAGGTATTCTTACTGTTTTGACTAAGTCCCTCTTGATCCCTCTCTCTACAAACTCGGACCCGAGGATAGGGGCTGGTCTTGTACCAAGCACCCAGGGACCCTTGGAGGGCCCGAGGAGAGGTTTTAAGTTGGATAACGTCTTAATAGCCTGAGTTTATTAGGCCATTACACTAACAGCAACTTGGCTCCTTTGAACGCTCTTAGACTGAGCTTCGATATAGAGAGTTCTCAGTATAATCAGATCGATGGTCTGCACGGCACGCTGCGCGACGTTCAAGGTACTCTTGCTGTTTTGACTAAGTCCCTCTTGATCCCACTCTCTACAAACTCGGACCCGAGGATAGGGGCTGATCTTGTACAAAGTACCCAGGCACCCTTGGAGGTGACCCCAAGGAGAGGTTTTATGTTGGATAACGTTCTAATAGCCTGAGTTTATTAGGCCCTTACACCAACATGGACGGTGGTCGAGTCGGTGCGGAAGATGCAGCTGCATATGGGATTGCAGCACCACTGGTGGCACCTCGCCCTGCGGCAGGCCGTCTCGGTGCGCAACTGCCTTAAGCAGTCGGTGTTGCCGCCGAGGACGACGCCACACCAGCTGCTGACCAGCCTGAACTCACGCTGGCGCGGGTGTGGGGCTGCATGGTGCGTTCATGATCCTTGATCAGCAGCGTGGCGGGAAGTTGTCGCCAAAGGCCATATGGAGGCTTCACTTCGGTGTGTCGCCGGAGAGCAAGGGCTGGGTAGTGCTCGACCTCACTGATAACAATGTGGTCACCACGTTGGAGGCCATTATTTATGAGGCGATGTCGCTGGAGGTGTGGAAGTCAGCGTACGGGACGGCGTCGGGACGGACGCGGCCAACCCACCTACTGAATACTCAACGACAACCTTCCTGCTGCTCGCTGAGGTCGGTGAGTTGGATGACAAGGACGTCTAGAACGTCCGCCCTGCTACTCCTCCCCTGGATCCTTCCGTTCCTTCCCCCATAGTCGACTTGAAGAAGCCGAAGCAGTCGTCGGCCACCGGCGATGAAGGGAGAGACTTAGGGCGTCGCGTGTTGCGCCGGCCTGTGGCATCGCTGGCGGCCGACATCATGTTCAACAAGTCGGTGAGAAAACGAAGTCACCGATGACAGAGGAGCAACGTGCTGTGAAGCCAACAGAGGAGATGCCGGCAGAGTCGAAGTCGGCCGAGCAGCCGATTTTGGTGCAGCAGGACGACGAGGGCAGCGAAGCCGGCGACGACGAAGGGGAGCAGTTCCCCGACAGCGACATGGTAGAGATTCAGGTCGACCAGCCTGGACTGTGGCGTTCAGACTGTCAACGAGAGAATGGATGAATGACTAGAACGAAGCAGTACAAGGAAACAGATAGCAAACCTTAAAGGGAGTTGTACCCTCTACAGCATAACCGAGTGCAACACCTAGACAAGACTAACTATAACAATCATAGTTTGACACACCCCCATCATCTCTGCTGCTCACCCTCAGGTCCACCAGCTCCACTAGTGCTTCCACTAGCCTCTACACCACCTCCTCCACCAGCAGGTGCCTCCTCTACACTCGCTCCACCCTCTGCAGCTGCATCATCTCCCTCCCAAACACAAGGGGTAAGGTCCAGCTGCATGGTGATCTGCTCTATCTCCAATGATACCTTGGCCTCCGGCTGTTTTTTCCAACCCCCATATATCAGGCCCTCAACAAACTTTATATCCCAGATGTCAAACAACACACCCTTGCATGGTTCCCACAGCAGCCATCCGTTGCTCTCAGCAGCCAGTCCCAAATGCACACACCAGATTGCACTCGCCCCCAACCTACTTCGATACTTCTTGGGGACGTGGGCGACTGCCATGCAACCGAACACCCTCAGCATGTCCACTGGCGGCTTCCTCCCAAGCCACCTCTCCAACGGCACCCACGAGTCATCACCAACCTTAGTGAGCACCCTGTTCCTAGCCACGGTAGCGTGCCGGACAGCATGGGGCCACATGGAATTGCCCACCCCTGATTCTATGAGCAGCGCCCTAGCTGTCTCCAGAATGGTCCGGTTCGCCCGTTGTGCTACACCGTTGGACTGCGGGGTGTAACCCGTGGTCAGCTCCCTCTAAATGCCCTGCTTCTTCAGCCAGGCCGTCATCTCAGCTCCAAGAAACTCACCACCCCGGTCTGTCCTAATCCGCTTCACCAAAGACTCCGCTTGGTTCTCCACGAATGACAGCCAATCATCTCGCACCATGGAGGCAGCAAGGTCCTTCTGCTGCATCGGGTATGCCCACTTAAGCTTGCTCCAGTCATCCATAATCGTGAGGAAATACCGCTCTCCCTTATGCCCCTGAGCCGGCAGCGGCCCCACAAAGTCCATGTGGACCAGCTCCTAAGGCTTCTTGCTCCTGCCAGCCACGCTATGGAAGGGGAAACGGGTGAATTTTGAGAGCAAACAGATTTCACAGTTGTCATCGGGGTGGCTGTCTGTTCAGATTCAAACCCTTGACGGCTCCATCCTTCTCTAGCTGCTTCAAAAAGGGCATTGCCACATGCCCCAAACGTCGGTGTGCCGTTGCCCAATCGGTCTCGTCAGACCTGGCCGACACTCTAACACCAACCCCTCCAAAGGCATTGCACTCACCCTGGGATGTAGGCTCCTCTATAGCCTGCCCCTCACCGTGTCACGCCAATGCCGGCAGCTGCCATATGGATCTGTACATGTCCTTACTCTCGTGCAGAACCCAAAGTACCAGATTGCCCAGCTGCCCCTTGTAAGTGCGTGCCCCATCCGTGCTAGTACTCACCCCAGCCTTGGCAAGCTTACGGAGGGAAATCAGATTTGCCTTAAGGTCAGGGACGAGCAGAACGTCGTGCAGCACCACCGGCTTGCCATCCACTCCCTTAAACGCAGCTCGTCCCGCACCAGCCACTTTCAACGCGTGTCCAGAGGCAGAGCACACCTCGTTGATCGGTGCAGCGCGTAGGTCGTCAAGCAGCTCCTTAGGCGACGTCATCGTCCACGCGGCGCCCGTGTCCAACACCCAAAAGTCCAGGGGGTGCAGCTCTGTTCCTACCTTGGCAGAGCCGTCTCCGTGCTCTGACCTGTAAGAACTGGCCCGCGGCGCGCTCCTTCTTCTTCTTAGCACCGCTGTTACCTTTCAGGTTGTCGTCAGACGAATCAGCGACCATGTTCGCGCCGTTTTTATGGTTCCTCCGCGCGCCGCCATCCTGGTGACGATTCTGGGGGGACCAACCTTCGGGTTTCTTATAATACAATAACAAGGGATGCCCCTCCTCACAATATCAGCAACTCCCTTTCATTTTGCCACCAGCACCCGACTTGCCCCCACGTCCAGATTTCGCACCACGACCCCAACCGGTACCTCCCTGTTGGTCGTTGGAGTCGTCGTCCTTCTTTGTACCGCGTCTAGCACCACCGAAGCTACGTCCTCTGCCACGTCGGCTCCCTTGCATCCCGTAGCCGCTGCTGGCGTCGACTCCACCCCTCAGTTGGCGGCGACGGAAGTCCTCCTCCAGAATCTTCGTCCGCACCCACTCGAGCGTCCACAAGCTCTGGTTCTGCGGCAGGCTCAATCCGCTCGTGAATTGAAGCCACGATTCTGGCAGCAGCAAGAGCTTCTTCAAGCACTTGGTCTGCTCCGGGTAGGTGATTCCCGGGGTCGCCATCATCGAATAGAGGTCGCGCATCTTGTCTAGGACAGGTTGCACCGGCTCTCCCTCGCTCAGGCGCAACGCGGTCAGCTCCCTCTCCAGCATCAACGTTGCGACAACGAAGGTTGGGGCGTGCAGCTCCTTCAACACGGTCCATGCCTTTGGACCGCATTTATCCTCCGACAGCAGCTGTATGACGTGGTGTCGCTTGTTCCGCTCCAAACCCTGCGACATTAAGTAGTGGCCAGCCGAGGAGCACTTGTCCCATTCTTCCTGTAGCGCGGGGTCACTCGGTCTAGGCTCCTCCCCAATCATTTGTTTCAGCGATCCAATCTGACGGAAATATAATTGCATTTTCCAGGCACAATTATCATAGCCCTCACCATTGAACTTCTCGACGGTGAAGTTCTTCAGCACCTTATAGATGAACGAGCCCTGGTTTGTTTGCGCTCCCCTTGGCGCCGAAACACCAGAATCTTGGCTGCCGCTACAATCTTGGGCTGAATATTCACCAACTGTCAAGATAGCAAATAACTTAGGAGATTAGGTTTAGTCATGGTGAGCATAGCTTGGGTGTCGAGAGAGTTGAGGCAAAGAGATAAGTCGAGAAACGATGGGTTCACTATAGAAAGTTAGAAACATCTATGCAAGGAAAAAAGAGGTGCACCACCAAACAAGTTAAGAACTATATTATGTCTACACTACAGGCAGTTATAATATAATGCAAGTAATTATATTCCGACACATCCCCTAACTGCCTGCAGAGAAGAACCACGTGCAAAACACCTCCTGAAGGGATACACCAGGCGCAACGGAGGAAGGAGAGGGCAAGTGAAGAGGAGGAGGGACCATGAGAGGAGAGGAGGTGGAAGGTGGCGGCTGAAGCTGCTGCACACGGACAAATGGAGCAACTAGCACACTGGCAAATGGAGCAACTGGCACACAGGCAACTGGAGTAACTGGCTCTGCGGCTAAGCGAGCGGCAGGAGCAACTGATGTTGGATAAGGGCCTAATAACTCAGGATATTAAGACGTTATCCAACTTAAAACCTCTCCTCGGGGTCACCTCCAAGGGTCCCTGGGTGCTTGGTACAAGACCAGCTCCTATCCCCTCTACAAACTCGGACCCGAGGATAGGAGCTGGTCTTGTACCAAGCACCCAAGGACCCTTGGAGGTGACCCCGAGGAGAGGTTTTAAGTTGGATAACGTCTTAATAGCCTGAGTTTATTAGGCCCTTACACTAACAAGCTGGTATCAGAGCTGCGTTATAGTGATCCTCGTTATAGGTAGCTATGGCGGGAAATACCTCGGCGGGAGCTGGTGAATCTTCAGCCCAAGATCGTAGCGGCAGCCAGGATTCTGGTGTTTCGCCGCCAAGGGGAGCGCAAACAAACCAGGGCTCGCTGATCAACGAGGTGCTCAACAAATTCACCGTCGAGAAGTTCAATGGTGAAGGCTATGATGATTGGGCCTGGAAAATGCAACTTACTTCCGTCAGATTGGTTTGCTGAAACTAATGATTGGGGAGAAGCCTAGAGCGAGTGACCCCGCGCTGCAGGAATATTGGGACGAGCGCGCCTCGGCTGGCTACTACTTGATGTCGCAGAGTTTGGAGCTGAACCAGCGTTACCACGTCATGCACCTGCTGCCGGAGGTTGAATGCGGTCCGAAGGTGTGGACCGTGTTGAAGGAGCTGCACGCCCCGACCTCCGTTGTGACAACGTTGCCGGCGTTGGCGTGGCACGAAGGGGGGCAGGCTGGAGAGGGGTCTGCATCCCAGGGGGAGTGCAACGCCGTTGGAGGGGTTGGTGTGAAAGTGTCGGCCAGATCTGGGGAGACAGATTGGGCAACGGCACACCGACGCTTGGGGCATGTTGCAATGCCCTTGTTGAAGCAGCTAGAGAAGGATGGAGGCATCAAGGGTTTGAAGCTGAACGGACAGCCACCCGATGACAACTGTGAAATCTGTTTGCTCTCCGAATTCACCCGTTTCCCCTTTCATAGCGTGACTGGCAAGAGCAAGAAGCCTTTGGAGCTGGTTCACATGGACTTGGTGGGGCTGCTGCCGGTGCAAGGGCACAAGGGGGAGCGGTATTTCCTAACCATTGTGGATGATTGGAGCAGACTCATGTGGGCGTATCCGCTGAAGCAAAAGGACCACGCCGCCTCTACGATACAGGAATATTGGCTGCCATTCATGGAGAAGCAAGCGGAGTGTGTGGTGAAGCGGATTAGGACAGACCGGGGTGGTGAGTTCCTTGGAGCTGAGTTGACGGCTTGGATCAAGAAGCAGGGCATTCAGAGGGAGCTGACCACGGCTTACACCCCGCAGTCCGACGGTGTAGCAGAACGGGCGAACTGGACCATTCTGGAGACAGCTAAGGCGCTGCTCATAGAATCAGGGGTGGGAAATTCGATGTGGCCCCATGCTGTCCGACACGCTACCGTGGCTAGGAACAGGGTGCTCATTAAGGTTGGTGATGACTCGTGGGTGCCGTTGGAGAGGTGGCTTGGGAGGAAGCCGCCGGTGGACATGCTGAGGGTGTTCGGTTGCATGGCAGTCGCCCACGTCCCCAAAAAGTATCGAAGTAAGTTGGGGCCGAGAGCAATCTGGTGTGTGCATTTGGGACTGGCTGCTGAGAGCAAGGGATGGCTCCTGTGGGAACCATCCAAGGGCGTGTTGTTTGATAGCAGGGATGTGAAGTTTGTTGAGGGCATGATGTATGGGGGCTGGAAAAAACAGCCGGAGACTAAGGTGTCCCAGCAGATGGAGCAGATCACCATGCAGCTGGACGTGACTCCTAGTGTGTGGGAGGAGGGAGAGGAGGCAGCTGTAGAAGGTGGTGATGGAGAGAAGGTGCAGGAGGCACCTGCTGGTGGAGGAGATGATGTAGAGACTAGTGATAGCACCAAGGAAGCTGCTGGATCTGAGGGAGGAGAACAGCAGCAGGGAAATACTAAGGTTCCTGCGCTACCATCAAGGAGGAAGCCGAAGGGTGTCGTTATGAGGGGATGGGAGACACCCGTCTCCAGGCCAGGACGTACCCGTATGGCCACTATAAAGCTGACTGCAGGAGCTGATGTAGCAGAGCAGCAGCTTGGGAATGAGGAGGCATTCCTGATTCTAGCGCATGGCTATGACCCGGATGAGGAGGATGAACCTGCCTACTGTTTTCATGCCCCTGCACCAGAGGAACCAGCAAGCATGGAGGAGGCATTAGCTGGACCAGATAGGGAGATGTGGCTGGTTTCTAGGGATGCTGAGTACCAAAGCTTGCTAGAGAATGGGACATGGGATCTGGTGGTGCTGCCCGAGGGGAAAAAAGCCGTACAGTGCAAGTGGGTGCTAAGGATCAAGACCAATGTCAAAGGACAGGTCACCATCTACAAGAGTAGGCTGGTGGCTAAGGGGTTTATGCAGAAGGAGAAGCAGGACTTCAATGAGATCTTTGCTCCCACTGCCAAACCCCCTACCCTCCGTGTCTTGTTGGCAGATGCAGCTGTTAGTGGGAAATTCATCATTCACATGGATATATCAACGGCATTCCTCAATGGGATTTTAGAGGAGGATGTGTACATGACGCAGCCACCTGGGTATGAGGATGGTACGGGCAGGGTGTGCAAGCTGAAAAAGTCCATCTACGGCTTGAAGCAGGCGCCACGCTGCTGGTACCAGAAGTTGGCAGCTGTTTTAGAGGAGATGGGATTCAGGACCAGCAGTTGTGATGAGAGCCTCTTTCTCAAGGGGGAGGGGGAGAAGCTGGTGCTGTTTCTGGTCTACGTGGACGACATTCTTCTCTTCAGCAGCAGCATGAAGGAGATCCAGAAAGTGCAAGACCCTTGGGGAGGTAAAGTACTACCTCGGAATGCACGTGGAGAAGGATCTGGATCACAGGTGGTTGAAGCTGCACCAGGAGAAGTTCATCAAGGAGCTGGGGGAGAAGTATGGGATTGAGAATGAGCGCAAGGTTGCAACTCCCCTGCCAGCAGAATTCAAGCTTGTGAAGGCAGCAGAGGATGAAGGGGTTGAAGCCGAGGAGCAGCAGCAATTTCAGTCCTTGGTGAGCAGCCTCTTGTATGCCGCGGTTTATACGAGGCCCGACATCTCTTTCTCGGTTGGGCAGCTGGCTAGGGTGGTGCAGAATCCATCAGAGGAGCAGGTGGATGCAGCTGAGCGTGTGGTGAAGTACCTGAACTCTCACCCAAGCATTGGAGTTCAATACTCCGCATCTGCACAGGTGAAGCAGAAAGGGGTTGAGGTGCTGAAAGAGAAGGGGGAGCGGCTTGGAGAAGGCAAGCAGTTTCTCACTTGCTTTACCGATGCTACGTGGGCTTCTAAGAACGAGGATTCCTTATCTGTGGGAGGATACATCTGCGTAGTTGGGGAGGACCTGTTAGTTTGAGGTCCAAGAAGTAGATGGAGACGGCACTCTCCTCTGTTGAATCAGAGTACATGGCAATGTTCCATGGGGTGAAGGAGGTGATTTGGCTGAGGAGGCTGTTAGAGGAGATTGGCCAGGAGCAAAATGTTGCTACGCCGCTGTTTTGTGATAGCAAGGGGGCTCTTGGGATGGCCAGGAACGCTGTGCTTCATGGGCTGAACAAGCACATGCGTATCAAATGGCACTGGCTGCGTAAGGAGGTGAAGAGGGGGACCGTGAATCCAATCTATATCAAGACTCACCAGCAGCCAGCAGACTTCCTCACCAAGAGGCTTGCGGATGAGCCTCATTGGCATTGTGTGCGCATGAATGGAATGAGCATGAACTAGCATGGAATGATGTGGAATGCAGCCGGCAGGCTGAGGGGGAGTGTGTTGGGTGCAAATTCACATTGCACGACATCCTGCCGTCTGTTTGTACGAGTATGCGTGTGCCTGCATTTGGGTGTGAATGGAATGTTTGTGTATTTGTTTGTTTTCACAATTTTCGCTTGATGCATTTGCAGGTACTCGCGCAATGTGCGCTTCCGCACAACATTGTACGCACTATGAACAGTGCAAGCAGAAAAGACGAGCTCGCAAAGGAACCCAAGATGGAAGCTTTGGAGTTCGGTTGAATTGATTGCGCAGATTCAGTTCTATCCAACTTGAAATTGTACTGTTTTGTTTGGTTGACTATAGTGTAGCAGGGCAGGCACTATAGGGGTATGATTTAGGTGAAGGTTGGATGTTGTTTGTCTGTATCTGCATGCTACAGGGCCAGGGGAAACAAGCGGAACCAGTATTTGGCTGGTTGGGCAAAGACAAAACAGGTTCTGTTTTTAGGACCTGAACCTGGTTGTTGTTTTCCCAGGTTGGAAAAACAGAACCAGAGGTTGTTTACCAACCTACCACCTGCTGTTTTGTCCAGCCAGGTTGGTTCTGTTGCTTGGAATTATTTGGGATCATCCCTGGTTGTTCCCAAGTTGATTCCCAAGGTCCTTGCTAGCTAGAACTATATATTCCTTCTCTGTTTGTACATGAATATATTCAAATTGATTCACACAAATTCATTCCTTGCTGGAATTTCATTTCTACGCGGTGCGACAGCGGAATGCTACCGAGTCAACGCTAGTACGCTAGCACTACGACGCTAGGCCAATGCTGTCCATTTCGTAACTCTGCAATGGCAGAACTTTTCGCGAGGCAACTTTGCTCTTTTGAAAGCTCTTAGAATCAGCTTCGATATAGCGAGTTCTCAGTTTAATCCGATCGACGGTCTGCACGGCACGCTGCGCGACGTTCAAGGTACTCTTGCTGTTTTGACTAAGTTCCTCTTGATCCCTCTCTCTACAAACTCGGACCCGAGGATAGGGGCTGACCTTGTACAAAGTACCCAGGCACCCTTGGAGGTGACCCCAAGGAGAGGTTTTATGTTGGATAACGTTCTAATAGCCTGAGTTTATTAGGCCCTTACACCAACATGGACGGTGGTCGAGTCGGTGCGGAAGATGCAGCTGCATATGGGATTGCAGCACCACTGGTGGCACCTCGCCCTGCGGCAGGCCGTCTGGGTGCGCAACTGCCTTAAGCGGTCGGTGTTGCCGCCGAGGACGACGCCACACCAGCTGCTGACCAGCCTGAACTCACGCTGGCGCGGGTGTGGGGCTGCATGGTGCGTTCATGATCCTTGAGCAGCAGCGTGGCGGGAAGTTGTCGCCAAAGGCCATATGGAGGCTTCACTTCGGTGTGTCGCCGGAGAGCAAGGGCTGGGTAGTGCTCGACCTCACTGATAACAATGTGGTCACCACGTTGGAGGCCATTATTTATGAGGCGATGTCGCTGGAGGTGTGGAAGTCAGCGTACGGGACGGACGCGGCCAACCCACCTACTGAATACTCAACGACAACCTTCCTGCTGCTCGCTGAGGTCGGTGAGTTGGATGACAAGGACGTCTAGAACGTCCGCCCTGCTACTCCTCCCCTGGATCCTTCCGTCCCTTCCCCCATAGTCGACTTGAAGAAGCCGAAGCAGTCGTCGGCCACCGGCGATGAAGGGAGAGACTTAGGGCGTCGCGTGTTGCGCCGGCCTGTGGCATCGCTGGCGGCCGACATGATGTTCAACAAGTCGGTGAGAAAGCGAAGTTACCGATGACAGAGGAGCAACGTGCTGTGAAGCCAACAGAGGAGATGCCGGCAGAGGAGAAGTCGGCCGAGCAGCCGATTTTGGTGCAGCAGGACGACGAGGGCAGCGAAGCCAGCGACGACGAAGGGGAGCAGTTCCCCGACAGCGACATGGTAGAGGTTCAGGTCGACCAGCCTGGACTGTGGCGTTCAGACTGCCAACGAGAGAATGGATGAATGACTAGAACGAAGCAGTAGAAAGAAACAGATAGCAAACCTTAAAGGGGGTTGTACCCTCTACAGCGTAACCGAGTGCAACACCTAGACAAGACTAACTACAACAATCATAGTTTGACACACCCCCATCATCTCTGCTGCTCACCCTTGTTGGGTGCAAATTCACATTGCACGACATCCTGCCGTCTGTTTGTACGAGTATGCGTGTGCGAATGCATTTGGGTGTGAATGGAATGTTCGTGTGTTTGTTTGTTTTCGCAATTTTCGCTTGATGCATTTGCAGGTACTCGCGCAATGTGCGCTTCGGCACAACATTGTACGCGCTATGAACAGTGCAAGCAGAAAGGACGAGCTCGCAAAGGAACCCAAGATGGAAGCTTTGCAGTTCGGTTGAATTGAGTGCGCAAATTCAGTTCTATCCAACTCGAACTTGTACTGTTTTGTTTGGTTGACTATAGTGTAGCAGGGCAGGCACTATAGGGGTACAATTTAGGTGAAGGTTGGATGTTGTTTGTCTGTATCTGCATGCTACAGGGCCAGGGGAAACCAGCGGAACCAGCATTTGGCTGGTTGGGCAAAGACAAAACAGGTTCTGTTTTTAGGACCTGAACCTGGTTGTTGTTTTCCCAGGTTGGAAAAACAGAACCAGAGGTTGTTTACCAACCTACCACCTGCTGTTTTGTCCAGCCAGGTTGGTTCTGTTGCTTGGAATTATTTGGGATCATCCCTGGTTGTTCCCAGGTTGATTCCCAAGGTCCTTGCTAGCTAGAACTATATATTCCTTCTCTGTTTGTACCTGAATATATTAAAATTGATTCAAGCGAATTCCTTCCTTGCTGGAATTTCGTATCCACGCGATTCGACGGCAGAATGCTACCGAGTCAACGCTAGTACGCTAGCACTCCTACGCTAGGCAACGCTGTCCATTTCGTAACTCTGCAATGGCAGAACTTTTCGCGAGGCAACTTGGCTCTTTTGAAAGCTCTTAGAGTGAGCTTCGATATAGCAAGATCTCAGCTTAATCCGATCGACGGTCTGCACGACACGCTGCGCGACATTCAGGGTATTCTTGCTGTTTTGACTAAGTCCCTCTTGATCCCTCTCTCTACAAACTCGGACCCGAGGATAGGGGCTGGTCTTGTACCAAGCACCCAGGGACCCTTGGAGGTGACCCCGAGGAGAGGTTTTAAGTTGGATAACGTCTTAATAGCCTGAGTTTATTAGGCCCTTACACCAACAACCCTCAGGTCCAGCAGCTCCAGTAGTGCTACCACTAGCCTCTACACCACCTCCTCCACCAGCAGGTGCCTCCTCTATACTAGCTCCACCCTCTGCAGCTGCATCATCTCCCTCCCAAACACAAGGGGTAAGGTCCAGCGGCATGGTGATCTGCTCTATCTCCAACGATACCTTGGCCTCCGGCTGTTTTTTCCAACCCCCATATATCAGGCCCTCAACAAACTTTACATCCCAGATGTCAAACAACACTCTCTGCATGGTTCTCACAGCAGCCATCCGTTGCTCTCAGCAGCCAGTCCCAAATGCACACACCAGATTGCACTCGCCCCCAACCTACTTCGATACTTCTTGGGGACGTGGGCGACTGCCATGCAACCGAACACCCTCAGCATGTCCACTGGCGGCTTCCTCCCAAGCCACCTCTCGAACGGCACCCACGATTCATTACCAACCTTAGTGAGCACCCTGTTCCTAGCCACGGTAGCGTGCCGGACAGCATGGGGCCACATGGAATTGCCCACCCCTGATTCTATGAGCAGCGCCCTAGCTTTCTCGCACCATGGAGGCAGCAAGGTCCTTCTGCTGCATCGGGTATGCCCACTTAAGCTTGCTCCAGTCATCCATAATCGTGAGGAAATATCGCTCTCCCTTATGCCCCTGAGCCGGCAGCGGCCCCACAAAGTCCATGTGGACCAGCTCCTAAGGCTTCTTGCTCCTGCCAGCCACGCTATGGAAGGGGAAACGGGTGAATTTTGAGAGCAAACAGATTTCACAGTTGTTATCGGGGTGGCTGTCTGTTCAGCTTCAAACCCTTGACGGCTCCATCCTTCTCTAGCTGCTTCAAAAAGGGCATTGCCACATGCCCCAAACGTCGGTGTGCCGTTGCCCAATCGGTCTCGCCAGACCTGGCCGACACTCTAACACCAACCCCTCCAAAGGCATTGCACTCACCCTGGGATGTAGGCTCCTCTATAGCCTGCCCCCCACCGTGTCACGCCAATGTCGGCAGCTGCCATATGGATCTGTACATGTCCTTACTCTCGTGCAGAACCCAAAGCACCAGATTGCCCAGCTGCCCCTTGTAAGTGCGTGCCCCATCCGTGCTAGTACTCACCCCAGCCTTGGCAAGCTTACGGAGGGAAATCAGATTTGCCTTAAGGTCAGGGACGAGCAGAACGTCGTGCAGCACCACCGGCTTGCCATCCGCTCCCTTAAACGCAGCTTGTCCCGCACCAGCCACTTTCAACGCGTGTCCAGAGGCAGAGCACACCTCGTTGATCGGTGCAGTGCGTAGGTCGTCAAGCAGCTCCTTAGGCGACGTCATCGTCCACGCGGCGCCCGTGTCCAACACCCAAAAGTCCAGGGGGTGCAGCTCTGCTCCTACCTTGGCAGAGCCGTCTCCGTGCTCTGACCTGTAAGAACTGGCCCGCGGCGCGCTCCTTCTTCTTCTTAGCACCGCTGTTACCTTTCAGGTTGTCGTCAGACGAATCAGCGACCATGTTCGCGCCGTTTTTATGGTTCCTCCGCGCGCCGCCATCCTGGTGACGATTCTGGGGGGACCAACCTTCGGGTTTCTTATAATACAATAACAAGGGATGCCCCTCCTCACAATATCAGCAACTCCCTTTCATTTTGCCACCAGCATCCGACTTGCCCCCACGTCCAGATTTCGCACCACGACCCCAACCGGTACCTCCCTGTTGGTCGTTGGAGTCGTCGTCCTTCTTTGTACCGCGTCTAGCACCACCGAAGCCGCTGCTGGTGTCGACTCCACCCCTCAGTTGGCGGCGACGGAAGTCCTCCTCCAGAATCTTCGTCCGCACCCGCTCGAGCGTCCACAAGCTCTGGTTCTGCGGCAGGCTCAATCCGCTCGTGAATTGAAGCCACGATTCTGGCAGCAGCAAGAGCTTCTTCAAGCACTTGGTCTGCTCCGGGTAGGTGATTCCCGGGGTCGCCATCATCGAATAGAGGTCGCGCATCTTGTCTAGGACAGGTTGCACCGGCTCTCCCTCGCTCAGGCGCAACGCGGTCAGCTCCCTCTCCAGCATCAACGTTGCGACAACGAAGGTTGGGGCGTGCAGCTCCTTCAACACGGTCCATGCCTTCGGACCGCATTTATCCTCCGACAGCAGCTGTATGACGTGGTGTCGCTTGTTCCGCTCCAAACCCTGCGACATTAAGTAGTGGCCAGCCGAGGAGCACTTGTCCCATTCTTCCTGTAGCGCGGGGTCACTCGGTCTAGGCTCCTCCCCAATCATTTGTTTCAGCGATCCAATCCGACGGAAATATAATTGCATTTTCCAGGCACAATTATCATAGCCCTCACCATTGAAGTTCTCGACGGTGAAGTTCTTCAGCACCTTATAGATGAACGAGCCCTGGTTTGTTTGCGCTCCCCTTGGCGCCGAAACACCAGAATCTTGGCTGCCGCTACAATCTTGGGCTGAATATTCACCAACTGTCAAGATAGCAAATAACTTAGGAGATTAGGTTTAGTCATGGTGAGCATAGCTTGGGTGTCGAGAGAGTTGAGGCAAAGAGATAAGTCGAGAAACGATGGGTTCACTATAGAAAGTTAGAAACATCTATGCAAGGAAAAAAAAGGTGCACCACCAAACAAGTTAAGAACTATATTATGTCTACACTACAGGCAGTTATAATATAATGCAAGTAATTATATTCCGACACATCCCCTAACTGCCTGCAGAGAAGAACCACGTGCAAAACACCTCCTGAAGGGATACACCAGGCGCAACGGAGGAAGGAGAGGGCAAGTGAAGAGGAGGAGGGACCATGAGAGGAGAGGAGGTGGAAGGTGGCGGCTGAAGCTGCTGCACACGGACAAATGGAGCAACTAGCACACTGGCAAATGGAGCAACTGGCACACATGCAACTGGAGAAACTGGCTCTGCGGCTAAGCGAGCGGCAGGAGCAACTGATGTTGGATAAGGGCCTAATAACTCAGGATATTAAGACGTTATCCAACTTAAAACCTCTCCTCGGGGTCACCTCCAAGGGTCCCTGGGTGCTTGGTACAAGACCAGCTCCTATCCCCTCTACAAACTCGGACCCGAGGATAGGAGCTGGTCTTGTACCAATCACCCAAGGACCCTTGGAGGTGACCCCGAGGAGAGGTTTTAAGTTGGATAACGTCTTAATAGCCTGAGTTTATTAGGCCCTTACACTAACAAGCTGGTATCAGAGCTGCGTTATAGTGATCCTCGTTATAGGTAGCTATGGCGGGAAATACGTCGGCGGGAGCTGGTGAATCTTCAGCCCAAGATCGTAGCGGCAGCCAGGATTCTGGTGTTTCTGTTGGTGTAAGGGCCTAATAAACTCAGGCTATTAAGACGTTATCCAACTTAAAACCTCTCCTCGGGGTCACCTCCAAGGGTCCCTGGGTGCTTGGTACAAGACCAGCCCCTATCCTCGGGTCCGAGTATGTAGAGAGAGGGATCAAGAGGGACTTTGTCAAAACAGCAAGAGTACCTTGAACGTCGCGCAGCGTGCCGTGCAGACCGTCGATCGGATTAGGCTGAGAACTCGCTATATCGAAGCTCACTCTAAGAGCTTTCAAAAGAGCCAAGTTGCCTCGCGAAAAAGTCTGCCATTACGAAGTTATGGCTCGGACAGCGTTTGCCTAGCGTCGTAGTGCTAGTGTACTAGCGTTGACTCGGTAGCATTCCGCCGTCGCACCGCGTAGAAACGAAATTCCAGCAAGGAAGGAATTCGCTTGAATCAATTTCACTATATCCAGGTACAAACAGAGAAGGAATAAATAGTTCTAGCTAGCAAGGACCTTGGGAATCAACCTGGGAACAACCAGGGATGATCCCAAATAATTCCAAGCAACATAACCAACCTGGCTGGACAAAACAGCAGGTGGTAGGTTGGTAAACAACCTCTGGTTCTGTTTTTCCAACCTGGGAAAACAACAACCAGGTTCAGGTCCTAAAAACAGAACCTGTTTTGTCTTTGCCCAACCAGCCAAATGCTGGTTACGCTGGTTTCCCCTAGCCCTGTAGCATGCAGATACAGACAAACAACATCCAACCTTCACCTAAATTGTACCCCTATAGTGCCTGCCCTGCTACACTATAGTCAACCAAACAAAACAGTACAATTTCGAGTTGGATAGAACTGAATCTGCGCAATCAATTCAACCGAACTGCAAAGCGTCCATCTTGGGTTCCTTTGCGAGCTCGTCCTTTCTGCTTGCACTGTTCATAGCGCGTACAATGTTGTGCCGAAGCGCACATTGCGCGAGTACCTGCAAATGCATCAAGCGAAAATTGCGAAAGCAAACATATACACAAATATTCCATTCACACCCAAATGCATTCGCACACGCATACTCGTACAAGCAGACGGCAGGATGTCGTGCAATGTGAATTTGCACCCAACACACTCCCCCTCAGCCTTCCGGCTGCATTCCATATCATTCTATGCTAGTTCATGCTCATTCCACTCATGCGCATACAACGCCAATGAGGCTCATCCGCAAGCCTCTTGGTGAGGAAGTCTGCTGGCTGATGGTGAGTCTTGATATAGATTGGATTCAAGATTCACCTCCTTACGCATTTAGTGCCACTTGATACGCATGTGCTTGTTCAGCCCATGAAGCACAACGTTCCTGGCCATCCCATGAGCCCCTTTGCTATCACAAAACAGCGGTGTAACAACCTTCTGCTCCTGGCCAATCTCTTCTAACAGCCTCCTCAGCCAAATCACCTCCTTCATCCCATGAAACATTGCCATGTACTCTGATTCCACGGAAGAGAGTGCCGTCTCCGTCTGCTTCTTGGACCTCCAACTAACAGGTCCTCCCCCAAATACGCAGATCTATCCTCCCACAGATGAGGAATCCTCCTTCTCAGAAGCCCACGTAGCATCGGTAAAGCAGGTAAGAAACAGCTTGCCTTCTCGAAGCTGCTCCCCCTTCTCTTTCAGCACCTCAACCCCTTTCTGCTTCACCTGTGCAGATGCGGAGTATCGAACTCCAATGCTTGGGTGAGAGTTCAGGTACTTCACCACACGCTCAGCTGCATCCACCTGCTCCTCTGATGGATTCTGCACCACCCTAGCCAGCTGCCCAACCGAGATGTAGATGTCGGGCCTCGTATGAACCGCGGCATACAAGAGGCTGCCCGCCAAGGACTGAAATTGCTGCTGCTCCTCGGCTTCAACCCCTTCATCCTCTGCTGCCTTCACAAGCTTGAATTCTGCTGGCAAGGGAGTTGCAACCTTGCGCTCATTCTCAATCCTATACTGTTAGTGTAAGGGCCTAATAAACTCAGGCTATTAAGACGTTATCCAACTTAAAACCTCTCCTCGGGGTCACCTCCAAGGGTCCCTGGGTGCTTGGTACAAGACCAGCCCCTATCCTCGGGTCCGAGTATGTAGAGAGAGGGATCAAGAGGGACTTTGTCAAAACAGCAAGAGTACCTTGAACGTCGCGCAGCGTGCCGTGCAGACCGTCGATCGGATTAGGCTGAGAACTCGCTATATCGAAGCTCACTCTAAGAGCTTTCAAAAGAGCCAAGTTGCCTCGCGAAAAAGTCTGCCATTACGAAGTTATGGCTCGGACAGCGTTTGCCTAGCGTCGTAGTGCTAGTGTACTAGCGTTGACTCGGTAGCATTCCGCCGTCGCACCGCGTAGAAACGAAATTCCAGCAAGGAAGGAATTCGCTTGAATCAATTTCACTATATCCAGGTACAAACAGAGAAGGAATAAATAGTTCTAGCTAGCAAGGACTTTGGGAATCAACCTGGGAACAACCAGGGATGATCCCAAATAATTCCAAGCAACAGAACCAACCTGGCTGGACAAAACAGCAGGTGGTAGGTTGGTAAACAACCTCTGGTTCTGTTTTTCCAACCTGGGAAAACAACAACCAGGTTCAGGTCCTAAAAACAGAACCTGTTTTGTCTTTGCCCAACCAGCCAAATGCTGGTTCCGCTGGTTTCCCCTAGCCCTGTAGCATGCAGATACAGACAAACAACATCCAACCTTCACCTAAATTGTACCCCTATAGTGCCTGCCCTGCTACACTATAGTCAACCAAACAAAACAGTACAATTTCGAGTTGGATAGAACTGAATCTGCGCAATCAATTCAACCGAACTGCAAAGCGTCCATCTTGGGTTCCTTTGCGAGCTCGTCCTTTCTGCTTGCACTGTTCATAGCGCGTACAATGTTGTGCCGAAGCGCACATTGCGCGAGTACCTGCAAATGCATCAAGCGAAAATTGCGAAAGCAAACATATACACAAATATTCCATTCACACCCAAATGCATTCGCACACGCATACTCGTACAAGCAGACGGCAGGATGTCGTGCAATGTGAATTTGCACCCAACACACTCCCCCTCAGCCTTCCGGCTGCATTCCATATCATTCTATGCTAGTTCATGCTCATTCCACTCATGCGGATACAACGCCAATGAGGCTCATCCGCAAGCCTCTTAGTGAGGAAGTCTGCTGGCTGATGGTGAGTCTTGATATAGATTGGATTCAAGATTCACCTCCTTACGCATTTAGTGCCACTTGATACGCATGTGCTTGTTCAGCCCATGAAGCACAACGTTCCTGGCCATCCCATGAGCCCCTTTGCTATCACAAAACAGCGGTGTAACAACCTTCTGCTTCTGGCCAATCTCTTCTAACAGCCTCCTCAGCCAAATCACCTCCTTCATCCCATGAAACATTGCCATGTACTCTGATTCCACGGAAGAGAGTGCCGTCTCCGTCTGCTTCTTGGACCTCCAACTAACAGGTCCTCCCCCAAATACGCAGATCTATCCTCCCACAGATGAGGAATCCTCCTTCTCAGAAGCCCACGTAGCATCGGTAAAGCAGGTAAGAAACAGCTTGCCTTCTCGAAGCTGCTCCCCCTTCTCTTTCAGCACCTCAACCCCTTTCTGCTTCACCTGTGCAGATGCGGAGTATCGAACTCCAATGCTTGGGTGAGAGTTCAGGTACTTCACCACACGCTCAGCTGCATCCACCTGCTCCTCTGATGGATTCTGCACCACCCTAGCCAGCTGCCCAACCGAGATGTAGATGTCGGGCCTCGTATGAACCGCGGCATACAAGAGGCTGCCCGCCAAGGACTGAAATTGCTGCTGCTCCTCGGCTTCAACCCCTTCATCCTCTGCTGCCTTCACAAGCTTGAATTCTGCTGGCAAGGGAGTTGCAACCTTGCGCTCATTCTCAATCCTATACTGTTAGTGTAAGGGCCTAATAAACTCAGGCTTTTAAGACGTTATCCAACTTAAAACCTCTACTCGGGGTCACCTCCAAGGGTCCCTGGGTGCTTGGTACAAGACCAGCCCCTATCCTCGGGTCCGAGTTTGTAGAGAGAGGGATCAAGAGGGACTTAGTCAAAACAGCAAGAGTACCTTGAGCGTTGCGCAGCGTACCGTGCAGACCGTCGATCGGATTAAGCTGAGAACTCGCTATATCGAAGCTCACTCTAAGAGCTTTGAAAAGAGCCAAGTTGTATCGCGAAAAGTTCTGCCATTGCAGAGTTACGGCTCGGACAGCGTTTGCCTAGCGTTGAAGTGCTAGCGTACTAGCGTTGACTCGGTAGCATTCTGCCGTCAAATCGCGTGGATACGAAATTCCAGCAAGGAAGGAATTCGCTTGAATCAATTTGAATATATTCAGGTACAAACAGAGAAGGAATATATAGTTGTAGCTAGCAAGAACCTTGGTAATCAACCTGGGAACAACCAGGGATGATCGCAAATAATTCCAAGCAACAGAACCAACCTGGCTGGACAAAACAGCAGGTGGTAGGTTGGTAAACAACCTCTGGTTCTGTTTTTCCAACCTGGGAAAACAACAACCAGGTTCAGGTCCTAAAAACAGAACCTGTTTTGTCTTTGCCCAACCAGCCAAATGCTGGTTCCGCTGGTTTCCCCTGACCCTGTAGCATGCAGATACAGACAAACCACATCCAACCTTCACCTAAATTGTACCCCTAAGTGCCTGCCCTGCTACACTATAGTCAACCAAACAAAACAGTACAAGTTCGAGTTGGATAGAACTGAATCTGTGCAATCAATTCAACCGAACCGCAAAGCTTCCATCTTGGGTTCCTTTGCGAGCTCGTCCTTTCTGCTTGCACTGTTCATAGCGCGTACAATGTTGTGCCGAAGCGCACATTGCGCGAGTACCTGCAAATGCATCAAGCGAAAATTGCGAAAACAAACAAACATACGAACATTCCATTCATACCCAAATGCATTCGCACACGTATACTCGTACAAACAGATGGCAGGATGTCGTGCAATGTGAATTTGCACCCAACAGCATTGCCACATGCCCCAAGCGTCTGTGTGCCGTCGCCCAATCCGTCTCCCCAGATCTGGCCGACACCTTCATTCCAACCCCTCCAACGGCGTTGCACTCCCCCTGGGATGCAGACCCCTCTCCAGCCTGCCCCCCACTGTGCCACTCCAACGCCGGCAGCTGCTACATGGATCTGTACACATCCTTGCTCTCGTGCAGATCCCAAAGCACCCGATTTCCCAGCTGCCCCTTCTACGTGCGTGCCCCATCCGTGCTAGTGCTTACCCCAGCCTTGGCAAGCTTACGGAGGGAGATGAGGTTGGCCTTGAGATCAGGAAC
Source organism: Closterium sp. Naga37s-1 (assembly GCA_947471745.1). NCBI lineage: Eukaryota > Viridiplantae > Streptophyta > Zygnematophyceae > Desmidiales > Closteriaceae > Closterium > Closterium sp. Naga37s-1. Next base: position 2,625,367 of record CANJKZ010000861.1, read on the forward strand.
AAGAAGAACGTCGTGCAGCATCACCGGCTTGCCATCCGCTCCCTTGAATGCAGCTCGTCCCGCACCAGCCACCTTCAGCGCGTGTCCAGAGGCAGAGCACATCTCATTGATCCGTGCAGCTCGTTCGTCATCAAGCAGCTCCTTGCGCGGCGTCATCGTCCAAGCAGCGCCCGTGTCCAACACCAAATAGTCCAGGGGATGCAGCCCTTCTCCAACCTTTGCAGAGGCGTCTCCTTGCCCCCCCTGCTCTCTAATTTGGAAGAACTGGCCCGCGGTGCGCTCCTCTTTCTTCTCTACACCGCCATTGCTTTTCGGGTTGTTGTCGGACGAAACAGCGACTATGTTCGCGCCGTTTTTCTGGTTCCTCCGCGTGCCGCCATCCTGGTGACGATTCTAAGGGGTCCATCCATCAGGTTTCTTATAACACAAAAACCAGGGGTGCCCCTCCTTCTCACAATACCAGCAACTCCCTTTCATTTTGCCACCAGCACCCGTCTTGCCCCCACGTCCAGATTTCGCACCTTGACCCCAACCGGAACCTCCTTGTTGGTCGTTGGAGTCGTCGTCCTTCTTTGCACCGCGTCCAGCACCACTGAAGCCACGTCCTCTGCCACGTCGGCTCCCTTCCACCCCTGAGTTGGCGGCGACGGAAATCCTCCTCCAGAATCTTCGTCCGCACCCACTCGAGCGTCTACAAGCTCTGGTTCTGCGGCAGGCTCAATCCGCTCGTGAATTGAAGCCATGATTCTGGCAGCAGCGAGAGCATCTTCAAGCACTTGGTCTGCTCCGGGTAGGTGATTCCCGCGGTCGCCAACTTCGCGTAGAGGTCGCGCATTTTGTCCAAAACAGGTTGCACTGGCTCTCCCTCGCTCATACGCAACGCGGACAGCTCCCTCTCCAGCATCAACGTTGCGACAACGGAGGTCGGGGCGTGCAGCTCCTTCAACACGGTCCACGCCTTTGGACCACAATCAACCTCCGGCAGCAGGTGCATGACGTGGTGACGCTGGTTCAGCTCCAAACTCGTCATTAAGTAGTAGCCAGCCGAGGCGCGCTCGTCCCAATCTTCCTGCAGCGCGGGGTCACTCGGTCTAGGCTCCTCCCCAATCATTAGTTTTCGCAAACTGATCTGACGGAAATAAAGTTGCATTTTCCAGGACCAATCATCATAGCCCTCACCATTGAACTTCTCGACGGTGAAATTCTTCAGCACCTCCTTGATCAGCGAGCCCTGGTTTGTTCGCGCTACCAGCAGCGTGGCGCCTGCTTCAAGCCGTAGATGGAATTTTTCAGTTTGCATACCCTGCCCGTACCATCCTGTTAGTGTAAGGGCATAATAAACTCAGGCTATTAAGACGTTATCCAACTTAAAACCTCTCCTCGGGGTCGAGTTTGTAGAGAGAGGGATCAAGAGGGACTTAGTCAAAAAAGCAAGAGTACCTTGAACGTCGCGCAGCGTGCCGTGCAAACCGTCGATCAGATTAAGCTGAGAACTCGCTATATCGAAGCTCACTCTAACAGCTTTCAGAATAGCCAAGTTGCCTTGCGAAAAGTTCTGCCATTGCAGAGTTACGAATTGGACAGCGTTGGCCTAGCGTCGTAGTGCTAGCTTACTAGCGTTGACTCGGTAGCATTCTGCCGTCGCACCGCGTAGAAATGAAATTCCAGCAAGGAAGGAATTCGCTTGAATCAATTTGACTATATTCAGGTACAAACAGAGAAGGAATGTATAGTTCTAGCTAGCAAGGACCTTGGGAATCAACCTGGGAACAACCAGGGATGATCCTAAATAATTTCAAGCAACAGAACCAACCTTGCTGGACAAAACAGCAGGTGGTAGGTTGGTAAACAACCTCTGGTTCTGTTTTTCCAACCTGGGAAAACAACAACCAGGTTCAGGTCCTAAAAACAGAACCTGTTTGATCTTTGCCCAACCAGCCAAATGATGGTTCCGCTGATTTCCCCTGGCCCTGTAGCATGCAGATACAGACAAACAACATCCAACCTTCACCTAAATTGTACCCCTATAGTGCCTGCTCTGCTACACTATAGTCAACCAAACAAAACAGTACAATTTCGAGTAGGATATAACTGAATCTGCGCAATCAATTCAACGGAACTGCAAAGCTTCCATCGTGGGTTCCTTTGTGAGCTCGTCCTTTCTGCTTGTGTTTGGTGCAAATTGTAGAGTATGCGTGTGCGAATGCATTTGGGTGTGAATGGAATGTTTGTGTGTTTGTTTGTTTTCGCAATTTTCACTTGATGCATTTGCAGGTACTCGCGCAATATGCGCTTCAGCACAATATTGTACGCGCTATGAACAGTGCAAGCATAAAGGACGAGCTCGCAATGGAACCCAAGATGGAAGCTTTGCAGTTCGGTTTAATTGAGTGCGCAGATTCAGTTTTATCCAACCCGAACTTGTACTGTTTTGTTTGGTTGACTATAGTGTAGCAGGGCAGGCATTATAGGGGTACAATTTAGGTGAAGGTTGGATGTTGTTTGTCTGTATCTGCATTCTAAAGGGCCAGGGGAAACCAGCGGAACTTGCATTTGGCTGGTATGACAAAGACAAAACAGGTTCTGTTTTTAGGACCTGAACCTGGTTGTTGTTTTCCCAGGTTGGAAAAACAGAACCAGAGGTTGTTTACCAACCTACCACCTGCTGTTTTGTCCAGCCAGGTTGGTTCTGTTGCTTGGAATTATTTGGGATCATCCCTGGTTGTTCCCAGGTTGATTCCCAAGGTCCTTGCTAGCTATAACTATATATCTCTTCTCTGTTTGTAACGGAATATATTCAAATTGATTCAAGCGAATTCCTTCCTTGCTGGAATTTCATTTCTACGCAGTGCGACGGCAGAATGCTACCTAGTCAACACTAGTACGCTAGCACTACAACGCTAGGCGAAGGCTGTCCAATTTGTAACTCTGCAATGGCAGAACTTTTCGCGAGGCAACTTGGCTCTTTTCAAAGCTCTTAGAGTGAGCTTCGATATAGCGAGTTCTCAGCTTAATCCGATCGTCGGTCTGCACGGCACGCTGCGCGACGTTCAAGGTACTCTTGCTGTTTTGACTAAGTCCCTCTTGATCCCTCTCTCTACAAACTCGGACCCGAGGATAGGGGCTGGTCTTCTACCAAGCACCCAGGGACCCTTGGAGGTGACCCCGAGGAGAGGTTTTAAGTTGGATAACGTCTTAATAGCCTGCGTTTATTAGGCCCTTACACCAACAAGCTGGTATCAGAGCTGCGTTATAGTAATCCTCGTTATAGGTAGCTATGGCGGGAAATACCTCGGCGGGAGCTGGTGAATCTTCAGCCCAAGATCGTAGCGGCAGCCAGGATTCTGGTGTTTCGGCGCCAAGGGGAGCGCAAACAAACCAGGGCTCGCTGATCAAGGAGGTGCTGAAGAACTTCACCGTCGAGAAGTTCAATGGTGAGGGCTGCACGCTGATGATTGGGCATGGAAAATGCAACTTTACTTCCGTCAGATTGGTTTGTTGAAACTAATGATTGGGGAGGAGCCTAGACCGAGTGACCCCGCGCTGCTGGAAGATTGGGACAAGCGCGCCTCGGCTGGCTACTACTTGATGTTGCAGAGTTTGGAGCTGAACCAGCGTCACCACGTCATGCACCTGCTGCCGGAGGTTGATTGCGGTCCGAAGGCGTGGACCGTGCTGAAGGAGCTGCACGCCCCGACCTCTGTTGTCGCAACGTTGATGCTGGAGAGGGAGCTGTCCGCGTTGCGCTTGAGCGAGGGAGAGCCGGTGCAACCTGTTTAGGACAAAATGCGCGACCTCTACGAGAAGTTGGCGACCGCGGGAATCACCTACCCGGAGCAGACCAAGTGCTTGAAGATGATATCGCTGCTGCTGGAATCGTGGCTTCAATTCACGAGCGGATTGAGCCTGCCGCAGAACCAGAGCTTGTGGACGCTCAAGGAGGACTTCCGTCGCCACCAACTGAGGGGTGGAGACGACGGCAGCAGCGGCTACGGGATGCAAGGGAGCCGACGTGGCAGAGGACGTGGCTTCGGTGGTGCTGGACGCGGTGCAAAGAAGGACGACGACTCCAACGACCAACAAGGAGGTACCGGTTGGGGTCGCGGTGCGAAATCTGGACGTGGGGGCAAGTCGGGTGCTGGTGGCAAAGTGAAAGGGAGTTGCTGGTATTGTGAGAAGGAGGGGCACCCCTGGTTTTTGTGCTATAAGAAACCCGATGGATGGACCCCCCAGAATCGTCACCAGGATGGCGGCGCGCAGAGGAACCAGAAAAACGGCGCGAACATGGTCGCCGATTCGTCCGACAACAACCCGAAGAGCAACGGCGGTGCAGAGAAGAAGAAGGAGCGCACCGCAGGCCAGTTCTTCCATATTGGAGAGCAGGGGGAGCAAGGAGACGCCTCTGCAAAGGTTGGAGCAGAGCTGCATCCCCTGGACTATTGGGTGTTGGACATGGGCGCTGCTTAGACGATTACGTCGCGCAAGGAGCTGCTTGATGACGTACGAGCTGCACCGATCAATGAGGTGTGCTCCGAATCTGGACACGCGCTGAAGGTGGCTGATGCGGGACGAGCTGCATTCAAGGGAGCGGATGGCAAGCCGGTGGTGCTGCACGACCTTCTCCTTGTTCCTGATCTCAAGGCCAACCTCATCTCCCTCCGTAAGCTTGCCAAGGCTGGGGTGAGCACTAGCACGGATGGGGCACGCACGTACAAGGGGCAGCTGGGAAATCGGGTGCTTTGGGATCTGCACGAGAGCAAGGATGTGTACAGATCCATGTGGCAACTGCCGGCGTTGGCATGGCACGGTGGGGGGCAGGCTGGAGAGGGGTCTGCATCCCAGGGGGAGTGCAACGCCGTTGGAGGGGTTGGTGTGAAGGTGTCGGCCAGATCTGGGGAGACAGATTGGGCAACGGCACACCGACGCTTGGGGCATGTGGCAATGCCCTTATTGAAGCAGCTAGAGAAGGATGGAGCAGTCAAGGGTTTGAAGCTGAACGGACAGCCACCCGATGACAGCTGTGAAATCTGTTTGCTCTCAAAATTCACTCGTTTCCCTTTTCATAGCGTGACTGGCAGGAGCAAGAAGCCTTTGGAGCTGGTTCACATGGACCTGGTGGGGCCGCTGCCGGTGCAAGGGCACAAGGGGGAGCGGTATTTCCTAACTATTGTGGATGATTGGAGCAGACTCATGTGGGCGTATCCGCTGAAGCAAAAGGACCACGCCGCCTCTACGATAGAGGAAGATTGGCTGCCATTCGTGGAGAAGCAAGCGGAGTGTGTAGTGAAGCAGATTAGGACAGACCGGGGTGGTGAGTTCCTTGGAGCTGAAATGACGGCCTGGCTCAAGAAGCAGGGCATTCAGAGGGAGCTGACCACGGCTTACTCTCCGCAGTCCAACGGTGTAGCAGAACGGGCGAACCGGACCATTCTGGAGACAGCTAGGGCGCTGCTCATAGAATCAGGGGTGGGCAATTCCATGTGGCCCCATGCTGTCCGGCACGCTACCGTGGCTAGGAACAGGGTGCTCACTAAGGTTGGTAATGAATCGTGGGTGCCGCTGGAGAGGTGGCTTGGGAGGAAGCCGCCGGTGGACATGCTGAGGGTGTTTGGTTGCATGGCAGTCGCCCACGTCCCCAAGAAGTATCGAAGTAAGTTGGGGGCGAGTGCAATCTGGTGTGTGCATTTGGGGCTGACTGCTGAGAGCAAGGGATGGCTGCTGTGGGAACCATCCAAGGGTGTGTTGTTTGACAGCAGGGATGTGAAGTTTGTTGAGGGCATGATGTATGGGGGATGGAAGAAACAGCCGGAGACCAAGGTATCCGAACAGATGGAGCAGATCACCATGCAGCTGGACCTGACTCCTAGTGTGTGGGAGGAAGGGGAGCAGGCAGTTGCAGAGGGTGGTGATGGAGAGAAGGTGCAGGAGGCACCTGCTGGTGGAGGAGATGATGTGGAGACTAGTGGTAGCACCAAGGAAGCTGCTGGATCTGAGGGAGGAGAACAGCAGCTGGGAAAAGCTAAGGTTCCTGCGCTACCATCAAGGAGGAAGCCGAAGGGTGTCGTTATGAGGGGATAGGAGACACCCGTCTCCAGGCCAGGACGTACCCGTATGGCCACTATGAAGCTGACTGCAGGAGCTGATGTAGCAGAGCAGCAGCTTGGGAATGAGAAGGCATTGCTGATTCTACCGCATGGCTATGACCCGGATGAGGAGGATGAACCTGCCTACTGTTTTCTTGCCCCTGCACCAGAGGAACCAGCAAACATGGAGGAGGCATTAGCTGGACCAGATAGGGAGAAGTGGCTGGTTTCTAGGGATGCTGAGTACCAAAGCCTGTTAGAGAATGGGACATGGGATCTGGTGGTGCTGCCTGAGGGGAAGAAAGCCGTACAGTGCAAGTGGGTGCTAAGGATCAAGACCGATGACAACGGACAGGTCACCATCTACAAGAGTAGGCTGGTGGCTAAGGGGTTTATGCAGAAGGAGAAGCAGGACTTCAATTAGATCTTTGCTCCCACTGCCAAACCCCCTACCCTCCGTGTCTTGTTGGCAGATGCAGCCGTTAGTGGGAAAGTCATCATTCACATGGATATATCAACGGCATTCCTCAATGGGATTTTAGAGGAGGATGTGTACATGACGCAGCCACCTGGGTATGAGGATGGTACGGGCAGGGTGTGCAAGCTGAAAAAATCCATCTACGGCTTGAAGCAGGCGCCACGCTGCTGGTACCAGAAGTTGGCAGCTGTTTTAGAGGAGATGGGATTCAGGACCAGCAGCTGTGATGAGAGCCTCTTTCTCAAGGGGGAGGGGGAGAAGCTGGTGCTGTTTCTGGTCTACGTGGACGACATTCTTCTCTTCAGCAGCAGCATGAAGGAGATCCAGAAAGTGCAGCAGCAGCTGATGAAGAACTTCAAGTGCAAGACCCTTGGGGAGGTAAAGTACTACCTCGGGATGCACGTGGAGAGGGATCTGGATCACAGGTGGTTGAAGCTGCACCAGGAGAAGTTCATCAAGGAGCTGGGGGAGAAGTATGGGATTCAGAATGAGCGCAAGGTTGCAACTCCCCTGCCAGCAGAATTCAAGCTTATGAAGGCAGCAGAGGATGAAGGGGTTGAAGCCGAGGTGCAGCAGCAATTTCAGTCCTTGGTGGGCAGCCTCTTGTATGCAGCAGTTCACACAAGGCCCGACATCTCTTTCCCGGTTGGGCAGCTGGCTAGGGTGGTGCAGAATCCATCAGAGGAGCAGGTGGATGCAGCTGAGCGTGTGGTGAAGTACCTGAACTCTCACCCAAGCATTGGAGTTCAATACTCCGCATCTGCACAGGTGAAGCAGAAAGGGGTTGAGGTGCTGAAAGAGAAGGGGGAGCGGCTTGGAGAAGGCAAGCTGTTTCTCACTTGCTTTACCGATGCTACGTGGGCTTCTGAGAAGGACGATTCCTCATCCGTGGGAGGATACATCTGCGTAGTTGGGGGAGGACCTGATAGTTGGAGGTCCAAGAAGCAGACGGAGACGGCACTCTCCTCTGTTGAATCAGAGTACATGGCAATGTTCCATGGGGTGAAGGAGGTGATTTGGCTGAGGAGGCTGTTAGAGGAGATTGGCCAGGAGCAAAAGGTTGCTACGCCGCTGTTTTCTGGTAGCAAGGGGGCTCTTGGGATGGCCAGGAACGCAGTGCTTCATGGGCTGAACAAGCATATGCGTATCAAGTGGCACTGGCTGCGTAAGGAGGTGAACAGGGGGACCGTGAATCCGATCTAAATCAAGACTCACCAGCAGCCAGCGGACTTCCTCACCAAGAGGCTTGCGGATGAGCCTCATTGGCGTTGTGTGCGCATGAGTGGAATGAGCATGAACTAGCATGGAATGTTGTGGATGCAGCCGGCAGGCTGAGGGGGAATGTGTTGGGTGCAAATTTGTTGGGTGCAAATTCACATTGCACGACATCCTGCCGTCTGTTTGTACGAGTATGCGTGTGCGAATGCATTTGGGTATGAATGGAATGTTCGTGTGTTTGTTTGTTTTCGCAATTTTCGCTTGATGCATTTGCAGGTACTCGCGCAATGTGCGCTTCGGCACAACATTGTACGCGCTATGAACAGTGCAAGCAGAAAGGACGAGCTCGCAAATGAATCCAAGATGGAAGCTTTGCAGTTCGGTTTAATTGATTACGCAGATTCAGTTCTATCCAACTCGAACTTGTACTGTTTTGTTTGGTTGACTATAGTGTAGCAGGGCAGGCACTATAGGGGTACAATTTAGGTGAAGGTTGGATGTTGTTTGTCTATATCTGCATGCTACAGGGCCAGGGGAAACAAGCGAAACCAGCATTTGGCTGGTTGGGCAAAGACAAAACAGGTTCTGTTTTTAGGACCTGAACCTGGTTGTTGTTTTCCCAGGTTAGAAAAACAGAACCAGAGGTTGTTTACCAACCTACCAGCTGTTTTGTCCAGCCAGGTTGGTTCTGTTGCTTGGAATTATTTGGGATCATCCCTGGTTGTTCCCAGGTTGATTCCCAAGGTCCTTGCTAGCTACAACTATATATTCCTTCTCTGTTTGTACCTGAATATATTCAAATTGATTCAAGCGAATTCCTTCCTTGCTGGAATTTCGTATCCACGCGATTCGACGGCAGATTGCTACCGAGTCAACGCTAGTACGCCAGCACTCCAACGCTAGGCAAACGCTGTCCGAGCCGTAACTCTGCAATGGCAGAACTTTTCGCGAGGCAATTTGGCTCTTTTGAAAGCTCTTAGAGTGAGCTTCGATATAGCGAGTTCTCAGCTTAATCCGATCGACGGTCTGCACGGTACGCTGCGCAACGTTCAAGGTACTCTTGCTGTTTTGACTAAGTCCCTCTTGATCCCTCTCTCTACAAACTCGGACCCGAGGATAGGGGCTGGTCTTGTACCAAGCACCCAGGGACCCTTGGAGGTGACCCCGAGGAGAGGTTTTAAGTTGGATAATGTTTAATAGCCTGAGTTTATTAGGCCCTTACACTAACAGGGTCGACGGGGCCAACGGGGCCGAGGGGCCGAGCTTTGGGCGGCGGAGTCGACGGGGTCGCGGCTAAGGGTGACGGGGTCGACAGGGCCAACGGGGCCAAGGGGCGCGACAAGGGGCGACGGGGTTGACGGGGCCAACAAGGCCGAAGGGCGCGGCTAGGGGCGACGGGGTCGACGGGGCCAACGGGGCCGAGGGGCCGAGCTAGGGGCGGCGGGGTCGACGGGGTCACGGCTAGGGGCGACGAGAGGGGGGGGGGGCGAGCTAGGGGCAACGGGGTCGATGGGGCCAAGGGGCCGAGGTGATGGGGCCAAGGGGCCGAGCTAGGGGCGACGGGGCCGACGCTAGGGGTGACGGGGCCAACGGGGCCGAGGGGCGCGGCTAGGGGCGACGGGGTCGACGGGGTCAACGGGGCCGAGGGGCGCGGCTAGGGGCGACGGGGTCGACGGGGCCAACGGGGTCGAGGGGCCGAGCTAGGGGCGACGGGGTCGACGGGGGGGGGGGGGGGGCGAGCTTGGGGTGGCGACGGGCCGGGGCCTAGGGGCAACGGGCGCGGGCCTAGGCTAGCAGGGCAGTAGGTGGTGGGCCCAAAAACAGACCGGTCCTAGGGGACCTTGTTAGTGTAAGGGCCTAATAAACTCAGGCTATTAAGACGTTATCCAACTTAAAACCTCTCCTCGGGGTCACCTCCAAGGGTCCCTGGGTGCTTGGTACAAGACCAGCCCCTATCCTCGGGTCCGAGTTTGTAGAGAGAGGGATCAAGAGGGACTTAGTCAAAACAGCAAGAGTACCTTGAACGTCGCGTAGCGTGCTGTGCAGACCGTCGATCGGATTAAGCTGAGAACTCGCTATATCGAAGCTCACTCTAAGAGCTTTCAAAAGAGCCAAATTGCCTCGCGAAAAGTTCTGCCATTGCAGAGTTACGGCTCGGACAGCGTTTGCCTAGCGTCGGAGTGCTAGCGTACTATCGTTGACTTGGTAGCATTCCGCAGTCGTACCGCGTAGAAACGAAATTCCAGCAAGGAAGGAATTCGTTCGAATCAAATTGACTATATATTCAGGTACAAACAGAGAAGGAATATATAGTTCTAGCTAGCAAGGACCTTGGGAATCAACCTGGGAACAACCAGGGATGATCCCAAATAATTCCAAGCAACAGAACCAACCTGGCTGGACAAAACAGCAGATGGTAGGTTGGTAAACAACCTCTGGTTCTGTTTTTCCAACCTGGGAAAACAACAACCAAGTTCAGGTCCTAAAAACAGAACCTGTTTTGTCTTTGCCCAACCAGCCAAATGCTGGGTCCGCTGGTTTCCCCTGGCCCTGTAGAATGCAGATATAGACAAACAACATCCAAACTTCACCTAAATTGTACCCCTATAGTGCCTGCCCTGCTACACTATAGTCAACCAAATAAAACAGTACAATTTCGAGTTGGATAGAACTGAATCTGCGCAATCAATTAAACCGAACCGCAAAGCTTCCATCTTGAGTTCCTTTGCGAGCTCGTCCTTTCTGCTTGCACTGTTCATAGCGCGTACAATGTTGTGCCGAAGCGCAACCACATATACTAACATAGGTCAGAAAAGCCAACCACACTTGGATGTTCAGAGTTGTACTCAAAGCTACTAGTAGAGAGTCAAGCCAACCATGAGTCAGCTTGTCTTCCCACTCGCACCCTCTTTCAAGCTGCTTCCTGGAAGACCACACTTCTCAAAAGGAAGGTGGTAGAGTCCCACTTGAACACCTGTACTTCTTATCTCATTCTCTGTCCCTGCACAATTGGCATGATAACAATGAAAGGGTGGCGAGGGAAATGCTGCCAACAGTGCTCCATGACTCCGGAATAATAACTTTCGACAGCTGTCACGTGCTGCTCCGATGCTGGGTTGTCCTGAAACTCAGTGGCCACCTGGAACACACGGCAAAAAACCGCCTCACTGAGTTTTAGACCAATCAGAGCTTGGTAGATGAGTCAACAGCCGAAATGGTTAACTCGGGTGTTACAAAAAAAGAGTAACACACACTTCCGGGATGCCATAGGTCTTGAAACTCTAAATGTTGCCATGCCTTGTAATCTGTTTCAAAAAATCTGAAACTTTGAGAATCTGAAGAACACATGTTTAAGCACCTCCCCACAAAATTCCAGAAGCTGAGCTGGCTTGTAGGTGGAATGAGAGTGCGATGACCGTGCCACTATATTGCTTCGGCACAACACCTTTACATCAACAATTTGCACCCAACACAATCCTCCTCAGCCTGCCAGCTGCATCCCCATTATTCCATGCTAGTTCATGCTCATTCCACTCATGCGCACACAACGCCAATGAGGCTCATCTGCAAGCATCTTGGTGAGGAAGTCTGCTGGCTGCTGGTGAGTCTTGGTGTAAATCGGATTCACCGTCCCCCTCTTCACCTCGTTACGCAGCCAGTGCCTCTTGATACACAAATGCTTGTTTAGCCTATGAAGCACAGCGTTCCTGGCCATCCCAAGAGCCCCCTTGCTATCACAAAACAACGGCGTAGAAACCTTCCGCTCCTGGCCAATCTCCTCTAACAGCCTCCTCAACCAAATCACCTTCTTCACCACATGGAACATTGCCATGTACTCTGATTCCACGGAACAGAGTGCCGTCTCCGTCTGCTTCTTGGACCTCCAACTAACAGGTCCTCCCCCAACTACGCAGATGTATCCTCCCACAGATGAGGAATCCTCCTTCTCAATAGCGCACGTAGCATCGGTAAAGCAAGAAAGAAACAGCTTGCCTTCTCCAAGCCGCTCCCCCTTCTATTTCAGCACCTCAACCCCTTTCTGCTTCACTTGTGCAGATGCGGAGTATTGAACTTCAATACTTGGGTGAGAGTTCAGGTACTTCACCACACGCTTAACTGCATCCATTTGCTCCTCTGATGGATTCTGCACCACCCTTACCAGCTGCCCAACAGAGAAAGAGATGTCGGGCCTCGTATGAGCCACTGCATACAAGAGGCTGCCCACCAAGGACTGAAATTGCTGTTGCTCCTCGACTTCAACCCCTTCATCCTCTGCAGCCTTCACAAGCTTGAATTCTGCAGGCAGGGGAGTTACCACGTTGCGCTCATTCTCAATCCCATACTTCTCCCCGACCTCCTTGATGAACTTCTCCTGGTGCAGCTTCAACCACCTGTGATCTGGATCCCTCTCCATGTGCATCCTGTTGGGTGCAAATTCCCATAGCACGAGATCCTGCCGTCTATTTGTACAAGTATGCGTGTGCGAATGCATTTGGGTGTGAATGGAATGTTCGTTTGTTTGATTGCTTCTCCATTTTTGCTTGATGCATTTGCAGGTACTTGCGCAATGTGCGCATTGGCACAACATTGTACGCGCTATGAAAAGTGCAAGCGAAAAGGACGAGCTGGCAAAGGAACCCAATATGGAAGCTTCTGTTGCTTGGAATTATTTGGGATCATCCCTGGTTGTTCCCAGGTTGATTCCCAAGGTCCTTGCTAGCTAGAACTATATATTCCTTCTCTGTTTGTACCTGAATATAGTCAAATTGATTCAAGCATATTCCTTCCTTGCTGGAATTTTGTTTCTACGCAGTGCGACGGCGGAATGCTACCGAGTCAACGCTAGCACGCTAGCACTCCAATACTAGGCAAACGCTTTCCGAGCCATAACTCCATAATGACAGAACTTTTCGCGAGGCAATTTGGCTCTTTTGAAAGCTCTTAGAGTGAGCTTCGATATAGCAAGTTCTCAGCTTAATCCGATCGACGGTCTGCACGGCACGCTGCGCGACGTTCAAGGCACTCTTGCTGTTTTGACTAAGTCCCTCTTGATCTCTCTCTCTAGGAACTCGGACCCGAGGATACCGGCTGGTCTGTACCAAGCACCCAGAGACCCTAGGAGGTGACCCCGAGGAGAGGTTTTAAGTTAGATAACGTCTTAATAGCCTGAGTTCATTAGTCCCTTACACTAACAAGCTGGTATAGTGATCCTCGTTAAAGGTAGCTATGGCGGGAAATACTTCGGCGGGAGCTGGTGAATCTTCAGCCCAAGATTGTAGCGTCAGCCAAGATTCTGGTTTTTTGGCGCCAAGGGGAGCACGAAAAAACCAGGGCTCGCTGATCAAGGAAGTTCAATGGTGAGGGCTATGATGAGTGGGCCTGGAAAATGCAACTTTACTTCCGTCAGATCGATTTGCTGAAACTAATGATTGGGGAGGAGCCTAGACCGAGTAACCCTGTGCTGCAGGAAGATTGGGACGAGCGCGCCTCGGCTGGCTACTACTTGATGTCGCAGAGTTTGGAGCTGAACCAGCGTCCCCACGTCATGCAGCTGCTGCCAGAGGATGGTTGCGGTCCGAAAGCGTGGACCGTGCTGAAGGAGATGCACGCCTCGACCTCCGTTGCCACGATGCTCATGATGGAGAGGGAGCTGTCTGCGTTGCGCTTGAGTGAGGGAGAGCCAGTGGAACCTGTCCTGGACAAGATGCGCGACCTCTATGCGAAATTGGCGACTGCGGGAATCACCTACCCGGAGTAGACCAAGTGGTTGAAGATGCTATCGCTGCTGCCCGAATCGTGGCTTCAATTTACGAGCGGATTGAGCCTGCCGCAGAACCAGAGCCTGTAGACGCACGAATGGGTGAGGACGACGATTCTGGAGGAGGACTTCCGTCGCCGCCAAGTGAGGGGACGAGACGACGGCAGCAGTGACTAAGGGATGCAAGGGAGTCGATTTGGCAGACGACGTGGCTTTGGTGGTGCTGGACGAGGTGCAAAGAAGGATGACGACTCCAAAAACCAAGGAGGTACCGGTTGGGGTCGCGGTGCGAAATCTGGACGTGGGCGAAAGTCGGGTGCTGGTGGCAAAATGAAAGGGAGGTGCTGGTATTGTGAGTAGGAGAAGCACCCCTGGTTTTTGTGCTAAGAAACCCGATGGATGGACCCCCCTGAATCATCACCAGGATCGCAACGTGCGGAGGAACCAGAAAAACGGCGCGAACGTGGTTGCCGATTCGTCCGACAACAACCCGAAGAGCGAGAGTGGTGCGAAGAAGAAGGAGCGCACCGCGGGCCAGTTCTTCCATATTGGAGAGCAGGGGGCGCAAGGAGACGCCTTTGTCAAGGTTGGAGCAGAGCTGCACCCCCTGGACTATTGGGTGTTGGACACGGGCGCTGCTTGGACGATGACACCGCGCAATGAGCTGCTTGACGACGTACGAGCTCCACCGATCAACGAAGTGTGCTCTGCCTCTGGACACGCGTTGCAGGTGGCTGGTGCGGGACGAGCAGATGGCAAGCCGGTAGTGCTGCACGAGGTTCTCCTCGTTCCTGATCTCAAGGCCAACCTCTTCTCCCTCCATAAGCTTGCCAAGGCTGGGGTGAGCACTAGCACGGATAGGGCTCGCACGTACAAGGGGCAGCTGGGCAATCGGGTGCTTTGAGATCTGCACGAGAGCAAGGACGTATACAGATCCATGTGGCAGCAGCCGGCGTTTGCGTGGCACGGTGGGGGGCAGGCAGGAGAGGGGTCTGCATACCAAGGGGAGTGCAATGCCGTTGGAGGGGTTGGTGTGAAAGTGTCAGCCAGATCTGGGGAGACTGATTGGGCATTAGCACACCGATGCTTGGGGCATGTGGCAATGCCCTTGTTGAATCAGTTGGAGAAGGATGGAGCTCTTAAGGGTCTGAGGCTGAAGAGACAGCCACCCGATGATAGCTGTGAAATTTGTTTGCTCTCAAAGTTTATTTGTTTTTCATTCCATAGTGTGGCTCGCAGGAGCAAGAAGCCTTTGGAGCTGGTTGACATGGCCTTGGTGGGGCCGCTGCCAATGCAAGGACACAAGGGGGAGCGGTATTTCCTAACCATTGTGGATGATTTAAGCAGACTCATGTGGGCGTATCCGCTGAAGAAAAAGGACCACGCCGCCTTCACGATACAGGAAGATTGGCTGCCATTCGTGGAGAAGCAAGCGGAGTGTGTGGTGAAGCGGATTAGGACAAACCGCGGTGGTGAGTTCCTTGGAGCTGAGATGACGGTCTGGCTCAAGAAGCAGGGCATTCAGAGGGAGCTGACCACGGTTACACCCCGCAGTCCAACGGTGTAGCAGAACGGGCCAACCGGACAATTCAGGAGACTGCTAGGGCGCTGCTCATAGAATCTCGGCTGGGCAATTCGACGTGGCCCCATGCTGTTCGGCACGCTACTGTGGCTAGGAACAGGGTGGTCACTAAGGTTGGTGATGACTTGTGGGTGCCGTTGGAGAGGTGGCTTGGGAGGAAGCCGCCGGTGGACATGCTGAGGGTGTTCAGTTGCATGGCAGTCGCCCACGTCCCCAAGAAGTATCGAAGTAAGTTGGGGGCGAGCGCAATCTGGTGTGTGCATTTGGGAATGGCTGCTGAGAGCAAGGGATGGCTGCTGTGGGAACCATCCAAGGGTGTGCTTTTTTACAGCAGGGATGTGAAGTTTGTTAAGGGCATGATGTATGGGAGCTGGGAGAAACAGCCGGAGGCCAGGGTGTCCCAGCAGATGGAGCAGATCACCATGCAGCTGGACCTGACTCCTAGTGTGTGGGAGGAGGGAGAGGAGGCAGCTGCAGAGGGTGAGGGTGATGATAGAAAGAGGGTACAGGAGGCACCTGCTGGTGGAGGAGGTGGTGTAGAGGCTAGTGGTAGCACTAGTTGAGCTGCTGGACCTGAAGGTGAGCAGTAGCAGGGCAAGGCTAAGGCTCCTAGACTGCCACAAGGAGGAAGCCGAACGGTGTTGTTATGAAGGGGTGGGAGACACCTGTGTCTAGGCTATGACGTACCCGTATGTCTACTATGAAGCTGATTGCAGGAGCTGATGTAGCAGAGCAGCAGCTTGGGAATGAGGAGGCATTGCTGATTCCACCGCATGGCTATGACCCAGATGAGGAGGATGAACCTGCCTACTGTTTTCTTGCCCCTGCACTAGAGGAATCAGCTAGCATGGAGGAGGCACTAGCTGGACCAGATACGGAGAAGTGGCTGGTTTCTAGGGATGCTGAGTACCAGAGCCTGCTAGAGAATGGGACATGGGATCTGGTGGTGATGCCCGAAGGGAAGAAAGCCGTACAGTGCAAGTGGGTGCTAAGGATCAAGACCGATGTCAAGGGACAGGTCACCATCTACAAGAGTAGGCTGGTGGCTAAGGGGTTTATGCAGAAGGAGAAGCAGGACTTCAATGAGATCTTTGCTCCCACTGCCAAACCCCCTACCATCCGTGTCTTGTTGGCAGATGCAGCCGTAAGTGGGAAATTCATCATTCACATGGATATATCAACGGCGTTCCTCAATGGGATTTTAGAGGAGGATGTCTACATTACGCAGCCACCTGGGTATGAGGATGGTACGGGCAGGGTGTGCAAGCTGAAAAGGTCCATCTACGGCTTGAAGCAGGTGCCACTCTACTGGTACCAGAAGTTCGCAACTGTTTTATAGAAGATGGGATTCAGGACCAGCAGCTGTGATGATATTCTCTCTCTCAAGGGGGAGGAGAAGAAGCTGGTGCTGTTTCTGGTCTACGTTGACGATATTCTTCTGTTCAGCAGGAACATGAAGGAGATCCGGAAAGTGCAGCAGCAGCTGATGGAGAAGTCAAGTGCAAGAACCTTGGGGAGGTAAAGTACTACCTCGAGATGCACGTGGAGAGGGATCTGGATCACAGGTGGTTGAAGCTGCACCAGGAGAAGTTTATCAAGCAGCTGGGGGAGAAGTATGGGATTGAGAATAAGCACTCTCTTCCGTGGAATCGGAGTACATGGCGATGTCCATAGGGTGAAGGAGGTGATTTGGCTGAGGAGGCTGAACAAGCAGATGCGTATCAAGTGGCACTGGCTGCGTAAGAAAGTGAAGAGGGGGACCGTGAATCCTATCTACATCAAGACTCACCAGCAGCCAGTAGATTTCCTCACCAAGAGTAGAATGTGCCTCATTGGTTGTGTGCGCATGAGAAAAATGAGCATGAACTAGCATGGAATTTTGGGGATGCACCCGGCCGGCTGAGGGGGAGTGTGTTGGGTGCAAATTCACATTGCACGACATCGTGCCGTCTGTTTGTACGAGTATGCGTGTGCGAATGCATTTCGGTGTGAATGGAATGTTCGTGTATTTGTTTACTTTCGCAATTTTCGCTTGATGCATTTGCAGGAACTCGCGCACATTGCGCTTCGGTACAACATTGTATGCGCTATGAACAGTGCAAGCAGAAAGGACGAGCTCGCAAAGGAACCCAAGATGGAAGCTTTGCAGTTCGGTTGAATTGATTGCGCAGATTCAGTTCTATCCAACTTGAAATTGTACTGTTTTGTTTGGTTGACTATAGTGTAGCAGGGCAGGCACTATAGGGGTACAATTTAGGTGAAGGTTGGATGTTGTTTGTCTGTATCTGCATGCTACAGGGCCAGGGGAAACCAGCGGAACCAGCATTTGGCAGGTTGGGCAAAGACAAAACAGGTTCTGGTTTTAGGACCTGAACCTAGTTGTTGTTTTCCCAGATTGGACAAACAGAACCAGAGGTTGTTTACCAACCTACCACCTGCTGTTTTGTCCAGCCAGGTTGGTTCTGTTGCTTGGAATTATTTGGGATCATCCCTCGTTGTTCCCAGGTTGATTCCCAAGGTCCTTGCTAGCTAGAAGTATATATTTCTTCTTTGTTTGTACCTGGATATAGTGAATTTGATTCAACTGAATTCCTTCCTTGCTAGAATTTCATTTCTACGCTGTGCGATGGCAGAATGCTACTGAGTCAACGCTAGCACGCTAGCACTACGACGCTAGGCAAACGCTGTCCGAGCCATAACTCTACAATGACATAATTTTTCTAGAGGCAACTTGGCTATTTTGAAAGCTCTTAGAGTGAGCTTCGATATAGCGAATTCTCAGCTTAATCCGATCGACGGTCTGCAAGGCACGCTGCGCGACATTCAAGGTACATTTGCTGTTTTGACTAAGTCCCTCTTGATCCCTCTCTTTAGAAACTCGGACCCAAGGATAGGGGCTGGTCTTGTGCCAGGCACCCCGGGACCCTTGGATGTGACCCCGGGGAGAGGTTTAAAGTTGGATAACGTCTTAATAGCCTGAGTTTATTGGGCCCTTACACCAACAAGCTGGTATCAGAGCTGCGTTATAGTGAACCTCGTTAAAGGTAGCTATGGCGGGCAATAGCTCGGCGGGAGCTGGTGAATCTTCAGCCCAAGATCGTAGCGGCATCCAAGATTCTGGTGTTTCGGCGCCAACGGAAGCGCAAACAAACCAAGGCTCGCTGATCAAGGAGGTGCTGAAGAACTTTACCGTCAAGAAGTTTAATGGTGAGGGCTATGATGATTGGGCCTGGAATATGCAACTTTACTTCCGTCAGATCAGTTTGCTGAAACTAATGATTGGGTAGGAGCCTAGCTCAAGTGACCCCGTGCTGAAGGAAGATTGGGACGAGCGCGCCTCGGCTGGCTACTACTTGATGTCGTAGAGTTTGGAGACCTTGCTTTGGCCCGCGGTGCGCTCCCTTTTCTTCTCCGCAACGCTGTTGCTGTTCGGGTTGTTGTCGGATGAATTGGCGACCATGTTCGCGCCGTTTTTCAGGTTCCTCCGCACACCGCCATCTTGGTGACTATTGGGTGCAAATTCACAATGCATCTGGATATGAATGGAATGTTCGTGTGTTAGTTTGCTTTCGCAATTTTAGCTTGAAGTATTTGCAGGTACTCACGCAATGTGCACTTTGGCACAACATTGTACGCGCTTTGAACAGTGCAAGCAGAAAGGACGAGCTCGCAAAGCAACCCAAGATGGAGGCTTTGCGGTTCGGTTGAATTGATTGCGTAGATTCAGTTCTATCCAACTCAAAATTGTACTGTTTTGTTTGGTAAACTATAGTGTAGCAATGCAGGCACTATAGGGGTACAATTTATGTGAAGGTTGGATGTTGTTTGTCCGTATCTGCCTGCTACAGGGCCAGGGGAAACCAGCGGAACCAGCATTTGGCTGGTTGGGCAAAGACAAACAGGTTCTATTTTGACTCTAGTGTAGCAGGGCAGGCACTCTAGGGGTACAATTTGTTTGTGTAAGGGCCTATTAAACTCAGGCTATTAAGAAGTTATCCAACTTCAAACCTCTCCTCAGGGTCACCTCCAAGGGTCCCTGGGTGCTTGGTACAAGACCAGCCTCATCCTCGGGTCCGACTATGTAGAGAGAGGGATCAAGACGGACTTAATCAAAACAGCAAGAGTACCTTGAACGGAACCATGCAAAGGTGTGTTGTTTGACAAGAAGGATGTGAAGTTTGTTGAGGGCATGATGTATGGGAGCTGGGAGAAACTGTCAGAGGCGAGGGTGTCCCAGCAAAATTGAGCAGATCATAATGTAGCTGGACCTGACTCCTAATATGTAGGAGGAGGGAGATGAGGCAGCTGCAGAGGGTCGTGATAGAGAGAAGGTGCAGGAGGCACCTGCTGGTGGAGAAGATGATGTGGAGACTAGAGGTAGCACCAGGGAAGTTGATGGATTTGAGTGAGGAGAACAGCAGCAGGACAAAGCTAAGATGCCTAAGCTACCACAAAAGAGGAAGCCGAAGGGTGTCGTTATGAAGGAATGGGAGACACCCGTGTCTAGGCCAGGACGTACCCATATGGCCACTATGAAGCTGACTGCAGGAGCTGATGTAGCAGAGAAGCAGCTGGTAGCACCAGGGAAGCTGCTCGATCTGGTAGCACCCTGCTTGTACCATCCTCATACCCAGGCGGCTGCGTCATGTACACATCCTCCTCTAAAATCCCATTGAGGAAGGCCATTGATATATCAATCAGAATGATGAATTTCCCACTAACGGATGCATCTGCCAACAAGACACCGAGAGTAGGGGGTTTGGCAGTGGGAGCAAAGATCTCATTGAAGTCCTGGTTCTCCTTCTGCATAAACCCCTTAGCCACCAGCCTAGTCTTGTAGATGGTGACCTGTCCCTTGTCATCGGTCTTGATCCTTAGCACCCACTTGCACTGTATGGCTTTCTTCCCCTCAGGCAGCACCACCAGATCCCATGTCCCATTCTCTAACAGGCTTTGGTACTCAGCATCCCTAGAAACCAGCCACTTCTCCCTATCTGGTCTAGCTAATGCCTCCTCCATGCTTGCTGGTTCCTCTGGTGCAGGGGCAAGAAAACAGTAGGCAGGTTCATCCTCCTCATCCGGGTCATAGCCATGCGGTAGAATCAGCAATGCCTCCTCATTCCCAAGCTGCTGCTCAGCAACATCAGCTCCTACAGTCAGCTTCATAGTGGTCATACGGGTACGTCATGGCCTAGAGACGGGTGTCTCCCATTCCTTCACAGCGACACCCTTCGGCTTCCTTCTTTGTGGTAGCTTAGGCACCTTAGCTTTGCCCTGCTGCTGTTCTCCTCTCTCAGATCCAGCAGCTTCCCTGGTGCTACCACCAGTCTCCACATCATCTCCTCCACCAGCAGGTGCCTCCTGCACCTTCTCTCCATCACCACCCTCTGCAGCAGCCTATTCTCCCTCCTCCCACACACTAGCAGTCAGCTCCATCTGCAGGGACATCCTGACCTCCGGCTGTTTCTCCCAGGTCCCATACATCATGCCCTCAACAAAATTTACATCCCTGCTCTCAAACAATGCACCCTTAGATGGTTCCCACAGCAGCCATCTCTTGGTCTCAGCAGCCAGTCCCAAATGTACACACCAGGCGGGAGAGGGGTCTGCATCTCAGGGGGAGTGCAACGCCGTTGGAGGGGTCGGTGTGATAGTGTCGGCCAGATCTGGGGAGACGGATTGGGCAACGGCACACCGACGCTTGGGGCATGTGGCCATCCCCTTGTTGAAGCAGCTGGAGAATGATGGAGCCGTCAAAGGTCTGAAGCTGAACGGCCAGCCACCTGATGACAACTGTGAAATCTGCTTGCTATCCAAATTCACCCATTTCCCCTTCCATAGTGTGACTGGCTGGCAAGTGCAATCTGGTGTGTGCATTTGGGACTGGCTGCTGAGAGCAAGGGATGGCTGCTGTGGGAACCACGCAAGGGTGTGTTGTTTGATAGCAGGGATGTGAAGTTTGTTGAGGGCCTGATATATGGGGGCTGGAAGAAACAGCCGGAGGCCAAGGTATCACTGGAGATGGAGCACATCACCATGCAGCTGTACCTTACCCCTAGTGTGTGGGGGGGAGATGAGGCAGCTGCAGAGGGTGGAGAGAGGGTACAGGAGGCACCTGCTGGTGGAGGAGGTGGTGCAGAGTCTAGTGGTAGCACTAGTGGAGCTGCTGGACCTGAGGGTGAGAAGCAGCAGGGCAAGGCTAAGGCTCCTACAATACCACAAAGGAGGAAGCCAAAAATGTCGTTACAAAGGGGTGGGAGACACCCGTGTCTAGGCTAGGACGTACCCGTATAGCCACAATGAAGCTGACTGCAAGAGCTGATGTAGCAGAGCAGCAACTTGGGAATGAGGAGGCATTGCTGATTCTACTGCATGGCTATGACTCGGATGAGGAGGATGAACTGTTGATGTTAGGGCCTAGTAAAATCAGGCTATTAAAACGTTATCCAACTTAAAACCTCTCCTCGGTGTCACCTCCAAGGGTCCCTGGGTGCTTCGTACAATACCAGCCCCTATCCATCGGGTCTGAGTCTGTAGAGAGATGGATCAAGAGGGACTGAGTCAAAACAGCAAGAGTATCTTGAATGTCGCGTAGCGTGCCGTGCAGACCGTTGATCGGATTAAGCTACGAACTCGCTATATCGAAGCTCAATCTAAGAGATTTCAAAAGAGCCAAGTTGCCTCGCGAAAAGTTCTGCCATTACGGATTTATGGCTCGAACAGCGTTGGCCTAGCGTCGTAGTGCTAGCGTTGACTCGGTAGCATTCTGCTGTCGCACCACGTAGAAACGTGGGTGCTGTTGGAGTGATGGCCTGGGAGGAAACCGCCGGTGGACATTCTGAGGGTGTTCAGCTGCATGGCAGTCACCCACGTCCCCAAGAAGTGTCGAAGTTAGTTGGGGGCGAGTGCAATCTGGTGTGTATATTTGGGTGGCTGGCTGCTGAGAGCAAGGGATGGCTGTTGTGGTAACCATGCAAAGGTGTAATGTTTGACAGCATGGATGTGAAGTTTGTTGAGGGCCTGATGTATCGGGGCTGGAAGAAACAGCCAGAGGCCAAGGTATCACAGGAGATGGAGCAGATCACCATGCAGCTGGACCTTACCCGTGGTGTGTCGGAGGAGGGAGATGAGGCAGCTGCAGAGGGTGGTGATGGAGAAAGGGTACAGGACGCACCTGCTGGTGGAGGAGGTGGTGTAGAGGCTAGTGGTAGCACTAGTGGAGCTGCTGGACCTGAGGATGTGTGTGCAGGGAAAAACTAAGGCTCCTACACTACCACAAAGGAAGAAGTTGAAGGGTGTCGTTATGAAGGGGTCGGAGACACCCGTCTCTAGGCCACGTCTTGTGCCAACGCACTATAGTGGCACGGTCATCGCACTCCCATTCGGCCTACAAGCCTGCTCAGCTTCTGGAATTTTGTGGGGAGGTGCTTCAATATATGTTCTTCAGACCCCCAACATTTCAGAATTTTTGAAGCAGTTTTCAAGGCATGGCAACATTTATAGTTTCAAGACTTATGGCATCCCGGAAGTGTGTGTTACTCTTTTTTGGTAACACCCGAGTTCACCATTTCGGCTGCTTACTCATCTACCAAGCTCTGATTGGTCTAAACGTCGGTGTGACAGTCATTTGCCGTGTTGTTCAGGTTGTCGCTGAGTCTCAGGATAACCCAGCATCGGAGCAGCACGTGACAGCTGTCGAAAGTTACTGTTCCGTAGTCATGGTGCACTATTGGCAGCATTTCCCTTGCCACCCTTTCATTGTTGTCATGCCAATGGTGCAGGGACAGAGAATGAGACAAGAAGTACAGGTGGTCAAGTGGGACTCTACCATCCTCCTTTTGAGAAGTGTGGTCTTCCTGGAAGCAGCTTGCAAGAGGGTGCAAGTGGGAAGACAAGCTGACTCATGGTTGGCTTGACTGACTATTGGTAGCCTTGAGTACAGCTCTGAATATCCAAGAGTGATTGGCTTTGCTCACCTAGCTAGGACGTTTCCCATCCTTCTCTAGCCTTTCTCCCTTAGGGCTCAACCTTCTCTGAGTTCCCAGGATGGTCCGAACCTCTTTAGAGTCCCCTAGGCAATGTTGTACTCACCTCTTCCTTGCATCAATGAAACTACACGTTTTCAGCCGAGCTTACGTTTTCGTTCACTGCGTAGCGCATACACCTCTGATGAATGCAAATAAAAATACCGTTGGAAAGCAAACACCTGAAGCTAGTGTCTGTCCAAATTCAGCCTCTTTATGATTGGAGCTGATCTTGACGGCGTTTTGAACAGAGGCGGTTCGAAGTAATCACATTCTGTTTAGGCGGTTTCATGGGCATCCGCGACCCCTAAGTTGACTCTAGACTACAACAAGTGGTATCAGAGCGGTTCTTCTCTGTTCCTGGGTCAATATGGAGGCTGAAGGTTCTGCTCCAGCTGGTCCTAGTGGCAGTGGTGGCGCGAGAGGCACTGGGGAAGCAGGAAGAGGCGTTGCAGGCGGATCTGCACCAATAGCATCCGTTTCAACACCAGCCAAGGATGATGTGAAGGCATTCAACCTAGAGAAGTTCTCTGGGGAGGATTGGGCATCATGGAGCTTCATGATGGAGCTCCTATTTAACCATTAAGGGCTGCTTGAAGATATGGATGGAGAATTGAAGAGGCCTGCGAGCGAAGGAGCGACCAAGGAATGGGATCGCCGATCCAAGGATGGATTCTTCCTTCTCTCACAATGCCTCTCATCTAACCAGCTGCACCATGTCAAGCATCTCATCAAGGATATCTAGTGTGGTCCCAATGCATGGAAAATATTGAAGGATGTCCATGCCCCCAGCAGCGAAGCGATGGTTGTGGTGCTCGAGCGACAACTCCATGCAGTGAAGATCAACGAGGGTGCAAGGAGCATTCGATCAACTCCGGGACGTCTATGTGAAGCTCTCTGCTGCTGGTGTGGACTACCCTAAGAATATCAAGTGCTACAAGGCTCTCTCCCTGCTGCCGGAGTCGTGGGGCCCCTTGGTGGTCAACCTCAATGGCCTGAAGGACTCATGGTCCTTTGAGTGGATCCGTGCTCAAGTCCTTCAAGAGGAGTTTCGGAGGAAGGAGCTAACTGCCGCTGTCGGTGAAGGTGGAGGCTCTGCCTACGGCATGAAAGGCTTCAAGAGACATGGCAGCAAGAAAGGCAAGGCCAAGGAAGGCTCTGTAGGAGAGCAGTATTCGGGAGGGAAGCGTGGCAACAAGGGAGGCAAGCGGTGTGGCGGAAGTGTTGGTATTGCCATGTGGAAGGTCACCCGTGGTTGAAGTGTCGCAAGCTACGTGACGGTTGGAGGCCTGGTCAGCCATCTATTGAAGGCTCTAAAGGTGTTCACGAAACTATGGGAGAAGGCATGAGCAGTGAGGAGGGCGATGGAGGTGCTGGCGGACATGGCGGCATATTCTACCATGTAGGAGAGGCATGCTCTGAGGACATGGTTGTACCGGCCAGCAAGGTTTCTCTTCACCGCTCCTCCCATTGGGTCATCAACACGGGAGGCCTTCATGTCCATGACCAACTGAGAGGATCTGCTGGATGAAGTCAGGCCATCAAAGGCAGCTACCGTTGTTTCAGCCACTGGCCAAGTTGTACTCGTGCGTGGCGAGGGGAGAGCCATGTTTATGGGTGTGGATGAGAGGCTTGTGGGGCTGAAACGTGTTCTTCTTGTCCCTGGACTACGCGCCAACCTTCTCTGTTTTGAGTGATGCAGGGATGAAGATGGAGATGATGGGCACAAAGGTGTTCAAGGCAACTCTGGATGGGCGCATGTTGTGGGACCTACGAGGCGGCAAGGACATGCACCGGCCCATGTGGGAGATACTGGTGCTGCCATGGAAGGAGGCGGCTGCGCGCTTGGCTGCTGAAGCTGTAAGAGGAGGGCATGCAAGCCACGTAACCAGTGGAGGAGGTGGTGATGGCAGTGATGGTGGGCTGCTTGTGGATGGGGGGGGTGCTCTACCAAGTGTAACTCCTAGCACGAGTGAGACGGATTGGCTCATTGCTTTGGGCACGTGGCGCTACCTCAGTTACAGCAGCTGTTTAAGCAGGAAAGAGTCCAGGGGCTGAGGATAAAAGGGGAGCCCAAGGAGGTGGGCTCTTGTGAGACTTGCTTGACCAGCAAGTTCTCACGGTTTCCTTTTCATTCGGCGGTGGGGCAGTCAAGTGACCCGGTGGAGCTCGTGCATGTGGATCTTGTGGGGCCCATGAAGGTAAAGGGAGATGGTGGGGCCCTGTATTCCATGACTATGGTGGATGATTACACAAGGCTCACCTGGTCGTTTCCACTTGCAAAGAAGAGTGATGCTGCAAGGGTCATCATTGAAGAGTGGCTGCCCATGGTGGAGCGAGAGAGCGGCAAGCGGGTGAAGGCGATTCATAGCAACCGTGGTGGGGAGTTTTTGGGAGCGGAGTTCCGGAGCTGGTTGAAGCGGCACAGCATCAAGCAGCAGCTCACCATGTCCTACACCCCTCAGTCCAACGGCGTGGCAGAGAGAGCGAACCGGACCATCATTGAGGGCGGGAGAACGATATTGGTGGACTCGGGTCTACCCTTGCGGTTCTGGCCCCTCGCTATTCGTCATGCTACCGTCATCAAGAACCAGGTGTTGACTCATGTGGGAGGTCTGCATTGGGTCCTTATGGAGAAGTGGAGTGTCAAGAAGCCCCTGGTGGATATGCTTCGTGTCTTCGGGTGCATGGGGCTCGTGCATGTCCCTAAGGAGAACCGTGACAAGCTTCAAGCGGCCGCGGTGTGGGTCATTTGGGTCTTGCACGGGGGAGCAAGGGCAGGCTCATGTGGGACCCAAAGTCCAACACCATCTTCACCACCAGAGATGGCAAGTTCATGGAGGGGCTCATGTTCAAGGAGTGGTCGGAGCGGGGGAGGAGCAAGGTCACCATTCCGCTTGGAATAGAGGTGGGAACGAACGACCCACTTCTCATTCCGATCGAGTTGTCCTCATCTTCAGAGTTGAGAGAGGTGTCACATCACTTGGGAGGTGCTGAAGGGGAGGCAGAAGATGTGAAAGGAGTACTGCAGCAAGAGGATGCCCCTGTAGCTGAGAGACGTGATACCGAAGAGGAGGTGCAGCAGCCTACACCATCCCCTAAGCTTCCACAAAGGCGCACAACCCAAGGGAAGTGTGATGTCCGTGGTGGAGCTAAGGAGAGGCCCAAGAGAGCTGCCCACCAAAGGGATTTTCTCAAGTATGAAAGGCTTGGGGGTCCCAAGGCATTGCTGGTCCAGGAGGAGGAAGATGAGGAGGAGAAGGGAGCCGATGGGGAGATGGAGCAGATTTGTTGATTTGGCATCAACTTACCTCATGAGCCGGCGTCAATGGAGGAAGCTCTCATTGGAGATGATCGAGAGGCTTGGTTGGCTGCAAGGGAGGATGAGTTCAAGAGCCATATGGAGAATGAAACGTGGACCCTCACCAATCTGCCCCCGGGAAGGAAGACGTTGGACTGCACGTGGGTGTTACGTGTGAAGACCGATGCGGAGGGGAGGTTGGAGAGGCGGAAGACAAGGCTTGTGATCAAAGGCTTTCAGCGGAAGGAGGGGATTGACTTTCAAGAGATGTTTGCTCCTGTTGCCAAGGCTCCTACGCTCCGGTTGTTGCTAGCAGCCGCTGCCATTTGTGGCTGGAAGGTGGAGCAAATGGGTGTGAAGACGGCGTTCCTCTATGGCGTGGTAGATGAGGAGATCTACATGAAGCAGCCAGAGGGGTATGATGATGGGAGCGGACGTGTTTGCAGGCTCAACAAGGCCATCTATGGCCTCAAACAAGCTCCAAGGTGCTGGTATGCAAGGCTGGTGGAGGCGTTGGAGGCTCTTGGCTTCAAAGTTAGCGGGTGCGACGAGAGTCTCTTTATGACCAAGGGGGAGGAGGAGAAGGTATTTCTCCTTGTCTACGTCGATGACATCCTCCTGTTCTCTCCATCCCTGGAGAGGATCAAGGAGGTGCAAGGGAAGCTGAAGGAGACCTTTCAATGCAAGGCCCTTGGACCATTGGGGTATTACCTTGGTCTTCATGTGGAGCGGGACGAGGTGAAGGGACGGTTGAGGCTTCACCAACACAAGTACCTTGCAGCCATGGGGGAGAAGTATGGGCTGGAGGAAGGGAGGAGTGTGAAGACTCCTTTAACCCCCGGGTTTCAACTGCACCTTGATGAAGAGGAGGGTGAGGTGTTGGAGTACGAGTTGCAGCGTCGGTTCCAGTCAATGGTGGGGAGCTTGATGTACGCTTCGGTCAACACTCGCCCGGACATTGCGTTTTCAGTTACACAGCTCGCTCGTGTGGTGTCTAGGCCCCTTCAAGAGCACCTGGATGCAGCAGAGAGGCTGGTGAGGTACTGCATGGCAACCTCAAGAGTGGGGCTGCAATATTCAGTGCATGGGCAGCTGAAGCAAAAGGGAGTGGAGGAGGTGAGCACAAAGACTGGTGCACCTGCAAGGCGTGGGCACTTGTACCTCTCGTGTTTCACCGATGCTACTTGGGCAAGTGACATCCGTGATGCTACATCCCATGGTGGCTATATATGCTGTGCTGGAGAGACTCCAGTGAGCTGGAAGTCTAAGAAGCAAGGAAAGATAGCTCACTCATCAACGGAGAGTGAGTACATGGCGTTGTTTCATGGAGTGAAGGAGGTGGTTTGGATGAGGAGATTGCTTGAAGAGTTGGGGCAGGAGCAAGAGGTTCCTACACCTGTGTTTTGTGACAGCCAAGGAGCAATTGCAATGGCACGTAATGCTGTGCTCCATGGGCTGAACAAGCACATACATATCAAGTGGCATCGGGTGAGGAAGGAGGTGAAGAAGGACACCATCTCCTTGCACTAGATGAACACTACCAAGCAGCCTGCAGATTTCTTGACTAAGCGCCTTGCAGAGCATCAGCATTAGAGCTGTGCCACCTTGTGTGGCATGTCCTTCAACTAAGGGAGGGAGCTCCAGGGAGCAGCTAAGGGATGAATGAGAGCATGATGAGGGGGAGTTTGTTGTGCCAAAGCACTATAGTGGCATGGTCATCGCACTCCCATTCTGCCTACAAGCCTGCTCAACTTCTGGAATTTTGTGGAGCGGTGCTTCAACATATGTTCTTCAGACGCTCAAAGTTTCAGAATATTCTAAGCAGATTACAAGGCATGGCAACATTTATAGTTTCAAGACTTATGGCATCCCGGAAGTGTGTGTTACTCCTTTTTGGTAACACCCGAGTTCACCATTTCGGCTGCTTACTCATCTACTAAGCTCTGATTGGTCTGCAAATCCGTGTTGCAGTTCTTTGCCGTATTGTTCAGGTGGCCACCGAGTTTCAGGACAACCCAGCATCGGAGCAGCACATGACAGCTGTCGAAAGTTATCGTTCCAGAGTCATGGTGCACTATTGGCAGCATTTCCCTTGCCACCCTTTCATTGTTGTCATGCCAATGGTGCAGGGACAGCGAATGAGACAAGAAGTACAAGTGGTCAAGTAGGACTCTACCACTCTCCTTTTGAGAAGTATGGTCTTCCTGGAAGCAGCTTGCAAGAGGGTGCAAGTGGGAAGACAAGCTGACTCATGGTTGGCTTGACTCACTATTGGTAGCCTTAAATACAGCTCTGAACATCCAAGTGTGGTTGGCTTTGCTGACCTAGATAAGACGTTTCCCATCCTTCTCTAGCCTTTCTCACCTTGGACTCAACCTTCTGTGAGTTCCCAGGATGGTCCGAACCCCTTAAGAGTCCCCTAGGCAATGTTGTACTCACCTCTTCCTTGCAACAATGAAACTACACGTTTTCAGCCGTGTTTACATTTTCCTTCACTGCGTAGCGCATACAACTCTGATGAAAGCAAGCAATATACCGTTGGAAATCAGACACCTGAATCTAACTTCTGTCCAAGTTTCAGCCTTGTATAGTATTGGAGCTGATGATGACAGCGTTTTGAACAGAGGCGGTTCAAAGTCATCAGATTCTGCTTAGGCGGTTTCATCGGCATCCGCGAATCCTAAGTGGACTCTAGACTATAACAGGACGTACCCGTATGGCTACTATGAAGCTAAGTGCAGCAGCTGATGCAGCAAACCAGCAGCTGGGGAACAAAGAGGCGTTGCTGATTTTGCCCCAAGGCTTTGACCTAGATAAGGAGGACGAGCCTTCGAACTGTTTTCTTGCCCCTGCACCAGAGGAACCAGCTAGCATGGAGGAGGCATTAGCTGGACCAGATAGGGACAAGTGGCTGGCTTCTAGGGATGCTGAGTACTAGAGCCTGCAAGAGAATGTGACTTGGGAGCTGGTGGTGCTGCATGAGAGGAAGAAAGCTGTACAATGCAAGTGGGTGCTGAGGATCAAGACCGATGACAATGGGCAGGTCACCACCTACAAGAGTAGGCTGGTGGCCAAGGGGTTTAAGCAGAAGGAGAAACAGGCCTTCAAAAAGATCTTTACTCCCACTGCTAAATCCGTGTCTTGTTGGCAGATGCAGCCGTTGGTGGGAAATACATCATTCAGATGAATATATCAACTGCATTCCTCAATGGGTTTTTAGAGGAGGATGTCTACATGACGCAGCCGCTTGGGTATGAGGATGGTACAGGCAGGGTGTCCAAGCTCAACAAGTCAATCTACAGCTTGAACCAAGCGCCACGCTGCAGGTACTAAAGGATGGCAGCTGCTTTAGAGGAGATGGGATTCAGGACAAGCAGCTGTGATGAGTATCTTTTTCTCAAGGGCGAGGGAGAGAAGCTGGTGATGTTTCTGCTCTATGTGGACGACAATCTTCTCTTCAGCAGCAGCATGAAGGAGATCCAGAAAGTGCAGTAGCAGCTGATGGAGAACCTCAAGTGCAAGACACTTGGGGAGGTAAAGTTCTACCTTGGGATGCACATGGAGAGGGATCCAGTTCACACGTGGTTGAAGCTGCACCAGGAGAAGATGATCAAGGAGCTGAGGGAGAAGTATGCCAACAAGACACGGAGGGTAGGGGGTTTGGCAGTGGGAGCAAAGATCTCATTGAAGTCCTGCTTCTCCTTCTGCATAAACCCCTTAGCCACCAGCCTACTCTTGTAGATGGTGACCTGTCCCTTGTCATCGGTCTTGATCCTTAGCACCCAGTTGCACTGTATAGCTCTCTTCTCCTCAGGCAGCACCACCAGATCCCATGTCCCATTCTCTAACAGGCTTTGGTACTCAGCATCCCTAGAAACCAGCCACTTCTCCCTATCTGGTCCAGCTAATGCCTCCTCCATGCTTGCTGGTTCCTCTGGTGCAGGGGCAAGAAAACAGTAGGCAGGTTCATCCTCGTCATCCGGGTCATAGCCATGCGGTAGAATCAGCAATGCCTCCTCATTCCCAAGCTGCTGCTCTGCTATATCAGCTCCTGCAGTGAGCTTCAAAGTGGCCATACGGGTACGTCCTGGCCTGGAGACGGGTGTCTCCCATCCCCTCATAACGACACCCTTCGGCTTCCTCCTTGATGGTAGCGCAGGAACCTTCGCTTTTCCCAGCTGCTGTTCTCCTCCCTCAGATCCAGCAGCTTCCTTGGTGCTACCACTAGTCTCCACATCATCTCCTCCACCAGCAGGTGCCTCCTGCACCTTCTCTCCATCACCACCCTCTGCAGCTGCCTCCTCCCCTTCCTCCCACACACTATGAGTCAGGTCCAGCTGCATGGTGATCTGCTCCATCTGTTCGGATACCTTGGTCTCCGGCTGTTTCTTCCATCCCCCATACATCATGCCCTCAACAAACTTCACATCCCTGCTGTCAAACAACACACCCTTGGATGGTTCCCACAGCAGCCATCCCTTGCTCTCAGCATCCAGCCCCAAATTGCACTCGCCCCCAACTTACTTCGATACTTCTTGGGGACGTGGGCGACTGCCATACAACCAAACACCCTCAGTATGTCCACCGTCGGCTTCCTCCCAAGCCACCTCTCCAGCGGCACCCACGATTCATTACCAACCTTAGTGAGCACCCTGTTCCTAGCCACGGTAGCGTGCCGGACAGCATGGGGCCACATGGAATTGCCCACCCCTGATTCTATGAGCAGCGCCCTAGCTGTCTCCAGAATGGTCCGGTTCGCCCGTTCTGCTACACCGTTGGACTGCGGAGAGTAAGCTGTGGTCAGCTCCTTCTGAATGCCCTGCTTCTTGAGCCAGGCCGTCGTTTCAGCTCCAAGGAACTCACCACCCCGGTCTGTCCTAATCCGCTTCACTACACACTCCGCTTGCTTCTCAACGAATGGCAGCCAATCTTCCTTTATCGTAGAGGCGGCGTGGTCCTTTTGCTTCAGCGGATACGCCCACATGAGTCTGCTCCAATCATCCACAATGCTTAGGAAATACCACTCCCCCTTGTGCCCTTGCACCGGCAGCGGCCCCACCAGGTCCATGTGAACCAGCTCCAAAGGCTTCTTGCTCCTGCCAGTCACGCTATGAAAAGGGAAACGAGTGAATTTTGAGAGCAAACAGATTTCACAGTTGTCATCGGGTGGCTGTCCGTTCAGCTTCAAACCCTTGACTGCTCCATCCTTCCCAAGCTGCTTCAATAAGGGCATTGCCACATGCCCCAAGCGTCGGTGTGCCGTTGCCCAATCTGTCTCCCCAGATCTGGCCGACACCTTCACACCAACCCCTCCAACGGCGTTGCACTCCCCCTGGGATGCAGACCCCTCTCCAGCCTGCCCCCCACCGTGCCACGCCAACGCCGGCAGCTGCCACATGGATCTGTACACATCCTTGCTCTCGTGCAGATCCCAAAGCACC
Organism: Closterium sp. Naga37s-1; assembly: GCA_947471745.1. NCBI lineage: Eukaryota > Viridiplantae > Streptophyta > Zygnematophyceae > Desmidiales > Closteriaceae > Closterium > Closterium sp. Naga37s-1. Next base: position 2,657,252 of record CANJKZ010000861.1, read on the forward strand.
CGATTTCCCAGCTGCCCCTTGTACGTGCGTGCCCCATCCGTGCTAGTGCTCACCCCAGCCTTGGCAAGCTTACGGAGGGAGATGAGGTTGGCCTTGAGATCAGGAACGAGGAGAACGTCGTGCAGCACCACCGGTTTGCCATCCGCTCCCTTGAATGCAGCTCGTCCCGCACCAGCCACCTTCAGCGCGTGTCCAGAGGCAGAGCACACCTCATTGATCGGTGCAGCTCGTACGTCATCAAGCAGCTCCTTGCGCGGCGTCATCGTCCAAGCAGCGCCCGTGTCCAACACCCAATAGTCCAGGGGATGCAGCTCTGCTCCAACCTTGGCAGAGGCGTCTCCTTGCTCCCCCTGCTCTCCAATATGGAAGAACTGGCCTGCGGTGCGCTCCTTCTTCTTCTCTGCACCGCCGTTGCTCTTCGGGTTGTTGTCGGACGAATCGGCGACCATGTTCGCGCCGTTTTTCTGGTTCCTCCGCGCGCCGCCATCCTGGTGACGATTCTGGGGGGTCCATCCATCGGGTTTCTTATAGCACAAAAACCAGGGGTGCCCCTCCTTCTCACAATATCAGCAACTCCCTTTCATTTTGCCACCAGCACCCGACTTGCCCCCACGTCCAGATTTCGCACCGCGACCCCAACCGGTACCTCCTTGTTGGTCGTTGGAGTCGTCGTCCTTCTTTGCACTGCGTCCAGCACCACCGAAGCCACGTACTCTGCCACGTCGGCTCCCTTGCATCCCGTAGCCGCTGCTGCTGTCGTCTCCACCCCTCAGTTGGCGGCGACAGAAGTCCTCCTCCAGAATCTTCGTCCGCACCCATTCGAGCGTCCGCAAGCTCTGGTTCTGCAGCAGGCTCAATCCGCTCATGAATTGAAGCCACGATTCCGGCAGCAGCGATAGCATCTTCAAGCACTTGGTCTGCTCCGGGTAGGTGATTCCCGCGGTCGCCAACTTCGCGTAGAGGTCGCGCATTTTGTCCAAAACAGGTTGCACTGGCTCTCCCTCGCTCAAGCGCAACGCGGACAGCTCCCTCTCCAGCATCAACGTTGCGACAACGGAGGTCGGGGCGTGCAGCTCCTTCAACACGGTCCACACCTTCGGGCCGCAATCAACCTCCGACAGCAGGTGCATAACGTGGTGACGCTGGCTCAGCTCCAAACTCTGCGACATCAAGTAGTAGCCAGCCGAGGCGCGCTCGTCCCAATCTTCCTGCAGCGCGGGGTCACTCGGTCTAGGCTCCTCCCCAATCATTAGTTTCAACAAACCGATCTGACGGAAATAAAGTTGCATTTTCCAGGCCCAATCATCATAGCCCTCACCATTGAACTTCTCGACGGTGAAGTTCTTCAGCACCTCCTTGACCAGCGAGCCCTGGTTTGTTCGCGCTCCCCTTGGCGCCGAAACACCAGAATCTTGGATGACGCTACAATCTTGGGCTGAAGATTCACCTGCTCCCACCGAGGTATTTCCCGCCATAGCTATCTATAACGAGGATCGCTATAACGCAGCTCTAATACCAGTTTGTTGATGTAAGGGCCTAACAAACACATGCTATTAAGACGTTATCCAACTTAAAACCTCTCCTCGGGGTCACCTCCAAGGGTCACTGGGTGCATGGTACAAGACCAGCCCCTATCCTCGGGTCCGAGTTTGTAGAGAGAGGGATCAAGAGGGACTTAGTCAAAACAGCAAGAGTACCTTGAACGTCGCACAACGTGCCGTGCAGACCGTCGATCGGATTAAGCTGAGAACTCGCTATATCGAAGCTTACTCTAAGAACTTTCAAAAGATCCAAGTTGCCTTGCGAAAAGTTCTGCCATTGCAGAGTGACGGCTCGGACAGCGTTTGCCTAGCGTTGAAGTGCTAGCGTACTAGCGTTGACTCGGTAGCATTCTGCCGTCGAATCGCGTGGATACGAAATTCCAGCAAGGAAGGAATTCGCTTGAATCAATTTGAATATGTTCAGGTACAAACAGAGAAGGAATATATAGTTCTAGCTAGCAAGGACCTTGGTAATCAACCTGGGAACAACCAGGGATGAGCCCAAATAATTCCAAGCAACAGAACCAACCTGGCTGGACAAAACAGCAGGTGGTAGGTTGGTAAACAACCTCTGGTTCTGTTTTTCCAACCTGGGAAAACAACAACCAGGTTCAGGTCCTAAAAACAGAACCTGTTTTGTCTTTGCCCAACCAGCCAAATGCTGGTTCCGCTGGTTTCTCCTGGCCCTGTAGCATGCAGATACAGACAAACAACATCCAACCTTCACCTAAATTGTACCCCTATAGTGCCTGCCCTGCTACACTATAGTCAACCAAACAAAACAGTACAAGTTCGAGTTGGATAGAACTGAATCTGCGCACTCAATTAAACCGAACTGCAAAGCTTCCATCTTGGGTTCCTTTGCGAGCTCGTCCTTTCTGCTTGCACTGTTCATAGCGCGTACAATGTTGTGCCGAAGCGCACATTGCGCGAGTTCCTGCAAATGCATCAAGCGAAAATTGCGAAAGCAAACAAACACACGAACATTCCATTCACACCCAAATGCATTCGCACACGCATACTCGTACAAACAGACGGCAGGATGTCGTGCAATGTGAATTTGCACCCAACACTATGAACAGTGCAAGCAGAGAGGACGAGCTCGCAAAGGAACCTTAGATGGAAGCTTTGCATTTCAGTTCATTTCGGTTCGCAGATTCGGTTATATACAACTCGAAGTTGTACTGTTTTCTTTGGCTGACTATAGTGTAGCAGGGCAGGCACTAAAGGGGTACAATTAGGTGAAGGTTGGATGTTGTTTGTCTGTATCTCCACGCTATAGGGCTAGGGGAAACCAGCAGAACCAGCATTTGGCTGGTTGGGCAAAGACAAAACAGGTTCTGTTTTTAGGACCTGAACCTGGTTGTTGTTTTCACAGTTTGGGAAAACAGAACCAGATGTTGTTTACCAACCTACCACCTGCTGTTTTGTCTAGCCAGGTTGGTTCTGTTGCTTGGAATTACTTGGGATGATTTCTGGTTGTTCCCAAGTTTACTCCGAAGGTCCTTACTAGCAAAAACTATTTATCCCTTCTCTGTTTGAACCTGGACATAGTGAAATTGATTCAAACAAATTTATTCCTTGCTGGAATTTCGTTTGTACGTGGTGCGACGGCAGAATGCTACCGAGTCAACGCTAGCACTACGACGCTAGGCAAACGCTGTCCGTGCCATAACTTTGTAATGGCTGAACTATTCGTGAGGCAACTTGGCTCATTTTAAAGCTCTTCGAGCAAGCTCCGATATAGCAAATTCTCAGCTTAATCCAGTCGAAGGTCTGCACGATATGTCGCGCGACGATCAAGGTACCCTTGGTAATTGGCTAAGTCATTCTTGACTCCTCTCTCTACAAATTCGGACGTGAGGATAGGGGCTGGTCTTGTACCAGGCACCCAAGGACCCTTGGAGGTGTCCCCGAGGAGATTTTTTAAGTCATGATAGACTGATTTTATTAGGCCCTTACACCAACAATTTGCACGACACAGCAGCTACATGACCTGACCTGACGTGACTTGACCTAATGTAGTGGGACCCAGTGTCTAACAAGTACAGACCAGAGCATGGCTCCCTGCGAAATGAGGCCTCTGGCGCCACAGTGGCACCGACTGTGCAAGAGGCAACATGTTCGTCCAAAATAGGAGTAAATCAAAGTGCGTTACTTATTGTTGGGTGCAAATTCACATTGCAGGACATCCTACCCTCTGTTTGTTCGAGTATGCAAGTGCATTTGGGTGTGAATGGAATGTTCGTGTGTTTGTTGGCTTTCGCAATTTTCGCATGAAGCATTTCCAGGTACTCGCGCAATGTGCGCTTCGGTAGAACATTGTATGCGCTATGAACAGTGCAAGCAAAAAAGGACAAGCTCGCAAAGGAACCCAAGATGGAAGATTTGCAGTTCATTTTAATTGATTGCTCTGATTCAGTTCTATCCAACTCGAAATTGTACTGTTTTGTTTGGTTGACTATAGTGTAGCAGGGCAGGCACTATAGAGGTACAATTTAGGTGAAGGTTGGATGTTGTTTGTCTGTATCAGCATGCTACAAGGCCAGGAAAAACCAGCGGAACCAGCATTTGGCTGGTTGGGCAAAGACAAAACAGGTTCTGTTTTTAGGATGTGAACCTGGTTGTTGTTTTCCCAGGTTGGAAAAACAGAACCAGAGGTTGTTTACCAACCTACTACCTGCTGTTTTGTCAAGCCAGGTTGGTTCCGTTGCTTGGAATTATTTGGAATCATCCCTGGTTGTTCCCAGGTTGATTCTCAAAGCGCTTGGAAGCTAGAACTATTTATTCCTTCTCTGTTTGTACCTGGATAGAGTGAAATTGATTCAAGCAAATTCCTTCCCTGCTGTAATTTCGATTTTACGCGGTGCGACGGCAATATGCTACCGAGTCAACGCTAGCTTACTAGCACTACGACGCTAGGCAAACGCTGTCCGAGCCATAACTATGCAATGACAGAAATTTTCACGAGGCAACTTGGATCTTTTGAAAGTTCTTAGAGTAAGCTTCGATATAGCGAGTTCTCAGCTTAATCCGATCGACGGTCTGCACGGCATGTTGTGCGACGTTCAAGGTACTCTTGCTGTTTTGACTAAGTCCCTCTTGATCCCTCTCTCTACAAACTCGGACCCGAGGATAGGGGCTGGTCTTGTACCATGCACCCAGTGACCGTTGGAGGTGACCCCGAGGAGAGGTTTTAAGTTGGATAACGTCTTAATAGCATGTGTTTGTTAGGCCCTTACATCAACAAACTGGTATTAGAGCTGCGTTATAGCGATCCTCGTTATAGATAGCTATGGCGGGAAATACCTCGGTGGGAGCAGGTGAATCTTCAGCCCAAGATTGTAGCGTCATCCAAGATTCTGGTGTTTCGGCGCCAATGGTAGCGCGAACAAACCAGGGCTCGCTGATCAAGGAGGTGCTGAAGAATTTCACCGTCGAGAAGTTCAATGGTGAGGGCTATGATGATTGGGCCTGGAAAATGCAACTTACTTCCGTCACATCGGTTTACTGAAACTAATGATTGGGGAGGAGCAAAGACCGATTGACTCCGCGCTGCAGGAAGATTGGGACGAGCGTGCCTCGGCTGGCTACTACTTGATGTCGCCGAGTTTGGAGCTGAACCAGCGTCACCACGTCATGCACCTGCTGCCGGAGGTTGATTGCAGTCTGAAGGCGTGGACCGTGTTGAAGGAGCTGCACGCCCCTACCTCCGTCACCGCAACGCTCATGGTGGAGAGGGAGCTGTTCGCATTACACTCGAGCGAGGGAGAGCCAGTGCAACCTGTTTTGGACAAAATGCTCGACCTCTACACGAAGATGGCAACTGCGGGAATCACCTATCTGGAGCAGACCAAGTGCTTGAAGATGCTGTCGCTGCTGCCAGAATCCTGGCTTCAATTTACGAGCGGATTGAGCCTGCCGCAGAACCAGAGCTTGTGGACGCTCGAGTGTGTGCGGAGATTCTGGAGGAGGACTTCCTTCGCCGCCAACTGAGGGGTGGAGACGACGGCAGCAGTGGCTACGGGATGCAAGGGAGCCGACGTGGCAGAGGACGTGGCTTCGGTGGTGCTGGACGTGGTGCAAAGAAGGACGACGACTCCAACAACCAACAAGGAGGTACCGGTTGGGGTCGCGGTGCGAAATCTGGACGTGGGGGCAAGTCGGGTGCTGGTGGCAAAATGAAAGGGGGTTGCTGGTATTGTGAGAAGGAAGGGCTCCCCTGGTTGTAATGATATAAGAAACCCGATGGATGGACCCCCCAGAATCGTCACCAGGATGGCGGCGTGCGGAGGAACCAGAAAAACGGCGCGAACATGGTCGCCGATTCGTCCGACAACAATCCGAAGAGGAAGAGCGGTGCCAAGAAAAAGGAGCGCACCGCGGGCTAGTTTTTCCCTATTGGAGAGCAGGGGGAGCAAGAAGACGCCTTTGCGAAAGTTGGAGCAGAGCTGCACCCCCAGGACTATTGGGTGTTGGACACGGGCGCTGCTTAGACGATGACGCCGCGCAAGGAGCTGCTTGATGATGTACGAGGTGCACCGATCAATGAGGTGTGCTCTGACTCTGGCCACGCGCTGAAGGTGGCTGGTGCGAGACGAGCTGCGTTTAAGGGAGCGAATGGCAAGTCGGTGGTGCTGCACGACGTTCTCTTCATTCCTGATCTCAAGGCCAACCTCATTTCCCTCCGTAAGCTTGCGAAGGCTGGGGCGAGTGTTGGGTGCAAATTCACTTTGCACGACATCCTGCCGTCTGTTGTTTACAAACCTACCACCTGCTGTTTTGTCCAGCCAGGTTGGTTATGTTGCTTGGAATTATTTGGGATCATCCCTGCTTGTTCCCAGGTTGATTCCCAAGGTCCTTGCTAGCTAGAACTATATATTCCTTCTCTGTTTGTACCTAAATATATTCAATTTGATTCAAGCGAATTCCTTCCTTGCTGGAATTTCGTTTCTACGCGGTTCGAGGGCAGAATGCTACCGAGTAAACGCTAGTACGCTAGCACTACGACGCTAGGAAAACGTGGATTTTCAGCCCAAGATCGTAGCGGCAGCCAGGATTCTGGTGTTTCGGCGCCAAGGGGAGCGCGAACAAACCAGGGCTCGCTGATCAAGGGGGTGCTGAAAAACTTCACCGTCGAGAAGTTCAATGATGAGGGCTATGATGATTGGTCCTGGAAAATGCAATTGTATTTCCGTCAGATTGGATTGCTGAAACTGATAATTTGGGAGGAGCCTAGACCGAGTGACCCCGCGCTGCAGGAAGATTGGGACGAGCGCGCCTCGTCTGGCTACTACTTGATGTCGCAGAGTTTGGAGCTGAACCAGCGTCACCACGTCATGCACTTGCTGCCGGAGGTTGATTGCGGTCCGAAGGCGTGGACCGTGTTGAAGGAGCCGCACGCCCCGACCTCCGTTGTTGCAACGTTGATGCTGGAGAGGGAGCTGTCCGCATTGCGCTTGAGCGAAGGAGAGCCGGTGCAACATGTTTTGGACAAAATGCGCGACCTCTACGCGAAGTTGGCGACCGCGGGAATCACCTACCCGGAGCAGACCAAGTGCTTGAAGATGCTCTCGCTGCTGCCGGAATCATGGCTTCAATTCACGAGCGGATTGAGCCTGCCGCAGAACCAGAGCTTGTGGACGCTCGAGTGGGTGCGGACGAAGATTCTGGAGGAGGACTTCCGTCGCCGCCAACTGAGGGGTGGAGACGACGGCAACAGCGGCTACGGGATGCAAGGAAGCCGACGTGGCAGAGGACGTGGCTTCGGTGGTGCTGGACGCGGTGCAAAGAAGGACGACGACTCCAACGACCAACAAGGAGGTACCGGTTGGGGTCGCGGTGCGAAATTTCGACGTGGGGGCAAGTCGGGTGCTGGTGGCAAAATGAAAGGGAGTTGCTGGTATTGTGAGAAGGAGGTGCACCCCTGGTTTTTGTGTTATAAGAAACCCGATGGATGGACCCCCCAGAATCGTCACCAGGATGGCGGCGCGCGGAGGAACCAGAAAAACGGCGCGAACATGGTCACCGATTCGTCCGACAACAACCCGAAGAGCAACGGCAATGCAGAGAAGAAGAAGGAACGCACCGCGGGCCAGTTCTTCCATATTGGAGAGCAGGGGGAACAAGGAGACGCCTCTGCAAAGGTTGGAGCAGAGCTGCATCCCCTGGACTATTGGATGTTGGACATGGGCGCTGCTTGGATGATGACGCCGCACAAGGAGCTGCTTGATGACGTACGAGCTGCACCGATCAATGAGGTGTGCTCTGCCTCTGGACACGCGCTGAAGGTGGCTGGTGCGGGACGAGCTGCATTCAAGAGAGCGGATGGCAAGCCAGTGGTGCTGCACGACGTTCTCCTCGTTCCTGATCTCAAGGCCAACCTCATCTCCCTCCGTAATCTTGCTAAGGCTGGGGTGAGCACTAGCACGGATGGGGCACGCACGTACAAGGGGCAGCTGGGAAATCGGGTGCTTTGGGATCTGCACGAGAGCAAGGATGTGTACAGATCAATGTGGCAGCTGCCGGCGTTGGCGTGGCATGGTGGGGGGCAGGCTGGACAGGGGTCTGCATCCCAGGGGGAGTGCAACGCCGTTGGAGGGGTTGGTGTGAAAGTGTCGGCCAGATCTGGGGAGACAGATTGGGCAACGGCACACCGACGCTTGGGGCATGTGGCAATGCCCTTATTGAAGCAGCTAGAGAAGGATGGAGGCGTCAAGGGTTTGAAGCTGAACGGACAGCCACCCGATGACAGCTGTGAAATCTGTTTGCTCTCAAAATTCACTCGTTTCCCCTTTCATAGCGTGACTGGCAGGAGCAAGAAGCCTTTGGAGCTGGTTCACATGGACTTGGTGGGGCCGCTGCCGGTGCAAGGGCACAATGGGGAGCGGTATTTCCTAACCATTGTGAATGATTGGAGCAGACTCATGTGGGCGTATCCGCTGAAGCAAAAGGACCACGCCGCCTCTACGATACGGGAAGATTGGCTGCCATTCGTGGAGAAGCAAGCGGAGTGTGTGGTGAAGCGGATTAGGACAGACCGGGGTGGTGAGTTCCTTGGAGCTGAGATGACGGCCTGGCTCAAGAAGCAGGGCATTCAGAGGGAGTTGACCACGGCTTACACCCCGCAGTCCAACGGTGTAGCAGAACGGGCGAACCGGACCATTTTGGAGACAGCTAGGGCGCTGCTCATAGAATCAGGGGTGGGCAATTCCATGTGGCCCCATGCTGTCCGGCACGCTACCGTGGCTAGGAACAGGGTGCTCACTAAGGTTGGTAATGAATCGTGGGTGCCGCTGGAGAGGTGGCTTGGGAGGAAGCCGCCGGTGGACATGCTGAGGATGTTCGGTTGCATGGCAGTCGCCCACGTCCCCAAGAAGTATCGAAGTAAGTTGGGGGCGAGTGCAATCTGCTGTGTGCATTTGGGGCTGGCTGCTGAGAGCAAGGGATGGCTGCTGTGGGAACCATCCAAGGATGTGTTGTTTGACAGCAGGGATGTGATGTTTGTTGAGCGAATCATGTATGGGGGCTGGAAGAAACAGCCGGACACTAAGGTGTCCCAGCAGATGGAGCAGATCACCATGCAGCTGGACCTGACTCCTAGTGTGTGGGAGGAGGGAGAGGAGGCAGCTGCAGAGGGTGGTGATGGAGAGAAGGTACAGAAGGAACCTGTTGGTGGAGGAGGTGGTGTAGAGGCTAGTGGTAGTACTAGTGGAGCTGCTGAACCTGGGTGTGAGCAGCAGCAGGGCAAGGCTAAGGCTCCTACACTACCATCAAGGAGGAAGCTGAAGGGTGTCGTTATGAGGGGATGGGAGACACCCGTCTCCAGGCCAGGACGTACCCGTATGGCCACTATGAAGCTGACTGCAGGAGCTGATGTAGCAGAGCAGCAGCTTGGGAATGAGGAGGCATTGCTGATTCTACCGCATGGCTATGACCCGGATGAGGAGGATGAACCTGCCTACTGTTTTCTTGCCCCTGCACCAGAGGAACCAGTAAGCATGGAGGAGGCATAAGCTGGACCAGATAGGGAGAAGTGGCTGGTTTCTAGGGATGATGAGTACCAGAGCCTGCTAGAGAATGGGACATGGGATCTGGTGGTGCTGTCTGAGGGGAAGAAAGCCGTACAGTGCAAGTGGGTGCTAAGGATCAAGACCGATGACAAGGGACAGGTCACCATCTACAAGAGTAGGCTGGTGGCTAAGGGGTTTATTCAAAAGGAGAAGCAGGACTTCAATGAGATCTTTGCTCCCACTGCCAAACCCCCTACCCTCCGTGTCTTGTTGGCAGATGCTGCCGTTAGTGGGCAATTCATCATTCACATGGATATATCAACGGCATTCCTCAATGGGATTTTAGAGGAGGATGTGTACAGGACGCAGCCGCCTGGGTATGAGGATGGTACGGGCAGGGTGTGCAAGCTGAAAAAGTCCATCTACGGCTTGAAGCAGGCGCCACGCTGCTGGTACCAGAAGTTGGCAGCTGTTTTAGAGGAGATGGGATTCAGGACCAGCAGCTGTGATGAGAGCCTCTTTCTCAAGGGGGAGGGGGAGAAGCTGGTGCTGTTTCTGGTCTACGTGGACGACATTCTTCTCTTCAGCAGCAGCATGAAGGAGATCCAGAAAGTGCAGCAGCAGCTGATGAAGAACTTCAAGTGCAAGACCCTTGGGGAGGTAAAGTACTACCTCGGGATGCACGTGGAGAGGGATCTGGATCACAGGTGGTTGAAGCTGCACTAGGAGAAGTTCATCAAGGAGCTGGGGGAGAAGTATGGGATTGAGAATGAGCGCAAGGTTGCAACTCCCCTGCCAGCAGAATTCAAGCTTGTGAAGGCAGCAGTGGATGAAGGGGTTGAAGCCGAGGAGCAGCAGCAATTTCAGTCCTTGGTGGGCAGCCTCTTGTATGCCGCGGTTCATACGAGGCCCGACATCTCTTTCTCGGTTGGGCAGCTGGCTAGGGTTGTGCAGAATCCATCAGAGGAGCAGGTGGATGCAGCTGAGCGTGTGGTGAAGTACCTGAACTCTCACCCAAGCATTGGAGTTCAATACTCCGCATCTGCACAGGTGAAGCAGAAAGGGGTTGAGGTGCTGAAAGAGAAGGGGGAGCGGCTTGGAGAAGGCAAGCTGTTTCTCACTTGCTTTACCGATGCTACGTGGGCTTCTGAGAAGGACGATTCCTCATTTGTGAGAGGATACATCTGCGTAGTTGGGGGAGGACCTGTTAGTTGGAGGTCCAAGAAGCAGACGGAGACAGCACTCTCCTCTGTTGAATCAGAGTACATGGCAATGTTTCACGGAGTGAAGGATGTGATTTGGTTGAGGAGGCTGTTAGAGGAGATTGGCCAGGAGCAGAAAGTAGCTACGCCGCTGTTTTGTGATAGCAAGGGGACACTTGGGATGGCTAAGAACGCTGTGTTTCATGGGCTGAACAAGCAGATGCGTATCAAGTGGCACTAACTGCGTAAGGAGGTGAAGAGGGGGACGGTGAATCCGATCTAAATCAAGACTCACCAGCAGCCAGCGGACTTCCTCACCAAGAGGCTTGCGGATGAGCCTCATTGGCGTTGTGTGCGCATGAGTGGAATGAGCATGAACTAGCATGGAATGTTGTGGATGCAGCCGGCAGGCTGAGGGGGAATGTGTTGGGTGCAAATTTGTTGGGTGCAAATTCACATTGCACGACATCCTGCCGTCTGTTTGTACGAGTATGCGTGTGCGAATGCATTTGGGTATGAATGGAATGTTCGTGTGTTTGTTTGTTTTCACAATTTTCGCTTGATGCATTTGCAGGTACTCGCGCAATGTGCGCTTCGGCACAACATTGTACGCGCTATGAACAGTGCAAGCAGAAAGGACGAGCTCGCAAAGGAACCCAAGATGGAAGCTTTGGAGTTCGGTTTAATTGAGTGCGCAGATTCAGTTCTATCCAACTCGAACTTGTACTGTTTTGTTTGGCTGACTATAGTGTAGCAGGGCAGGCACTATAGGGGTACAATTTTTGGTGAAGGTTGGATGTTGTTTGTCTGTATCTACATGCTGCAGGGCCAGGGGAAACCAGCGGAACCAGCATTTGGCTGGTTGGGCAAAGACAAAACAGGTTCTGTTTTTAGGACCTGAACCTGGTTGTTGTTTTCCCAGGTTGGAAAAACAGAACCAGAGGTTGTTTACCAACCTACCACCTGCTGTTTTGTCCAGCCAGGTTTGTTATGTTGCTTGGAATTATTTGGGATCATCCCTCGTTGTTCCCAGGTTGATTCCCAAGGTCCTTGCTTGCTAGAACTATATATTCCTTCTCTGTTTGTACCTGAATATATTTCAAATTGATTCAAGCGAATTCCTTCCTTGCTGGAATTTCGTATCCACGCGATTTGACGGCAGAATGCTACCGAGTCAACGCTCGTACGCTAGCACTCCAACGCAAACGCTCTCCATTTCATAACTCTGCAATGGCAGAACTTTTCGTGAGGCAACTTGGCTCTTTTGAAAGCTCTTAGGGTGAACTTCGATATAGCGGGTTCTCAGCTTTATCCGATCGACGGTCTGCACGGCAGGCTGCGCGACGTTGAAGGTACTCTTGCTGTTTTGACTAAGTCCCTCTTGATCCCTCTCTCTACAAACTCGGACCCGAGGATAGGGGCTGGTCTTGTACCAAGCACCCAGGGACCCTTGGAGGTGACCCCGAGGAGAGGTTTTAAGTTGGATAACGTCTTAATAGCCTGAGTTTATTAGGCCCTTACGACCAACAAGCTGGTATCAGAGCTGCGTTATAGTGATCCTCGTTATAGGTAGCTATGGCGGGAAATACCTCGGCGGGAGCTGGTGAATCTTCAGCCCAAGATCGTAGCGGCAGCCAGGATTCTGGTGTTTCGGCGCCAAGGGGAGCGCGAACAAACCAGGGCTCGCTGATCAAGGAGGTGCTGAAGAACTTCACCGTCGAGAAGTTCAATGGTGAGGGCTATGATGATTGGGCATGGAAAATGCAACTTTACTTCCGTCAGATTGGTTTGTTGAAACTAATGATTGGGGAGGAGCCTAGACCGAGTGACCCCGCGCTGCAGGAAGATTGGGACGAGCGCGCCTCGGCTGGCTACTACTTGATGTCGCAGAGTTTGGAGCTGAACCAGCGTCACCACGTCATGCACCTGCTGCCGGAGGTTGATTGCGGTCCGAAGGCGTGGACCGTGTTGAAGGAGCTGCACGCCCCGACCTCCGTTGTCGCAACGTTGATGCTGGAGAGGGAGCTGTCCGCGTTGCGCTTGAGCGAGGGAGAGCCGGTGCAACCTGTTTTGGACAAAATGCGCGACCTCTACGCGAAGTTGGCGACCGCGGGAATCACCTACCCGGAGCAGACCAAGTGCTTGAATATGCTATCGCTGCTGCCGGAATCGTGGCTTCAATTCACGAGCAGATTGAGCCTGCCGCAGAACCAGAGCTTGTGGACGCTCGAGTGGGTGCGGACGAAGATTCTGGAGGACTTCCGTCGCCGCCAACTGAGGGGTGGAGCAGCAGCGGCTACGGGATGCAAGGGAGCCGACGTGGCAGAGGACGTGGCTTCGGTGGTGCTGGACGCGGTGCAAAGAAGGACGACGACTCCAACGACCAACAAGGAGGTACCGGTTTGGGTCGCGGTGCGAAATTTCGACGTGGGGGCAAGTTGGGTGCTGGTGGCAAAATGAAAGGGAGTTGCTGGTATTGTGAGAAGGAGGGGCACCCCTGGTTTTTGTGCTATAAGAAACCCGATGGATGGACCCCCCAGAATCGTCACCAGGATGGCGGCGCGCGGAGGAACCAGAAAAACGGCGCGAACATGGTCGCCGATTCGTCCGACAACAACCCGAAGAGCAACGGCGGTGCAGAGAAGAAGAAGGAGCGCACCGCAGGCCAGTTCTTCCATATTGGAGAGCAGGGGGAGCAAGGAGACGCCTCTGCAAAGGTTGGAGCAGAGCTGCATCCCCTGGACTATTGGGTGTTGGACACGGGCGCTGCTTGGACGATGACGCCGCGCAAGGAGCTGCTTGATGACGTACGAGCTGCACCGATCAATGAGGTGTGCTCTGCCTCTGGACACGCGCTGAAGGTGGCTGGTGCAGGACGAGCTGCATTCAAGGGAGCGGATGGCAAGCCGGTGGTGCTGCACGACGTTCTCCTTGTTCCTGATCTCAAGGCCAACCTCATCTCCCTCCGTAATCTTGCCAAGGCTGGGGTGAGCACTAGCACGGATGGGGCACGCGCGTACAAGGGGCAGCTGGGAAATCGGGTGCTTTGGGATCTGCACGAGAGCAAGGATGTGTACAGATCCATGTGGCAGCTGCCGGCGTTGGCGTGGCACGGTGGGGGGCAGGCTGGAGAGGGGTCTGCATCCCAAGGGGAGTGCAACGCCGTTGGAGGGGTTGGTGTGAAGGTGTCGGCCAGATCTGGGGAGACAGATTGGGCAACGGCACACCGACGCTTGGGGCATGTGGCAATGCCCTTATTGAAGCAGCTAGAGAAAGATGGAGCAGTCAAGGGTTTGAAGCTCAACTGACAACCACCCGATGACAACTGTGAAATCTGTTTGCTCTCAAAATTCACTCGTTTCCCTTTTCATAGCGTGACTTGCAGGAGCAAGAAGCCTTTGGAGCTGGTTCACATGGACCTGGTGGGGCCGCTGCCGGTGCAAGGGCACAAGGGGGAGCGGTATTTCCTAACCATTGTGGATGATTGGAGCAGACTCATGTGGGCGTATCCGCTGAAGCAAAAGGACCACGCCGCCTCTACGATAAAGGAAGATTGGCTGCCATTCATTGAGAAGCAAGCGGAGTGTGTAGTGAAGCGGATTAGGACAGACCGGGGTGGTGAGTTCCTTGGAGCTGAAACGACGGCCTGGCTCAAGAAGCAGGGCATTCAGAGGGAGCTGTCCACAGCTTACTCTCCGCAATCCAACGGTGTAGCAGAACGGACGAACCGGACCATTCTGGAGACAGCTAAGGCGCTGCTCATAGAATCAGGGGTGGGCAATTCCATGTGGCCCCATGCTGTCCGGCACACTACCGTGGCTAGGAACAGGGTGCTCACTAAGGTTGGTAATGAATCGTGGGTGCCGCTGGAGAGGTGGCTTGGGAGGAAGCCGCCAGTGGACATGCTGAGGGTGTTCGGTTGCATGGCAGTCGCCCACGTCCCCAAGAAGTATCGAAGTAAGTTGGGGAAGAGTGCAATCTGGTGTGTGCATTTGGGGCTGGCTGCTGAGAGCAAGGGATGGCTGCTGTGGGAACCATCCAAGGGTGTATTGTTTGACAGCAGGGATGAGAAGTTTGTTGAGGGCATGATGTATGGGGGCTGGAAGAAACAGCCAGAGACTAAGGTGTCCCAGCAGATGGAGCAGATCACCATGCAGCTGGACCTGACTCCTAGTGTGTGGGAGGAGGGAGAGGAGGCAGCTGCAGAGGGTGGTGATGGAGAGAAGGAGCAGGAGGCATCTGCTGGTGGAGGAGATGATGTAGAGACTAGTGGTAGCACCAAGGAAGCTGCTGGATCTGAAGGAGGAGAACAGCAGCAAGGAAAAAATAAGGTTCCTGCGCTACCATCAAGGAGGAAGCCGAAGGGTGTTGTTATGAGGGGATGGGAGACACCCGTCTCCAGGCCAGGACGTACCCGTATGGCCACTATGAAGCTGACTGCAGGAGCTGATGTAGCAGAGCAGCAGCTTGGGAATGAGGAGGCATTCCTGATTCTACCGCATGGCTATGACCCGGATGAGGAGGATGAACCTGCCTACTGTTTTCTTGCCCCTGCACCAGAGGAACCAGCAAGCATGGAGAAGGCATTAGCTGGACCAGATAGGGAGAAGTGGCTGGTTTCTAGGGATGCTGAGTACCAAAGCCTGTTAGAGAATGGGACATGGGATCTGGTGGTGCTGCCTGAGGGGAAGAAAGCCGTACAGTGCAAGTGGGTGCTAAGGATCAAGACCGATGACAAGGGACAGGTCACCATCTACAAGAGTAGGCTGGTGGCTAAGGGATTTATGCAGAAGGAGAAGCAGGACTTCAATGAGATCTTTGCTCCCACTGCCAAACCCCCTACCCTCCGTGTCTTGTTGGCAGATGCAGCCGTTAGTGGGAAATTCATCATTCACATGGATATATCAACGGCATTCCTCAATGGGATTTTAGAGGAGGATGTGTACATGACGCAGCCGCCTGGGTATGAGGATGGTACGGGCAGGGTGTGCAAGCTGAAAAAGTCCATCTACGGCTTGAAGCAGGCGCCACGCTGCTGGTACCAGAAGCTGGCAGCTGTTTTAGAGGAGGTGGGATTCAGGACCAGCAGCTGTGATGAGAGCCTCTTTTTCAAGGGGGAGGGGGAGAAGCTGGTGCTGTTTCTGGTCTGCGTGGACGACATTCTTCTCTTCAGCAGCAGCATGAAGGAGATCCAGAACGTGCAGCAGCAGCTGATGAAGAACTTCAAGTGCAAGACCCTTGGGGAGGTAAAGTACTACCTCGGGATGCACGTGGAGAGGGATCTGGATCACAGGTGGTTGAAGCTGCACCAGGAAAAGTTCATCAAGGAGCTGGGGGAGAAGTATGGGATTGAGAATGAGCGCAAGGTTGCAACTCCCCTGCCAGCAGAATTCAAGCTTGTGAAGGCAGGAGAGGATGAAGGGGTTGAGGCCGAGGAGCAGCAGCAATTTCAGTCCTTGGTGGGCAGCCTCTTGTATGCAGCAGTTCACACAAGGCCCGACATCTCTTTCTCGGTTGGGCAGCTGGCTAGGGTGGTGCAGAATCCATCAGAGGAGCAGGTGGATGCAGCTGAGCGTGTGGTGAAGTACCTGAACTCTCACCCAAGCATTGGAGTTCAATACTCCGCATCTGCACAGGTGAAGCAGAAAGGGGTTGAGGTGCTGAAAGAGAAGGGGGAGCGGCTTGGAGAAGGCAAGCTGTTTCTCACTTGCTTTACCGATGCTACGTGGGCTTCTGAGAAGGACGATTGCTCATTTGTGAGAGGATACATCTGCGTAGTTGGGGGAGGATCTGTTAGTTGGAGGTCCAAGAAGCAGACGGAGACGGCACTCTCCTCTGTTGAATCAGAGTACATGGCAATGTTTCACGGAGTGAAGGATGTGATTTGGTTGAGGAGGCTGTTAGAGGAGATTGGCCAGGAGCAGAAGGTAGCTACGCCGCTGTTTTGTGATAGCAAGGGGACACTTGGGATGGCTAAGAACGCTGTGTTTCATGGGCTGAACAAGCAGATGCGTATCAAGTGGCACTAATTGCGTAAGGAGGTGAAGAGGGGGACGGTGAATCCGATCTAAATCAAGACTCACCAGCAGCCAGCGGACTTCCTCACCAAGAGGCTTGCGGATGAGCCTCATTGGCGTTGTGTGCGCATGAGTGGAATGAGCATGAACTAGCATGGAATGTTGTGGATGCAGCCGGCAGGCTGAGGGGGAATGTGTTGGGTGCAAATTTGTTGGGTGCAAATTCACATTGCACGACATCCTGCCGTCTGTTTGTACGAGTATGCGTGTGCAAATGCATTTGGGTGTGAATGGAATGTTCGTGTGTTTGTTTGTTTTCACAATTTTCGCTTGATGCATTTGCAGGTACTCGCGCAATGTGCGCTTCGGCACAACATTGTACGCGCTATGAACAGTGCAAGCAGAAAGGACGAGCTCGCAAAGGAACCCAAGATGGAAGCTTTGGAGTTCGGTTTAATTGAGTGCGCAGATTCGGTTCTATCCAACTCGAACTTGTACTGTTTTGTTTGGCTGACTATAGTGTAGCAGGGCAGGCACTATAGGGGTACAATTTAGGTGAAGGTTGGATGTTGTTTGTCTGTATCTACATGCTGCAGGGCCAGGGGAAACCAGCGGAACCAGCATTTGGCTGGTTGGGCAAAGACAAATCAGGTTCTGTTTTTAGGACCTGAACCTGGTTGTTGTTTTCCCAGGTTGGAAAAACAGAACCAGAGGTTGTTTACCAACCTACCACCTGCTGTTTTGTCCAGCCAGGTTTGTTCTGTTGCTTGGAATTATTTGGGATCATCCCTCGTTGTTCCCAGGTTGATTCCCAAGGTCCTTGCTTGCTAGAACTATATATTCCTTCTCTGTTTGTACCTGAATATATTTCAAATTGATTCAAGCGAATTCCTTCCTTGCTGGAATTTCGTATCCACGCGATTTGACGGCAGAATGCTACCGAGTCAACGCTAGTACGCTAGCACTCCAACGCTAGGCAAACGCTGTCCATTTCATAACTCTGCAATGGCAGAACATTTCGCGAGGCAACTTGGCTCTTTGAAAGCTCTTAGGGTGAGCTTCGATATAGCGGGTTCTCAGCTTTATCCGATCGACGGTCTGCACGGCAGGCTGCGCGACGTTGAAGGTACTCTTGCTGTTTTGACTAAGTCCCTCTTGATCCCTCTCTCTACAAACTCGGACCCGAGGATAGGGGCTGGTCTTGTACCAAGCACCCAGGGACCCTTGGAGGTGACCCCGAGGAGAGGTTTTAAGTT
Organism: Closterium sp. Naga37s-1; assembly: GCA_947471745.1. Classification (NCBI taxonomy): domain Eukaryota; kingdom Viridiplantae; phylum Streptophyta; class Zygnematophyceae; order Desmidiales; family Closteriaceae; genus Closterium; species Closterium sp. Naga37s-1. The sequence continues at coordinate 2,675,280 of CANJKZ010000861.1, forward strand.
GGATAACGTCTTAATAGCCTGAGTTTATTAGGCCCTTACGACCAACAAGCTGGTATCAGAGCTGCGTTATAGTGATCCTCGTTATAGGTAGCTATGGCGGGAAATACCTCGGCGGGAGCTGGTGAATCTTCAGCCCAAGATCGTAGCGGCAGCCAGGATTCTGGTGTTTTGGCGCCAAGGGGAGCGCGAACAAACCAGGGCTCGCTGATCAAGGAGGTGCTGAAGAACTTCACCGTCGAGAAGTTCAATGGTGAGGGCTATGATGATTGGGCATGGAAAATGCAACTTTACTTCCGTCAGATTGGATTGCTGAAACTAATGATTGGGGAGGAGCCTAGACCGAGTGACCCCGCGCTGCAGGAAGATTGGGACGAGCGCGCCTCGGCTGGCTACTACTTGATGTCGCAGAGTTTGGAGCTGAACCAGCGTCACCACGTCATGCACCTGCTGCCGGAGGTTGATTGCGGTCCGAAGGCGTGGACCGTGTTGAAGGAGCTGCACGCCCCGACCTCCGTTGTCGCAACGTTGATGCTGGAGAGGGAGCTGTCCGCATTGCGCTTGAGCGAAGGAGAGCCGGTGCAACCTGTTTTGGACAAAATGCGCGACCTCTACGCGAAGTTGGCGACCGCGGGAATCACCTACCCGGAGCAGACCAAATGCTTGAAGATGCTCTCGCTGCTGCCGGAATCATGGCTTCAATTCACGAGCGGATTGAGCCTGCCGCAGAACCAGAGCTTGTGGACGCTCGAGTGGGTGCGGACGAAGATTCTGGAGGAGGACTTCCGTCGCCGCCAACTGAGGGGTGGAGACGACGGCAACAGCGGCTACGGGATGCAAGGAAGTCGACGTGGCAGAGGACGTGGCTTCGGTGGTGCTGGGCGCGGTGCAAAGAAGGACGACGACTCCAACGACCAACAAGGAGGTACCGGTTGGGGTCGCGGTGCGAAATCTGGACGTGGGGGCAAGTCGGGTGCTGGTGGCAAAATGAAAGGGAGTTGCTGGTATTGTGAGAAGGAGGGGCACCCCTGGTTTTTGTGCTATAAGAAACCCGATGGATGGACCCCCCAGAATCGTCACCAGGATGGCGGCGCGCGGAGGAACCAGAAAAACGGCGCGAACATGGTCGCCGATTCGTCCGACAACAACCCGAAGAGCAACGGCGGTGCAGAGAAGAAGAAGGAGCGCACCGCAGGCCAGTTCTTCCATATTGGAGAGCAGGGGGGGCAAGGAGACGCCTCTGCAAAGGTTGGAGCAGAGCTGCATCCCCTGGACTATTGGGTGTTGGACACGGGCGCTGCTTGGACGATGACGCTGCGCAAGGAGCTGCTTGATGACGTACGAGCTGCACCGATCAATGAGGTGTGCTCTGCCTCTGGACACGCGCTGAAGGTGGCTGGTGCAGGACGAGCTGCATTCAAGGGAGCGGATGGCAAGCCGGTGGTGCTGCACGACGTTCTCCTTGTTCCTGATCTCAAGGCCAACCTCATCTCCCTCCGTAAGCTTGCCAAGGTTGGGGTGAGCACTAGCACGGATGGGGCACGCGCGTACAAGGGGCAGCTGGGAAATCGGGTGCTTTGGGATCTGCACGAGAGCAAGGATGTGTACAGATCCATGTGGCAGCTGCCGGCGTTGGCGTGGCACGGTGGGGGGCAGGCTGGAGAGGGGTCTGCATCCCAAGGGGAGTGCAACGCCGTTGGAGGGGTTGGTGTGAAGGTGTCGGCCAGATCTGGGGAGACAGATTGGGCAACGGCACACCGACGCTTGGGGCATGTGGCAATGCCCTTATTGAAGCAGCTAGAGAAAGATGGAGCAGTCAAGGGTTTGAAGCTCAACTGACAACCACCCGATGACAACTGGTTAATCTGTTTGCTCTCAAAATTCACTCGTTTCCCTTTTCATAGCGTGACTTGCAGGAGCAAGAAGCCTTTGGAGCTGGTTCACATGGACCTGGTGGGGCCGCTGCCGGTGCAAGGGCACAAGGGGGAGCGGTATTTCCTAACCATTGTGGATGATTGGAGCAGACTCATGTGGGCGTATCCGCTGAAGCAAAAGGACCACGCCGCCTCTACGATAAAGGAAGATTGGCTGCCATTCGTTGAGAAGCAAGCGGAGTGTGTAGTGAAGCGGATTAGGACAGACCGGGGTGGTGAGTTCCTTGGAGCTGAAACGACGGCCTGGCTCAAGAAGCAGGGCATTCAGAGGGAGCTGACCACAGCTTACTCTCCGCAATCCAACGGTGTAGCAGAACGGACGAACCGGACCATTCTGGAGACAGCTAGGGCGCTGCTCATAGAATCAGGGGTGGGCAATTCCATGTGGCCCCATGCTGTCCGGCACGCTACCGTGGCTAGGAACAGGGTGCTCACTAAGGTTGGTAATGAATCGTGGGTGCCGCTGGAGAGGTGGCTTGGGAGGAAGCCGCCAGTGGACATGCTGAGGGTGTTCGGTTGCATGGCAGTCGCCCACGTCCCCAAGAAGTATCGAAGTAAGTTGGGGAAGAGTGCAATCTGGTGTGTGCATTTGGGGCTGGCTGCTGAGAGCAAGGGATGGCTGCTGTGGGAACCATCCAAGGGTGTATTGTTTGACAGCAGGGATGTGAAGTTTGTTGAGGGCATGATGTATGGGGGCTGGAAGAAACAGCCAGAGACTAAGGTGTCCCAGCAGATGGAGCAGATCACCATGCAGCTGGACCTGACTCCTAGTGTGTGGGAGGAGGGAGAGGAGGCAGCTGCAGAGGGTGGTGATGGAGAGAAGGGGCAGGAGGCATCTGCTGGTGGAGGAGATGATGTGGAGACTAGTGGTAGCACCAAGGAAGCTGCTGGATCTGAGGGAGGAGAACAGCAGCAAGGAAAAAATAAGGTTCCTGCGCTACCATCAAGGAGGAAGCCGAAGGGTGTTGTTATGAGGGGATGGGAGACACCCGTCTCCAGGCCAGGACGTACCCGTATGGCCACTATAAAGCTGACTGCAGGAGCTGATGTAGCAGAGCAGCAGCTTGGGAATGAGGAGGCATTCCTGATTCTACCGCATGGCTATGACCCGGATGAGGAGGATGAACCTGCCTACTGTTTTCTTGCCCCTGCACCAGAGGAACCAGCAAGCATGGAGAAGGCATTAGCTGGACCAGATAGGGAGAAGTGGCTGGTTTCTAGGGATGCTGAGTACCAAAGCCTGTTAGAGAATGGGACATGGGATCTGGTGGTGCTGCCTGAGGGGAAGAAAGCCGTACAGTGCAAGTGGGTGCTAAGGATCAAGACCGATGACAAGGGACAGGTCACCATCTACAAGAGTAGGCTGGTGGCTAAGGGATTTATGCAGAAGGAGAAGCAGGACTTCAATGAGATCTTTGCTCCCACTGCCAAACCCCCTACCCTCCGTGTCTTGTTGGCAGATGCAGCCGTTAGTGGGAAATTCATCATTCACATGGATATATCAACGGCATTCCTCAATGGGATTTTAGAGGAGGATGTGTACATGACGCAGCCGCCTGGGTATGAGGATGGTACGGGCAGGGTGTGCAAGCTGAAAAAGTCCATCTACGGCTTGAAGCAGGCGCCACGCTGCTGGTACCAGAAGCTGGCAGCTGTTTTAGAGGAGGTGGGATTCAGGACCAGCAGCTGTGATGAGAGCCTCTTTTTCAAGGGGGAGGGGGAGAAGCTGGTGCTGTTTCTGGTCTGCGTGGACGACATTCTTCTCTTCAGCAGCAGCATGAAGGAGATCCAGAACGTGCAGCAGCAGCTGATGAAGAACTTCAAGTGCAAGACCCTTGGGGAGGTAAAGTACTACCTCGGGATGCACGTGGAGAGGGATCTGGATCACAGGTGGTTGAAGCTGCACCAGGAGAAGTTCATCAAGGAGCTGGGGGAGAAGTATGGGATTGAGAATGAGCGCAAGGTTGCAACTCCCCTGCCAGCAGAATTCAAGCTTGTGAAGGCAGCAGAGGATGAAGGGGTTGAAGCCGAGGAGCAGCAGCAATTTCAGTCCTTGGTGGGCAGCCTCTTGTATGCAGCAGTTCACACAAGGCCCGACATCTCTTTCTCGGTTGGGCAGCTGGCTAGGGTGGTGCAGAATCCATCAGAGGAGCAGGTGGATGCAACTGAGCGTGTGGTGAAGTACTTGAACTCTCACCCAAGCATTGGAGTTCAATGCTCCGCATCTGCACAGGTGAAGCAGAAAGGGGTTGAGGTGCTGAAAGAGAAGGGGGAGCGGCTTGGAGAAGGCAAGCTGTTTCTCACTTGCTTTACCGATGCTACGTGGGCTTCGGAGAAGGACGATTCCTCATCTGTGGGAGGATACATCTGCGTAGTTGGGGGAGGACCTGTTAGTTGGAGGTCCAAGAAGCAGACGGAGACGGCACTCTCCTCTGTTGAATCAGAGTACATGGCAATGTTCCATGGGGTGAAGGAGGTGATTTGGTTGAGGAGGCTGTTAGAGGAGATTGGCCAGGAGCAAAAGGTTGCTACGCCGCTGTTTTCTGATAGCAAGGGGGCTCTTGGGATGGCCAGGAATGCAATGCTTCATGGGTTGAACAACCACATGCGTATCAAGTGGCACTGGCTGCGTAAGGAGGTCAAGAGGGGGACCGTGAATCCGATCTATATCAAGACTCACCAGCAGCCAGCAGACTTCCTCACCAAGAGGCTTGCGGATGAGCCTCATTGGCGTTGTGTGCGCATGAGTGGAATGAGCATGAACTAGCATGGAATGTTGTGGATGCAGCCGGCAGGCTGAGGGGGAATGTGTTGGGTGCAAATTTGTTGGGTGCAAATTCACATTGCACGACATCCTGCCGTCTGTTTGTACGAGTATGCGTGTGCGAATGCATTTGGGTGTGAATGGAATGTTCGTGTGTTTGTTTGTTTTCGCAATTTTTGTTTGATGCATTTGCAGGTACTCGCGCAATGTGCGCTTCGGCACAACATTGTACGCGCTATGAACAGTGCAAGCAGAAAGGACGAGCTCGCAAAGGAACCCAAGATGGAAGCTTTGCAGTTCGGTTTAATTGAGTGCGCAGATTCAGTTCTATCGAACTCGAACTTGTACTGTTTTGTTTGGCTGACTATAGTGTAGCAGGGCAGGCACTATAGGGGTACAATTTAGGTGAAGGTTGGATGTTGTTTGTCTGTATCTACATGCTGCAGGGCCAGGGGAAACCAGCGGAACCAGCATTTGGCTGGTTGGGCAAAGACAAATCAGGTTCTGTTTTTAGGACCTGAACCTGGTTGTTGTTTTCCCAGGTTGGAAAAACAGAACCAGAGGTTGTTTACCAACCTACCACCTGCTGTTTTGTCCAGCCAGGTTGGTTCTGTTGCTTGGAATTATTTGGGATCATCCCTGGTTGTTCCCAGGTTGATTCCCAAGGTCCTTGCTAGCTAGAACTATATATTCCTTCTCTGTTTGTACCTGAATATATTTCAAATTGATTCAAGCGAATTCCTTCCTTGCTGGAATTTCGTATCCACGCGATTTGACGGCAGAATGCTACCGAGTCAATGCTAGTACGCTAGCACTCCAACGCTAGGCAAACGCTGTCCATTTCATAACTCTGCAATGGCAGAACTTTTCGCTAGGCAACTTGGCTCTTTTGAAAGCTCTTAGGGTGAGCTTCGATATAGCGAGTTCTCAGCTTAATCCGATCGACGGTCTGCACGCGATATATTCTGCTTCTGCTGAGGAGAGAGCGATTAGCTCTTGCTTGTTCGACTGCCATGAGATAGGCCCGATAGGCTCGAGTCTATACACGTAGCCAGTTCGAGATCGTCTGTTGTCGGAGTCTCCAGCGTGATCGGCGTCGACGTAACCGATTAGCTTAGGTGTCGTAGTTCCAGCCTTGTGATAAGTTAGTCCGATCGTCGGAGTGTTGACGAGGTAGTGAAGTGCTCGGTCGAGTTCGAGCATGTGCTCTGCTTCAGGCTTCTTGAGGTAGGTAGCGAGTTGGCTAGCTAAGTAGGATAGATCCGGTCGGTAGGTGACGGCTGCGAAGAGTAGGCAGCCTAAGTTTCGTTGGTAGTCGCGGATGCCGGCAGGTTTGAGTAGAGCGGAGGCTTTTCGATTTCCGTCGGTGTAGCAATATGGCATGGAGATGACGGTTGGAGTGACTCCGAAACGTTTAGCGATAGTGTCCGTGTACTTTTCAGCGCTGAGGTGGATTGCATTGTCGCCGTCTTGGATATTCAGTCCTAGGTACTGTGTCACGGTAGTTGCGACGGTGAGAGTGAGATCCCGCTGCAGCTCCCCTTCAAACCATGTCGTTATGGCGTCGGTGGAGCCTATATAAAGGAGGTCGTCGACGTAGACGATGAGTAGAATGTAATCGTTGCCCCTCGTCAGTCGATACATCCCTTGGTCGTGCGGTAGTTGAAGGAATCCGATGCGGATTAGGCGAGCGTGAAGGTGCTGCTGCCACAGTCTCGAGGCTTGCTTGATCCCATACAGTGACTTCTCTAGCTGACTGACTTGGTTTGGTCCTGCGTTGGACCCGTGCGGGAGTTCGACGAAAATCTCGGCATCGACGGGGGCGTAGAGGAAGGCGTTGGCGACATCGATTTGCCGAAGCTTCTTCCGGTTCATGGCGGCTATCACAAGGAGAATCCGCAGTGAGGTATGTCGGCTTACTGGGGCGAATGTTTCTGTGTAGTCTCGCCCTTGCTCTTGGTCAAAACCACGCACAACCCAGCGTGCTTTGAATTTGTCGATTGTTCCGTCGGCTTTTGTTTTCACGCGGAAAACCCATTTTCCCGTGAGGATGGTCTTGTTGCGTGCCACTTCGATAGGTACAACTTTCTAGGTGTTGCGTTCTTGCAGCGCCTTTAACTCTCTGTCCATGGCCTTGCGCCATTTTTCCCTGTGTTCCCCCCCCAGAGCCTGCTGAATGGTGGCAGGCTCCTTAGGTGGTGTTGCTCCGTGGACAGCGGTGACAAGTCCCAGTATCTGCAGGCCACTTTGTGTGTAGCGGGGGAGATTTGTATCCTCTCGATAAGCTGCTTCGTCTCCTGCTTCAGGGTCAGGTAAGAAATTCGGTCCTATGCGTTCGGAGATGTTGGTGTCGACCGGTTGGGGTGTAACGTAACCGATGTCAGCGAAGTCGAGGTAAGTTTCGGCGTTGACACTTTCGCGAGGATTTTCGTCATCCATCGGGATGGGCACGGAGCAGTATGGGAGTGGTCCTGCTTCCTCGGATGCGTTGTCCACGTTTTGCTCGTCCCAGTCAGCTTCGTCTGCTGCTGAAGCGAAGGCTCGGTTGCCACGGAAGCAGCCCGTGAGGTCTCGATTTGCTGCCAGGTTGTCCAGGTACGTTTGAAGTGTGAGTCGCTCGTAGAAGATGACATCACGTGCTGCTACTGTTTCCTTCGAGTGGACGTCAAAAATTTTCCATGCGTTGTAATGCTTTTCGATGCCCAGGTGTAGTCCCCACTGTGCGCGTTGAGAAAATCTTCCGGCTCTTGCAGTGTGCGGGCGGTACTGTACCATGCACCCGAAAACTCGTAACATTTTTGTGTTGCCCAGTTTTCCTGTCCACAGCAGGTGCAGTGATACGTTGTTCTGGAGTGATGACGACAAGAGCAAGTTGTGCAGCTTGACAGCGTGGTCCATCGCCTTAGGCCACTGGTGATTGGGCAGTCGCATGCCACGCAACAATTTGCGCATGGAGTTCTGGAGAGTTCTGTTCATCCGTTCTGCCAGGCCTTGCTGTTGATGGGCGTAGGGAAGCGAGATGAGTCGCTTGATGCCTCGTTTGGCGAGGTACTGCTTGAATCTTTGGGACTGATATTCCCCTCCTCCGTTTGACTGAAAGCTTTTCAGCTTTGCTCCTGATTCTCGTTCTGCCACAGGTAGCCAGGCGACGAAGGCTTCGAAGGCCATGTCGCGACTTGGGAGATTAAGATGCCAGACGTAACGGGTGGCGGCGTCGATGAAATTAATCATGTAATTATATGCTCCTTGTCCTTGTTCGCGAGTATACAGGATATCGATGTATACTTTCTCGAGTGGTGCGTAGGCTGGCGCGCTTGGATTGTGGTGAGAGACGAACGGTTGATGGGGTAAGTCGGCTTCGGGACAGGTAAAACATGTTCCTCAGACTCGTTGGAGTTCTCTGCCGTCGGGTAGAAGAAGTGAATCTTTGTCGAGTACTGCTGCCTTGATTGTATTGTTTAACGTGGTGTTGCTTGGATGACCCAGTCTTTCGTGCCACAGGGATTCGCTCGCACGATGTCCTGGTGAGCGCCTGTATAGGTCGGAGTTGGAGTAAAAGCCCGCGGTGAAGTTGGCGCTTCTGTGAACCTCTCGTGGAGTGGGAGTTAGCTGCTGTGCAGGAGTTGGTGGGGTGTCGTCGATGAAGGTTGGTGCCGTCGAAGAGCTCGCGATTGGTGCTGTAAGTGTTGCTGTTGTTGCCGATGTTGTCTCTGCTGCTGTCGATGTTGTTCCTTCTTGCCGGATTGTTACTAATGCCCGTGTTCTTTCTGCTTCAGGTATGGTATGTGAATACCAAAATCCTCCAGGGCTGAAGTCGGGATCGAGGTCCGGTGGATGTGTCCAAGAAGCGAAGTTGATGATGGCGTCGCTGTCGGCGGTTCCTTGGTCGGGGACGAAATCAAGGACGAAGACGTTGTTCTTCAAGACTGCCTTGCCGATGTAAAGTCCGCCTTTTCCGTGGAATAGCTTGAACTCCTGAGTGGTACTATCCGCTTCGAGAGGGATGCCTTTCGCCATTAGTTGACTGACGCTGAGTAAGTTGGCCGAGTCCTTCTGCAATCAGAACATTAGACATTTGTAAAATGACGTTAGTTTCTCGAGACTGAAGTTGTACTATCCCTTGTCGTCGTGTGTGTGTCAGAACATTATAGCTTATACATTTGTGTAGGCTGTAGTGGGGTAGTCCATAAGGGGTACAACCCAATTAGGGTTAGTACTTGTACCCAACTCTTTGCTAGTTCATTCATTCTTGTTCGTTACATTCACATGGAATCAGAGCAGGTTACTTGGGCCCACCACCTGCTACGCTGCGAGTACCCCCCTAGGCCCGTCGCCCCTAGCCCCGCGCCCGGCCCCGTTCCTAGCCCCGCGCCCGGCCCGTACCTAGCCCGCGATCAACCCGTTCCGCGACGTTCAAGGTACTCTTGCTGTTTTGACTAAGTCCCTCTTGATCCCTCTCTCTACAAACTCGGACCCGAGGATAGGGGCTGGTCTTGTACCAAGCACCCAGGGACCCTTGGAGGTGACCCCGAGGAGAGGTTTTAAGTTGGATAACGTCTTAATAGCCTGAGTTTATTAGGCCCTTACGACCAACCAAATTCACATTGCACGACATCCTGCCATCTGTTTGTACGAGTATGCGTGTGCGAATGCATTTGGGTGTGAATGGAATTTTCGTGTGTTTGTTTGCTTTCGCAATTTTCGCTTGATGCATTTGCAGGTACTCGCGCAATGTGCGCTTCGGCACAACATTGTACGCGCTATGAATAGTGCATGCAGAAAGGACGAGATGGAAGGAACCCAAGATGGAAGCTTTGCAGTTCGGTTCAATTGATTGCCCAGATTCAGTACTATCCAACTTGAAATTGTACTGTTTTGTTTTGTTCACTATAGAGTAGCAGGGCAGGCACTATAGGGGTACAATTTAGATAAAGGTTGGATGTTGTTTTTCTGTATCTGCATGCTACAGGGCCAGGGGAAACCAATGGAACCAGCATTTGGCTGGTTGGGCAAAGACAAAACAGGTTCTGTTTTTAGGACCTGAACCTGGTTGTTGTTTTCCCAGGTTAGAAAAACAGAACCAGGGGTTGTTTACAAACCTACCACCTGCTGTTTTGTCAATCCAGGCTGGTTCTATTTCTGGGATCATCCCTGGTTGTTCCCAGGTTGATTCCCAAGGTCCTTGCTAGCTAGAACTATTTATTCCTTCTCGGTATGTACGTGGATATAGTCAATTTGATTCAAGCGAATTCCTTCCTTGCTGCAATTGAATTTCTACACGGTGCGACTGCAGAATGCTACCGAGTCAACGCTAGCACGCTAGAATTACGACGCTAGGCAAACGCTGTCCGAGTCATAACTCTGCAACTTGGATCTTATGAAAGCTCTTAGAGTGAGCTTCGATATTGCGAATTCTCAGCTTAATCCGATTGACGGTCTGCACGGCACGCTGCACGACGTTCACGGTACTCTTGATCCCTCTCTCTATGAACTCAGACCTGGAGATAGGGGCTGGTCTTGTGCTAGGCACCCAAGGACCCTTGGAGGTGACCCCGAGGAGAGGTTTTAAGTTGGATAACGTCTCAATAGCCTGAGTTTATTAGGCCCTTGCACTAACAGGATCCAGTTGACCAACAAACTCTGTTGGTTTAATGGGTCCAGTGGACCAATAGTTTAGTTAGTCCAACCGGTCCATTAGACCAACGGGCTTGTTGGTCCAACCGGTCTAATGGACAAACAAGCCAGTTGGTCCAACCGGTCCCGTGGACCAACACACCTATTGGTCCAATCGGTCCATTGGACCAACAGGCCAGCTCGTCCAATCTGGTCCAGTGGATCAACAGGCGAGTTGGTCCAACTTGTCCAGTGGACCATCAGGCCCGTTGGTCCATCCGGTCCACTAGACGAACAGGTTAGGAGGTCCAACCAGTCCAGTGGACCAACAGGCCAATTCATCCAACCGGTCCACTGTACCAACAGGCCGATTGGTCCAACCGGTCAATTGACAAACAGGCCTGCTAATCCACAGGTCCACTAGACCAACAGGCCAGTTGGTTCGACTGGTCCAGTGGACAAACTAGTCGGTTGGTTCAACCGATCTACTGGATCGCAGGCCAGTTGGTCCCACTGGTCCAGTAGACCAACAGGCCAGTTGGTCCAACATGTCCACTGGACCAACTGGCCATTTGGTCCAACTGGTCTAGTGGACCAATAGGCCAGTTGGTCTAACCGGTCCAGTGGACCCAAGGCCAGATGGTCCAACCGATCCAGTGGACAAAAAGACCAGTTGGTCCAACTTGTCTATTGGACCAACAGGCCAATTGGTCCAACCAGTCGACTGGACCAACAATTCAATCGGTCGAACCAGTCCATTGAACCAACAGGCCAGTTGGTCCCTCTGGTCTTGTGGACCAACAAGCCAGTTGGTCCAACCGGTCCATCAAACCAACAGGCCAGTTGTTCTAACCGGTCTAGTGCACCAACAGGCTAGATGGTCCAACCGGTCCACTGGACCAACAGGCCAATCGGTCCAACTGGTCCATTGGACCAACAAGCCAGTTGGTCCAAACAATCCATTCGACCAACATGCCAATTGGTCCAACCGGTCCACTGGACCAACTGCACAATTTGTCCAATTGGTCCACTGGAACACCAAGCGAGTTGGTCCAATCCGTCCAGTGTACCAACAGTCTAATCGGTCCAACCGGTCCTTTGGACCAACAGGCCAGTTGGTACAACTGGTCCATTGGACCAACGGGCCAGTTGGTCCAATCGTTCTGTTGGACCAAAGGCCAGTTGGTCACGCCGATCCATTGGACCAACAGGCCAGTTGGTCCAACCATTCGACTGGACCACAAGCCAGTTGGTCCAACCTGTCCAGTGGACCAACAGACCAGATGGTCCAACTGGTCCAATAGACTAACAGGCCTATCGGTCCAACCTGTTGGTGGATCAATAGGCCAGTTGGTCCAACTTCTCTATTGGACCAACAGGCCAGTTGGTCAAACTGGTCCATCATATCAACAGGCCAGTTGGCCCAACTGGTCCACAGGATCAACAGGTCATTTGGTCCAACCAGTCCACTGGACCTATAGGCCAGTAGATCCAACCAGTCCACTGGACCAACAAGCCAGTTTGTCCAATCGGTCCATTGGACCAACAGGCCAGTTGGTCAAACCGGTCCAGTGGACCAACAGGCCAGTAGGTCGAACTGGTCCAATGGATCAACAGGCCAGTTGGTCCAACCGGTCCAGCGAACCAACGAGCGTGTTGGTCCAATTGGTCGAGTGGTCCAATAGGCCAGTTGGTCCAATTGGTCGAGTGGACCAATAGGCCAGTTGGTCCAATCGGTCCAGTGGACCAACAGGCCAGTTGATCCGGTCGGTCCAAAGGACCAACAGGCTAGTTGGTCCATTTGGTCCAGTAGACCAATAGGCTAGCTGGTCCAACCAGTCCAGTGGACAAACAGGCTAGTTAGTCCAACCGATCCAGTGGACCAACAGGCCAGTTGGTCCGATCGGTCCATTGGACCAACAGGCCAGTTGGTCAAACCGGACCAATAGACCAAAATGCCATTGGGTCCAACCGGACCAGAGGACCAACAAGCCAAATGGTCCAACCGCTCTATTGGACCAACAAGCTAGTTGGTCCAACCAGTCCAGTGGATCAACTGGCCAATTGGTCCAATTGGTCTACAGGACCAGCAGGCCAATAAATCCAACCGGACTAGTGGACGAACAGGCCTCTTGGTCCAACCAGTCATATGGACCAACAGGCCACTTGGTCCAACTGGTCTAGTAGACCAACATGCCAGTTGGTCCAACTGGTCCAGTGGACCAACAAGCCAGTTGGTCCAACCGTTCCATTGGTCCAACACTCCATTTGGTCCAACCGGACCTTTGGACCAACAGGCGTATTGGTCCTACTGGTCTAGTGGACCAACAGGCCAGTTGGTCCAACTGGTCCAGTAGATCAGTAGGCCAGTTGGTCCAACCGGTCCATTGGACCAAGAGGTCACTTTGCCCAACCAATCCAATGGACCAACAGGCCAATTAGTCCAACCAGACCCGTGGTGCAACAGGACAGTTGGTCCAATGACACCAGTGGACCTACATACCTACTGGTCCAACTAGTCCAAAGGACCAACAAGCCAATTGGTCCAACCACTCCACTGGTCCAACAGGCCAGTTGGTCCAATCGGTCGACTGGTCCAACACGCCAGTTGGTCCAACCAGGTCCACAGTACCAACAGGCTAGATAATCCAAACGGTCCAGTAGACAAACAGGCCAGTTCGTCCAACCGGTCCACTGGACCAACAGGCCAGTTGGTCCAATCGGTCCATTGCACCAACAGGCCAGTTGGTCAAACCGGTCCAGTGGACCAACAGGCCAGTTGATCGAATCGGTCCAATGGACCAACATGCCAGTTGGTCCAACCCGTCCACTAGACCAACAAGCGTGTTGGTCCAATCGGTCGAGTGGTCCAATAGGCTAGTTGGTCCAATTGGTCGAGTGGACCAGTAGGCCAGTTGGTCCAATCGGTCCAGTGGACCAACAGGCTAGATGGTCCAATCGGTCCAAAGGACCAACACGCTAGTTGGTCCATTTGGTCCAGTAGACCAACAGGCTAGTTGGTCCGACCGGTCCAGTGGACAAACAAGCCAGTTAGTCCAACCGGTCCACTGGACCAACAAGCCAGTTGGTCCAATCGGTCCATTGGACAAACGGGCCAGTTGGACAAACCGGTCCGTATGTCATTGGGTCCAATCGGACCATAGGACCAACAAGCCAGTTGGTCCAACCGCTCTATTGGACCAACAGGCCAGTTGGTCCAACCAGTCCAATGGATCAACAGGCCAATTGGTCCAACCGGTCCACCGGACCAGCAGGCCAGTTGGTCCAACCGGACCAGAGGACGAACTGGCCTGTTGGTCCAACCAATCCAGTGGACCAACAGGCTAGTTGGTCCAATCGGTCTAGTGGACCAACATGCCGATTGGTCCAACCGGTCCAGTGGACCAACAAGCCACTTGGTCCAACCGGACTTGTGGACCAACAGGGGTATTGGTCCAACTGGTCCAGTAGACCAACATGCCAGTTGGTCCAACCGGTCCACTGGACCAACAGGTCATTTTGTCCAACCAGTCCAGTGGACCAACTGGCCAATTAGTCCAACCATACCCTTGGTGCAACGGGCCAGTTGGTCCAATCAGACTAGTGGACCAACATGCCTACTGGTCCAACTGGTCCAAAGGACCATCAAGCCAATTGGTCCAACCAGTCCAGTGGTCCAACAGGCCAGTTGGTCCAATCTGTCGAGTGGTCCAATACGCGAGTTGGTCCAACCAGTCCATTCTACCAACAAGCAAGTTGGTCCACTCGGTCCAGTGGACCAACATGCTAGTTGGTCCAACCGGTCTATTGGACGAACAATCCGGTTCGTCCAAACGGACCAGTGGACGAACATGCCTGTTGGTCCAACCAGTCCATTGGACCAACAGGCCTGATGGTCCAACCGGTCCATTGTACCAACATGCCAGTTGGTCAAACTGGTCCACTAGACCAAAATGCCAGTTTGTCTAATCGGTCCACTAGACCAACAGGCCGGTTGGTCAAACCGGTCCACTTGACCAATATGCCAATTGGTCCAACCAGTCCACTGGACCAACAAGCCAGTTGGTCCAACCGGTCCACTGGACCAACATGCTAGTTTGTCCAACCAGTCCACTGGACCAACAAGCAGTTGGTCCAATCGGTCCACTGGACCAACAAGCCAGTTGGTCCAACCGGTCCACTGGACCAACAGGCCAGTTGGTCCAACTGGTCCACGAGACCAACAAGCCAATTGGTCCAACCGGTCTAGTGGACCAACAAGCCACTTGGACCAACTGGTCCACTGGACAAACAGGCTAGATGGTCCAACCAGTCCACTGGACCAACAAGCAGTTGGTCCAACCAGCCCAGTGGACCAACAAGCTAGTTGGTCCAACCGGTCTACTGGACCAACAGGCCAATTGGTCCAACTTGTCCAGTGGACCAACAGGCCAGTTGGTCCAACCGGTCCAGTGGAACAACAGGCTAGTTTGTCCAACCCGTTTGCTGGACAAACAGGCTAGATGGTCCAACCGGTCCACTGGACCAACAGGCAGTTGGTCCAACTGTTCCAGTAGACCAACAAGCCAGTTGGTCCAACCAGTCCACTGGACCAACAAGCCAGTTGGTCCAACCGGTTCACTGGACCAACTAGCCAATTGGTCCAACCGGTCCAGTGGACCAACGGGCCACTTGGTCCAACCGGTCCAGTGGACCAAAAGGCTGTTATATTCTAGAGTCCACTTAGGGGTCGCAGATGCCCATGAGACCGCCTAAGCAGAATCTGATGACTTTGAATCGCCTCTGTTCAAAACGCCGTCATCATCAGCTCCTATATTATACGAGGCTAAAACTTAGATGGACATTAGCTTCATGTGTCTGTTTTCCAACAGTATATTGCTTGCTTTCATCAGAGGCGTATGCGCTACGCAGTGAATGAAAACTTAAGCTCGGCTTAAAACGCGTAGTTTCATTGATGCAAGGAAGAGGTGAGTACAACATTGCCTAGGGGACTCTTAAGGGGTTCGGACCATCATGGGAACTCAGAAAAGGTTGAGTCCTAGGGGAGAAAGGCTAGAGAAGTATGGGAAACGTCCTAGCTAGGTCAGCAAAGCCAACCACACTTGGATGTTCAGAGCTGTACTCATGGCCACCAATAGTGAATCAAGCCAACCATGAGTCAGCTTGTCTTCCTACTTGCACCCTCTTGCAAGCTGCTTCCAGGAAGATCACACTTCTCAAAAGGAGGGTGGTAAAGTCCCAATTGACCACCTGTACTTCTTGTCTCATTCTCTGTCCCTGCACCATTGGCATGACAACAATGAAAGGGTGGCAAGGGAAATGCTGCCAACAGTGCACCATGACTACGGAACAGTAACGTTCGACAACTGTCACGAACTGCTCCGATGCTGGGTTATCCTGAAACTCGGTGGCCACCTGAACAACAGGGCAAGGGACCACCACACTGAGTTTTAGACCAATCAGAGCTTGGTAGATGAGTCAGCAGCCGAAATGGTGAACTTGGGTGTTACCAAAAAAGAGTAACACACACTTCCAGGATGCCATAAGTCTTGAAACTAAAAATGTTGCCATGCCTTGTAATCTGCTTCAAAAAATCTGAAACTTTAAGGGTGTGAAGACAAAATGTTGAAGCACCTCCCCACAAAATTCTAGAAGCTGAGCAGGCTTCTAGGCTGAATGGTAGTGCAATGACCGTGCCACTTTAGTGCTTTGGCATAACACAGTCCAGTTTGTCCAGCAGGTCGATTGGACCAACAAGCCATTTCGTCAAAGCCAGTCAAGTGGACGAGCAGGCCAGTTGGTCCAACCAGTCCATTGGATCAAATGGCAGCTGGTCTATCCAGGCCATAGGACCCATTGGTGTAAGGGCCTAATAAACTCAGGCTATTAAGACGTTATCCAACTTAAAACCTCTCTTCGGGGTCACCTCCAAGGATCCCTGGGTGCGTGGCACAAGACCAGCCCCTATCTTTGGGTCCAAGTTTGTAGAGAGAGGGATCAAGAGGGACTTAGTCAAAACAGCAAGGGTACCTTGAACGTCGCGCAGCGTGCCGTGCAGACCGTCGATCGGATTAAGTGGAGAACTCGCTATATCGAAGCTCACTCTAAGTGCTTTCAAAGGAGCCAAGTTGCCTCGCAAAAAGTTCTGCCATTGCAGAGTTATGGCTCGGACAGCATTTGTCTAGCGTTATAGTACTCGCGTACTAGCATTGACTCGGTAGCGTTTTGTCTTTGCCCAACCAGCCAAATGCTGGCTCCGCTGGTTTCCCCTGGCCCTGTAGCATGCAGATACAGACAAACAACATCCAACCTTCACCTAAATTGTACCCCTATAGTGCCTGCCCTGCTACACCATAGTCAACCAAACAAAACAGTACAATTTCGAGTTGGATAGAACTGAATCTGCGCAATCAATTAAACCGAACTACAAAGCTTCCATCTTGGGTTCCTTTGCGAGCTCCTCTTTTCTGCTTGCACTGTTCATAGCACGTACAATGTTGTGCCGAAGCGCACATCGCGCGAGTACCTGCAAATGCATCAAGCGAAAATTGCGAAAACAAACAAACACACGAACATACTATTCACACCCAAATGCAGTCGCACACGCATACTTGTACAAACAGACGGCAGGATGTCGTGCAATGTAAACTTGCACCCAACACACTCCCCCTTAGCCTGCCGGCTGCATTCCACATCATTCCATGCTGGTTCATGCTCATTCCACACATGCGCACACAACGCCGATGAGGCTCATCCGCAAGCCTCTTGGTGAGGAAGTCCGCTGGCTGCTGGTGAGTCTTGATTTAGATCGGATTCACCGTCCCCCTCTTCACCTCCTCACGCAGCCAGTGCCACTCGATATGCATGTGCTTGTTCAGCCCATGAAGCACAGCGTTCCTGGCCATCCCAAGAGCCCCCTTGCTATCACGAAACAGCGGTGTAGCAACCTGCTGCTCCTGGCTAATCTTCTCTAAAAGCCTCCTCAGCCAAATCACCTCCTTCACCCCATAGAACATTGCCATGTACCCTGATTCAACAGAGGAGAGTGCCGTCTCCGTCTGCTTCTTGGACCTCCAACTAACGGGTCCTCCCCCAACTACGCAGATGTATCCTCCCACAGATGAGGAATCGTCCTTCTCAGAAGCCCACGTAGCATCGGTAAAGCAAGTGAGAAACAGCTTGCCTTCTCCAAGCCGCTCCCCCTTCTCTTTCAGCACCTCAACCCCTTTCTGCTTCACCTGTGCAGATGCGGAGTATTGAACTCCAATGCTTGGGTGAGCGTTCGGGTACATCACCACACGCTCAACTGCATCCACCTGCTCCTCTGATGGATTCTGCACCACCCTAGCCAGATGCCCAACCGAGAAAGAGATGTCGGGCCATGTGTGAACTGCTGCATTTAAGAGGCTGCCCACCAAGGACTGAAATTGCTGCTGCTCCTCGGCTTCAACCCCTTCATCCTCTGCTGCCTTCACAAGCTTGAATTCTGCTGGCAGGGGAGTTGCAACCTTGAATGCCCTGCTTCTTGAGCCAGGCCGTCATCTCAGCTCCAAGGAACTCACCACCCCGGTCTGTCATAATCCGCTTCACTACACACTCCGCTTGCTTCTCCACGAATGACAGCCAATCTTCCTGTATCGTAGAGGCGGTGTGGTCCTTTAGCTTCAGCGAATACGCCCACATGAGTATGCTCCAATCATCCACAATGGTTAGGAAATAACGCTTCCCCTTGTGCCCTTGCACCGGCAGCGGCCCCACCAAGTCCATGTGAACCAGCTCCAAAGGCTTCTTGCTTCTGCCAGTCACGCTATGAAATGGGAATCGAGTGAATTTTGGGAGGAAACAGATTTCACAGATGTCATCGGGTGGTTGTCCGTTCAGCTTCAAACCCTTGACGGCTCCATCCTTCTCCAACTGCTTCAACAAGGGTATTGCCATATGCCCCAAGCGTCGGTGTGCCGTTGCCCAATCTGTCTCCCCAGATCTGGCCGACACTTTCACACCAACCCCTCCAACGGCGTTGCACTCCCCCTGGGATGCAGACCCCTCTCCAGCCTGCCCCCCACCGTGCCACGCCAACGCCGGCAGGTGCCACATGGATCTGGATACATGCTTGCTCTCGTGCACATCCCAAAGCACCCGATTTCCCAGATGCCCCTTATACGTGCGTGCCCCATCTGTACTAGTGCTCACCCTAGCCTTGGCAAGCTTACAGAGGGAGATGAGGTTGGCCTTGAGATAAAAAATGAGGAGAACGTCCTGCAGCACCACCAGCTTGCCATCCGCTCCCTTTAATGCAGCTCGTCCTGCACCAGCCACCTTCAGCGCGTGTCTAGAGGCGGAGCACACCTTGTTGATTGGTGCGGCTCGTACATCGTCAAGCAGCTCCTTGCGCGGCGTCATCGTCCAAGTAGCGCCAGTGTCCAACACCCAATAGTCCAGGGGATGCAGCTCTGCAGCAACCTTGGCAGAGGCGTCTCCTTGCTCCCCCTTCTCTCCAATATGGAAGAACTGGCCCGCGGTGCGCTCCTTCTTCTTCTTCGAACCGCCGTTGCTCTTCGGGTTGTTGTCGGACGAATCAGCGACCATGTTTGCGCCGATTTTCTGGTTCCTCCGCGCACCGCCATCCTGGTGACGATTCTGGGGGGTCCATCCATCGGGTTTCTTATAACACAAAAACCAGGGGTGCCCCTCCTTCTCACAATACCAGCAACTCCCTTTCATTTTGCCACCAGCACCCGACTTGCCCCCACGTCCAGATTTCGCATCGCGACCCCAACCGGTACCTCCTTGTTGGTCGTTGGAGTCGTCGTCCTTCTTTGCACCACGTCCAGCACCACCGAAGCCACGTCTTCTGCCACGTCGGCTCCCTTGCATCCCATAACCACTGCTGCCGTCGTCTCCACCCCTCAATTGGCGGCGACGGAAGTCCTCCTCCAGAATCTTCGTCCGCACCCACTCGAGCGTCTACAAGCTCTGGTTCTGCGGCAGGCTCAATCCGCTCGTAAATTGAAGCCACGATTCCGGCAGCAGCGAGAGCATCTTCAAGCACTTGGTCTGTTCCGGGTAGGTGATTCCCGCGGTCGCCAACTTCGTGTAGAGGTCGCGCATTTTGTCCAAAACAGGTTGCACCGGCTCTCCCTCGCTGAAGCGCAACGCGGACAGCTCCCTCTCCAGCATCAACGTTGCGACAACGGAGGTCAGGGCGTGCAGTTCCTTCAACACGGTCAACGCCTTTAAACCGCACTCAAACTCCGGCAGCAGGTGCATGACGTGGTGACACTGGTTCAGCTCCAAACTCTGCGACATCAAGTAGTAGCCAGCCAAGGCGCGCTCGTCCCAATCTTCCTGCAGCACGGGATCACTCAGTCTAGGCTCCTCCCCAATCATTAGTTTCAACAAACCGATCTGACGGAAATAAAGTTGCATTTTCCAGGCCCAATCATCATAGCCCTCACCATTGAACTTCTCGACGGTGAAGTTCTTCAGCACCTCCTTGATCAGCGAGCCCTGGTTTGTTCACGCTCCCCTCGGCGCCGAAAGACCAGAATCCTGGCTGCCGCTACAATCTTGGGCTGAAGATTCACCAGCTCCCACCGAGGTATTTCCTGCCATAGCTACCTATAACGAGGATCACTATAACGCAGCTCTGATACCAGCTTGTTGGTGTAAGGGCCTAATGAACTCAGGCTATTAATTCGTTATCCAACTTAAAACCTCTCCTCGAAGTCACCTCCAAGGGTCCCTGGGTGCCTGGCACAAGACCAGTCCCTATCCTCGGGTCCGAGTTTGTAGAGAGAGGGATCAAGAGGGACTTAATCAAAACAGCAAGAGTACCTTGAACGTCGCGCAGCGTGCCGTCCAGACCGTCGATCGGATTAAGCGGAGAACTCGCTATATCGAAGCTCACTCTAAGTGCTTTCAAAGGAGCCAAGTTGCCTCGCGAAAAGTTTTGCCATTGCAGAGTTATGGCTCGGACAGCGTTTGTCTAGCGTCGTAAAACTAGCTTACTAGCGTTGACTCGGTAGCATTCTGCCATCGCACCACGTAGAAACGAAATTCCAGCAAGGGAGGAATTCGCTTGAATCAAATTGACTATATTCAGGTACAAACAGAGAAGAAATATATAGTTCTAGCTAGCAAGGACCTTGAGAATCAACTTGGGAACAACCAGGGATGATCCCAAATAATTCCAAGCAACAGAACTAACCTGGCTGGACAAAACAGCAGGTGGTAGGTTGGTAAACAACCTCTGGTTCTGTTTTTCCAACCTGTGAAAATAACAACCAGGTTCAGGTCCTAAAAACAGAACCTGTTTTGTCTCTGCCCAACCAGCCAAATGCTGGTTCCGCTGGTTTCCCCTGGCCCTGTAGCATGCAGATACAGACAAACAACATCCAACCTTCACCTAAATTGTACCCCTATAGTGCCTGCCCTGGTACACTGTAGTTAACCAAACAAAACAGTACAATTTCGAGATGGATATAACCGAATCTGCGCAATCAATTCAACCGAACTGCAAAGCTTCCGTCTTGGGTTCCTTTGCAAGCTCGTCCTTTCTTGCAATGTTCATAGCGCGTACAATGTTGTGCCGAAGCGCACATTGCGCGAATACCTGCAAATGCATAAAGCAAAAATTGTGAAAAGCAAACAAACACACTAACATTCCATTCACACCCAAATGCAGTCGCACACGCATACTCGTACAAATAGAGGGCAGGATGTCGCACAATGTCAATTTGCAACCAACAGGACCAACAGGCCAGTTGGTCGAACCGGTCTAGTGGACCAACAGGCCTGTTGGTCCAACCGGTCCTGTGGACCAGCAGGCCAGTTGGTCCAACTGTTCCGATGGACCAACAAGCCAATTGGTCCAGCAGGTCGATTGGACCAACAAGCCAGTTGGTCCAACTAGTCAAGTGGACCAACAGGCTAGTTGGTCCAACCGTTCCAATGTTTCAACAGGCCGGTTGGTCCAACTGGTCCAACAGGCCAGTTGGTCGAACCGGTTGACTGGACCAACAGGGCAGTTGGTTCAACCAGTCCAGTGGACCAACAGGCCAATCGGTCCAACAAGTCCAGTGGACCAACAGGCTACTTGGTCCAACCGGTCGAATGGACCAACCGACCAATTGGTCCAACCGGTCGACTAGACCAACAGGCCAGTCTGTCTAACCGGTCCAGTGGACGAGCAGGCCAGTTGGTCCAACTGGACCCGTGGACCAATAGGCTAGTTGGTCCACCGGTCCACTGAACCAAGAGGCCAGTTGGTTCATCCGTTCCAATGGACCAACTGGCCTATTGGTCTAACGGGTCCATTTGACCAACATGCAAGTCCGTCCAACCAGTCCATTGTACCAACATGCAAGTTGGTCAAACCGGTCCATTGGACCAAAATGCCAAATGGTCCAATCGGACCATAGGACCTAGAGGCCAGTTGGTCCAACCAGACCATAGGACCAAGAGGCCAGTTGGTCCAATCGATACAGTGGACCAACAGGCCAATTAGTCCAACTGGACCGGTGGACCAATGGGCCAGTTGGTCCAGCTGGAGCAATGGACCAACGGACCTGCTGGTCCAACCGGTCCATACGACCAACAGGCCAATTGGTCCAACACGTCGACTGGACCAACAAGCCAGTTGGTCTAACCAGTCTAGTGGTCCAACAGGCTAGTTGGTCGAACCAGTCCATTAAAACAAGAATGAAGTTGGTCCAACTGGTCCAGTGGACAAACATTCTAGTTGGTCTAACTGGTCCATTGGATCAAAATGCCAGTTGGTCCAACTGGTCCATTGGACCAATAGGCGAGTTGGTCCAACAGGTCCAATGGACCAGCAGGCCAGCTGGTCCAACTGGTTAAGTGGATCACCAGTCCAAGTGGTCCCAGCTGGTCGACTGGTCCAACAGGTCAGTTGGTCCAACCGGTCCACTGGACCAACATGCCAGTTGGTCCAACTGGTCTAGTGGACCGATAGAACAACTGGTCCAACCGGTCCAGTCGACCAACAGGCCAGTTGGTCCGACCGGTCTAGTGGACCCACGGGCAGTTTCTCCAAAGGGTCCAATGGACCTATAGGCCGATGTTGGTGTAAGGGCCTAATAAACTCAGGCTATTAAGACGTTATCCAACTTAAAACCTCTCCTCGGGGTCACCTCCAAGGGTCCCTGGGCGCTTGGTACAAGACCAGCCCCTATCCTCGGGTCCGAGTTTGTAGAGAGAGATCAACAGAGGTCAAGAGGGACTTAGTCAAAACAGCAAGAGTACCTTGAACGTCGCGCAGCGTGCCGTGCAGACCGTCGATCGGATTAAGCTGAGAACTCGCTATATCGAAGCTCACCCTAAGAGCTTTCAAAAGAGCCAAGTTGCCTCGCGAAAAGTTCTGCCATTGCAGAGTTACGGCTCGGACAGCGTTTGCCTAGCGTCGTAGTGCTAGCATACTAGCGTTGACTTGGTAGCATTCTGCCGTCGAATCGCGTGGATACGAAATTCCAGCAAGGAAGGAATTCGCTTGAATCAATTTGAATATATATTCAGGTACAAACAGAGAAGGAATATATAGTTCTATCTAGCAAGGACCTTGGGAATCAACCTGGGAACAACCAGGGATGATCCCAAATAATTCCAAGCAACAGAACCAACCTGGCTGGACAAAACAGCAGGTGGTAGGTTGGTAAACAACCTCTGGTTCTGTTTTTCCAACCTGGGAAAACAACAACCAGGTTCAGGTCCTAAAAACAGAACCTGTTTTGTCTTTGCCCAACCAGCCAAATGCTAGTTCCGCTGGTTTCCCCTGGCCCTGTAGCATGCAGATACAGACAAACAACATCCAACCTTCACCTAAATTGTACCCCTATAGTGCCTGCCCTGCTACACTATAGTCAACCAAACAAAACAGTACAATTTCGAGTTGGATAGAACTGAATCTGCGCAATCAATTCAACCGAACCGCAAAGCTTCCATCTTGGGTTCCTTTGCGAGCTCGTCCTTTCTGCTTGCACTGTTCATAGCGCGTACAATGTTGTGCCGAAGCGCACATTGCGCGAGTACCTGCAAATGCATCAAGCGAAAATTGCGAAAACAAACAAACACACGAACATTCCATTCACACCCAAATGCATTCGCACACGCATGCTCGTACAAACAGACGGCAGGATGTCGTGCAATGTGAATTTGCACCTAACAGCCGATTGGTCCAATTGGTCCATTGGACCAATAGGCCATTTGGTCCAACCGGTCCATTAGACCAACGGGCTTGTTGGTCCAACTAGTCTAGTGGACCAACAAGCTAGTTGGTCCAACAGGTCCACTGGACCGACAGGCCAGTTTTTCCATTCGGTCGACCGGACCAACAGGCCTGATGGACCAACTGGTCCAGTGGACAAATAGGCCAGTTGGTGCAACCGGTCCAGTGGATCAGCAGGCCAGTTGGTCGAACCGGTCTAATGGACCAACAGGCCAGCTGGTCCAACTGGTCCATTGGACCAACAGGCCTGCTGGTTCAACGGGTCCATTGGACCGACAGGCCTACTGGTCCAACCAGTCCATTGGACCAGCAGGCCAGTTGGTCCAACCGGTCTAGTGGATCAGCAAGCCAGTTGGTCCAACCGGTCCATTGGATCAGCATGCCAGTTGGTCCAACCGGTCTACTAGACCAACAGGCCAGTTGGTCCAACCGGTCCACTGGACCAACATGCTAGTTGGTCCAACCGGTCGAGTGGACGAACAGGCCAATTGGTCCAACCGGTTGAGTGGACCAACAGGCAAGTTGGTCCAACCGGTCCACTGGACCCACTGACAGTTGGTCCAACAGGTTGATTGGACCAACAGGCTTGTTGGTCCAACCGGTCCATTGGACCAATAGGCCAGTTTCTCCAATCAGCTCAATGGACCAACAGGCTAGTTGGTCCAAGCAGTCCACTAGACCAACAGGCTAGTTTGTCCAACTGGTCCACTTGACCAACAAGCCAGTTGGTCCAATCGGACCAGGGTTTAGGTTCATCAGCGCTGATTTTGAGGAGTTGAAGCAGAAGGGAATCCATCATCAGCTCACAGTGCCTTACAAACCTCAGTAGAACGGCATGGCTGAGCGGTTCAACCGGACCCTGCAGGAAAGTGCACGCACTCTCCTTGGACGTGCAGAGCTGCGGGATCCGTTTTGGGTGACTGCACTGCGGCAGATCGCCCTTGTGAAAAACAGGGTGCTGGCGACTGTGGGGGACAAGCAGTGTGTCCCCTACACTAAGTGGTATGGGAGTGCTCCAGCTGTGAACATGCTGAGAGCCTTTGGGTGTATGGTGGTGTTTCATTTGCCTAAGGAGAAGAGGGGAAAGCTGGAAGCTTCTCTGGAAGATGGGGTGTGCACTTGGGGATTGCTAAGGATCACAAGGGCTGGTTGCTATGGGACTTCTGACTGTGTCAAGGGATGTGAAGTTCCTGTTGGGTGCAAATTCACATTGCACGACATCCTGCCGTCTGTTTGTACGAGTATGCGTGTGCGAATGCATTTGGGTGTGAATGGAATGTTCGTGTGTTTGTTTGTTTTCGCAATTTTCGCTTGATGCATTTGCAGGTACTCGCGCAATGTGCGCTTCAGCACAACATTGTACGCGCTATGAACAGTGCAAGCAGAAAGGACGAGCTCGCAAAGGAACCCAAGATGGAAGCTTTGCAGTTCGGTTGAATTGAGTGCGCAGATTCAGTTCTATCCAACTCGAACTTGTACTGTTTTGTTTGGTTGACTATAGTGTAGCAGGGCAGGCACTATAGGGGTACAATTTAGGTGAAGGTTGGATGTTGTTTGTCTGTATCTGCATGCTACAGGGCCAGGGGAAACCAGCGGAACCAGCATTTGGCTGGTTGGGCAAAGACAAAACAGGTTCTGTTTTTAGGACCTGAACCTGGTTGTTGTTTTCCCAGGTTGGAAAAACAGAACCAGAGGTTGTTTACCAACCTACCACCTGCTGTTTTGTCCAGCCAGGTTGGTTCTGTTGCTTGGAATTATTTGGGATCATCCCTGGTTGTTCCAAGGTTGATTCCCAAGGTCCTTGTTAGCTAGAACTATATATTCCTTCTCTGTTTGTACCTGAATATATTAAAATTGATTCAAGCGAATTCCTTCCTTGCTGGAATTTCGTATCCACGCGATTCGACGGCAGAATGCTACCGAGTCAACGCTAGTACGCTAGCACTTCAACGCTAGGCAAACGCTGTCCATTTCGTAACTCTGCAATGGCAGAACTTTTCGCGAGGCAACTTGGCTCTTTTGAAAGCTCTTAGAGTGAGCTTCGATATAGCAAGATCTCAGCTTAATCCGATCGACGGTCTGCACGGCACGCTGCGCGACGTTCAAGGTACTCTTGCTGTTTTGACTAAGACCCTCTTGATCCCTCTCTCTACAAACTCGGACCCGAGGATAGGGGCTGGTCTTGTACCAAGCACCCAGGGACCCTTGGAGGTGACCCCGAGGAGAGGTTTTAAGTTGGATGACGTCTTAATAGCCTGAGTTTATTAGGCCCTTACACCAACAAGCTGGTATCAGAGCTGCATTATAGTGATCCTCGTTATTGGTAGCTATGGCGGGAAATACCTCAGCGGGAGCTGGTGAATCTTCAGCCCAAGATCGTAGCGGCAGCCAAGATTCTGGTGTTTCGGCGCCAAGGGGAGCGCGAACAAACCAGGGCTCGCTGATCAAGGAGGTGCTGAAGAACTTCACCGTTGAGAAGTTCAATGGTGAGGGCTATGATGATTGGGCCTGGAAAATGCAACTTTATTTCCGTCAGATCGGTTTGTTGAAACTAATGATTGGGGAGGAGCCTAGACCGAGTGACCCCGCGCTGCAGGAAGATTGGGACGAGCGCGCCTCGGCTGGCTACTACTTGATGTCGCAGAGTTTGGAGCTGAACCAGCGTCACCACGTCATGCACCTGCTGCCGGAGGTTGATTGCGGTCCAAAGGCGTGGACCGTGTTGAAGGAGCTGCACGCCCCGACCTCCGTTGTCGCAACGTTGATGCTGGAGAGGGAGCTGTCTGCGTTGCGCTTGAGCGAGGAAGAGCCGGTGCAACCTGTTTTGGACAAAATGCGCGACCTCTACGCGAAGTTGGCGACCGCGGGAATCACCTACCCGGAGCAGACCAAGTGCTTGAAGATGCTATCGCTGCTGCCGGAATCGTGGCTTCAATTCACGAGCGGATTGAGCCTGCCGCAGAACCAGAGCTTGTGGACGCTCGAGTGGGTGCGGACGAAGATTCTGGAGGAGGACTTCCGTCGCCGCCAACTGAGGGGTGGAGACGACGGCAACAGCGGCTACGGGATGCAAGGAAGCCGACGTGGCAGAGGACGTGGCTTCGGTGGTGCTGGACGCGGTGCAAAGAAGGACGAAACAAGGAGGTACCGGTTGGGGTCGCGGTGCGAAATCTGGACGTGGGGGCAAGTCGGGTGCTGGTGGCAAAATGAAAGGGAGTTGCTGGTATTGTGAGAAGGAGGGGCACCCCTGGTTTTTGTGCTATAAGAAACCCGATGGATGGACCCCCCAGAATCGTCACCAGGATGGCGGCGCGCGGAGGAACCAGAAAAACGGCGCGAACATGGTCGCCGATTCGTCCGACAACAACCCGAAGAGCAACGGCGGTGCAGAGAAGAAGAAGGAGCGCACCGCAGGCCAGTTCTTCCATATTGGAGAGCAGGGGGAGCAAGGAGACGCCTCTGCCAAGGTTGGAGCAGAGCTGCATCCCCTGGACTATTGGGTGTTGGACACGGGCGCTGCTTGGACGATGACGCCGCGCAAGGAGCTGCTTGATGACGTACGAGCTGCACCGATCAATGAGGTGTGCTCTGCCTCTGGACACGCGCTGAAGGTGGCTGGTGCGGGACGAGCTGCATTCAAGGGAGCGGATGGCAAACCGGTGGTGCTGCACGACGTTCTCCTCGTTCCTGATCTCAAGGCCAACCTCATCTCCCTCCGTAAGCTTGCCAAGGCTGGGGTGAGCACTAGCACGGATGGGGCACGCACGTACAAGGGGCAGCTGGGCAATCGGGTGCTTTGGGATCTGCACGAGAGCAAGGATGTGTACAGATCCATGTGGCAGCTGCCGGCGTTGGCGTGGCACGGTGGGGGGCAGGCTGGAGAGGGGTCTGCATCCCAGGGGGAGTGCAACGCCGTTGGAGGGGTTGGTGTGAAAGTGTCGGCCAGATCTGGGGAGACAGATTGGGCAACGGCACACCGACGCTTGGGGCATGTGGCAATGCCCTTGTTGAAGCAGCTAGAGAAAGATGGAGGCGTCAAGGGTTTGAAGTTGAACGGACAGCCACTTGATGATAACTGTGAAATCTGTTTGCTCTCAAAATTCACTCGTTTCCCTTTTCATAGCGTGACTGGCAGGAGCAAGAAGCCTTTGGAGCTGGTTCACATGGACCTGGTGGGGCCGCTGCCGGTGCAAGGGCACAAGGGGGAGCGGTATTTCCTAACCATTGTGGATGATTGGAGCAGACTCATGTGGGCGTATCCGCTGAAGCAAAAGGACCACGCCGTCTCTACGATAAAGGAAGATTGGCTGCCATTCGTTGAGAAGCAAGCGGAGTGTGTAGTGAAGCGGATTAGGACAGACCGGGGTGGTGAGTTCCTTGGAGCTGAGATGACGGCCTGGCTCAAGAAGCAGGGCATTCAGAGGGAGCTGACCACGGCTTACTCTCCGCAGTCCAACGGTGTAGCAGAACAGGCGAACCGGACCATTCTGGAGACAGCTAGGGCGCTGCTCATAGAGTCAGGGGTGGGCAATTCCATGTGGCCCCATGCTGTCCGGCACGCTACCGTGGCTAGGAACAGGGTGCTCACTAAGGTTGGTAATGAATCGTGGGTGCCGCTGGAGAGGTGGCTTGGGAGGAAGCCGCCGGTGGACATGCTGAGGGTGTTCGGTTGCATGGCAGTCGCCAACGTCCCCAAGAAGTATCGAAGTAAGTTGGGGTCGAGTGCAATCTGGTGTGTGCATTTGGGGCTGGCTGCTGAGAGCAAGGGATGGCTGCTGTGGGAACCATCCAAAGATGTGTTGTTTGACAGCAGGGATGTGAAGTTTGTTGAGGGCATGATGTATGGGGGCTGGAAGAAACAGCCGGAGACCAAGGTATCCGAGCAGATGGAGCAGATCACCATGCAGCTGGACCGGACTCCTAGTGTGTGGGAGGAGGGGGAGGAGGCAGCTGCAGAGGCTGGTGATGGAGAGAAGGTGCAGGAGGCACCTGGTGGTGGAGGAGATGATGTGGAGACTAGTGATAGCACCAAGGAAGCTGCTGGATCTGAGGGAGGAGAACAGCAGCTGGGAAAAGCTAAGGTTCCTGTGCTACCATCAAGGAGGAAGCCGAAGGGTGTCGTTATGAGGGGATGGGAGACACCCGTCTCCAGGCCAGGACGTACCCGTATGGCCACTATGAAGCTGACTGCAGGAGCTGATGTTGCAGAGCAGCAGCTTGGGAATGAAGAGGCATTGCTGATTCTACTGCATGGATATGACCCGGATGAGGAGGATGAACCTGCCTACTGTTTTCTTGCCCCTGCACAAGAGGAACCTGCAAGCATGGAGGAGGCATTAGCTGGACCAGATAAGGAGAAGTGGCTGGTCTCTAGGGATGCTGAGTACCAAAGCTTGCTAGAGAATGGGACATGGGATCTGGTGGTGCTGCCTGAGGGGAAGAAAGCCGTACACTGCAAGTGGGTGCTAAGGATCAAGACCGATGACAAGGGACAGGTCACCATCTACAAGAGTAGGCTGGTGGCTAAGGGGTTTATGCAGAAGGAGAAGCAGGACTTCAATGAGATCTTTGCTCCCACTGCCAAACCCCCTACCCTTCGTGTCTTGTTGGCAGATGCAGCCGTTAGTGGGAAATCCATCATTCAGATGGATATATCAACGGCATTCCTCAATGGGATTTTAGAGGAGGATGTGTACATGACGCAGCCGCCTGGGTATGAGGATGGTACGGGCAGGGTGTGCAAGCTGAAAAAAGTCCATCTACGGCTTGAAGCAGGCGCCACGCTGCTGGTACCAGAAGTTGGCAGCTGTTTTAGAGGAGATGGGATTCAGGACCAGCAGCTGTGATGAGAGCCTCTTTCTCAAGGGGGAGGGGGAGAAGCTGGTGCTGTTTCTGGTCTACGTGGACGACATTCTTCTCTTCAGCAGCAGCATGAAGGAGATCCAGAACGTGCAGCAGCAGCTGATGAAGAACTTCAAGTGCAAGACCCTTGGGGAGGTAAAGTACTACCTCGGGATGCACGTGGAGAGGGATCTGGATCACAGGTGGTTGAAGCTGCACCAGGAGAAGTTCATCAAGGAGCTGGGGGAGAAGTATGGGATTGAGAATGAGCGCAAGGTTGCAACTCCCCTGCCAGCAGAATTCAAGCTTGTGAAGGCAGCAGAGGATGAAGGGGTTGAAGCCGAGGAGCAGCAGCAATTTCAGTCCTTGGTGGGCAGCCTCTTGTATGCAGCAGTTCACACAAGGCCCGGCATCTCTTTCTCGGTTGGGCAGCTGGCTAGGGTGGTGCAGAATCCATCAGAAGAGCAGGTGGATGCAGGTGAGCGTGTGGTGAAGTACCTGAACTCTCACCCAAGCATTGGAGTTCAATACTCCGCATCTGCACAGGTGAAGCAGAAAGGGGTTGAGGTGCTGAAAGAGAAGGGGGAGCGGCTTGGAGAAGGCAAGCTGTTTCTCACTTGCTTTACCGATGCTACTTGGGCTTCTGAGAAGGACGATTCCTCATCTGTGGGAGGATACATCTGCGTAGTTGGGGGAGGACCTGTTAGTTGGAGGTCCAAGAAGCAGACGGAGACGGCACTCTCCTCTGTTGAATCAGAGTACATGGCAATGTTCCAAGGGGTGAAGGAGGTGATTTGGCTGAGGAGGCTGTTAGAGGAGATTGGCCAGGAGCAAAAGGTTGCTACGCCGCTGTTTTGTGATAGCAAGGGGGCTCTTGGGATGGCCAGGAACGCAGTACTTCATGGGTTGAACAAGCACATGCGTATCAAGTGGCATTGGCTGCGTAAGGAGGTGAAGAGGGGGACCCTGAATCCAATATATATCAAGACTCACCAGCAGCCAGCAGACTTCCTCACCAAGAGGCTTGCGGATGAGCCTCATTGGCGTTGTGTGCGCATGAGTGGAATGAGCATGAACTAGCATGGAATGATGTGGAATGCAGTCGGCAGGCTGAGGGGGAGTGTGTTGGGTGCAAATTCACATTGCACGACATCCTGCCGTCTGTTTGTACGAGTATGCGTGTGCGAATGCATTTGGGTGTGAATGGAATGTTCGTGTGTTTGTTTGTTTTCGCAATTTTCGCTTGATGCATTTGCAGGTACTCGCGCAATGTGCGCTTCAGCACAACATTGTACGCGCTATGAACAGTGCAAGCAGAAAGGACGAGCTCGCAAAGGAACCCAAGATGGAAGCTTTGCAGTTCGGTTGAATTGAGTGCGCAGATTCAGTTCTATCCAACTCGAACTTGTACTGTTTTGTTTGGTTGACTATAGTGTAGCAGGGCAGGCACTATAGGGGTACAATTTAGGTGAAGGTTGGATGTTGTTTGTCTGTATCTGCATGCTACAGGGCCAGGGGAAACCAGCGGAACCAGCATTTGGCTGGTTGGGCAAAGACAAAACAGGTTCTGTTTTTAGGACCTGAACCTGGTTGTTGTTTTCCCAGGTTGGAAAAACAGAACCAGAGGTTGTTTACCAACCTACCACCTGCTGTTTTGTCCAGCCAGGTTGGTTCTGTTGCTTGGAATTATTTGAGATCATCCCTGGTTGTTCCAAGGTTGATTCCCAAGGTCCTTGTTAGCTAGAACTATATATTCCTTCTCTGTTTGTACCTGAATATATTAAAATTGATTCAAGCGAATTCCTTCCTTGCTGGAATTTCGTATCCACGCGATTCGACGGCAGAATGCTACCGAGTCAATGCTAGTACGCTAGCACTCCAACGCTAGGCAAACGCTGTCCATTTCGTAACTCTGCAATGGCAGAACTTTTCGCGAGGCAACTTGGCTCTTTTGAAAGCTCTTAGAGTGAGCTTCGATATAGCAAGATCTCAGCTTAATCCGATCGACGGTCTGCACGACACGCTGCGCGACATTCAAGGTACTCTTGCTGTTTTGACTAAGTCCCTCTTGATCCCTCTCTCTACAAACTCGGACCCGAGGATAGGGGCTGGTCTTGTACCAAGCACCCAGGGACCCTTGGAGGTGACCCCGAGGAGAGGTTTTAAGTTGGATAACGTCTTAATAGCCTGAGTTTATTAGGCCCTTACACCAACAGTTCCTTGAGTCCCTGTACTACAAGGAGTGGAAGCAGCAATAGCAAAAGCTTCCTACTACACCGTTTTAGAGGTGGATGAGGTGCAGCGGCTTTTGAGGCAAGTGGAGGTTACTGTCTGAGAGGAGGGGATATCTGGGGTGAGTGAGGATGGGGGAGAACCTGAGGTGGAGCATCAGCAGCAGCAGCAGCAGCAGCAGCAGCAGCAAGGTGCTCCACTACGTGCCCCATACCCGCCTGAGCGTCCTAGGAGGGATGTACGCCCTCCTGCCAGGCTGACCTATCCGAGTCGTGTCCAGCCAAAGGTGGTACTGGTTGGGAGTGTGGCTGAGCAGTGTGATGAGGATGAGGTAGCTCACTGCTACTGGGCAGCTGTCCCTGAGCCCAAGACACTAGCTGAGGCACTGAGCGGGCCTGATGTTGAGATGTGGAAGCAGGGTGTGAAGGAGGGGTATGACTCTCTTTTGGAGGATGACACGCGGGAGTTGTGTGAGCTACCTCTAGGGAAGAAGGCAATCTCTTCCAAGCTGATCTTCAGGCACAAGTATGGATCTGATGGGGAGCTGACCTGCTATAAGTCAAGGCTTGTGGCAAAGGGGTTTCAGCAGACAAAGGGGAAGGACTTCGATGAGAATTTTGCTCCTGTGGGGAAAGGGACAACACTGAGGGTGTTGTTGGCAATGGCTGCAAACCGTGGATGGAGGATCAAGTAGATGGACATCACTATTGCCTTCCTCAATAAGATCATTCTGGAGGAGCTGTACATGCAGTAGCCTGAGGGGTTGGATGATGGCAGTGGAAGGGTGTGCAGGCTCAAGAAGGCCATGTATGGCCTGAAGCAGGCTCCTCGCGCATAGTACCACAAGCTGGAGGAGACACTGCTGGTTGGGGGTTTCAAGAAGAGCGAGTGTCATCACAGCCTATTCCTGTTGCAAGAAAGGGATCAGTTCCTCATGCTCCTAGTGTATGTGGACGACATCCTTCTCTTCTCCGAGTCCTCTGCTATGATTGACCGAGTGGAGGAGATGTTGGGGATGCAGTTCAAGTGTTCCAAGATGGGATGCATGTGGAGAGGGATCTTGACAAGGGAGTGTTGAGGTTGCACCAGAGGAAGTGCTGTGAGGGGCTGGCTGAGAAGTATGGGCTGGAAGATGGAGGAAAGCCAGCAACCGCACTGCCTTCGGGGTTCACTGTGGAACCCTGTGCTGATGAGGAGGTGGTGAGTGAGACTGACAGGAAGCTGTTTCATTCTATAGTTGGGGCACTCAACTATGCGGCTAACCATTCACGGCCTGACATTGCCTTTGCAACATCCAGGCTTACTAGTGAGGTTTCACGCCCCAGTCATGAGCAGCTGGAAGCGGCCAAGTGGTTGGTTCGCTATGTAAGTGCTACAGCATCAGTTGGCTTGGAGTATAGTGCTGTGAGACAGAGGCTGCAGAAAGGTGCAGCTGATTTGGGCAAGGGGGAGATGCTCTTGACTTGGTACACCGACGCTAGTTTCAACTCTGTGAAGGCAGATGGCACCATCATTGGAGGATATGTGTGCCTTTTTGGAGGTGGTCAAGTGAGTTGACGCAGCAAGAAACAGAATGAGGTGGGGCTGTGATGCGACAACTTTGGGAATTTGAGGAGTCACTCAATATAGGGTACAGACTTTTGGGGTTGGAAATTTCGTCACCATCACTGTAGATGATGCCAAGTGGTTGGGAGAAGCCCAACCAGGTTGGCAAGTGTGGCCAAGTTGGGTAAGGTGGATGGCATGGATTGGGAAAGTGAAAAATGTCAAAGTTGGGGTGCCTTTAAAGAGGGGATATATGTGGTATGGGGTTTCCTTGGTTGGGGACTCCCCAGGGACCTTCACTCTCGTCCTCCTCATCCCCTCCTACCTGGTTCATTGGTACTCTAATCCTCTTGTGTGGAACTTGGATGAACCTTACTGGCTGCGTTAAGTTTATGTAGCAGCATATCCCCCAGGGCGCCGAAATTAATATCTCAAAAAAATACTTCACCTTTTGATACGATTCAAAATGGGAATTGTAGCCACATTCTCGAGCTACAACATATCTGAAATTGGTGAAGTTTAAACATTGCAATTACCGTCGACGACATTTCTTCTGAAGTGAACAATTCTGTCCAGAAATATAGTCCAAAGATTTTGAGATTTTTCGGCCCCTAATCTTCATAGACTCCGTCCTTAGTCTCTAACACCACTGGACCAACAAACCAGTTGGTCCAACAGCTCCATTGGACCAACAGGTCAGTTGGTCCAACCAGTCTAGTGGACCAACAGGCACGTTGGTCCAACCGGTCACGTGGACCAATAGGCCAATTGGTCCAACCGGTCCAAACAACCAATAGGCCAGTTGGTCCAACAGGTCCACTGGACCAACAGGCCAGTTGGTCAAACTGGTCCATTGGACCAACAGGCCAGTTGGTCCAACCAGTCCAATGGACCAAGGGGCCAGTTGGTCCAACAGCTCCACTTGACCGACAGGCCAGTTGGTCTATTCGGTCAATTGGACCAACAGGCCAATTGGTCCAATCAGTCCAGTGGACCAACAGGTTAGTTGGTCCAAGCACTCGATTGGACCAACACGCAAGTTGTTCTCACCGGTCTAGTGGACCAACAGGCCAGTTGTTCCAACCGGTTCAGTTGACCAACAGGCCAGTTTGTCCAACAAGTCCAGTGGACCAACAGCTAGTTGGTCCAATCGGTCCATTCGACCAACAGGCTTGCTGGTTCAACGGGTCCATTGAACCAACAATCCTGTTGGTCCAATCGGTCCAGTGGACCAACAGGACAATTGGTCCAACCGGTCCTGTAGACCAACTGGCCAGTTGGTCCGATTGGTTCTATGGACCCTCAGGCATTTGGTCCAACGGGTCCATTGAACCAACAAGCTAGTTGGTTGAACCTGTCTATTGGACAAACAGGCCAGTAGGTCCAACCGGTCCATTGGACCAACAGGCTAGTTGGTCCAATAGGTCCAGTGGACCAACCGGTCTGGTGGAACAACAGCTCAGGTGATCTAACCGGTCTTCTGGATCAATAGGCCAGTTGGTCCAACTGGTCCACTCTACCAACAAGCTTTTTGGTCCAATCGGTCTAGTCAACCAACAGGTTAGTTAGTCCAACTAGTCCATCGGATCAACAGACCTGTTGGTCCAACTGGTCCACTAGACCAACTGGCAAATTGGTCCAATCGGTCCACTAGACCAACAAGCCAGTTGGTCCAACCGTTCCATAGGACCAACAAACCTATTGGTCCAACCGGACTAGTGGACCAACAGGTCAGTTGGTCTAACCTGTCCAGTGGACCAACAGGCAAGTTGGTCTAACGAGTCCATTGGACCAACAGGCCAGTTGGTTCAACAGGTCCACTGGACCAACAGGCAAGTTGGTCCAATGGGTCGAGTGGACGAACATGCAACTTGGTCCAACCGGTCCATTGGACCAACAGGCCAGTTTGTCCAGCAGGTCCATTGGACCAACTGGCCAATTGGTCCAACCAGTCCATTGGACCAACAAGCCAATTGGTCCAACCAGTCTAGTGGACCAACTGTCCAGTTGATCCATTCGGTTCATTGGACCAATAGGCCACTTTATCCATTCGATCTACGGAACCAACAATCCTGCTGGTCCAACCAGTCCACTGGACCAACGGGCTTGCTGGTCCAACCGACTCATTAGACCAACAAACCTGCAGTTCCAACCGGTCCGTTGGACCAACAGGCCAGTTGGTCCAACTGGCCCAGTGGACCAACAAGCGAGTTGGTCCAATCGGTCCAGTGGACCAACATGTTAGTTGGTCCAACCGGTCGATTGGACCAACATGGAAGCTGGTCTAACTGGTCACTGGACCAATAGGCCAGTTGGTCCAACCTGTTCAGTGGACCAACAGGCAAGTTGGTCCAACTGGTCTAGTGAACCAACAAGCGAGTTGGTCCACCATAGGACCAACAGGCCAGTTGGTCTAACCCGTCTAGTGGACCAACAGCTAGTTGGTCCAACCGGTCCTGTGGACCAACAGGTCAGTTGGTCCAACCCGTCCAATGGACCAACAGGCTAGTAAGACCAACCGCTTCATTGGACAAACATGCCAAGTGGTCCAACCAGTCCATTGGACCAACAAGCCAGTTGGTCCAATCGGACCAGTGGACAAACAGGCCAAATGGTCCAATGGGTCCATTGGACCAAAAGGCCTGCTGGTCCAACAGGTCCAGTGGACCAACAGGCCAGTTGGTCAAACGGGT
Source organism: Closterium sp. Naga37s-1 (assembly GCA_947471745.1). Lineage (NCBI taxonomy): Eukaryota > Viridiplantae > Streptophyta > Zygnematophyceae > Desmidiales > Closteriaceae > Closterium > Closterium sp. Naga37s-1. Next base: position 2,711,145 of record CANJKZ010000861.1, read on the forward strand.
CCATTGGACCAACAGGCCAATTGGTACAACACGTCCACTGGACCAATAGGCCCGTTGATCAAACCAATTGAGTGGTCCAACAGGTTAAGTGGTCCAACAGGTTAGTTGGTCCAACAGGTCCATTGGCCAAACAGGCAAGTTCGTCCAAACGGTCCATTAGAACGACATGCTAGTTTGTTTAACCGGTCATGTGGACCGAGAACTAGTTGGTCCAACTGGTCCAATGGACCAACAGGACAGTTGGTCCAATCGGTACAATGAACCAATAGGCCTGCTGGTCCAACTAGTCCATTGGACCAACAAGCCTGCATGTCCAGCAGGTCCATTGGACCATCAGGCTTATTGGCCCAACAGGTCCATTGGGCCAAAAGGTTAGTTGGTCCAACGGGTCCATTGTGCCAACAAGCTAGTTGGTCCAACTGATCCACTGGACCAACAGGCAAGTTGGACCAACCGGTTCATTGGACCAACAGGCCTGTTGGACCAACTGAACTAGTGGATCAATAGGCTAGTTGGTCCAACCGGTCCATTACACCAACAGGCCAATTGGTCCAACCGGTCCAATGAACCAACAGGCCAGTTGCTCCGACAGGTCTAGTGAACTAGCATGCCACTTGGTCCAACCAGTCTAGTGGACTAACAGGCAAGAGGGTCCAATTAGTCTAGTGGACAAACAGGTTTGTTGGTCCAACCCGTCCACTGGACCAACTGGCAAGTTGGTTGAACCAGTCCATTGAAACAACAGGCCAGTTGGTCCAACAGGTCCAGTGGACAAATAGGCCAGTTGGTCCAACGGTCCATTGGACCAACAGCCAAGTTGGTCCAACCGGTCCATTGGCCAGCAATCAAGTTGGTCCAACTGGTCCACTGACCGATAGGCAAGTTTGTCCAATCGGTCCACTTGACCAATACGCCAGTTGGTCCAATCGGTGCAGTAGACAAACAGGTTTGTTGGTCCAATGGGTCCATCTGATCAACAGGGCAGCTGGTCCAACCAGACAAGTGGACCAACAGGCCAGTTGGTCCAACGGGTCCATTGGACCAACAGGCTAGTTGTTCCAACCGGTCCATAAGACCAACAGGCTAGTTGGTCCAACGTGTCCATTGGACCAACAAGCCAGTTGGTCCAACCGGTCCATTGGACCATCAGGCAAGTTGGTCCAACCAGTCCAGTGGACCAACATGCCAGTTGGTCCAATGGGTCCATTGGACCAACCGGCCTGCTGGTCCAACCGGTCCAGTGGACCAACAGGCTTGTTGGTCGAACGGGTCCATTGGACTAACAAGCCAATTGGTACAACACGTCCACTGGACCAATAGGCCCGTTGGTCAAACCAGTTGAATGGTCCAACAGGTTAGTTGGTCCAACTGGTCCATTGTCCCAATAGGCAAGTTCGTCCAACCGGTCCATTAGACCGACATGCTAGTTTGTCTAACCGGTCCAATGGACCAACACGCAATTTGTTCCAAGCGGTACAGGCCTGCTGGTCCAACAAGTCCATTAGACCAACAAGCCTGCAGGTCCAACCGGTCTATTGGATGAACAGGCTAGTTGGTCGAACTGGTCCATTAGACCAACATGCCAGTGGTCCGACGGGTCCAGTGGACCAACAAACCAGTCGGTCCAACCCGTCCATTGGACCAAGAGGATAGTTGGTCCAGCAGGTCCATTGGACCACCAGGCCTATTGCTCCAATAGGTCCACTAGGCCAAAAGGTCTGTTGGTCCAACGGGTCCATTGTGCCAACAAGCCAGTTGGTCCAACCGATCCACTGGACCAACAAGCCAGTTGGTCCAACCGGTCCTGTAGACCAATTGGCCAGTTGGACCAACCAGTTCATTGGAGCAACAGGCTTGTTGGACCAACCGAACTAGTGGATGAACAGGCTAGTTGGTCCAACGGGTCCATTGGACCAACAAGTCAGTTGGTCCAACCAGTCCATTGGACCATCAGGCCAATTGATCCAACCGGCCCATTGGACCAACAAGCAAGTTGGTCCAACCGGTCCAGTGGACCAATAGGCCAGTTGGTCAAACCAGTCCAGTGGACCAATAGGCCAGATTTTCAAACCAGTCCAAATTGCTTCTTGGTCCTGTTGACTGGTTGGACTAACTAGCGTGTTGGTCTAATGGACCGGTCGGACCAACTTGCCTGTTGGTCCAGTGGACCGGTTCGACCAGCTCACCTGTTTGTCCTATGGACCGGTTGGACCAACTCGCTTGTTGGTCCTGTGGACCAGTTGGACCAGCTCGCTTGTTGATCCTATGGACTTGTTGGACCAACTGGCCCGTTGCTCTTATGTGCTCTTTGGACCAACTTGCCTATTGGTCCCATGGATCAGTTGGACCAACTAGCCTGTAGGTCCAGTGGACCAGTTGGACCAACTTGCCTGTTGGTCAAATGGACCGGTTGGACCAACTACCATGTTGGTCCACTAGACAGATTGGACCAACTGGCCTGTTGGTCCCATGGACCGGTTCGACCAACAGGCCTGTTGGTCCAATAGACCGGTTGGAACAACTGGCCTCTTGGTCCAATGGACCCGTTGGACCAACTTGCCTATTGGTCCACAGGACCGATTCGACCAAATCGACTGTTGGTCCACTGGTCCAGTTGGACCAATTGGCCTGTTGGTCCACTGGACTGATTGGACCAACTGGCTTGTTGGTCTAATGGACCCGTTGGACCAACTGGCCTGTTGAACCTATGGGCTGGTTCGTCCAACTGGCCTGTTGGTCCAGTGGAGCGGCTGGACCAACTGGCCTTTTGGTCCACTGGACCGGTTGGACCAACTGGCCTGTTGGTCCAATGGATCGGTTGGACCAACTAACGTGTTGGTCCTCGGACCGGTTGGACCAACTGGCCTACTGGTTAAGTGGACCGGTTGCACCAGCTAACCTATTACTCCAGTGTATAGGTTGGACCAACTAGTTTGTTGGTCCTATGTACCAGTTGGACCAACTCGCCTGTTGGTCCCATGGACCAGTTGGACCAACATGTTTGTTGGTCCAATGGACCAGTTGGACCAACTCGTCTATTGGTCTAGTAGACTGGTTGGACCAACTAGCCTTTTTGTCCAATGGAGCGGCTGGACCACACGCATGTTGGTCCTATAGACCGGTTGGACAAACTGGCCTGTTGGTCCAACTGGATTAGTCAGACCAACTAGCTTGTTTGTGAGAGTACGACGGCTTATGCTTGCTTTGCTCGCTTGCCTTGCCTTTATTATGCTATTTCTAGCGTAAGTTTATTTTATCATACATGTTTATGCGTGATTTCCTGGGTTAGGTGCTTTCCTATTTCTTATTATCCTTGGTTGCATGTTCCGGATTCCAGGCCTTTCGGTTGCCACCAAATTGCCTTCTACCGAATTTGGGAAGGTTCTATTCGGGACGCTTCGCGACCCTTAGAACTTTTTCGTAACACCTGGGTTATGTCGAGACTATAGATAGCCTCATGATGAACCCAGTTGAAGCATAAAATACATTTCCTCCTTTCTGAACTCGATCCTGTCGATCCTTACACTTTGTAATCAGAGCTCGTTTGCATACGAAGTTCTTTGACAGCTAAAAACAATCTTCTAAAACCGCGCGGGCGACGAGCGATAGTTACCGATTTCAGGTACGTAAAACTGGTTCCATGTTTTTTCAGTCCCCGTCGTTTTCTGTTTTCGGACGCGAGGTCAGGAATGGAGGGCGCTGGTAACAATTTCGTAGCCAAAGTCGCAACCCTTCGCATGGAGGTGAACCAGATACGGCAGGCGCTCCAACAAATAGTGTCAGAATACTGAACGAGAAAAGAATGAACTAGCAAAGAGTTGGGTACAAGTGCTAACCCTAATTTGGGTTGTACCCCTTTTGGACTACCCCACTATAGCCTACACAATGTAAGCTAGATATGAGTTTCAGACACCCCCATAGGCAAAGTGGGGGGGAACAAGTGGTCACAAGACCAGTCAAGAAAAGCAAAGCAAGCTCAGGGTGGATCACAAAGTCACCACACAGTCCGAGCACAAGCAAAGGCCACAAGGCCAGTTCACATGCACAGTTATATAAAAGAGAACAAACAGTACAGTGATCATACCCTAGCAAGTGTAAGCATGCAGGTATATATATGTAGATCACAGTACAAGCAAGTCAAGTCGTGAGCAAGTGAGGCAAAGTAGGCACAAGGCCTAGAACAGTACAGAAACGCTGATGATCACCAGGCGGAAGTGCCTTGGTGAATATATCAGCAGTGTTGGCCCTAGTGGCCACATAAGCAAGACGAAGCTGACCACGCTGCTGCAACTCTCGAGCAAGGAAGTAACGCAGAGCGATGTGCTTCGTTCTGTGCTCCACTCTGTGCTCCTGACACAAGGCAATCATTGCCTTGTTATCTACGTACAGAACTGGAAAAGAATGGGGCCGCTCTCCCAGGTCGGTCAGCAGGTAGGTCAGCCAGCATAGCTCCTGTGCAGCCATGGCCCCTGCGTAGATCTCAGCCTCACAACTGGAACTGGGAACAGAAGAAGAGCGGGTAGACCGCCATGAAACAGAGCCAGAGCCAAGGCTGAAATTGTAACCCTGTGACGACCGCTGCGTAGCCAAGTCGTCAGCCCAAGAAGCGTCCGCGTGGCCAGTGAGGACAACTGGACCCCGTCTTCCAAGCACGAGCCCCATGCCCGACGTACTGCACATGTGGCGCAACACCCTCTTAGCGACCTCCCAGTGCTCTGGTCGGTGTCTTCCGGGTGCAACGTAGCGTGCCAGGATGCTAAGAGAGTAGGCAAGGTCAGGTCGAGTGCGGGTCAACAGGTACATGAAGCAGCCCACAAGCTCTGGATATGGGCCACTCGGCTCTACGGACTCGTCCAAAGGTGGAGCTGAGAGCGAGTGACAGGTAGGCAGAGGAGTGTGTCATAATGTATTTGCTGTCTAGCCTGCAGTGGGGTACTCTGTAGTGAGTGCAACCCAATTTAGGGTTTGCTACTTGTATCCCAACTTGTTAGAATATATCTGTAACTGCCTGTAGCTGTAGTTAGTGTAGTTATTATAGACTTTGTTAGGTGGTGCACCTTCTTTGTTCATTTGCTATATGTTCTTGCAAACCTACAGTGAAGTCATTCATTCTCCTCTCTCGACTCTCTCGACTTGGCACAAACCACCTCGACTCCCATGGCCTAGGCTTCTAAGCCTAGGCCCTTAACCTAAACTTTGCCTACTATCATTTGACACAACTTTCCATAGTGAAATCATTCATTCTCCTTCTCGACTTTTCCCGCGACATTCAATGCTTAGCTCCTCTCCCTCGCCATGGTTCCTAAGTCTAACTAGCCTATTTCGACATGCTATCAGAGTAGGTCGTTCCTAGGACCTCACATTAATGGGCCCACCACCTAATGCCCTGCTAGCCTAGGCCCCGGCCCGTCGCCCCTTGGCGTCGCCCCTAGCCCCTAGGCTCGGCCCCTTGGCCCCGTCGCCCCTAGCTGTGCCCCTCGGCCCCGCTGGCCCCGTCGACTCCGTCGCCCCGTGCCCGGCCCAGTACCTCGCCCAGCGCCCGGCCCGTACCTACCCCGCAACCGGCCCATACCTAGCCCGCGACCGGCCCGTACCTAGCCCGCGCCCGGCCCCGTCTCTCGCCTGCGCCTGGCCCCGTACCTAGCCTGCGCCCGGCCCGTCCCTAGCCCACGCCCGGCCCGTACCAAGCCCGCGCCTGGCATCGTCTCTTGCCCGCGCTCGGCCCTGTAACTAGCTCGCGCCCGGCCCGTACCTAGCCAGCGCCCGGCCCGTACCAAGCCCACGCCTGGCCCTGTACCTCGCCCGCGCCCGGCCATGTACCTAGCCCACGCCCGGCCCAGTACCTAGCCTCGCGCCCGGCCCCGTTCCGTACCCAGCGCCCGGCCCCGTTCCTGCCCAGCGCCCGGCCTTGTCCCTAGCCCAGCGCCCGGCCCCGTACCTAGCCCACGTCGGGCCCAGTACCTAGCCCGCACCCAGCCCCGTACCTAGCCTCGCGCCCGGCCCCGTTCCGCGCCCAACGCCCGGCCCCGTACCTGCCCAGCTCCCGGCCCCGTCCCTAGCCCAGCGCCCGGCCCCGTACCTAGCCGCGCCCCTCGGCCCCACTGGCCTCGTTGCCCCTAGCTATGGCCCCTCGCGACCTGTAGCCCCTAACCGCGGCCCCGTCGCCTCTCGCCTCGGCCCCTCGCGACCCGTCGCCCCTAGCCGCGGCCCCGGTGCCCTGTCGCATCATGAAGGGTAAGGGAGTGGCAAGAGGGGGTTCCTCCTACCCGCGTGCCCTGCAGTCGCACGCGCAGCTCCACCCCCGCCCCCCTCCCCCCCCTCCCCCCCCCTCCATGGGGACGGGGGGGAGAGGGTGGGAAGGGGTGGCGGATGTGCCTCAGCAGCAGCAACTGCCGCCGCGCCTCCTCCTCTCTCTCTCCCTGCCGCACCTTGTGTTGGGAGAGGGGGGGGAGCTTGGAAGTTGGGGGGAGGCAGGAGGGGATCTGCAGTACCAGCCCCCTCCGCCCCCCCTTCTCCTCCATCTCTCTGCTGCGGGTGCAGCAGTGGGGGGGAGGGTATGGGGGTGGGGGTGTGGCGCACAACGGGTTCATGCCCGTCGCGCGCCCTGCTGTCGCCCGAGCGGCTCCTGCACCGCCCCCCCTTGCCCCCCCCCTTTCTCCTCCATCCCACTGCTGCGGGTGCGGCAGTTGGGGGGAGGGGATCTGCGGCACCAGCCTCTCCCCCCCCCCGCCCCCCCCCCTTCTCCTCCCTCCCCCTGCTGCGGATGCGGCAGTGGAGGGAGGGGATCTGCTGCACCAGCCCCCCCCCCCCCGCCCCCCCCCCCCCCCTTTCTCCTCCATCCCCCTGCTGCGGGTACAGCAGTGGGGGGGAGGGTATGGGGGTGGCGGGTGTGGGTGACCTGCTGCCGCCTCTCCTCCTCCTCCTTCGTCTCCCACTGCTGCAGCTGCCGCTGAGGGGGGTGGGTGTGTGGGAGCCGAGGGAGTGGTGCTAGGGGGGTGACGTGGGAGTGGAGCTAGGGGTGCAGCAAGGGGTGTGTGAAAGGGGGGTGGGACAGTTGGGGGAGGTTGAGCGGAGGCTGCCGTCTTGTCGTACGCAGCACCTGTAGTCCGGGACTCTGCTGCTGGTAGCTCAGAGAGCCTGCTGCGCCTGTCGCCCGTGGGTCCGTTGCTCCTGCCGCTCAGAGTTAGCCGCAGAGCCAATTACTCCTGTAGTCCATGGCCCTTGCTCCGGTAGCCACCGTGGGCACCGCTCCTGTTGCCCATGTGTCTGCAACATCAGCCGTCTCCTCCTATCTCCTCTCCTCTCACAGTCTAGCCTCCTCCTCCTCACATGCCCTTTGTGAATGCCTCTAGCTTTGCTTGTACTGGTGAACCTGCTCTATGACTGCTTGCTCTGCTGATTATACCCCACTTTGACTATGGGGGTGTGTCAGAATGTATTTGCTGTCTAGCCTGCAGTGGGGTACTCTGTAGTGAGTGCAACCCAATTTAGGGTTTGCTTCTTGTATCCCAACTTTCCATAGTTAAATCATTCATTCTCCTTCTCGACTTTTCCCTCGACATTCAATGCTTAGCTCCTCTCCCTCGCCATGGTTCCTAAGTCTAACTAGCCTATTTCGACAGAGTGGACTGTGGCGAGGAGTACCGGAAGCCGAAGCGGTGAAGGACCTGGTGCACCATGTGTGACTGAGTCAGGGTAATGGTGCACCGTGCTCTGTCCCAGGTGATCTGCAAGCCAAGACAGCTGCGCAGCACACACAGGTCAGTGCAGATGTGTCTCTTCTACAGATCCGACTTCACAAGGGCCAGTGCCTCAGTGTCAGCAGTGGCAAAGACCAAGTCGTCGCGTACACGAGGATGTAGAACGGCAAAAGCAAGGTGTCAGTGCGTAGAAACATCGACAGGTCAGTCCAAGGAGCGAACCCAAGAGCCGCAAGTGTAGTCCTCAGTGTGTCGTGCCACTCGCGAGGGGCTTGGCGGAGACCGTAGACTGGCCATCGGAGACTCTACTGTGTACCTGCAGGAAACGACCCAGTGAAGCCAGGTGGGCGGCGCAGCCAGATCTCCTCGTGCAGGCTGCCCTGCAGAAAAGTTGTGCTGAAGTCCAGGGAGTGCAGCTCGTAGTCACGCTGAGCAACGACGTGCAGCGACGGAGTAGGGAAGAAAGTCTGGAAGAAGTCAACTCCCTGTCGCTGGCTGAAGCCTCGTGCAACGTAACAAGCCTTGAAGGCAGGCGTAGAATTCCGCGGCCGCTTCACCCTGAAAATCCACATGCCATCGACTAAGTTCGCCCGAGACGGGGGAACTGCGTCGACCTAGGTTCCTGCGGACTTCCAGGATGCCATCTCTACGTCCATGGGTGTCTGCCACTGAGAGGAGTAGGGACCCGTAATCGCCTCTGCGTAAGAGCGCGGGGTCGGGATGTCTAGTGTATCCGGGTCTCCCTCAGGGGCAAGCAGCATGGCCACAAGAGAAGGTACAGCAGCTGCAAGACACCCAACGTCCTCCTGCCTATCCTCAAGGACGTTCGTGCTAAGAGCACACTCACCCCCAACGGACGGAGGACAGGCAGACCCAGACTCAGCAACAAGAGCAGTAGCGTAGTCAAAACGACAGACTGCAGCAAAGTCAACAAGCTTAGTGACTAGGGCAGACGCAGCAGTGGACTCAAAAGAAGGGTCAGTGACAACAGTAGCGAGAAGACGAGGGACAGTGGGACTGGCAGCACGAGCTTGGTCAGACTCAGGGTCCGGATCGTCACCCAGAGAGGATGCAGGAGGAGACGGCAGGGGGACACGCTGTGGAACAGAGGAAGGACGAAGTGCCATATGGTGCTTGCCGAGGACAGGAGGAGGACGCGGACGCGGATCACGACGACCAGTGCGAACAGCGTGAACAGGCAAGGCAGGACGAGACACAGGCTCATGACGCTCTGTAAGACCTCCGGTTTGCTCAGTGTAAGGAGAAGGAGCAGGCAGTGGAGAGGCTGGCTGTAACGGCGGCTACAAATTGTCAGGCGGTGGACACAGTAATGAAGGAGTAAGGCAAGGAGAAGACAGGAGACCAGGATTTTGCTGAAGCAGGGGAACGAAGTATGGTCGTGGCCGTCCAGTGTCTCCTGAACCAGCACAAACAGCACCAGCACCCCCAGGGCCAGCGCCTCCAGCTCCGGTATCTCCAGCTCCAACTCCTGCAGCACCTCATGCGCCAGCAGCTCGAGTACCTCCGGTACGAGCACCTCCGGGACCAGTGACTCCAGTAACTCCAGCCGCTCCAGTTCCAATGCCTCTAGCTCCAACTCCTGCAGCACCTCCAGCTCCAGCAGCTCCAGTACCTCCAGTACGAGCACCTCCGGGACCAGCGGCTCCACTAACTCCAGCAGCTCCAGCTCCAACTCCTGCAGTACCTCCAGCTCCAGCAGCTTCAGTGCCTCCAACGACAGACCCCCCGGCTCCAGCAGCGCCACTCCGAAGGCGGGTGCGCCGAGCAAACCACTCGCGCAGCTGCGGTGGAGAGAGAGGCTCCGGCCGCGACAAGGCACCCGGAGGACCTCCAAGAGACGAAAAACCCCCAGGCCCAGCACCCCCAGACTCAGCACCCTCAGACTCAGCACCCCCAGGCTCCGCACCCTCAGGCTCAGCACCCCCAGGCTCTGCACCCGCAGGCTCAGTACCCCCAGACTCCGCACCCCCAGGCTCAGCAACCCCAGGCCCCGCACCCTCAGACTCAGCACCCGCAGGCTCAGCACCCCAGGCTCCGCACGCACAGGCTCAGCACCCCCAGACGCAGCACCTCTAGCAGCACCTGAGTCTACAGTGACCTCAACAGGCACAGTACCAGGGAGTGGGTCTACCTGAGACACACCTGAGGGAGCAGGACCCTGAGGGGGTAGGGGGTCTACCGGAGGGGGACCTGGAGCAAGGAAGAGCGGCAGGGTTGGAGAGAGGGGCAGAGCGGTAGGGGAAGAGATGGTAAAAGGGAACCGACTCATCAAACGTGACGTCCTGAGAGGGGAGGACACGGCGCGACGTGGGGTGGTAAAACTGCCAGCCAGGCGCGTCAGGGGGAAACCCAAGGAAGACAAAGGGAATAGCGCGGGCGGAGAGCTTGTCCACGGACGTATCGCTGACAAAGGCACGAGAGCCCCGGACCCGGAACACCGACGCATTGCCAACCTTCCCCGTCCAACGCAATGTAGGCGAGGTCTCCGGCAAGGAGACACGGGGCCAGAGGTTGAGCTGATGCACAGCGTACCAGACCTCAAACGGCCACAGAAAATGGGGGGCAGCCGCATGGATCATGGAGGTACGAGCGACCTCCATAACTAAGCCAATGCGACGCTCAGCAATCCCATTTTGCTGCGGTGAGGCCGGAAGCGTGAACGACTGGAGGATGCCCTCCCCACTACAAAAGTCCCGCAAGAGGTCGGAGGAGAACTCACCACCTCTGTCAGAGTGCTGACGCAGGACAGGAAGGTCTGCACGGAACCGCTCGCGTAGCTGGAGACGGACTGCGCGGATCCAAGGGATCAAGACATCAGGGACCTCACCCTTGCTGCACAAGGGGAAGACCGTTGTGTACCGCGTGTAGTCGTCAACAACCAGTAGAAAGTAGCGCTCGCGGCCTTGTCCACTTACGCGGGCTGGGCCCCACACGTCCATGTGGAGAGTCTGCAGGGGAGCAGTCGTCGGGGGAAATGAGGAGGAGTAAGGAGCGGCGCGCTGCCGCCCCTCGACGCAAGGAAGGTAGGGCGGGGCAGGCGAGGGTGGTAGAGGAGGCAGAGACCTGGGAAGACCAGAAACAAAGAGGCGGGAGTGCATGCCACGAAGGCGTGGCAGGGAGGGAAGACCAAGGCGGTGGTGCTACAGTAGAGTCTGGTGCGATAGGAGGCGACACGAGCACGGGGGTGCTACCGGACCTGACGCGGACACCTGGGCAGACGCAGCTACCTGAGGAGGCTTGGTAGCCAGGATGTACAGACTCGACCCATGCTGCGGGTGAACGTGGCCAGGTGACGGCCCGTCCGTGTACACGTGCACATCGACACACACTGACCCTCAGTAGTGGTGGTAGTGACCATCGCATCCTGGAGAGCAGCGGTACTCACCAAGTTCGTAGAGAATGAGGGGAGGTGAAGACCTGACAGTGAGCTGGACGGAACTGCCGGACACGGGAGAACACTGGAGGAACGGGCAAGAACTGGGTCCCCTTAGGGGTCAGCCAGTCTGACCGGTACAGGTGCAGAGAGAGGAGTGAGGGTGGTGCTGTCGCGAAAGAAACAGCGGGAAGCACCTGGGTCAAGCGTTAAGGTGTGCAAGGCCTCAGCACGCGCAGTACCAGGGAGAGAAGACTCACTAGCACCTAGAGCAGTAGCCTCTATACCTGGGTCAGGCGGCACACACAGGTAACAGACACCCTCAGCACTTACAAACAAGGCATACATAGCAGCAAGGATAGCATCATAGTCAAGATCAAAGATAGCAACTCCAGACCTAAGCAGCTCTGCCCAGCGGGGGCGCTCGGCCTCGTCACCAAACTCTGCGCGCCAAGCGTTGTCTAGGCGGGAGAAGCAGCGGTGCTGAGAGTGAGGCTTCCCACATGTCTGACCAGCACGGTCACCCGTGCGAATGACATACGGGCAGCTAACAGTACCCCCAGACACCCCACGCTGAGAAAACCACTCACGAAGCTGCTGGGGCGAAGGGGTTTCGCTCCGACGCTGCTGCTGCTGCCACTGGCCACCGCCAGAACCTCCCCTCTGAACAGCTCCACCCGACTGCCACCACTCCCACTGCCGCCACTACCGCCACTCCCACCGCTACCACCACCGCCGCCACCAAAGCCCCCACTCCCGCCACCACTCCCACCGCTGCCACCAACTCCAATACCTCCACCACCTCCATTGCCGCCCCCACTACCACCCCCGCTGCCACCTCCACCACTCTTGCTACCATTGCCCTTGCTGCTGCGGCGCTTCCCACTAGCGGAAGCAGCTCCGACATCCTCAGCACCAAGGACGTCAGCAGCAGCAGCAGAGGCGTAGGAGGGGGCAAGGGGAGAGGGGGAACACCCCTCAAAGAAGGGCGTGCGAGGAGTGCCACGAGCGGCACCTACAGCGACTACACTAGTTTCAGCCGCAAGGAGGTGCTGCTCGAGCAGGTCAATAGTGAGGTCGGTGGGGTCTAGTGCGAGAAAGTGGTCCCTGACTACGCGAAGAGAGTCAAGGAGGCGGGTGACTATGAATTAGAGAGTGATGTACATCGGGGGCTGGTTCCTGACAAGGAACTCTGCCGGGAGGGCAGCGCGGTAGAAAGCGTCGCTAGTACAAAGGTGGGTAACGAGGTCCTCTACTGTGGCAAAGGCAGACATCTCGGGAAACAGGTAGGGCAGTAGAAGACGGCCTAGAGCACCAATGGCAGGGGAGGAGTAACGGGCGACTACAGCGTTGTACACTGCTTTGGCCGTCTTGTGCTGTCCGAAGTGAGCGCATTCGGCTAACGGCAGGTGGTTGCAAATGGCTAAGCGAGCAGCAGCGTCACGGGTAAGCCACTGTGAGCGAGTCGCACTGTCAGCTGTGGTGGGAGGGGCGAGAGAGGGTCCAGACGGTGGTCAAACAACGAAACGATGTCCCTAGAGTTTCTCAGGAGGTACAGCTATAAGTCGTCAAGCCATATGTCGAACTGGATCAGACGGCCCTCATGATCGAACGCGAGAACGCGGAGAGAAGCCATAGTAGCCCAGCACGCAGGGCGGGCAGGAGCCAGGCAGGGCAAGGAACAGGGCAGGCAGCAGCAAGGGGCGGCAAGCGGGCTACAAGTGGCGGCGCGCAGGCTGCAAGTGGTTGTAAGGTGGTGACGGGGAGCGATATGGGGTGGAGACGTTCGCCGGCTTGATGTTGAACTTTGCAGGGAGAGTGTCCGCGTACTTGGCAGCGGGGAGATGAAGTGCGCCAACTATGTAGGTGATGTTCGGTCCCACGAACTGCTTGACATGATCACTGCTGGTGATTTTGACAAGGTTGCTGAGATTTTTCTCGAATTGGTCAAGAATCTCGGGATTAGTTGCTGTGTACAAGAGATCGCTCACATACGCCGTGACGAGTATGTACTTGCCACGGAAATGAAGGCTGTATATGCCTGGATCATGGGGTAGATGGGTGAAGCCGATGTGGGTGAGGATTTGGTGGAGGTGCTGCTGCTAGATGCGTGGCGCCTGCTGTCAAAATGTATTTGCTGTCTAGCCTGCAGTGGGGTACTCTGTAGTGAGTACAACCCAATTTAGGGTTTGCTATTTGTATCCCAACTTTTGCTAGTGAAATCATCCATTCTCCATCTCGACTTTCCCTCACCCAAACTCTCTCGACACTCATGCTAGTACCTAGAACCCAAGCTATGGTTCCTAAGTCACGCTAGGATTCTAACATGGTATCAGAGCAGGTCGTTCCTAGGACCTCACGATTAATGGGCCAACCATCTAATGCCCTGCTAGCCTAGGCCTCGGCCCGTCGCCCCTTGGCGTCGCCCCTAGCCCCTAGGCTCGGCCCCCTTGGCCCCGTCGCCCCTAGCTGTGCCCCTCGTCGACTCCGTCGCCCTGCGCCCGGCCCGTACCTAGCCCGCGCCCGGCCCGTACTTAGCCCGCGATCGGCCCGTACCTAGCCCGCGCTCGGCCCCGTTCCTAGCCCCGCGCCCGGCCCGTACCTCGCCCGCGCCTAGCCCCGTACCTAGCCCGCGATCGGTCCGTACCTAGCCTCGGCCTCCGTTCCGCGCCCAACGCCCGGCCCCGTACCTAGCCCGCGCCCGGCCCATACCTCGCCCGCGCCTGGCCCCGTACCTAGCCCGCGATCGGCCCGTACCGAGCCTCGCACCCGGCCTCCATTCTGCGCCCAACGCCCGGCCCCGTACCTAGCCCGCGCCCGGCCCGTACCTCGCCCGCGCCTGGCCCTGTACCTAGCCCGCGCCCGGCCCGTCCCTCGCCCGCGCCCGGCCTGTACCAAGCCCGTGCCTGGCCCCATCCTTCGCCCAGCGCCCGGCCCCGTCTCTTGCCCGCGCCCGGCCCCGTAACCAGCTCGCGCCCGGCCCGTACCTAGCCAGCGCCCGGCCCGTACCAAGCCCGCGCCCGGCCCCGTCTCGCGCCCGCGCCCGGCCTGTACCTAGCCCGCGACAGGCCCGTACCTAGCCCAACGCCCGGCCCCGTACCTAGCCCGCGCCCGGCCCCGTCCCTCGCCCAGCGCCCGGCCCCGTACCAAGCCCGCGACAGGCCCGTACCTAGCCCGCGCCCGGCCCCGTCCCTCGCCAACGCCCGGCCCCGTCTCTCGCCCGCGCCCGGCCCGTACCTAGCCCAGCGCCCGGCCCCGTCCCTCGCAAGCGCCCGGCCCCGTACCTCGCCCGCGACCGGCACGTACCTAACCCGCGCCCGGCCCCGTCCCTCGCCCAGCGCCCGGCCCCGTACCCAGCCCGCGCCCGGCCCGTACCTAGCCCAGCGCCCTGCCCCGTACCTAGCCCGCACCCGGCCCCGTACCTGCCCAGTGCCTGGCCCCGTCCCTAGCCCAGCGCCCGGCCCCATACCTGCCCAACGCCCGGCCCCGTCCCTAGCCATGGCCCCGTCGCCCCTAGCAATGGCCCCTCGCGACCTGCCGCCCCTAACCGCGGCCCCGATGCCCTGTTGCAACATGGTGGGTGAGGGGGTGGCAAGAGGGGGTTCTTCCTGCCCGCGTGCCCTACATTCGCACGCGCAGCTCCGCCCCCGCCCCCCTCCCCCACCTCCCCCCCCTCCATGGGGATGGCGGAGAGAGGGTGTGAGGGGGTGGCGGATGTGCCTCAGCAGCAGCAGCTGCCGCCACGCCTCCTCCTCTCTCTCTCTCCCTGCCGCACCTTGTGTTGGGAGAGGGGGGGGAGCTTGGAGGTTCAGGGGGAGGCAGGAAGGGATCTGCAGCACCAGCCCCCCCACCCTTCTCCTACCTCCCCCTGCTGCGGGTGCAGCAGTGGGGGGAAGGGATCTGCCATCCTCCTGCTGCGGATGCGGCAGTGGGGGGAGGGGACCTGCAGCACCATCCCCCCCCGCCCCCCCACCCCCCCCCCTCATCCTTCTCCTACCTCCCCCTGCTGCGGGTGCAGCAGTGGGGGGGAAGGGATCTGCCATCCCCCTGCTGCGGGTGCGGTAGTGGGGGGAGGGGATCTGCAGCACCAGCCCCCCTCGCCCCCCCCCCCCCTTCTCCTCCATCCCCTGCTGCAGGTGCAGCAGTGGGGGAGGGTATGGGGGTGGCGGGTGTGTGAACCGTCCCCTGCTCCTCCTCCTCCTCCGTCTCCCACTGCTGCAACTGCCGCTGAGGGGGGTGGGTGTGTGGGAGCCGAGGGAGTGGTGCTAGGGGGGTGACGTGGGAGTGGAGCTAGGGGTGCAGCAAGGGGTGTGCTAAAGGGGGGTGGGACAGTTGGGGGAGGTTGAGCGGAGGCTGCCGTCTTGTCGTCCGCAGCACCTGTAGTCCGGGGCTCTGCTGCTGGTAGCTCAGAGAGCCTGCTGCACCTGTCGCCCGTGGGTCCGTTGCTTCTGCCGCTCAGAGTTAGCCGCAGAGCCAGTTACTCCTGTAGTCCGGGGCCCTTGCTCCGGTAGCCACCGTGTGCGCCGCTCCTGTTGCCCGTGTGTCTGCAGCATCAGCCGTCGCCTCCTATCTACTCTCCTCTCACAGTCCAGCCTCCTCCTCACTTGCCCTTTGTGAATGCCTCTAGCTTTGCTTGTACTTGTGAACCTGCTCTATGACTGCTTGCTCTGCTGATTATACCCCACTTTGACTATGGGGGTGTGTCAGAATGTATCTGCTGTCTAGCCTGCAGTGGGGTACTGTGTAGTGAGTACAACCCAATTTAGGGTTTGCTATTTGTATCCCAACTCTTGCTAGTGAAATCATCCATTCTCCTTCTCGACTTTCCCTCACCCAAACTCTCTCGACACTCATGCTAGTACCTAGAACCCAAGCTATGGTTCCTAAGTCACGCTAGGATTCTAACACCTGCTTGATGTCGTAGAGGGATATTTTTAGCTGATAGACGCGATTGTCATCCTCTTCATAAGTGTGTGGCTGCTCGACAAGGATGAGAGCTTCAATTGGCGCGTATAGGAACACATTTTTGACATCAATAAGGCGAAGCGGGAGATGTTTTGCGGTGGCGGTGGCGAGGAGGATGCGGACTGAAGTATGGCGGCTGACGGGAGCGAAGGTTTGATCGAAGTCGATTCCATGGTGCTGGTCGAAGCCTCGCACGACCTAGCGGGCTTTGAACCGTTCGACGGCGCCATCAGCTGCGATTTTGACGTGGAAGACTCACTTGTTAGACAGGACGCGTCTCCCCTTCAACGTGACGCGGTCAGCAAGGACCCAGGTTTCACGAGCTTCAAGTGCGGTGACTTCGGCATCCATTGCCGCGCGCCATTCTTTACTGTAGGGGCCGGTGAGGGCCTGGCGCGAGGTTTTGGGTTCAACCACTTTTGGCGAGCGAGAGACAGCAGTGTGGAGACCGAGGACGTGCTCATCCAAAATGCATAGGCTGTGCTGCTCGCTGGTGCTGCTCCACCACGTCGATGTCTGAGTGGTTGCGGCTGGACGGGGTGGGGCTGAGCAGGGAGTCGCGTGAGGAATCGAGAGGAGTGCCATCCTCATCTTCGTTGTCGTCACTTCAGGGGCGTAGTCCTGGGATGAGGGTCTGTGGGGTCTTGGTTAGCGAGTGCAGCTTTGGCTTCGTCCGCGTGGCTTGCAAAGCTGTGGGGAGGACGGGCATAGCGAGACACGCGATCAGTCACTCCTCCGAACCATTGGCGGTCTGCATGGCGGACATGCTGGAACTGGCGGATGGCAAGATCTTCATAGTAGATGACGTTACGCGTTGCGACCACCCGAGAAGTGTCGTGGTCGAGGATGTTCCAGGTGTGGTGCTCGAAGCTTATGACCAGGTGCACTCCCCACGGTGCGCGGCGCTCGAATTTCCTGGTCTTGGCGGTGGCAGGCCGATATTGTACCATGCAGCCCCGGACACGTCGCTTGGAAATGTCACCCGTGTCGCTGGTGAATTTGACGTGCGGGGACAGGTGATCTGTGTTGTGGAGGTTGTGAAGACGGACTATGTGATGCATGGCGTAACGCCAATACACATCAACGTCGCTTTTCTGCAGGAGGGTCCAAACCTTGGTCATCAAGGTCCTGTTGGTGCGCTCGGCAACGCCTTCTGAGGATGAGCGTAGGGAAGAAAGAGTTTGTGGATTATCCCCTTTTTCTTCGTGTAGGCCTCAAGCTCGTTGCTCTTGAATTCGGCTGCAAAGTTTGTTTGCCATATCTTTAGCGTGCAGCCGGATTGGGTCTCGGCATTATTGTGCCACACCTTGAAGATGTCACAAGCCTTACTCTTGTGAGGGACATTCGCCACCCAGACGAAGCGAGCGTGAGCATCGACGAAGGTAAGGGTGTACTCCTCGCCATTGATGCATGTCTGAGTAAGAACGAGAAAGTCACAGTAAAATTTCTGGAGCTTAGCGTAATAGTTTGTGCGAGGCTCGAGGAGCTTGAACTGCCTGTGGTTTAGCGCAGTGGTGGGGCAAACAGTGCAGGTGGTGTCACGAGTGTTGTCAATGGTGACAGGGGAGCCATTAGGGCGTATTAGTGTACCAGGGATGAATACTCCAGTGCATATGCAGTTGTTGAGGACCTCCTGAGAGGGGTGGCCGAGTGTTTGTGCCAGAGGTCAGGGGATGCGCGCAGGGCAAGCGATCGAGCAAAGAAGGCAAGCAGTTCGGCTTGATTGGGTTGGGCTGGCTGTGGGATTGGCTGTGGAGAGATGGGTAGGCCGAGAGCTAGTTTTAGTTCACGGGTAGTGAGAGGTATGTGAGAGTTTAACGAGAAGAATGATAAACTAGGAAATAGGTGGGGTACAAGTAGAAAACACAAAAGTGTTGTACCCTCTAAGGACTACCCCACTACAGCCTAAACAGACTATAGCATATATAAGTTTGACACACCCCCATAGGCAAAGTGGGGGAGAACAAGAGGTCACAAGACCAGTCAAGAAGGTAAAGCAAGCTCAGGGTGGATCACAAAGTCACCACGCAGTCTGAGCACAAGCAAAGGGCCACAAGGCCAGTTCACATGCAGAGTTATATAAAGGAAAGCAAACAATACAGTGAACACAACCTAGCTAGTGTAAGCATGCAGGTATAAGTATATAGAGTACAATACAAGCAGAGTCAAGAAGTCAACAAGTGAGGCACAGTAGGTACAAGGCCTAACACAGTACAGAAACACTGATGATCACAAGGCTGAAGTGCCTTGGTGAAAACATCAGCAGTGTTGGCCTGAGAGGCCACGTAGGCAAGACGAAGCTGACCGCGCTGCTGCAACTCTCGAGCAAGGAAGTAGCGCAGAGCAATGTGCTTCGTTCTGTGCTCCAATCTGTGCTCCTGACACAAGGCCAGCATGGCCTTGTTGTCGACGTACAGAACTGGAGGAGAACGAGGCGCCTCTCCCAAGTCGGCCAGCAGGTAGGTGAGCCAGCGTAGCTCCTGTGCAGCCATGGCCCCAGCGTAGATCTCAGCCTCACAACTGGAGCTGAGAACAGAAGAAGAACGGGTAGACCGCCAAGAGACAGAACCGGAGCCAAGACTGAAGGTGTAACCCTGTGACAACCGCTGCGTAGTCAAGTCGTCAACCCAGGAGGCGTCTGCGTGACCAGTGAGGACAACTCGAGCCCGTCCTCCAAGTACGAGCCCCATGCCCGATGTACTGCACAAGTATCGCTACACCCTCTTCGCAGCATCCCAGTGCACCTTTCGGTGCCTGCCGGGAGCCACGTAGCGAGCCAGAAGGCTGAGAGGGTATGCGAGGTCAGGTCGTGTGCAAGTCATCAGGTACATGAGGCAGCCCACAAGCTATGGATACGGGCCACTCGGCTCTACGGACTCGTCCGAAGGTGGAGCTGAGAGCGAGTGACCGGTAGGCAGAGGAGTGGACTGTGGCGAGGAGTACGTGAAGCCGAAGCGCTGAAGGACCTGCTGCACCATGTGTGACTGAGTCAAGGTAATGGTTCGCTGTGCTCTGTCCCGGGTGATCCGCAAGCCAAGATAGCTTGTGAGTTCACCCAGGTCTGTGCACGTGTGTCTCTTCTGCAGCTCGGACTTTACGTGGGCGAGTGCCTCAGTGTCAGCAGTAGCAAAGACAAGGTAGAGTAGTGTCACTGCATAAGAACAGAGAAGGGTCAGAAGTGGAAGGAGCAAAACCAAGAGCAGCAAGAGTCGTCCTGAGTGTGTCGTGCCACTCACGAGGTGCCTGGCGGAGACCGTAGACTGGCCGCCGGAGGCTCCACTGGGTACCAGCTGGGAATGACCCAGTGAAGCCAGGTGGGCGGCGCAGCCAGATCTCCTCGTGCAAGCTACCCTGTAGAAAGGCTGTGCTGAAGTCAAGCAAGTGGAGCTCGTAGTCACGCTGAGCAGCTACGTGCAGCAGTACCCAAAGAGTGGTCATCTTCGGGGTAGGGGAGAAGGTCTGAAAGAAGTCAACTCCCTGTCGCTGACTGAAGCCACGTGCAACGTAACGCGCCTTGAAGGCAGGCGGAGAACCCGGCGGCCGCTTCACCCTGAAGATCCACATGCCACTGACGACGTTCGCCCCAGGTGGGGGAACCTCGTCTACGTAGATGCCTGTGGACTTCCAGGAAGCCATCTCTGCGTCCATGGCTGCCTGCCACTGAGAGGAGTAGGGACCCTCTATCGCCTCTGCGTAAGAGCGCGGGGTCGGGATGTCTGGTGCATCCGGGTCTCCCTCAGGGGCAAGCAGCATGGACACGAGATGAGGTACAGAAGCAGCAAATCACTCAAACTCCTCCTGTCTGTCCTCAAGAACGTCCGTGCCAAGAGCACTCTCACCCCCGACGGACGGAGGACAGACAGACACAGACGCAGAATCAGTAACAAGACGAGCGGCGTAGTCTAGGCGACAGGCTGCAGCAAAGTCAACAAGCTCAGCAACAAGAGCAGACGCAGCAGTGGACTCAAACAAAGGGTCAGTGACAGCAGTGGCCAGAAAACGCGTGACAGCTGGACTAGCAGCACGTAGGGAGTCAGACGCAGGGTACGGACCGGTAGGAAGAGAGGACGCAGGAGGAGACGGCAGAGGGACACGCAGTGGAGCAGTGGAAGGACGCAGAGTCATAGAGTGAGTGCCAGGGACAGGAGGAGGACGCGGACGCGAAACACGACCAGCGCGAACAGGACGGACAAGCGATGCAGGACGAGACTCAGGCTCACGACGCTCCGTAAGACCACTAGTCGGTCCAGAGTAAGGAGAAAGACCAGGCAGTGGAGAGGCTGGCTGAAACCGCGACTGAGACTGGACAGGCTGTGGACTCAGTAAAGGAGGAGGAGGAGGACCAGGAGAAGGCGGGGAGCCAAGAACCTGCTGAAGAAGCAGAACGTAGTACGGCCGCGGCCGCACAGCACCTCTAGAAACAGCAGAGACAGAACCGGTACCCTCAGCACCAGGGTCTCCAGTCCCAGCAGCACCTCCAGCAGCTCCAGCACTAGCAGCACCTCCAGCAGCTCCAGCACCAGTAGCTCCTCCAGCACCAGCAGCACCTCCAGCAGCTCCAGCACCAGCAGCACCTCCAGCAGCACCAGCACCAGCAGCACCTCCAGTAGCCCCAGCAGCACCCCCAGCACCAGCAGCACCTCCAGCAGCACCAGCACCAGCAGCACCTCCAGAAACTCCAGCAGCACCTCCTGTACCAGCAGCACCTCCAGAAGCCCCAGCAGGACCTCTAGTAGCTCCAGCAGCACCCCGACAGCGTCGAGAGTACCACTCCCGAAGCTGCTGTGGAGAGAGAGGCTCCCGCCGTGGCGGGACACCGGGAGCACCTCCAGACGCAGCACGCGCAGGCGCAGCACCACCAGACACAGCACCCTCAGGCTCCACACGTCCAGGCTCAGCACCCCCAGGCTCAGCACGCCCAGACTCAGCACCCCCAGACTCAGCACCCTAAGTCTCAGCACCCCCAGTCCCCGCACCCGCAGGCTCAGCACCCCTAGCAGCACCTGAGTCGACAGCTACCTCGACCGGCTCGGCAGGGTCTACCTGGGACACACCTGATGGGGCAGGACCCTGGGGGGGGAGGGGGTCTACCAGGGGAGTACCTGGTGCGAGGAAGAGCGGCGGGGGGGGGGGGGAGAGGCAGTGCGGTAGGGAAAAACACGGTAGTACGACACCGACTCGTCAAACGTGACGTCCTGAGAGGACAGAACACGACGCGAGGTGGGGTGGTAGAACTGCCACCCGGGTGCGTCAGGAGGGAAGCCAAGGAAGACACGGGGAACGGCATGGGAGGACAGCTTGTCTGCTGTAGTATCGCGGACAAAAGCTCGAGATCCCCAGACACGGAACGCGGACGCATCGCCAACCTTCCTCGTCCACCGCAGAGTAGGTGTGGTCTCCGACAAGGAGACACGAGGCTGAAGGTTGATCTGATGCGCAGCGTACTGAACCGCGAACGGCCACAGAAAATGGGGAGCAGCCACATGGATCATGGACGTACCAGCGACGTCCATCACCATGCCAATGCGGCGCTCAGCAATCCCATTTTGCTGCGGGGAGGCCGGAAGCGTGAACGTCTGGCGGATGCCCTCAGAACGACAGAAGGCTCTCAGGAGGTCGGAGGAAAACTCCCCGCCTCTGTCTGAGTGCAGACGCAGAACAGGAAGATCTGAGCCGAAACTCTCACTAAGCTGGCGACGAGCACCGCGGATCTAGTCGATCAACACCTCAGGGACCTCACCCTTGCTGCGCAAGGGGAAGACTGTGGTGTAACGCGAGTAGTCGTCAACGACCAGCAGGAAGTAACGCTCGTGACCCTGTCCACGGACGCGGGCTGGGCCCCACACGTCCATGTGAAGAGTCTGCCGAGGGGCCTCAGTCGGAGGAAACGAAGAGGAGTGAGGAGCGGCGCGCTGCCGGCCCTCGACACAAGGAACACAGGTGGGGGCAGGCCCCGGAGGAAGGGGAGGGAGGGACCTGGGGAGTCCAGAGACAAGAGCACGGGAGGCCATACCTCGAAGACGAGGCAGGGAGGGGTGACCAAGGCGGTGGTGCCAAAGAAGAGTCTCGTGTGCCAGAGGACGACACGAGCAGGGGGGAGACGCAGGACTAGACCTGGACGCGGCAGCAAACACCTGACTGGACGCAGCTACCTGACCAGACGCAGGGACCGGAGGGGGCGCAGTAGTCAGTGTGTACAGACTCGACCCTGGCCGACGGGTGAACGTGGCCAGGTGGCGGCCCGTCCGAGAGCAAGTGCAGTGGGTGACACGCTGACCTCCAGTGGTGAACTGGTCAACCCACGCGTCCTGGAGGTCAGCTCCACTCACCAAGTTCGTAGAGAACGAGGGGAGGTGGAGTCCCGACAGCAAGCCCGACGGGGCCGCAGGACACGGTAGAACCGTGGAGGAGTGTGCAAGGACAAGGCCCCCGGAGGGGTTAGCAAGGGACACCGCAACAGGCGGACTGAGCGGCGTGAGCGTGGTGCTGTCTCTAAAGAAAGAGCGCGAAGCACCAGAGTC
Source organism: Closterium sp. Naga37s-1 (assembly GCA_947471745.1). NCBI lineage: Eukaryota > Viridiplantae > Streptophyta > Zygnematophyceae > Desmidiales > Closteriaceae > Closterium > Closterium sp. Naga37s-1. Next base: position 2,733,725 of record CANJKZ010000861.1, read on the forward strand.
AAGTGTGAAAGTGTGAAAGGACTCAGTAGGTGCAGTACCAGAGAGAGCAAACGCACCAGCACCTGAAGCAGCAGACGCACTAGTACCTGGAGCAGCAGACGCACTGGCACCTAGAGCAGCAGCCGCAATGCCCGGGTCGGGCGGGACACTCAGGTAACATTCACCCTCTATCAGCAAGAGCATACATGGCAGCTAGGATAGCATCAAAGTCTAGATCAAAGATAGGCACATTCTGCAGAAGCAGATCATGCCAACGAGGAAGCTCAACGGCGTCAGGAAACTGGGTACGCCAAGCGTCAGTCAAGCGACCGAAGCAGCGCTGCGCAGTGTGTGGGAGCCCACACACCTCCCCACTACGAGTGCCGGTGCGAAGAACGTAAGTGCAGGGACCTGCACCCCCAGACCTCCCACGCCCAGCGTACCACTCACAAAGCTGCTTGACCGACGGGGTCTCACGGGAACGCGGCTGCTGCTGGCGCTGGCTGCCACCAAGGCCTCCACGCTGCGCGGCTGCACCTCGACCAGCACCACCGCCGCCGCCACCTCCACCACCGCTGCCGCTGCCTCCACCTCCTCCGCCACCGCCGCCACGACCTCCACCGCCTCCACTGACGCCCCCACTCCCGGTACCACCCCCACCACCACCTCCACCTCCTCCGCCGCCTCCACCTCCTCCACTGCTTCCCCCGCCGCCCCCTCCACCACCCTTGCTCCCCTTGCCCTTGCTGGTGCGGCGTCTCCCACTAGAGGCAGACGCAGCGCCGACCTCCTCAGTGCCAACGAGGTCGACAGCAGCAGCAGAAGCAACAGAGGGGAGAAGGGGGACAGGGGAACACCCCTCAAAGAAGGGGGTGCGACGGTCTCCGCGAGAAGCACCTACAGCTAAGATACTCTTCTCAGCTGCAGCAAGGCGCTCCTCTAGCAGGTCGACAGTCAGCTCGGTGGGCCGAAGGGAGAGAAAGTGGTCCTTGACTGAAGAGAGAGAGTCAGGGAGGCGGGTGACTAGGTAGTAAAGGGTGATGTACATGGGGGGGCGGTTCTTGGCACAGAACTCAGTGGGAAGGGCAGCGCGGTAGCGGGCGTCACTAGTGCAAAGGTGAGCAACTAGGTCAGCTACAGTGGCAAAGGCAGCAAGGTCAGGGAAAAGGTACGGTAGCATGAGGCGGCTGAGGGCAGCAGTGGCAGGGGAGGAGTAGCGTGCAACTACAGCGTCGTACAAAGACTGAGCAGTCTTGTACTGGCCAAAGTGCGCGCGCTCAGCAGGCGGCAGGTGACTACGAACAGCAAGACGAGCAACAGCGTCACGAGTGGTCCACTGCGAGCGAACAGTACTGTCAGCAGTGGCAACAGGAGCAGTGGAATCACCGGACATGTGATCGAAGAGGGACACCCCATCCCTAGAATCACACTGAAGGAAGAGCTGTAGGTCGTCAACCCACACGTCAAAATCAACTGCACGTCCCTCAGCATCAAAGGTGAGAACGGTAGGACTAGCCATAGCAGCAGTGGGAGCAGGAGCAAGAGTAGCAGCAGTAGCAACAGTATAAACACTAGCAGCAGGGCAGTGCAAGGCAGTGCTGCTCAGTAGGGCAGTGCGGTTCGGTGGGGGCGGCGCGGCTCTGCTGAGCGGCGCGGCTCGGCTGGGCGGCGCGGCTCGGCTGGGCGACGCGGCTCGGCTGGGTGGCGCGGCTCGGCCGGGCGGCGCGGCTCGGCGGGGCGGCTCGGGTGCTTACCAGGAGCGGGTGCGGGGCCGGGCCTTGACAGCAGGGGCCGCAGCAGCAGGTGTCGCGCCAGCAGGGGAGGGGCCGCGACTGCAGGTGCCGCGTCAGCAGGGGCTACGGCAGCAGGGGCGACTTCAGCAGGGGAGAGGCCGCAGGCAGGGGCGACGTCGCAAGCAGGGGCGACGCCGCGAGCAGGGGCGACGCCGTGGGCAGGGGGGACGCCGTGGGCTGGAAGATGGTGAGTGCCGCAGCGAGTTCGGCGGCGTCTCTCATGCCTGTGGGGTGTGGGGTCTGCCACTCCGCCTCTTCAACGATATCCAGGGGCTCCTCTTCGTCTTCATCAACTTTCTCCTTCCCCTTTTCTTCAGCCGTTGCTCTGCGTTTCTCCCCTTCAGTTGGTGCCTTGCCTTTCTCGTCCGCGGGCGCTTCCCCTTTTTCTTTCTTCTCCTCTTTTGCCGTAGCTGAGGTAGTTGGGGTGTAGGAGTTATGGTAGACATAGTCAGGTCCTGGTGCATGGAGGTCGATTTCCTTGGGGTGAGCGTGATGCTTGACCCAGGGGCGGCCGTCAAGGTGCACAGGTCCTTGTGGCCCTATGCTGTGCTGGGGCTGGAGATCAATGAGATCTCCAGAGTCTGCACTGCAATCCAGGATATCAAAATCCAGGATATAAACGCTGTTGGGCGCACCTTGCCGATGTACCGTGGTTTGGAGTCGAGGCGGCTGTAATCTTTCCAGTGCTTTAGGATGCACCGGCTTTCCAAGTCTGTGATCATTAGCACGCCGCTCTGGGCAAGTTGCTCATAGGAAAGGAGGTGGTACTTCAGATCCCGAACGATGAGCACATCGTTGAGGGTGATGTGCAGGCCGCTGTCGTGCGCCTTGAGGACGACAATGCCGCGCGCTCTTGCTTCGAGCTGCTGATTGTTGGCCACCATGATGACGGTGGGTTGTGGGATGGGATGCGCGTTGGAGATGAAGTGCTTGGATCCCACTATATGTTGTCCGCAGCAGCTGTCGAGGTACCATATGTTGTAGGAGTGGGCTCTGTTTTGCGCAGAGTGAGCAAGATTCGGGGTGTTGCGGAAGAGAATTCTCTTGTCGCCAGCATGGTGGTGATTGTCGACGGGCCTGGTGTCGATGTAGTGTCCATAAAAGTATATGTGGATTGAGGGCGAGTTAATGAAGTCTTTGTCGTGCGGTGGCAACTCGAGCAAAGGTATCGGCAGGTCCCAATCCTATTCGTGTTTGTCACAGACGAACTCCCCATCCTGTGTGAAGGGGTTGTTGTAGCTGGTGTATACAACCTCTCGTCCACGCGGGGGAGGCGTGACGTGACGAAGTTGCCTTCGATTTGTTCGCCGTGTGCGACGATGTACGCGCATCGCCTTGTTGTTGATGATATGGCGAACTTTGTTGTTGTACAGTGGCCTTTCTGGGTCTGACTGAGGAGATTGGCGCGGGGTAGACCGATGGACCGAGGACGATCGGTTTGCCTCGCGCGAGTGCTCAGGACCGGGTTTCGAGTTGTTGCACGGTGCGGAGTCGTGTCCGAGCCCGGAGCGGCAGCGCTCAGTTGAGTGACCAAAAGTTTTGCGATTCTTGCAGTAAAACTGACGCGGACGTGAGTCGCGAGGTCGTCGCTGGTCACCGCCGGTGTAGAAGGCGATTTGATCTTGTCGAACTACCTTTTCTTGATAAATATCCATGTCTTGGTGCTCTCGCAGGAGCACGGTGCACAGATGTGCTTCTAAGACGGTGCCTTGCTGGCGGAGCAAGGCTTTGCGTGGTGTCCATTGGGGTCCCAGTTCCCTAAGGACGATTGTGACGAACATGTCATCAGGTATTGAGTTTCCTAACTTTAGGAGCTGATCGCGGACGCTGCGTCAGCGATTGATGTAAGAGTTTGCCTTTTCGCCAGGCGTCATTTTGACCTCCACGAGTTGTTGCAGGAGATGGCTCAAGGAAATAGTGTCCTTGGGTTGGTAGATCTTGGAACTCCAAGCTGACATGGCGGGGGCTGGATCGGTTTTGAATGAGCGTATGCCGAGTTGTCGGCTGGCGACATGTTGCGCAGGAGGATGTTAAATGCCATGAGTGATTCGTCATAATACTGGGCTTTTGCTTCGTCGATATCACTGGTGGGACTGGCGTAGCTTCCATCGAAGAAGCAGAAGATCTCAATGCTTTGGAGGAGTAGTTCAAGCTCAAAACCTCACGAGTAGAAATCCTGCCCGTTGAAGGGGTTGCTTGTGCGAAACTTGGAGATGGCCAGAAACTTGTTATGGGCCGTGAGCATGGCTTCGTCGCTTGGACGGGAAGTGGTTAGAGCGGGAGAGTTTGACCCGAGGTCGAATGTGGTTGGGGCCGGTTCCTTGTTGGGAGTAGCCGGTTGTTCGGGTTGTTGCGAGGTTCCCGGGTTGCCGTTCTTCAGTTGTTGAATTCCTGACTCTAAAGTGGTGATATGCTGAATGAGTTGCTCAAGCAGCGCATTACTGACAGTAGTATTAGCCGCAGAGTTCGCAGTTGGGTTGGCAGGAGCTTTGGCAGTGGGAGCCGCCTGCCCACCAGATCCCCCAGCCATGTTTCGGCGACAGCGCGTACCGGACTCCACCTTGGCTTCGAATTTGAATAAGATGTGGTGATGCGAAGAATCTTGAGTCACAATCATACCATGTTACAATCTGAAGTGTCGGACTTACAGGGTCGTCTCAGGTTGATCGTACAGTAGTGTAGCAGCAGAAGCTTGCTAGTGAGGTCTGGTACGGACCGTGTCAGACGAAGGAGGTTTGAATCTCAACATATGTCAGACGAAACTCTGACGCGAAGATGACTTCAGTGAGGACGAAGACCGAGCAACACAAACAGTTCTCGAAGACGGTTAAAAGCATAAAGGAATTCGGAGTGCAAGGGCAGGAAATGCATTCAAACAGTTACCGTGGCGCGTATTGATCCTATGGAAGGGTTACAGGCTCGTTGTCCTGGGGGGTTATGGGCGCACTGACCCGCTACTTAACAAGCCCTTTAATCCCAATGGTCTAGTGGTTGGGATTCTGACATGGTTTCAGAGCAGGTCCTTCCTTAGGACCGATTTTTTTTTAGGGCCCACCACAGCGCTGCCCCACTAGCTGCCCTGCCGCCCTGCCCTACCTGACGCGCCGCCCTGCTGGCTCTCGCGCCGCCCTACCCGTCGCGCCGCCCCTTGCAGCCCGCGCGCCGCCCCTGCACCACGCTCGCCGCCCCAGCAGCCAGCGCGCCACCCCTGCAGCCCGCTCACAATCGCCTACGGCCCGCTCGCCGCCCCTACAGCCTGCTCGCCGCCCGCTTGCGGCCCGTTCGCTGCCCTTGCAGCCCACTCGCCGCTCGCTTGCGGCCAGGTCGCCACCCCTGCAGCCCGCTCGACGCTCGCTTGCGGTCCGCTTGCCGCCCCTTGCAGCCTGGGAGCCGCCCTCTGGTGGCCCGCTCGCCGCCCCTTGCAGCCCGCTCGCAGCCCCTTGCAGCCTGCGCGCCGCCCTTTGGCAGCCCACTCGCCACCCCTTGCAGCCCGCTTGCCGCCCTCTGGCAGCCTGCTCTCCGCCTCCTCCTTGCAGCCCGCGCGCCGCCCTCTGGCAGCCCGCTCGCCGCCCTTTCTGCTGGCCACCCAGGCTGTGCGCCGCCCTGCCCTGCCCTGCGCACTTCCCTCGTGCTCGCGTGCCGCCCTACCTGTGTGCTGCTTTGCTGGTCGCACGCCACCCTGCTCTGCCCTCTTTGGCTTCTCTCAGTGTACTCACGTTTGATCATGAGGGCCGTCCGATCCAGTTCGATACGTGGCTCGACGACTTACAGCTGTACCTACTAAGCGATTCTACAGACAGCGTTTCGTTGTTTGACCACACGTCTAGAGCCTCTCTCGCCCCTCCCGCCACAGCTGACAGTGCGACTCGCTCATAGTGGCTTACGCTGTTGTGCCAAAGCACTATGGTGGCATGGTCATCGCACTCCCATTCACCCTACAAGCCTGCTCAGCTTCTGGAATTTCATGGGGAGGTGCTTCAACATTTGCTCTTCACACCCTCACAGTTTCAGAATTTTTAAAGCAGTTTACAAGGCATGGCAACATTTTTAGTTTCAAGACTTATGGCATCCCGAAAGTGTGTGTTACTCCTTTTTGGTAACACCCGAGTTCACCATTTCGGCTGCTGACTCATCTACCAAGCTCTGATTGGTCTGAAAATCGGTATGGCAGTCCTTTGCCATGTTTTGCAGATGGTCACTGAGTTTCAGGACAACCCAGCATCAGATCAGCACGTGACAGCTGTCGAAAGTTACTGTTCCGTAGTCATGGTGCACTGTTGGCAGCATTTCCCTTGCCACCCTTTCATTGGTGTCACGCCAATAGTGCAGGGACAGAGTATGAGACAAGAATTACAGGTGTTCAAGTGGGACTCTACCACCCTCCTTTTGAGAAGTGTGGTCTTCTTGGAAGAATCTTGCAAGAGGGTGCAAGTGGGAAGATAAGCTGACTCATGGTTGGCTTGACTCACTATTGGTAGCCTTGAGTACAGCTCTGAACATCCAAGTGTGGTTGGCTTTGCTGACCTAGCTAGGACGTTTCCCATCCTTCTCTAGCCTTTCTCTCCTAGGACTCAACCTTCGCTGACTTCCCAGGATGGTCCCAACCCCTTAAAGAGTCCCCTAGGCAATGTTGTACTCACCTCTTCCTTGCATCAATGAAACTACATCTTACGTTTTCGTTCACTGCGTAGCGGATACACTTCTGATGAAAGCAAGCAATCTACCGTTGAAAAGCAGACACATGAAGCTAACGTCTGACCAAGTTTCAGTTTCGTATATTTTTGGAGCTGATCGTGACGGTGTTTTGAACAGAGGCGGTTCGAAGTCATCAGATTATGCTTAGGTGGTTTCATGAGCATCCGCGACCCCTAAGTGGACTCTAGACTATAACATGTGGTATTAGAGCGGTTCTTCTCTGTTCCTGGGTCAATATGGAGGCTGAAGGTTCTGCTCCAGCTGGTCCTAGTGGCAGTGGTGGCGTGAGAGGCGCTGGGGAAGCAGGAAGAGGCGTTGCAGGCGGATCTGCACCAATAGCATCCGTTTCAACACCAGCCAAGGATGATGTGAAGGCATTCAACCTAGAGAAGTTCTCTGGGGAGGATTGGGCATCATGGAGCTTCATGATGGAGCTCCTATTTAACCATTAAGGGCTGCTTGAAGATATGGATGGAGAATTGAAGAGGCCTGCGAGCGAAGGAGCGACCAAGGAATGGGATCGCCGATCCAAGGATGGATTCTTCCTTCTCTCACAATGCCTCTCATCTAACCAGCTGCACCATGTCAAGCATCTCATCAAGGATATCTAGTGTGGTCCCAATGCATGGAAAATATTGAAGGATGTCCATGCCCCCAGCAGCGAAGCGATGGTTGTGGTGCTCGAGCGACAACTCCATGCAGTGAAGATCAACGAGGGTGCAAGGAGCATTCGATCAACTCCGGGACGTCTATGTGAAGCTCTCTGCTGCTGGTGTGGACTACCCTGAGAAGATCAAGTGCTACAAGGCTCTCTCCCTGCTGCCGGAGTCGTGGGGCCCATTGGTGGTCAACCTCAATGGCATGAAGGACTCATGGTCCCTTGAGTGGATCCGTGCTCAAGTCCTTCAAGAGGAGTTTCGGAGGAAGGAGCTGACTGCCGCTGCCGGTGAAGGTGGAGGCTCTGCCTACGGCATGAATGGCTTCAAGGAGCTGGCAGCATGAAAGGCAAGGCCAAGGAAGGCTCTGGAGGGGAGCAGTGTTCGGGAGGGAAGCGTGGCAACAAGGGAGGCAAGCAGTGTGGCGGCAAGTGTTGGTATTGCCATGTGGAAGGTCTCCCGTGGTTTAAGTGTCGCAAGCTACCTGACGGTTGGAGGCCTGCATAGCCATCAATTGAAGGCTCTAAGGTTGTTCATGGAGCTACGGGAGAAGGCATGGGCAGTGAGGAGGGCAATGGAGGTGCTGGCAGACATGGCGGCATGTTCTACCATGTAGGAGAGGCATCCTCCAAGGACATGGTTGTATCGGCCAGCAAGGTTGCTCTTCACTGCTTCTCTAAGCTTCCACCAAGGCACACAACACAAGGGAAGTGTGATGTTGTCCGTGGTGGAGCTAAGGAAGGAGCAGCCACGGAGAGGCCCAAGAGAGCTGCCCACCAAAGGGATTTTCTCAAGTATGAAAGGCTTGGGGGTCCCAAGGCATTGCTGGTTCAGGAGGAGGAAGATGAGGAGGAGAAGGGAGCCGAGGGGGAGATGGAGCAGATTTGTTGCTTTGGCGTCAACTTACCTCATGAGCCAGCGTCAATGAAGGAAGCTCTCGCTGGAGATGATCGAGAGGCTTGGTTGGCTGCAAGGGAGGATGAGTTCAAGAGCCATATGGAGAATGAAACGTAGACCCTCACCAATCTGCCCCCGAGAAGGAAGGCATTGGACTGCACGTGGGTGTTACGTGTGAAGACCGATGTGGAGGGGAGGTTGGAGAGGCGCAAGACAAGGCTTGTGATCAAAGGCTTTCAGCGGGAGGGGATTGACAATCAAGAGGTGTTTGCTCCTATTGCGAAGGCTCCTACGCTCCGGTTGTTGCTAGCAGCCGCTGCCATTTGTGGCTGGAAGGTGGAGCAAATGGATGTGAAGACGGCGTTCCTCTATGGCGTGGTAGATGAGGAGATCTACATGAAGCAGCCAGAGGGGTATGATGATGGGAGCGGACGTGTTTACAGGCTCAACAAGGCCATCTATGGCCTCAAACAAGCTCCAAGATCCTGGTATGCAAGGCTGGTGGAGGCGTTGGAGGCTCTTGGCTTCAAAGTTAGCGGGTGTGACGAGAGTCTCTTCATGACCGAGGGGGAGGAGGAGAAGGTATTTCTCCTTGTCTACGTCGATGACATCCTCCTCTTCTCTCCATCCCTGAAGAGGATCAAGGAGGTGCAAGGGAAGTTGAAGGAGACCTTTTATTGCAAGGCCCTTGGACCAGTGGGGTATTACCTTGGTCTTCACGTGGAGCGGGACGAGGTGAAGGGATGGTTGAGGCTTCACCAACACAAGTACTTTGCAGCCATGGGGGAGAAGTATGGGCTGGAAGAAGGGAGGAGTGTGAAGACTCCTCTACCCTCAGGGTTTCAGCTGCACCTTGTTGAAGAGGAGGGTGAGGTGTTGGAGTACGAGTTGCAGCATCGGTTCCAGTCAATGGTGGGGAGCTTGATGTACGCTTCGGTCAACACTCGCCCCGACGTTCCGTTTTCAGTTTCACAGCTCGCTCGTGTGGTGTCTAGGCCCCTTCAAGTGCACCTGGATGCATCAAAGAGGCTAGTGAGGTACTGCATGGCAACCTCAAGGGTGGGGCTGCAATATTCAGTGCATGGGCAGCTGAAGAAAAAACGTGTGGAGGAGGTGAGCACAAAGACTGGTGCACCTGCAAGGTGTGGGCACTTGTACCTCTCGTGCTTCACTGATGCTACCTCGCAAGTGACATCAGTGATGCTACATCCCATGGTGAAGAAGGGCACCATCTCCTTGCACTACATCAACACTACCAAGCAACCTGCGGATTTCTTGACTAAGCGGCTTGCAGAGCATCAGCATTGGAGCTGTGCCACCTTGTGCGGCATGTCCTTCAACTAAGGGAGGCAGCTTCAGGGATCAGCTAAGGTGTGAATGAGAGCACGATGAGGGGGAGTTTGTTGTGCCAAAGCACTATAGTGGCACGGTCATCGCACTCCCATTCAGCCTACAAGCCTGCTCAGCTTCTGGAATTTTGTGGGGAGGTGCTTCAACATGTGTTCTTGAGACCCTCAAAGTTTCAGAATTTTGAAGCAGTTTACAAGGCATGGCAACATTTTTTACTTTCAAGACTTATGGCATCTCGGAAGTGTGTGTTACTCCTTTTTGGTAACACCCGAGTTCACCATTTCGGCTGCTGACTCATCAACCAAGCTTTGATTGGTCTGAAAATTGGTGTGGCAGTCCTTTTGCTGTGTTGCAGGTGGTCACCGAGTTTCAGGACAACCCAGCATCCGAGCAGCACGTGACAGCTGTCGAAAGTTACTGTTCCGTAGTCATGGTGCACTGTTGGCAGCATTTCCCTTGCCACCCTTTCATTGTTGTCATGCCAATGATGCAGGGACAGAGAATGAGACAAGACGTACAGGTGGTCAAGTGGGACTTTACCACCCTCCTTTTGAGAAGTGTGGTCTTCCTGGAAGCAGCTTGCAAGAGGGTGCAAGTGGGAAGACAAGCTGACTCATGGTTGGCTTGACTCACTATTGGTAGCCTTGAGTACAGCTCTGAACATCCAAGTGTGGTTGGCTTTGCTCACCTAGCTAGGACGTTTCCCATCCTTCTCTAGCCTTTCTTCCCAAGGACTCAACCTTCTCTGAGTTCCTAGGATGGTCCCAACCCCTTAAGAGTCCCCTAGGCAATGTTGTACTCACCTCTTCCTTGTATCAATGAAACTACATGATTTCAGCCGAGCTTACGTTTTCTTTGACTGCGTAACGCATACACCTCTGATGAAAGCAAGCAATATACCGTTGGAAAGCAGACACTTGAAGCTAACTTCTTTCAAAGAGGCAGTTCGAAGTCATCAGATTCTGCTTAGGTGGTTTCATGGGCATCCGCGACCCCTAAGTAGACTCTAGACTATAACATACGCGTGACGCTGCTGCTCGCCTAGCCGTTCGCAACCACCTGCCGTTAGCCAAACACGCTCACTTTGGCCAGCACAAGACTGCTAAAGCACTGTACGACGCTCTAGTCGCTCGTTACTCATCCCCTGCCACTGCTGCTCTATGTCGCCTTATACTGCCCTACCTGTTTCCGCCTTTGCCACAGTCGAGGACCTCGTCACCCACCTCCGCACTAGCAACGCTCGCTACCGTGCTGCCCTCCCAGCAGAGTTCTTTGACAGGAACCCGCCTCGATTTACATCACTCTCTACTTCATAGACACCCGCCTCCCTGACTCTCTTCGCGCAGTCAAGGACCACTTTCTCACACTTTGCCCCACTGACCTCAATGTCGACGACCTGCTCGAGCAGCACCTCCTTGCAGATGAGACTAGCGTAGTCGCTGTAGGTGCCGGTCGTGGCACTCCTCGCACGCCCTTCTTTGAGGGGTGTCAGCGTGTGTCGATCTGCACGTGTACAAGGACGGGCTGTCACCTCGCCACGTTCACCCGTCGGCCTGGGTCGAATCTGTACACACTGACTACCAAGCCTCCTCAGGTAGCTGCGTCTTCCCAGGTGTCCACGTCAGGTCCGGTAGCACCCCCCTGCTCGTGTCGCCTCCTGTCGCACCAGACTCTCGTGTGGCACCACCGCCTTGATCACCCCTCCATGCCACGCCTTCGTGGCATGCACTCCCGCCTCTTTGTTTCTGGTCTTCCAAGGTCTCTGCCTCCCCTCCCGCCCTCGCCTGCCCCGCCCTACCTTCCTTGCGTCGAGGGGCGGCAGCGCGCCGCTCCTCAGTCCTCCTCATTTCCCCCGACGACTGCTCCCCTGCAGACTCTCCACATGGAAGTTTGGGGCCCAGCCCGCGTCAGTGGACAGGACCGCGAGCGCTACTTCCTGCTGGTTGTTGACGACTACACGCAGTACACCACGGTCTTCCCCTTTCGCAGCAAGGGTGAGGTCCCTGATGTCTTGATCCCTTGGATCCGTGCAGTTCGTCTCCAGCTCCGCGAGCGGGACCGCGAAGACCTTCTTGTCATGCATCAGCACTCTGACAGAGGTGGTGAGTTCTCCTTCGACCTCTTGCGGGACTTTTGTCGTGGGGAGGGCATTCTCCAGTCGTTCACGCTTTCAGCCTCCCCGCAGAAAAATGGGATTGCTGAGCGCCGCATTGGCTTAGTCATGGAGGTGGCTTGTACCTCCATTATCCATGCGGCTGCTCCCAATTTTCTGTGGCCGTTTGCAGTCCGGTACGCTGCGCATCAGGTCAACCTCTGGCCCCGTGTCTCCTTGCCAAAAACCTTGCCTACACTGCGTTGGACGGGGAAGGTTGGCAATGCGTCGGTGTTCCGGGTCTGGAGCTCTCGTGCCTTTGTCCGCGATACGTCCGCGGACAAGCTCTCCTCCCGCGCTATTCCCTGCGTCTTCCTTGGCTTTCCCCCTGACGCGCCTGGCTAGCAGTTTTACCACCCCACCTCGTGCCGTGTCCTCCCCTCTTAGGACGTCACGTTTGATGAGTCGGTTACATTTTACCATCTCTTCCCCTACCGCACTGCCCCTCTCCCCCTCCCCGTTGCTCTTCCTTGCTCCAGGTCCCCCTCTGGTAGACCCCCTCCCCCCTCAAGGTCCTGCTCCCTCAGGTGTTGTCAACGGGAGTTGTTATTGGCCCCGTCCTTGCTTGGGCGGAGCTGACCTCGGGGTCGGGTGTGAGGAGTGCAGCCGACCTGCAATAGTGGGCGAGCTGGTCGACGGGCCAAGTCGACCTGCACGAGGTCCACTGCAAGGGCACAGACTTTGGGAGGGCGCCAACTGCGGTTGTTCCACCTGGGAGGTCGACCAGTGGAGGGCGTCGACTTGGGTGACGCCGACCAGGGGAAGCCGACTGGGTGTGGTCGGCTGACAGGTGTATTTGTCGACCTGGAGTTGGTCGACTGAGTGGGTTGTCGACCTGGAGTTGGTCAACCAGGGGAGTGGTCGACCTGGTGTGGTCGACATGTGGTGGTCGTCGACCTGGGTGGTCAACGGGCCTGGGATGACACACCTGGTCGAAATGGTTGCCTGGTTGACCAGGTTACCTGGACAACGAGGTCTGCGAGGTTCGCGACTGTTGCCCAGGTAGATTGGCAATGTCGACCTGCGGTTCGGTGGCACGTGGTCAACAGGACTCCTCAGGTGCAACCGTCGACATGTGGTCGACTTGGCACCTGCGCAATGTGCGTGGTGGTGCATGTCGTTAATATCACCTTGCACCTGCAAAGTAGGTGCGCGCACATGAGCACGTGTGGTGATCTATGGTGGCATGTTGTTGGTGTGCTGGCACGCTAGCCTTGCAGGTCGACTGAGGACGCCTGAGGACGCCTGAGGTCGACCAGCTAGCAAGTCGCCTTCGTGCTGAGCTGGTGGTCGACTTGTATGCTAGGCGTCTTGTGTAGTCTACCTTGCCAATCTAGTTGCCACCATTGTTCTCAACTTTTGCTAGTGAAACTCTTGCGGTTTTGCCCTGTGAACGCACAAGTGCTAGAGAACGACTAAGTGAGCGAACGCAGAGATCCCTCCTACCCCGTGCCTAGCCCGCAGTCTAGCTCTCGTTGATAGAGTTATCTCCGCATGGTGCGGTGAGCGTCGGTCGAACACGACTTGCCCCTTCAGACAGGTCGACATAGTGGTCACTTACCTAACTCGTGTTTGTAGGCCGGCAGCTGTGCGGTAGTCACTATGGTAGGCGCCGTAGGTGACGCAGGAGTGGTGGACACCCTGGAGGCACGGCTGGAGGACGCGAGGAGACGCCATGAGGACAACGAGTACGGGCCAAACCTACCGTTGGCAGTCATCGAGGCAGGCATCCGCTCGGTGTGGGCGGACGAACACCATGCTCGACCAGCTTCTCCTTGACCGGTGAACAACGAGGGCGTCATCGATGTGGGAGTCAAAGCCGGTGGTGACCAAGTCGGCAGCAATGCGGGAGGCACGTCGAGGCAGCGAGGTGTGATACACGCCGATGATGTCGGCGGCGTTTACGCGCGAAGGATGCGGTCGTGAACGGCTGTCGTTGGCGCCGAATACTAGGGCGACACTCAACGAGGATTCTCTTACCTCGTACATCCTGCAGGATGAGGCGATGCGGGAAGCTGAGCAGCCCTTGGAGCCTCTTGCTTAGGTGAACTACGTCGCCCTGGTGAAGCAAGGTGGCCGATCGGGGTAGCAAGGGCAGTATGGCGGCGGTGGTAGCAGTGGCTGGAAACCGACCAAGGACGCCAACAAGAAGAAGTCGGCCACGGATAGCGGTCGTGGAGGAGGAAGTCGACATTGGGAGTGCTGGCTGTGCGGCGACCCCGACCACCTCTCCTTTGAGTGCCCCGACCGCTATGACTCCAACGACAAAGACGCCAAGGGAGGGGCGGGAGGTGTGGCAGCCGTCGTCCCCGTCGAGTCAGAAACCAGCCGCAAAAGGAGAAGCAGTCAACCAAGTCGTCGACCTCGGCGAAGGACGCCGACTCCTCTGATGGCGGCAAAGGGCAAGACAACAAGGAGGCATCGTGCTCGCTTGTCGGCGTGGTGGAGCCGACTGTCTTGCTAGCGTCGGAGGCCGGCGAGGACTTCCAGGCGATGGCGGCAGCCGTGCAGGCAAACCCGGCGGTATTTCTGCTCGATAGTGGTTGCTCCCACCACTTGATGGGGACGAAGGAGGTCTTCGTCGACCTACAGCCGAGCGGCGACGTCAAGCACGTGCACGGCTTCAATGGGGCGCTGCAGGACGTCCAGGGCCGCGGCACTGGTGCTCTGCAAGGGGAGGCCGGGAGGCAGGTGCTCATCCCCGACGTGCTCTATATCCCACGCGTGCGAGCAAACCTGCTTTCGGCCAGTCAGTTGAAGGAGAACGGCGTGAAGCTGCAGGAGGACGGCGATGGGATGTTGCTCGTCTCGGCGACAAGAGACATCCTCGGTCGGGCGTCCTACACCGGGCGAGTCCTCTGCACCGACAACAAGGAAGAAGCCCGAATTGTCGCTGGCGCGGGTATGGGGCTGCATGGCGCAATTCTTAGGCCCCGAGCAGCAGCGTGGTGGAAAGCTGAAGCCAAAGGCCAGGTGGGGCCTTCACCTCGGCGTGTCGGAGGAGAGCAAGGGCTGGGAGCTCCTCGACATCGCCGACAACCGGGTAGTCACCACGTCGAACGTGGTGTTCTACGAGAACATGTCGCTAGAGGTGTGGAAGTCGGAGCACGGGCCGGCGTCGGGCCGGACGCCGACCACCCCGCCAACGGACACCTCCACGGCGAAACTCCCTCTGCTCGCCGAGGTTAGTGAGCCTGCTGCTGAGGACGTTGAGGATGTTCCCTTTCCCTCCCCCTCTCCTGCCCCCTGTGCCCCTCCCCTTGTGGCCGTCTTGCGTGAGCTGACTCCGATGTCGGCCTCCGGCGATGAGGGGAAGAGTGGGACGTCGCCTTCGGCGCCGTCTAAGAGCATCGCCAATGGCCGACGTGACGAGCAGCAAGTCGCCGTGGGAGTGAAGTCGACATTGACAGGGGAAAATCAGGCCGAGGAGGTGCAGCCGACTTTGGAGAAGCCGGCAAAGAAGACACCAGCAGGGCAGTAGCCGACAATGCAGCAGGCAGCGGTGAAGCCGACCACGAAGCAGTCCGCAACCAGGCAGTCGGCAGAGGAGCCGACCACAGGGGAGAAGTCGGCAGGGAAGCCGGTTGAGGTGCAACAGGACGATGAGGGCAGTAAAGCTGGTGACGATGGAGGGGACGCCAAGGAGTCCACCGATAGTGACGTGGTGGAGGTATAGCGTGGACCACGGCAGTCAGGCCGAATTCGGAGGCCGCCCGACTTCTACATACCGGCTGCCTTCACCACAGCGTACGACGAGGTCGATGACGACCTGCAGTACGACGATGCCAAGGAGGACGAAGACTTTCCGGAGCTCGACCCCGACATGCACGCCGACCCCAAGCACCGTTGGGACATCTTGACGATGACGATGAAGGAGGCGTTGGCGAGCTGGAAGGGCAAGGCGGTGAAGGCCGCCATGGAGGAGGAGATTCGCAGCCTCGTCGGCATGGGGACGTGGGAGCTGGTCGAACGATCGCCAGGAGTGAACATCATGAAGAACCGGTGGGTGCTGATGACGAAGTATCACATCGACGACACCGTCGAGCGAGAGAAGGCAAGGCTGGTCGTGAAGGGCTTCACGCAGCTGTATGGCACCGACTACGACGAGACGTATGCGCCGGTGAGCAGCTACGTCACGCTGAGGATCTTCCTCAGCATCATCGCCGTCCTCGACCTCATTCTGATGCAGCTCGACATGAAGAACGCCTTCCTGCAGAGTAAGCTTGACCGGGTGCTGACATGCACCAGCCGAACTACTTCAACGACGGGACCGGCCGGGTGTGCAAGCTGCTAAAGAGCCTCTACGGCCTGCTGCAGTCACCGTTGTTGTGGTACAGGGCTCTCGATGGTGTGCTGCTGGACGCTGGCCGGAAGAAGAGCCAGGTCGACACGGCGCTTGACTTCAAAGTCGGCGACGACAAGGTGACCTGCTGGGTACTGGTCTACGTCGACGACCTTCTCGCCACCAGCAGCAGCACCGAGATGCTGAAGGAGCTGCTGGAGGCCGCCTTCAAGATGCAGGAGATCTCGCCGGTGCAGAATTACCTCGGGCTGGAGATCGTGCGCGACAGTTCGGTGAGGAAGCTTTGGCTGCACCAGCAGGGCTACGCCGACAAGCTGTGTATGCGGTTCCTCGACGAGGAGCAGAACGGGTGCACCCCGAAGACGCCGGTCTCGGTCGACGCCTATGCCACACTCACCTTCGATGACGAGGAGGCACAGGAGCGCCAGGAGGAGGAGTACCGGCAGAAGGTTGGCTCGCTGCAGTTCGCGGTGACGACGACGAGGCCGGACATCGCCTTCGCCTGCAGCAAGCTGTGGAGCGGCCTCACTGTGAGGAGCGACCAGCACTGGCGCGAGGTCGACCGCTGCCTCGCCTACCTCGCCAACACCCGTGACACCGCCCTGGATTTCGGCGGTGGAGCAGAGTCGCTGAAGCTGGTCAGCTACGTGGACGCCGACGACGCCGGTGACAAGCAGAACCGGACGAGCACGGGCGGCTACGTGTTTGTCTATGGAGGGGCCGCCGTCTCTTGGTCAAGTCAGCGCATCAAGTGCGCGATGCTGTCGTCGACCAAGTCGGAGTACGTGGCGGCAACCAAAGCCGGCAAGGAGGGACGTTGCCTTCGCTTCCTCCTTGCAGAATTCTGGTAGCTAGACGCCGGGACACCGACTGTCCTTCGGGTGGACAATAAGTCGGCCATCACATTCGTCGAGGGCATGGGGTTGACCGGCAACCTCAAGCACATGGAGCGGCGACAAGCCTGGCTGCAGCACATGGTGAAGCGCGGGAAGTTGTTGCTTAAGTACATCCCGACCGCTGAGCAGCCAGCCGACATCCTGACGAAGGCGCTGCACTACCCGGCCTTCAACCGGTGCTCCGTTGCAATCGGCCAGGTGCGCCTAGTCGACATGGGCGACAGTGAAAACGACGAGCAGCAGTAGGTGCAATGCCCTCTTACATGGCTGGTGCGGTGACCGGCGTGCTGTGTGTTGGGTGCACGCCAACGAGCTATTCTCCAAGTAGTGCTGTCGTCTGGGCTGGGGGCCCAAGCGTGAACGTGGCAGGGGAGTGTCAACGGGAGTTGTTATTGGCCCCGTCCTCGCTTGGGTGGAGCCGACCTCGGGGTCGGGTGTGAGGAGTGCAGCCGACCTGCAACAGTGGGCGAGCTGGTCGACGGGCCTGGTCGACCTGCACAAGGTCCACTTCAAGGGCGCCGACTTTGGGAGGGCGCCAACTTCGGTTGGTCGTTCTGGGAGGTCGACCAGTGGAGGTTTGACTTGGGTGACGCCGACCAGGGGAAGCCGACTAGGTGTGGTCGGCTGACAAGTGTATTCGTCGCCCTGGAGTTGGTCGACCAGGTGGGTTGTCGACCTGGAGTTGGTCGACCAGGTGGGTTGTCGACCTGGAGTTGGTCGAACAGGGGAGTGGTCGACCTGGTGTGGTTGACATGTGGTGGTCGCCGACCTAGGTGGCCGACGGGCCTGGGATGACACACCTGGTCGACATGGTTGCCTGGTTGACCAGGTTACCTGAACGACGAGGTCTGCGAGGTTCGCGACTGTCGCCCAGGTAGATTAGCAATGTCGACCTGCGGTTCGGTGGCATGTGGTCAACAGGACTCCTCAGGTGCAACCATCGAAATGTGGTCGACTTGGCACCTGCACAATGTGCATGGCGGTGCATGTCGTTACCGTCACCTTGCACCTGCGAAGTAGGTGCGCACACATGAGCACGTGTGGTGACCTATGGTGGCCTGTTGTTTGTGTGCTGCCACGCCAGCCTTGCAGGTCGACTGAGGACGCCTGAGGTTGACCAGCTAGCAAGTCGCCTTCGTGCTGAGCTGGTGGTCGACTTGTATGCTAGGTTTCTTATGTAGTCTACCTTGCCAATCTAGTTGCCACCATTGTTCTCAACTTTTGCTAGTGAAACTCTTGTGGTTTTGCCATGTGAACGCACAAGTGCTAGAGAATGACTAAGTGAACGAACGCAGAGATCCCTCCTACCCCGTGCCTAGCCCGCAGTCTAGCTCCCGTTGATAGATTTATCTCCGCAGGTGTGTCTCAGGTTGACCCACTCCCTGATACTGTGCCTGTCAAGGTCGCTGTAGACTCAGGTGCTGCTAGAGGTGATGCGTCTAGGGGTGCTGCGTCGGGGGGTGCTGCGTTTGTGGGTGCTGAGCCTGCGCGTGCGGAGCCTGGGGCTGCTGAGCCTGCGCGTGTGGAGCCTGGGGGTGCTGAGCCTGTGGGTGCGGAACCTAGGGATGCTGAGCCTGAGGGTGCGGAGTCTGGGGGTGCTGAGCCTGGGGGTGCAGAGCCTGGGGGTACTGAGCCTGAGGGTGCGGAGCCTGGGGGTGCTGAGTCTGGCGGTGCTGAGCCTCGGGGTACTACGTCTGCTGGAGGTCCTGCGGGTGCCTCGCCACGACTGTCTCCCCGACGGGAGCCTCTCTCACCGTTTTAGCTGCGCGAATGGTTTGCTCAGCGCACACGCCTTCAGAGTGGCGCTGCAGGAGCTGGGGGCTCTACCACTGGAGGCACTGGTGCTGGAGGAAGTGGAGCTACTCGTCTTGGAGGTGCTGGAGTTACTGCTGGAGCTGGAGGTACTGGAGGTGCTGGAGCTGCTGGTCCTGGAGGTGCTCGTACTAGAGGTACTGGAGCTGCCGGGGCTGGTGGTGTTGGAGGCGCTAGAGCTGGAGACCATGGAGCTGGAGGCACTGACGTTGGAGGTGCTGGAGCTGGAGGAGCTGGAGTTGGAGACCCTGGCGCTAGAGGCGCTGGAGCTGGAGGCACTGGAGCTGGAGACTCTGGAGCTGGAGACGATTGCGCTGGAGGCACTGAAGCAGGAGGAGTTGGAGCTGGAGACCCTGGAGCTGGAGGCACTGGAGCTGGAGGCGCTGGAGCTAAAGGCGCTAGAGCTGGAGGCACTGGAGCTGGAGACCCTAGAGCTTGAGGTGTTGGCGCTGAGGGTGCTGGAGCTGGCGGTGCTGGTGCTGGAGGCACTGTGCAGCGGCGACCGTTATTCGCTCCGCCGCCACCGTCGTCTCTGCCACCACCTGGCTCGGTCCTTCGCCAGGTTCTTAGTCTCCCATCTTCTACTGGCCTTCCTCCTAGCTTACTCAATCCACCGCCTCATTAGTCGCAGCCAGAGTTACATCCAAACTCCCCACTGCCTGCTCCTTCTCCTTACGCTGAGCGGACAGACTCTTTTACAGAGCGTCGTGTGCCTGAGTCTCGTCTTGCCTTGCCTGTTCGCGCTGTTCGCACTGGCCTTCGTGTTCCTCGTTCGCGTCCTCCTCCTGTCCCCGGCACTCACATTATGGCACTTGGTCCTTCCTCTGTTCCACTGCGAGTTCCCCTGCCACCTCATCTCGTGGTGGACTTTGAGTGTCTTGCAGCTGCTGTACCTCATCTCGTGGCCATGCTGCTTGCACCTGAGGGAGACCAGGATGCACCAGACATCCTGACCCCACGCTCTTACGCAGAGGCGATTACGGGTCCCTACTCCTCTCGGTGGCAGACAGCCATGGACGCAGAGATGGCATCCTGGAAGTCCACAAGCACTTACGTCGAAAATGGCATGTGGATTTTCAGGGTGAAGCGGCCGCCGAGTTCTCCGCCTGTCTTCAAGGCTTGTTACGTTGCACGAGGCTTCAGTCAGCGACACGGTGTTGACTTCTTCCAGACCTTCTCCCCTACCCCGAAGATGACTACTCTTCGGGTGTTGCTGCACATCGCCGCTCAGCGTGACTACGAGCTGCACTCTCTTGACTTCAGCACAGCTTTCTGCACGAGGAGGTCTGGTTGCGCCGCCCACCTGGCTTCACTGGGTCGTTTCCTACATGTACCTAGTGGAGCCTCCGGCGGCCAGTCTACAGTCTCCGTCAAGCGCCTCGCGAGTGGCACGACACACTGAGGACGACACTTGCGGCTCTTGGGTTTGCTCCTTCCACTGCTGACCCGTCGCTATTTCTACATACCGACACTTCGCTGCAGCTGTTCTACGTCCTCGTGTACATCGACGACTTGGTCTTTGCCACTGCTGACACTGAGGCACTAGCCCTTGTGAAGTTGGAGCTGCAGAAGAGACACACCTGCACTGACCTGGGTGAGCTGCGCAGCTATCTTGGCTTGCAGATCACCCGGGACAGAGCACGGCGCACCATCACCCTGACTCAGTCACACATGGTGGACCAGGTCCTTCAGCGCTTCGACTTCCGGTACTCCTCGCCACAGTCCACTCCTCTACCTACCGGTCACTCGCTCTCAGCTCCACCTTCGGACGAGTCCGTAGAGCCGAGTGGCCCATGTCCAGAGCTTGTGGGCTGCCTCATGTACCTGATGACCTGCACTCGACCTGACCTTGCCTACCCTCTTCGCATCCTGGCACACTACGTTGCGCCCGGGAGACACCGACCAGAACACTGGGAGGCCGCTAAGAGGGTGTTTCGCTACTTGTGCAGTACATCGGGCATGGGGCTCGTGCTTGGAGGATGGGGTCCAGTTGTCCTCACTGGTCACGCAGACGCTTCTTGGGTTGATGACTTGGCTACGCAGCGGTCGTCACAGGGTTACACTTTCAGCCTTGGCTCCGGCTCTGTTTCTTGGCGGTCTACCCACTCGTCTTCTATTCTCAGTTCCAGTTGTGAGGTTGAGATCTACGCAGGGGCCATGGCTGCACAGGAGCTACGCTGGCTCACCTACCTGCTGACTGACTTGGGAGAGCGGCCTCGTTCGCCTCCAGATCTGTACGTAGACAACAAGGCAATGATTGCCTTGTGTCAAGAGCACAGACTGGAGCACAGAACGAAGCACATCGCTCTGCGTTACTTCCTTGCTCGAGAGCTGCTGCAGCGTGGTCAGTTTCGTCTTGCTTTCGTGGCCACTAGGGCCAACACTGCTGATATATTCACCAAGGCACTTCAGCCTAGTGATCATCAGCGCTTCTCTACTGTTTTAGGCCTTGTGCCTACTTTGCCTCACTTGCTTACTGCGTGACTTTGCTTGTACTGTGATATATATATATATACCTGCATGCTTACACTTGCTAGGGTACGATCATTGTACTGTTTGTTCTCTTTTATATAACTCCGCATGAGAACTGGCCTTGTGGCCATTTGCTTGTGCTCGGAATGTGTGGTGACTTCGTGATCCACCCTGAGCTTGCTTTGCTTTTTCTTGACTGGTCTTGTGACCACTTGTTCTCTCCCACTTTGCCTATGGGGGTGTTTCAAACTCATATAGTGCTTACATTGTGTAGGCTGTAGTGGGGTAGCCCATAAGGGGTACAATCCAATTAGGGTTAGTACTTTTACCCAACTTTCTGCTCAATCCAATCCTTCTCGTTCAGTTGTTTCAACAATAACCCCCTGTTTATCATATAACCTCGAAACCCCAGTCTGTATACAAGACAGTATCTTAACTCATACACACCTATAGGTGTCTTATTAATCAAGAACACCCATCTGTAAGAAACACCCGATTTAATGACACCCTTTGTCTTCAATTCGACACTGTTTGATATCCGAGCGATGACGGGTATGAAGTACCAATTTTACGAGAATAGGACTCGATCGACTCATAACAAATGTACAACAAATAAAAAATTATCTTCGATCCAGTCGATTACGGTTAGCAAACAGCACCTACGTGTCTTTTCAAAGCTCATACGTGTCTTTTCTTTTTTGGAAACGTTGGCCCTGTTGGGGCGCTTGTCAGAGGAGGTTCTGCTCCATGCAACCCCCCCCATCCCTGCATGCATCACAAGCACTGGTGGCGTCCCCGCTGGCCACTCGCTGCAGGCAGTGGGTGATGCGCTGCTCCAACACACGCTGGTGCGCTCGCCACGGTGCAGGGGGGTAGCGAGGGGGGGCAGCGAGGGGGAGCAGCGAGGGGGAGCAGCGAGGTGGAGCAGCGAGGGGGAGCAGCGAGGGGTAGCAGTGAGAGGCAGGAGCGAAGGGAAAGCGGGAAAGAGGGGCGGGGGTGAGCGCCGAGACACACCGGAACACTCATACGATTGGCAGTCACATGGGAATGCTAGTGACATGGCAATGCTAGTGACATGGCAATGCTACGGTAGTGAGATGGCAATGCTAGTGAGAAGGCGATGGCAGTCAGATGGCACTGTAAGTATCTCTGCTTCAACACTCGTTTGTGTGAACAAGAGGGTGGACGGGAGAAGAGAAAGCGGGACAGGGAAGAGGAAGGAAAAAGGAATAGGCCATGAGCGGCACTCACAGCAACGAGTGGATGCACCCCAATGGGCGCGGTGACTATAAAGGGCACTCCGTTGCTGTGCTGCGCTGCTGCCTCTGCTGCCAGCGCTGGGATGTCCTGCCAGGCCGGGGATGACATGGTGGTGGCAGGGGAGACATGGTGGCAGCGGAGACATGGTGGCAGGGGAGACATGGTGGCAGGGGAGACATGGGGGCAGGGGAGACATGGTGGCAGGGTAGACATGGTGGCGCAGGGGAGACATGGTGGCAGGGGAGACATGGTGGCAGGGGAGACATGGTGGCAGGGGAGACATGGTGGCAGGGGAGACATGGTGGCAGGGGAGACATGGTGGCAGGGGAGACATGGTGGCAGGGGAGACATGGTGGCAGGGGAGATATGGTGGCAGGGGAGACATGGTGGCAGGGGAGACATGGTGTCAGGGGAGACATGGTGGCAGGGAGGAGAGGGTGCAAGGGTCTCAAAACAGTGCGAATGTGTCAGAAACAATCCAGAGGTGCGAATGTGTGAATGTGTCACAGCTGCCACGCTACAAGTGCATGAGCCGGTGGGCCACCCCAGAACGCACCCGCTGCCAGTGGCGGCCGGGCGAGAGGAAGTAGGGGCACACGATGACGCCCCTGGCGCCCCTCTGCACGCACCGCATGAACGCCACCGCTATGGACGGCTCCGCTATCTCCTGGTCAGGCCGTGGGGGGGGGGGGGGGGGGGCGGGGGGGTTGACAGGGAGGGAATGTCAAATGTTGTTTATGTGTTAGTTAGACTTCTAGGCTACAGTGAGGTTCACAGTAGAGGGTACATGTTTCTCTTGACACTTTACTTGTACTACCCCTACCCCTACTAGTTGACATCACTTCCACGAGCTATCTTTGAGATGGTATGACACGCTTAAGTTCCTAGGCCTAGATAGTTCCTAAACCGCTCAAGTCCTTAGCTTCCCTCCCCTCCAGCCGTCACGTCCCTCCTAGGCCGCCAGAACGCACGCCCCAGCTGGCTAGGTCGCGCGCACGCTCGTTAGTTAGCAGCAGACGCGTACGCGACTGCAGCAACTCACGCACGCATAGGCAGCGCGCGAGCAGCTACAGCTACGTACGCAGCAGCCGCACACGCTGCGACTTGTCTCGCACTCGACAGCAGCCACGGACGCAGCTGTAACAGCGCACGCAGCAGCAGCCGCGCACGCGCACAGCAACAGCTGCACGCACAGCAGTCGCCACACGCGCAGCAGCAGCCGCACGCGCCACTGCCTCATGCACAGCAACGGCTGCGCGCACGTGCACAGCAGCGG
This sequence comes from Closterium sp. Naga37s-1, assembly GCA_947471745.1. Lineage (NCBI taxonomy): Eukaryota > Viridiplantae > Streptophyta > Zygnematophyceae > Desmidiales > Closteriaceae > Closterium > Closterium sp. Naga37s-1. Next base: position 2,757,266 of record CANJKZ010000861.1, read on the forward strand.
CTGCGCACACACAGCAGCAGCTGCGCGCAAGTGCATAGCAACAGCCGCGCACGCACAGCAATAGCCGTGCACAGCAATAGGTCCTTCAGCAGTTCAGACTTCAGCACTCCACCACACAGCCCACTCCTCTTGCTGTCGACCACAGACTCACCGGGCCTTTTCCCAACGAGCCATTTGAGTCTCATGGTCCCTACGCAGTGCTTGAGGGCTGTCTCATGTACCTGGCGACTACATCAGGCATGGGGCTCAGGTCTACTCGATCGTCGTCTGTGGCACAGTCCACCGCAGAGGCAGAGATCTACGCTGCTGCTATGGCTGCGCAGGAGCTTCGTTGGTTGACTTTTCTTGCTCACTGATCTTGGTGAGCGGCCTCGCTCTGCACCGACCTTGTTCGCTGACAACAAGACCATGATTCTCCTTTGTCGAGAGCCACGACTGGAGGATAGAGTGAAGCACATCGACGTGAGGTATTTTCTCCTGCGAGAGTTGCAGCGACGCGGCCAAGTTCGCTTGGACTTCGTGGTCTTAGCGGCCAACACAGCAGACATTTTCACCAAAGCCCTAGCGCCTAGTGATCACCACAGGTTCTGTCTGCAGTTATGTCTTGTTGACGATGGTGCTCGGTTGCTGTAGCCTTGTTTCTTGTTCCTTGCTATGCTTGTTCTTGTATCTATATATGTTTGTGAACTCTTGAACTGGGTTTGTGGCCGTTTGCTTGTGCTCGGACTGTGTGATGATCTTGAAATCCACCCTAAACGTTGTCTTGTTGCTTCTCTTGACTGGTCTTGTGACCATTTGTTTCCTTTGATTGCTTTGATGCCCCTCACTTAGCCTATCGGGGTGTGCCAAATGTTGTTTATGTGTTTGTTAGACTTCTCGGCTACAGTGAGGTTCACAGTAGAGGGTACATGTTCCTCTCGACACTTTACTTGTACCACCCCTTCCCTTACTAGTCGACATCACTTCCGCATGCTATCCTTGAGAAGGAATATGAGTGCAACATGGAAGGGGAGGGAGGCAGAGGGCTTGCATGGCCGCAGCGCGGTTTGCTGGGGCAAGCAGGAAGCGAGGAGGGGCAGATGTGTGTGGGTTGCAAGGGGTGAAGCAGATGAGGGCGATCGGGCGGATGGAGTGGCAGCCATGCGATGACATGGGTTAAGTGAGGAGAGAGTGCAGCATGGAGGGGTTGTGCATAGGGAGACCAGGTTTGACAGCGCATGTGAGGCAGAGTAGGCATGTGGAGAGTGATACAAGAGGAAACTAGGGTAGCGTGAGCTTCACAGTGTTCAGTCACCACGAGGGATGCCTCACCATGTGCGCCTCTCACCATGTGCGCCTCTCACCATGTGCGCCTCTCACACCATGTGCGCCTCTCACACCATGTGCGCCACTCACCATGTGCGCCACTCACCTTGTGCACCACTCACCATGTGCGCCCCTCACCATGTGCGCCGGCTCCACGATGGAGTAGCCCGTCTCCTGCTGAAACACTCCCACGAAGACGTCTGGTGGTGACACACCAATGGGGGCATACAGGGAGGCGAGAGAGGGAGAGACATGGGAGCAATGAACTTCAACGTTCTGGATGGGAGGTGCGGCATGCGAGGTGCGGCATGCGAGGTGCGGCATGCGAGGTGCGGCATGCGAGGTGTGGCATGCGAGGTGCGGCATGCGAGGTGCGGCATGCGAGGTGCGGCATGCGAGGTGCGGCATGCGAGGTGCGGCATGCGAGGTGCGGCACGCGAGTTGCGACACGCGAGGTGCGGCACGCGAGTTGCGGCACGCGAGTTGTGGCACGCGAGTTGCGGCACGCGAGTTGCGGCATGCGAGGTGCGGCATGCGAGGTGCGGCATGCGAGGTGCGGCATGCAAGGTGCGTCATGCGAGGTGCTGCATGCGAGGTGCGGCATGCGAGTTGCGGCATGCGAGGTGCGGCATGCGAGGTGCTGCATGCGAGGTGCGGCATGCAAGGTGCGGCATGCGAGGTGCGGCATGCGAGGTGCGGCATGCGAGGTGCGGCATGCGAGTTGCGGCATGCGAGGTGCGGCATGCGAGGTGCTGCATGCAAGGTGCGGCATGCAAGTGCGGCATGATGGTGCCTTCCGCTAGGAGTGTGGGCGAACTGTGGTGGGCGGGATGCAATGAGGTGTGACCCCTTCACAAGCGCCCCCGAGCATCCCTCATCCACTCCCGCTTGCAGCATCAGTGACCCCGTGGAACCATGCAGCCGACTTCAGACACCCCACCATGCCACACACATAGATCTTCTTTCTCCTTCCTCCCTCCCTCCCTCCCTCCCTCCCTCCCTCCCTATATCCCGTCTCCAGCTTGCCCCGCCAACCCCCAACGTCCCTCCTGGCCCTCTAGAGCTGAGCGCACCGAGCTGTTGGTTGGACTCGGCGCGCCTTGACCCGTGGTCCACCACCACCACGCCCACCTCCTCGCGCCTCAGCGCTGCCACCTCCGCCATGCCGCGCTCATTCCGGCCCTCCAGTGCAGCCTTGGTCGCGTCCCTCGGTTCGGCAGCATCACTTGGTTGGGCAGCATGAGGTTGTGGTGGTGCGGAGTGGTCTGCAGGGCTGGCCATGGCAGATGGAGAGAAGCGCCGGTGTGGGCACGGAGTGGTCGCTGCCAGCAACGGCTGTGGGCGGGGGGAGAGGGTGGGAGGGTGGTAAGCAGGCGTGCAGCATGCAGCAACACTGTGTGCCGTGCACCCGGAAAAGGCATCCGAGCCGACCATCCGCGCCCATGGAGCTACGCGGTCAGCACCTGCGCCACGGCCGCCTACGGGGTCGCTGCCGACAACGCCATGGCCCTCACGCCATCGTCGCCCTCCCCGAACGCTCGTGTCCCTCCCGGCTGCGCGCAGACGGCGGGTCGCCTCGCCGCACGCGCTGCATGACGGCGCGCGCGCCCCAGCAGCGCTGACCCACGCGCACGGCGGCCTGAGTGCCACACGCGCACGGCTCTCACCTGACCGTCTCGAAACGACGCCGCGCTGGGTGCGCACGCGACGAGCGATGACGAAATCGCGACGCAACGACCTCTGCGCTGTGCCTCCGCCCGTCGATGGCGCGTGGGCGCAGGCGAATGAAATGCGCGGGGAATTGGCGCGAAAGGCGAGGGGGCGCAAGACGCAAGCGAACTGGCGCTGCTGCGAAGGCGGGGCGCAGGACCAAGCGCGATGGAAGGCATTGGCTTAGCACGCGCGAAGCCGCTTACTAGGCCGTGGTGGATAAAACCTCAGGGCGGTTCGAACTTGTTTACTTACTGTTCAGTTCGAAGAAACCCTGCCACTCTAGGGGTTATACGACTCGTACTCGACCACTTCTGCTAAAAAAAAAGTGAACCAGACCTGACCCTGCAGAATTCCATGGATTTGCTGAGAAATTTTGTTCGCGATATGGTGAACTCTACACAAATTAAAAGTCCTAGGGTCTCTCCTCTTTTTTAGGTGAACTTCTGCGTTTTGCTTCACCTGCATGCAGACTGTTAACTTCCAGATTTTGCACACCGCCGGTGAGTTCGCACCCACAAGCATGTATTCCAGTAGGGTGACATATCTGTACCTCAAATTAAACACACCCCCCGTCGATAGGTTTAATGATTTTGATACATTTGGAGGACATAACCATAGGCACCGTGAGGGCCTCATACGTCAGGATTTTGTCAAGATACTGAACGAAAATGAATGCATTGACCAGAAAGTTGGTACAACAACTAACCCTAATTAAGTTGTACCCGTTAGGGCTACCCCACCACAGCCTACACAATATAAACATTATAACATTATGACGCACTCCCATAGGCAAAGTGGGGGAGAACAAGTGGTCACAAGACCAGTCAAGAAAAAGCAAAGCAAGTTCAAGGTGGATCACAAAGTCACAACACATTCCAAGCACAAGCAAATGGCCAGAAGGCCACTTCACATGCCGAGTGATATGAAAGAGAACAAACAGTACAGTGATCATAACCTAGCAAGTGTAAGCATGCAGATTGTTAGAATTAAACTGTCTGAATAGGATCGTAGTCTTAGGATGGTAGCTTCCTGTCGTAGCGGAAGTCTTATATGAGTGACTTGTAACAGGATCAATGTCTCTGAAATCAAGTATATTATAAAATGACAAGCATACAGAATATATAGCTAGACTAAAGTACCTGTTCGCCTACTGTGCTGTATTTATTCGCGCTATTCCTGTTCTGAAACGGTACGTGACTATTCGCGATACCTACAGCTACTGATGACGTCATCCTAGGGCGCGTAGCGCTTTGCTGACGTCAGTCTATCGGTACTTTTACTGTACTAACTATACTACACGAATTTCTTGAAGTGCATAAACCTCGATATTATCTCAACACTCCCCTTCACTTCTAGGAGTTCGGTGTAGTCATCCTGTTGACTCGGAAATACCACTGAGCTGGTTGCAGTGATGAAATTTCTGACGTGTCACCTTCTTAGTAAGCGAATCAGCGGCCATGTCACTGGTGGAGCAGTAGACAAGGCGCATTCTCCCCTTGTCGATCGCGTCTTTTACGAGGAAGTAACGCAGCGAAATATGCTTCGTGCGATTAACGAAACCAGGCTTGTTGGCGATAGTAATTGCACTCTGGTTGTCGCACTGCAACGTGAACTGATTCGGCGTGACGAATTTTGCTTCGTCAAGCAATTCATGCAAGTATAGACCTTCGCGAGTTGCAGCACAAGCGGCGATGAATTCTGCTTCAGCCGAAGAAGGTGACACCAGTTCCTGTTTCGAGGAATTCCAGGAAATCGGACCAATCGGCTCGAGACGAAAAATATAACAGCTGCTGACAGATTTTTCAGGTTGGGAACGTGCCCGGTGAGTGTAGACCGATAAGGTGTAGCAACGAAATCCGTGGGGATGTTGAAACGCTTAGCGAGTGACTCCGCATACTTCGAAGCCGTGAGATGAATAGCGGAAGAAGTTCGCGAAACGTTTAACCCCAGAAACTGAGTTACTTTGGTGGAAATGGTTAAGTCAAGTGACTTCTTCAGATCAGCTTCGATACGATCACCCAGCGAAGTAGACGAACTGACGTAGAGGATGTCGTCCACGTAAGCCACTAACAATGCATAGCTCCCCTTGTCGTCTAGCCGGTACATCCCTGGATCGTGTGGCAGTTGTCTAAACCCAACCTCCGTCAGCTTCCTGTTCAAATGCTGCTGCCACAGTCGCGGTGCTTGTTTGATTCCGTACAGTGATTTTTTGAGCTTGCAGACACTCGGCGGAATTGTCGGATAGGTGTGTGGATATTCGACGTAGATTTCGGCATCGACGTCGGCGTACAGAAAAGCGTTGGAAACATCGATTTGTCGAAGTGGAAAATTCTTCGCGGCTGCTTCGCAAAGAACGAGTCGAACACTCGTATGTCGACTGACCGGGGCGAAAGTAAGTGTGTAGTCGATCCCATGAGTCTGATCAAAACCACGTACCACCCATCGTGCCTTGTGTTTCTCGTAAGTACCATCCGCTTTAGTCTTCACCCTGAAGACCCACTTACCGGTAAGAACATTTTTGTTTACCGTTTTTCAATGGGTATAAGATCCCAAGTTCCCCTTTTCTCCAGGGCAGCCAGCTCGCGATCCATCGCTTCACGCCATTTTTCACGATGAGGCCCTGAGAGAGCTTGTCGGGCAGTTTTCGGCTCCTAATTCACTGTAGAACTATGCTGTACCGCTGCTGCGAGTCCCAGAATTTGCAGTCCGGTCTGATAATGCGGATTATCGTCGGTGCGACCTGCGAAATTGACAGAATCATTCTGGTCTCCACTTGCCCCCCCAATTTCGTCGGGGTTGACACGGATGCTGCTATCAGAAACCACCGGCATTGGTTGGCGTTGTTCATCCACGAGGTAAGTATGATGAACATCGCGAACATCCTCAGGTGCCGTGTCAGCAAGAGGAATAAACTCCGGAATTCCGGATGACGTGACAGGGACAGGTGGGTCGGGAGCAGCTTCACGTGCACCGTCAGAGTCAGGTTCTTCGCTGGCAGCAATTTCGACATCGGCGTTAGCAAACGAACGAACACCGTGGAAAAGCGTGGCAGGGTTTTGCTGTGAAGCAAGATGCTGTTCGAAGACGGGCAGCGTCAGATTCTCGTAGAAAATACAGTCGCGAGCAGGAACAAGGAGACGACTGCGGTAATCCATGATACGCCAGGCAAAATATTGTTTTTCAATGGCGAGATGCAGCCCCCACTTAGCACGCTGATCGAACTTCCCGAGCGGAGCAGTAGGAGGACGATATTGTACGATACACCCAAAAACTCGAAGAAGTTTCGTAGTGCCCAATTTTCCTGTCCATAATAAGTGAGGTGATGCGTTGTTGGGTAAAGCTGACGAAGACAGGAGGTTGTGCAACAGTGTTGCATGGTCCATTGCGAAGGGCCAGTAGAGTGGGCCAAGTTGAGACTGTGCAAGAAGAGCTCGCATCTTCTCTTGCAGAGTACGATTGAGGCGTTCAGCTACACCGCTCTGCTGGTGAGCGTGAGGAAGTGAGAACAGGCGCCGTATGCCTCTTTTTTGCAGGTATGCTGTAAACTCGAGGCTGCGATACTCTCCAGCTCCGTCACACTGGAAGCTTTTGAGTTTGGTGTCGGACTCGCGTTCGGCGAGAGGAAGCCATGTCTGAAACACTGTAAAAGCAAGAAAACGATTAGTCATGTTACCAGTCCAGACATATCGAGTAGAAGCTGTTAAGATTAGGAGCATAGTAGCTTAGGGTTTGAACTAGGTGAGGGTGACGAGAGGAAATAGCAAGCCAAAAGAGGGGCTTCACTAATGAGAAATGAGAGTACAAATAGGCAAACAGCAACACAAAGAGGTGCACCACCAAACATGATGCAATAACTACACTACAACTGCAAACGATTATATAAAATATGTGAACATATTTTGACACGCCCCCATAATTGTTTGCAGGAGTAAGTGTAAAACGCCCCCTGATGGGGTACACCAAGAGTGCAGCGGAAGAAGCAGAAGCAGGCAAGAGCAGTAGTAGCCGGTGCAGGAGTGGCAAATACAGCTGTAGCACGCCCTCAGCCAAAGCAGAAGCAGTAGCAGGTGTAGGGGCGGCAGGTCGCCTGAGGAGCAGGCTCTGTGGCTGCAACGTGCAGCAGGACAGCAGCGGCTCGACGGCAGCACCTGCAGGCCCCAGCAGCAGTCAACAGAAACAAGGGAAGGTGGAGGCAGGGGCGGCAGCAGGAGGTGCCACGGTAGCAGCGGGTGGCAGCTGCAATTTCCTGACTGACTTCCGCCACCCTCTCTTACCCTCCCCCCCACAGCAGCACGAGCGGCAGTGAGAGAGAGAGGAGGGGCGGCTGCTGGCTTTGCAGAATCTCTCTCGCCACCCCCTCACACTCCCCCCGCCCCCTTTCACTGGCGTACGAGCAGCTCGTGCGTGGCAGGGGAGCGGCGCAGTTGCGCGCGGCCATACGCGGCTGCGCGCGGCTGTGCGCGGCTTCACGTGCCCGTACGTAGCTTCGCGCAGCTGCGCGTGGCTGTGGCAGCTCGTAACGGGGCGGGTAGCGCGGGGCGGGTGACAGGGCGAAGAAACAATGGGGCGACCCGAGCCGCCCAGCTCGTCGCCATGACAGCAGGGTCGACGATGCAGTGCGACGGGCAGGAGACGGGCAGGTTACGGGCAGCAGCAGACAGCTCGCCGTCGCGCCCGTCACATCAGTCGCAACTAAGGGCACGACGGGCGCCACAAACCGAGAAATACGCGGTGGGCCCATTGAGAATGAAAAGGTTAGGTCTTAGGACGACCTAGCTCTTAATACCATGTTAAGATTAGGAGCATAGTAGCTTAGGGTTTGAACTAGGTGAGGGTGACGAGAGGAAATAGCAAGCCAAAAGAGGGGCTTCACTAATGAGAAATGAGAGTACAAATAGGCAAACAGCAACACAAAGAGGTGCACCACCAAACATGATGCAATAACTACACTACAACTGCAAACGATTATATAAAATATGTGAACATATTTTGACAGAAGCGTCAGTGAACGTGATAACACATTTCTCGCCGTTGAAACCCTCCGAAGGTAAGTTGAGAATATCACTGTAAACTTTTTCCATCAATCGATAATCCTCAGCGCCAGGGAAATGAGTGGGGAACGGCTCGTGCGGTAGGTTCGCTGCAGGGCAGATGATGCAGGGTGCCGGGCGATTCACCGGCTTGAGTTCGAGACCGCTCGGTAAAAGTAACGAATTCTTGTCAAGTACTGCAGCCTTGATCGTGTTGTTTAGCGTAGACTGCGACGGATGACCAAGTCGTTTATGCCATGTTTCTCCCGTGGCTTTGTGACCTTGTGCGCGCAGGTAATACTCGGCGTTAGCGAAGAACGACAACAGAAGCTGATGACCATCAGAGCGGATCTGATCGAAAGCAGGTGCTACGTAACGAGTAAGATTTGGTGGTGGAACACGAACCTCAACATCCACGTACTCGCCTGGAGCAAGTACTAACTCGCCGCTTTCTTGATCAGATGCTGCAGGTACTGGTGCAACTCCAACGAGACGACCCGAGTCAAGAATCTCCATATCAGCGACGCGTTGTTCAGCTTCAGCGAGAAGACAAGCAGCGCGTTCAGCAGGCGTCTCGCCCCAAGTTGTTTCATCGGGTTCGTCAGCCCCCCAGATGCCGTCATTAGTCGGCATGTTCGTCGGATCACCCCAACCTTCAACTGCAGCCATGTACTTCCGGGAGTTCTGAACATCATTCAAGCCTTGATCGTCGAAGGTCAACATGACGGCGGCAGCCGTGGTTGAAGACGTCGGGACAACTCTCTCACGTGGAACTGTATCGTCAGTGTAATCAATGTCGTCGCGATGCTCCCAAGGACCAAGCGAGAGAATGTTATCAGAGTCGGCAGTAGTGCGCTCAGGTATGAAGTTCAAAACGAAAACACCGTTTTGCTCAACTGCCGTGCCGAGTTTCTTTTCACCGTATTTCAGAGTGAATTTTCCAGGTTCACCGAGAAGTGTAATCCCGTTCTTCATGAGCTGTGCAGATGACATGAGGTTGAAGCCAAGCCGAGGGACCAGAAGGACTTCGTTCAGGTGAAGACTGAAGTCTTCTTCAACTGAGTCCAGAACAATACTTCCCATCCAGTGAGCTGTAAGTTGTTGGTTATTGGCGACCGTGACGACAATGGGATTCTCCAGACGGCGTTGATTCACGATGAAACGTGTCTCTGACGAACACATGTGCTGACCACAGCAACTGTCGAGGTACCAAGTATTGGGACCTGCAATAGTATGTGCAAGATTTGCATAGACCTCAGGTGGAATCGGTGTGTTGAGTTCGTTGTTGAACCGGTTGTGAATCCGCTTTTCAGCATCAGGATCATAAACCGTTGAAACTGATGTCATGCAATTAATAACTGCTTTTGTTTGTGTTTTGGCAGGTGCAGTAGTCGGCTTCGCAGAGGTCAGCTTCGCAGTATTCTGCTTCTCAGCGTCCGGCTTCTCTGCTTCCGGCTTCTCTGCTTCACTTGAAGAATCTTTGTTATATTTCGATGCAGACCGCTTCCAAGATGGTTTGTATTTCGACCAACAGGTATCAATAGTGTGTCCTGGTTTTCGACAAAAAGAACAAACGGGCTTGTGACGTCGATTAGAATAAAAACTGACTGTATTGTTTACCACCTTTTTCCCTCCTCGAGCATTGTGCAGATCCATATCCTGCTGCTCGGCGATGAGAGCGGCACAGAGTGCCCCCTCGGACAACTGTGCTTGCATCCGAAGTCTAGAGCGACACTGTCGCCATTCTGGTCCAAGACCCGCGAGCAGCACCGTGTGGAACATAGCGTCGGGGAAGTACCCTCCACACTTCTGAAGTTGATCGCGCAGATTTCGAGCGCGGTTAATATACTGCGTCACCTTCTCGCCGTTTGTCATTTGTATATTTGACAGCTGCGTCAAAATTTTACTCTGGTTGACAGTATCCTTTGCCATGTGAACCCCTTGCAGGTATAACCAAGCTGCTTCAGCGGGGGCGGCACTGTTACGGAAATAACGAATTCCGAGCTGTTCAGTCGGTGTCAGATTACGAACGAGAACTGTGTATGCAGTCAGCGACGCCGATCGAAAAGTGGCTTGTTGAAGTGGTGATCCGTGAGATGGAAATGGTGCTGTGCCGTCATACAGCTGCCAGAACCCCGCGGTCTGAACAAGAAGCTCAAACTCAAAGCTCCAGGTATAAAAATCTTGACCGTTAAAAGGCATTGTCGTTTTGATTTTCGTTGGATTTGCAGAAGCAGGAATATAATTTCCGGTACCGTCAGCTGATTGTAGCTGATAAAGTGATGGCACTTGTGACCCTTGTTGTGTTTGTTATCCTTGTCCAGCAGGACCAAAGGAGAAAGAGTTGTTCGACCCATCACTTCCTTGTGGCATCTGACCACGCTGATAACTGGAGCCATCAATGCTCATCGGAGTTGGAAACATCTGGTTAAGTGACAAGACGGCAGCATTAACACGTTGTTGAAGATTTGCTGGTTGGTAAGCACCTTGATATTGGTAAGGTCCAGTCGGAACGAAGTTAGACTGTTGTCCCGGTTGACTTGAAGAACCAGGGACTGCAGCTGCAGCTGTTGAGGCTGCTGATGCTGCTGTTGCGGCGGCTGCTGTCGATGATGCCGCTGCTGTAGTTGTGTGTACGGGCTGACTGCTCAATGGCATGCCGTACATCGGTTGTTGCTGATATTGTTGTTGTTGCTGTTGTTGTTGCTGCAGATGTGAATTATCAGCAGCTGGAGACGCTGTTGGGTGTGATGGGCTCGTAACAGAAGAGCCATTGTTGGACCTTGGAGATCCAGACATAGTTGTAGAGTAGGCAGGTGGAAGCTGTTATAATCCTAAGTTGCTCTCATACCATGTTAGAATTAAACTGTCTGAATAGGATCGTAGTCTTAGGATGGTAGCTTCCTGTCGTAGCGGAAGTCTTATATGAGTGACTTGTAACAGGATCAATGTCTCTGAAATCAAGTGTATTATAAAATGACAAGCATACAGAATATATAGCTAGACTAAAGTACTTGTTCGCCTACTGTGCTGTATTTATTCGCGCTATTCCTGTTCTGAAACGGTACGTGACTATTCGCGATACCTACAGCTACTGATGACGTCATCCTAGGGCGCGTAGCGCTTTGCTGACGTCAGTCTATCGGTACTTTTACTGTACTAACTATACTACACGAATTTCTTGAAGTGCATAAACCTCGATATTATCTCAACACATGTATATACATGGATCACAGTACAAGCAATGTCACGCAGTGAGTAAGAGAGGCAAAGTAGGCACAAGGCCTAAAACAATACAGAAACGCTGATGATGACCAGGCTGAAGTGCCTTGGTGAATACATCAACAATGTTGGCCCGAGTGGTCACGTAAGCAAGACGAAGCTGACCACGCTGCTGCAACTCTCGAGCAAGGAAGTAACGCAGAGCAATGTGCTTCGTCCTGTGCTCCAGTCTGTGCTCCTGACACAAGGCAATCATAGCCTTGTTGACTACGTATAGAACTGGAGGAGAACGAGGCTGCTCTCCCAAGTCAGTTAGCAGGTAGGTGAGCCAGAGTAACTCCTCTGCAGCCATGGCCGTTGTGTAGATCTCAGCCTCACAACTGAAACTGAGAACAGAAGACGAGTGGGTAGACCGCCAAGAAATAGAGCCGGAGCCAAGGCTGAAAGGGTAACCCTGTGACGACCGCCGCATAGCCAAGTCGTCAACCCAAGACGCGTCTGCGTGTCCGGTGAGGACAACTGGACCCCGTCCTCCAAGCACGAGCCCCATGCCCGATGTACTGCACAAGTAGCGCAACACCCTCTTAGCGGCCTCCCAGTGCTCTTGTCAGTGTCTCTCGGGCGCAACGTAGCGTGCCAGTATGCTAAGAGGGTAGTGTCAAACTAACGAACAAGAATGAATGGACTATGAAACAGTTGGGTACAAGTACTAACCCTAATTGGGTTGTACCCCTTATGGGCTACCCCATAATAGCCTACACAAATGTAAGCACTATAACATTCTGACACACCCCCATAAGCAAAGTGGGGGAGAACAAGTGGTCACAAGACCAGTCAAGAAAGCAAATCAAGCTCAGGGTGGATCACAAAGTCACCACACAGTCCGAGCACAAGCAAAGGGCCACAAGGCCAGTTCACATGCAGAGTTATGTAAAAGAGAACAAAATACAGTGATCATACCCTAGCAAGTGTAAGCATGCAGGTATATATATAGATCACAGTATAAGCAAAGTCAAGCAGTGAGCTGTTAGAATAGAAACGAGAGTGGGTGGACTAAGGGAAAGTTGGGTACAAAATGTAAACCCTAGAAAACAGTACCCCATATGTGCTACCCCACTATAGCCTACAGTAGCTATGTCATATAAATCTGACACACCCCCATAGGCAAAGTGGGGGAGAACAAGGGGTCACAAGACCAGTCAAGCACAGCAAAGCAAGCTCAGGGTGGATCACAAAGTCACCACACATTCCGAGCACAAGTTCAAGGCCACAAGGCCAGTTCACATGCAGGATTACATATATATATATAAGGCTAGACAAGCAAGAGCAGGTGTATATATATATGCAACAGTACAAACAAGGTCAAGGGGTGAGCAAGTGAGGCAAGGTAGGCACAAGACCCAGCTGAGTACAGAAGCGCTGATGATCACAAGGCGCAAGTGCCTTGGTGAAGATATCAGCAGTGTTGGCCTGAGAGGCCACGTACGCAAGCCGCAGCTGACCACGCTGCTGTAGCTCACGAGCAAGGAAGTAGCGGAGAGCAATGTGCTTCGTTCTGTGCTCCAGTCTCTGCTCTCGACACAAGGCCAGCATGGCCTTGTTGTCTACGTACAGCACTGGAGGAGAACGAGGCGGCTCTCCGAGGTCAGTCAGCAGGTAGGTGAGCCAGCGAAGCTCCTGTGCAGCCATGGCCCCGGCGTAGATCTCAGCCTCACAACTGGAGCCGAGAACAGAAGACGAGCGGGTAGCCCGCCACGAAACAGAGCCGGAACCAAGGCTGAAGGTGTAACCCTGTGACGACTGCTGCGTAGCCTGGTCGTCAGCCCAAGAAGCGTCTGCGTGCCCAGTGAGGACCACTGGACTCTGCCCTCCAAGCACAAGCCCCATGCCCGACGTACTGCACAAGTAGCGCAACACCCTCTTCGCTGCAGCCATGTGCTCCGGTCTGTGTCTCCCAGGAGCAACATAGCGTGCGAGAATGCTAAGAGGGTATGCGAGGTCAGGTCGTGTGCAGGTCATCAGGTACATGAGGCAGCCAACAAGCTCTGGGTACGGGCCACTCGACTCTACGGACTCATCCGAAGGCAGAGCTGAGAGCGAGTGGCGAGTAGGCAGAGGAGTGGCCTGAGGCGAGGAGTACGTGAAGCCGAAGCGCTGAAGGACCTGCTGCACCATGTGTGACTGAGTCAGGGTAATGGTGCAGCGTGCTCTGTCCCGGGTGATCTGCAAGCCAAGGTAGCTGCGCAGTTCACCCAGGTCTGTGCACGTGTGTCTCTTCTGCAGCTCGGACTTCACGTGGGCGAGTCCAGCAGTGTCAGCTGTGGCAAAGACCAAGTCGTCGACGTACACGAGGATGTAGAACGGCGGCAAAGAAGTGTCGGTGCGCAGAAACAGCGACGGGTCGGCAGTAGAGGGAGCAAACCCAAGAGCCGCAAGTGTAGTCCTCAGTGTGTCGTGCCACTCACGCGGTGCCTGGCGGAGACCGTAGAATGGCCGCCGGAGGCTCCACTGGGTGCCAGGAGGAAAAGACCCAGTGAAGCCAGGTGGGCGACGCAGCCAGATCTCCTCGTGCAGGCTGCCCTGCAAGAAAGCAGTGCTGAAGTCAAGAGAGTGCAGCTCGTAGTCGCGGTGAGCAGCTATGTGCAGCAGTACCCGAAGAGTGGTCATCTTCGGGGTGGGAGAGAAGGTCTGAAAGTAGTTAACTCCCTGCCGCTGACTGAAGCCACGAGCCACGTAACGTGCCTTGAAGACAGGCGGAGAACCCGGCGGTCGCTTCACCCTGAAAATCCACATGCCACTGACGATGTTCGCCCCAGGCGGGGGAACCTCGTCAACGTAGGTGCCTGTGGACTTCCAGGAAGCCATCTCTGTGTCCATAGCTGCCTGCCACTGAGAGGAGTAGGGACCCTCTATCGCCTCCGCGTAAGAGCGCGGAGTCGGGATGTCAAGTGCATCCGGGTCTCCCTCAGGGGTAAGCAGTACGGACACGAGATGAGGTGAAGCAGCAGCCAAACACTGGAACTCCTCCTGCCTGTCCTCAAGGACGTCCGTGCCAAGGGCACACTCACCCCCGACGGACGGAGGACAGACAGACTCAGACGCAACGACAAGACTAGCAGCGTAGTCTAGACGACAGCGAGCAGCAAAGTCGACGAGCTCAGCAACTAGGGCAGACGCAGCAGTGGACTCAAAGGAAGGGTCAGTGACGACAGTAGCAAGGAGACGCGTGACAGTAGGACTGGCAGCACGAAGAGAGTCCGACTCCGGGTCGGGAAGAGCAGGAAGAGAGGACTCATGAGGAGAAGGCAAAGGGGCACGCAGAGGAGCAGTGGACGGACGCAGAGACATCCGGTGCGTGCCAGGGACAGGAGGAGGACGCTGACGCGAACCACGGCCACTAGTGCGAGCAAGACGGACAGGCGACGCAGGGCAAGACGCAGGCTCACGACGCTCAGCCAGACCTCCAGTAGGACCAGTGTAGGGAGAAGGAGCGGGCAGTGTGAAGGCCGGCTGTAACTGTAACTGGGACGGGACAGGCTGTGGACACTCTAAGGGAGGAGGAGGACCAGTAGAAGGCGGGAGACCAAGAACCTGCTGAAGGAGCGGAACGAAGTACGGCCGAGGCCGCGCGGCGACTCCAGACACAGCAGGGACAGCACCAGTACCCCCAGCGGCAGCACCAGCGCCAGCAGCACCTCCAGCTCCAGTACCTCCAGCAGCACCAGTAGCACCCCCAGCAGGACCGCCCCCAGGACCGACAGCAGTAGCCTCAGCGCCAACACCCTCAGCAGCTCCAGCTCCAGGCGTACCCGCAGGCCCAGCAGCTCCAGTACTCCCAGTACGAGCACCTCCGGGACCCGCGGCACCAGCACCCGCAGCAGTCGAAGAACCTCCAGCTCCAGCAGCACGCCTCCAGCGTCGGGCAAACCACTCTCGCAGCTCCTGTGGAGAGAGTGGCTCCCGCCAAGACGAAGCACCCGGAGAACCTCCAGGCACAGCACCGCCAGACGCCACACGAGCAGGCCCAGCTCCCTCAGGCTCCGCACCCCCAGGCTCAGCACCTCCAGGCGTAGCACCCCCAGGCTCAGCACCCCCAGGCGTAGCACCCCCAGGCTCAGCACCCCCAGGCTCAGCACCCCCAGTAGTAGCACCCCCAGGCTCAGCACCCCCAGGCTCAGCACCCCCAGTAGTAGCACCCTCAGGCTCAGCACCCCCAGGCGTAGCACCCACACGCTCAGCACCCCCAGAGTCAGCACCCCCAGGCTCAGCACCCTCAGCAGCACCAGAGTCACCAGTAACCTCGACAGGCTCGACTGCGTCTACCTGGGACACACCTGAAGGGGCAGGACCCTGAGGGGGGAGGGGGTCTACCGGGGGGGGACCTGGCTCAAGGAAGAGCGGTGGCGGGGGGAGGGACGGAGTGCGGTAGGGGAAGAGGCGGTAGTAGGGGACCGACTCGTCAAACGTGACGTCCTGGGAGGACAGAACACGGCGAGAGGTGGGGTGGTAGAACTGCCACCCTGGCGCGTCAGGGGGGAAGCCAAGGAAGACGCAAGGAGCAGCACGAGGGGACAGCTTGTCCGCAGACAAGTCGCGGACAAACGCCCGAGATCCCCAGACACGGAACGCAGACGCATCGCCAACCTTCCCCGTCCACAGCAAAGCTGGGGAGGTCTCCGGAATGGAGACCCTGGGGTGAAGGTTGATCTGATGCGCCGCGTACCGAACCGCAAACGGCCACAGAAAATGGGGGGCAGCCGCATGCATCATGGACGTACGGGCGACGTCCATGACCATGCCAATGCGGCGCTCAGCAATCCCATTTTGCTGTGGAGAGTCCGGAAGCGTGAAGGTCTGGCGGATGCCTCGTGCACGACAGTAGGCTTGCAGAAGGCCAGAGGAAAACTCTCCACCTCTGTCAGAGTGCAGACGCAGAACAGGAAAGTCCGAGCCGAAGCTCCGCCTGAGCTGGAGACGAGCTGCGCGGATCCAGTCGATCAACACCTCAGTGACATCACCCTTGCTGCGCAAGGGGAAGACCGTGGTGTAACGCGAGTAGTCGTCAACCACCAGCAGGAAGTAGCGCTCGTGACCCTGTCCACGGACGCGGGCCGGGCCCCACACGTCCATGTGAAGCGTCTGCAGCGGGGCCTCTGTCGGAGGAAACTGGGAGGAGTGAGGGGCAGCCCGCTGCCGCCCCTCGACACAAGGGACGCAGGTAGGGCCGGGCCCCAGAGGAAGGGGAGGGAGGGACCGGGGAAGACCAGAGACAAGGACACGGGAGGCCATGCCTCGGAGACGAAGCAGGGAGGGGTGACCAAGGCGGTGGTGCCAGAGGAGAGTCTCGTGCGACAGGAGGCGACACGAACAGGGGGCAGACTCAGGACCAGACCTGGACGCTGCAGCAAACACCCGACCCGACGCAGCTACCTGACCAGACGCAGTGACTGGAGGAGACGCGGTGGTCAGTGTGTACAGGCTCGACCCCGGCCGACGTGTAAACGTGGCCAGGTGTCGGCCTGTCCGAGCGTCCGTGCAGTGGGTCACCCGCTGACTCGCAGGAGTGAACTGGTGAACCCCCGCATCCTGTAGGTCAGCACCACTCACCAAGTTCGTAGAGAACGAGGGGAGGTAAAGACCAGACAGGGTGCCAGAGGGGGCCGCCGGACACGGGAGGACAGTGGAGAAGTGAGCAAGGACAGGACCCCCAGAGGGGTCTGCCAGAGAGACTGCAACTGGCCGGCCAAGTGGCGTGAGTGTGGTGCGGTCTCGAAAGAAGGAGCGAGAAGCCCCCGAGTCAAGGGTGAAGGTGTGGGAGGCCGAAGCCGGAAAGAGCAGACTCACCAGCACCTGAGTGAGCAGACGCACGAGCACCTAGAGCAGCAGCCTCGCTAGCACCTAGAGCAGCAGCCTCACCAGTACCTAGAGCAGCAGTCTCAATGCCCGGGTCGGGCGGAAAACACTGGTAACAGTCACCCTCATCACTAATAGTCACAGCATACATGGCAGCAAGAATAGCATCAAAGTCAAGGTCAAAGACAGCTACACCCGCCCTAGACAGCTCGCCCCAGCGGGGGATCTCATTGGCCTCAGGGAACTGGTGACACCAAGCGTCCGTCAGGCGGCCAAAGCAGCGCTGGGTGGAGTGCGCACCCCCGCACTGCTCACCCGCGCGGTCGCCGGTGCGTAGGACGTAGGTGCACGGACCAGTACCCCCACCCCGCTGGCGTGCAGCGTACCACTCACGGAGCTGCTGAGGGGGGGGGATGTCACGAGTGCGCTGCTGCCGCTGCTGCTGCTGCTGCTGGCGCTGACCACCACCGGAGCCGACCCTCTGCCCAGCGCCACCCCGACCAGCTCCACCTCCTCCGCCGCCGCCTCCTCCACCGCCGCCACCTCCGCCACCTCCGCTCCCACCGCCACCGCCGCCGCCGCCTCCGCCTCCACTGCCGCCACCGACACCTCCACCCACGCCACCACTCCCACCACCACCCCCACCCCCTCCACTGCCGCCACCGCTACCTCCGCCACCCCCGCCAGCCCCTCCAGCACCCTTGCCCCCCTTGCCCTTGACGGTGCGGCGTCTCCCGCTCGGGGCAGACGCAGCGCCGACCGACTCGAGACCAACGAGGTCGGCCGCAGCAGCAGAGGCAACAGAGGGCAAAAGAGGGGAGGGGGAACACCCCTCAAAGATGGGGGTGCGAGGGTCACCACGAGAGGCTCCTACAGCTACTATGCTCCTTTCTGCTGCTAGGAGGGCCTTCTCAAGGAGGTCAACGGTGAGAGTGGTGGGGCAAACTGAGAGGAAGTGGTCCCTGACTACGCGAAGGGAGTCAGGGAGACGGGTGACTATGTAGTAGAGGGTGATGTACATGGGGGGGGGGTTCTTGGCGCAGAACTCAGCAGGAAGCGCAGCGCGGTAGCGAGTGTCACTAGTGCGGAGGTGCGTAATGAGGTCAGCGACTGTGGGAAAGGCAGCAAGGTCAGGGAAGAGGTACGGTAGCATGAGGCGGCTCAGTGCAGCAGTGGCAGGGGAGGAGTAGCGCGCAACTACAGCGTCGTACAAGGTGTGAGCACTCTTGTACTGGCTAAAGTGCGCACGCTCAGAGGTAGGCAGGTGGCGACGCACAGCAAGACGTGCAGCAGCATCGCGCGTGGCCCACTGTGAGCGAACAGTGGCGTCAGCATCAGCAGCGGGGGCAGGAGAGGCACCAGAAGTGAGGTCAAAGAGGGAGAGGCCGTCTGCCCTATCGCACTGTAAGAAAAGCTGCAGGTCATCTATCCAGACGTCAAAGTCAATGGCCCGACCCTCAGCGTCAAAAGAGAGGACACTAGGGGTAGCCATGACAGCAGTAGACTAGCAGCGCAAACAGTAGGGTGAGGGCAGTGCTGTGAAAGAGGCGCTGCTCTTACCGGACAGGGCGGCTCGGGCGGCTCGGCTGCAGGGCGGCTCGGCGGCTCGGCTACTGGGCGGCTCGGCGGCTCGGCTGCTTGGCGGCTCGGCGGCTCGGCTGCTGGGCGGCTCGGCGGCTCGGCTGCTGGGCGGCTCGGCTGCTGGGCGGCTCGGCTGCTGGGCGGCTCGGCGGCTGGGCGGCTCGGCTGCTGGGCGGCTCGGCTCCTGGGCGGCTCGGCGGGGCCGCTGAGAGGGCGGCGTCCGGGGCCGCTGGGAGGAGGCGGCGGGGCCGCAAAGGTAGGTGGCGGGGCCAGCAGGTAGGTGGCGGGGCCAGCAGGTAGGTGGCGGGGCCGCACAGGTAGGTGGCGGGGCCGCGGGTAGGTGGCGGGGCCGCTGGTAGGTGGCGGGGCCGCAGGTAGGTGGCGGGGCCGCACAGGTAGATGGCGGGGCCGCGGGTAGGTGGCGGGGCCGCTGGTAGGTGGCGGGGCCGCAGGTAGGTGGCGGGGCCGCAGGTAGGTGGCGGGGCCGCACAGGTAGGTGGCGGGGCCGCGGGTAGGTGGCGGGGCCAGCAGGTAGGCGCCGGGGCCGCACAGGTAGGCGTCGGGGCCGCAGGTAGGCGCCGGGGCCGGAAAGGGCGGCGTCAGGGCCGCAGGGCGGCGCGAGGGCCGCTGGGTAGGCGACGAGGCCGCAGGGCGGCGGATCGGGGCCAGGAAGGGCGGCGCGATGGCCGCGGGGTAGGCGACGAGGCCGCCGGGCGGCGGGTCGGGGCCAGGAAGGGCGGCGCGAGGGCCGCAAGGCAGGCGACAGGGCCGCTAGGGCGGCGCGACGGGGCGAGAAAAAAAGGAGGGGGGGAGCGCGACTCGGGCTAGGACTGAGCGCGCTCCGGGCAGAAAAAAAAAATGTCGAATTGGTGGGCCCTAGGAACAGTTCCCACGAGGGAACCTGCTCGATACCATGTTAGAATAGAAACGAGAGTGGGTGGACTAAGGGAAAGTTGGGTACAAAATGTAAACCCTAGAAAACAGTACCCCATATGTGCTACCCCACTATAGCCTACAGTAGCTATGTCATATAAATCTGACATGAGCAAGTGAGGCAAAGTAGGTACAAGGCCTAACACAGTAGAGAAGCGTTGATGATCACCAGGCGGAAGTGCCTTGGTGAATATATCAGCAGTGTTGGCCCTAGTGGCCACGTACGCAAGATGAAGCTGGCCACGCTGCTGCAACTCTTGAGCAAGGAAGTATCGCAGAGCGATGTGCTTTATCCTGTGCTCAAGTTTGTGCTCCTGACACAAGGCAATCATGGCCTTGTTGTCTACGTACAAAATTGGAGGAGAACGAGGCTGCTCTCCCAAGTCAGTCTGCAGGTAGGTGAGCCAGCGTAGCTCCTGTGCAGCCATGGCCCCTGCGTAGATCTCATCCTCACAACTGGAGCTGAGAACCGAAGACGAGCGGGTAGACCGCCAGGAAACAGAGCCGAAACCAAGGCTGAAGGCGTAACCCTGTGACGACCGCTGCGTAGCTGAGTCGTCAACGCGAGAAGCGTCTGCGTGACCAGTGAGGACAACTAGACCCCGTCCTCCAAGCACGAGCCCCATGCCCGACGTACGGCACAAGTAACGCAGTACCCTCTTCGCAGCATCCCAGTGCACCTTTTTGGTGCCTACCGGGAGCCACGTAGCGAGCCAGAAGGCTGAGAGGGTACGCGAGGTTAGGTCATGTGCACGTCATCAGGTACATGAGGCAACCCACAAGCTCTGGGTATGGACCACTCGGCTCTACGGACTCGTCCGAAGGTGGAGCTGAGAGCGAGTGGCTAGTAGACAGAGGAGTGGGCTGTGGCGAGGAGAACTGGAAGCCGAAGCGCTGAAGGACGTGCTGCACCATGTGTGACTAAGTCAGTGTGATGGTGCGCCATGCTCTGTCCCGAGTGATCTGTAAGCCAAGATAGCTGCGCAGCTCACCAAGGTCAGTGCAGGTGTGTCTCTTCTGCAACTCCGACTTCACAAGGGTCAATGCCTCAGTATCAGCAGTGGCAAAGACGAGGTCGTCGACGTAGACGAGGACGTAGAACGGCGGCAGCGAGGTGTTGGTGCGTAGAAACAGCGACAGGTTAGCAGTAGAAGGATCAAACCCAAGACCCGCAAGTGTAGTCCTCAGTGTGTCGTGCCACTCATGGGGCGCCTGGCGGAGACCGTAGACTGGCCGCCGGAGGCTCCACTGGGTACCAACAAGAAACGACCCAGTGAAGCCAGGTGGGCGTCGCAGCCAGATCTCCTCGAGCAAGCTGCCTTGCAAGAAAGCTGTACTGAAGTCCAGAGAGTGCAACTCGTAGTCACGCTGAGCACCGACGTGCAGCAACACCCAAAGAGTGGTCATCTTCAGGGTGGGGGAGAAGGTTTGGAAGTAGTTGACTCCCTGTCACTGACTGAAGACTCGAGCAATGTAACGCGCCTTGAAGGCAGGCGGAGAACCCGGCGGCCGATTAACCCTGAAAATCCACATGTCATCGACTATGTTCGCCCCAGACGGGGGAACTGCGTCGACGTAGGTGCCTGTGGACTTCCAGGATGCCATCTCGGCATCCATGGCTGCCTGCCACTGAGAGGGGTAAGGACCCTTAATCGACTCTGCGTAAGAGCGTGGGGTCGGGATGTCTGGTGCATCCGAGTCTCCCTCAGCAAGGAGCATGGAAGCAAAACGAGGTACAGCAGCTGCAAGACACTCAAAGTCCTCCTGCTTGTCCTCAGGGATGTCCGTGCGAAGAGCGCACTCACCCCCGACGGACGGAGGACTGGCTGACTCAGACTCAGCAACAAGAGCAGTGGCGTAGTCTAGACGACAGGGAGCAGCAAAGTAGAGCAGCTCACCAACGAGGGCAGACGCAGCAGTGGACTCAAAAGAAGGGTCAGTGACAGTAGTGGCGAGGAGACGAGAGACAGTGGGCTGGCACCATGAGCAAGGTCAGACTCAGGGTTAAGGACGACAAAAAGAGAGGACTCAGGAGGAGCAGGGAGAGGAACACGCAGTGGAACAGAGGAAGGACGAAGTGCCATAGCGTGCGTGCCGGGGACAGGAGGAGGACGCAAACAAGGAACGCGACGAGCAGTGCGAACAGGCAAGACAGGACGAGACGCGGGCTCACAACGCGCTGTAAGACCGCCGGACTGCTCAGTGTAAGCAGAAGGATCAGGCAGTGGGGAGGCTAGCTGTAACGACGGCTGCGAGTGGCTAGGAGGTGGACACAGTAAGGGAGGAGTAAGGCCAGTAGAAGATGGGACTCCAAGAACTTGCTGAAGCAGAGGAACGAAGTACAGACGCAGCCGCAGAGTGCCTCCAACACCAGTACTGCCAGACACAGCACCCCCAGCTCCAGCACCTCCAGCTCGAGGGTCAGCAGCTCCAGTGGCTTTAGCTCCAGCTCCTCCAGCTCCAGCGCCACCAGTCCTAGTGCCTCCAGCTCCAACTCCTGCAGCTCCTCCAGCGCCAGTGCACCCAACAACACCAGTCACAGCAGCTCAAGTACCCGTGGTACGAGCACCTCCAGAACCAGCAGCCGCATCACCTCCTGTACCACCAGCTCCAACAATAACTCCAGCACCTCCAAGACGAGTAGTCCCAACACCTCCAGCTCCAGTGTCTCCAGCGGCAGGGTCTCGAGCTCGTGCAGCTCCACTCCGAAGGCGTGTGTGCTGAGCAAACCACTCGCGCAGCTGCTCCGGAGAGAGAGGCTCCGGCCGGGGAGACACTCGCTGCGAAGCACCCGCAAGACCTCCAGAAGAAGCAGTACCCCGAGGCTCAGCGCCCCCAGACTCTGCACCCTCAGACTCAGCACCCCCAGGCTCAACACCCTCAGGCTCAACACCCTCAGGCTCAGCACCTCCAGGCTCCACACCCGCAGGCTCAGCACCCCCATGCTCCGCACCCCCAGGCTCAGCACCCCCAGACCCGGCACCCTCAAACTCAGCACCCCCAGGCTCCACACCCCCAGGCCCCGCATCCCCAGACACAACACCCCGTGACGTAGCACCTCGAGCAGCACCTGATTCACCAGCTACCTCGACAGGCATAGCACCAGGGAGAGGGTCTACTTGAGACACACTTGAGGGAGCAGGACCCTGGGGCGATAGCGGGTCTACCGGAGGAGGACGGGAGCAACAAAGAGCGGCAGGAATGGGGGAGGGGTAGAGAGGTAGGGGAAGAGATGGTAAAAGGGAACCGACTCGTCAAACGTGACGTTATGAGAGGGGATGACACGGCGCGAGGTGGGGTGGTAAAACTGCCAGCCAGGCGCATCATGGGGAAAGCCAAGGAACACGCAGGGAATAGCGCGGGCGGAGAGCTTGTCCGCGGACGGATCGCGAACAAAGGCACGAGAGCCCCAGACCTGGAACACCGACGCATCGCCAACCTTCCCCGTCCAACGCAGTGTGGGCGAGGTCTCCGGCAAGGAGACACGCGGCCAGAGGTTGAGCTGATGCGCAGCGTACCAGACCGCAAATGGCCACAGAAAATGGGGAGCAGCCGCATGGATCATGGAGGTATGAGCGACCTCCATGACTAAGCCAATGCGGCGCTCAGCAATCCCATTTTGCTGAGGGGAGGTCGGAAGCGTGAACAATTGGAGAATGCCCTCACCACGAAAAAAGGCCCGCAAGAGTGCAGACGCAGGACACGAAGGTCATGGTGGAACCGCTCCCGGAGCTGGAGACGGACTGCGCGGATCCAAGGGACAAAGACATCAGGGACCTCACCCTTGCTGCGCAAGGGGAAGACCGTGGTGTAACGCGTGTAGTCGTCAACAACCAGCAGAAAGTAGCGCTCGCGGCCCTGTCCACTAACGCGGGCTGGGCCCCACACATCCATGTGGAGAGTCTGCAGGGGAGCAGTCGTCGGGGGAAACGAGGAGGACCAGCATGGCCACCAGTGCGAATGACATACAAGCAGCTACCACTACCCCCAGATGCCCCACGCTGAGACAACCACTCACGAAGCTGCTGGGCCGACGGGGTCTCGCTCTGACGCTCCTGCTACTGCCCGTGGCCACTGCCAAAACGTCCTCGCTGAGTAGCTCCAGCCTGACGGCCACCACTCCCACCACTGCCACCACCGCCTCCACCAAAGGCCCCACTCTCGCCACCACTCCCACTACCGCCACCACCTCCACTGCCTCCACCACCTCCACTGCCTCCACCACCTCCACTGTTGCCCCCACCACCACCCCCGCTGCCACTGTTACCACCCGTGCCACCCTTGCCCTTGCTGCTGCGGTGCTTCGCACTATCAGAAGCATCCCCGACGTCCTTAGCACCAAGGACGTCAACAGCAGCAGCACAGGCGTAGGAGGGGGCGAGGGGGGAGGGGGAGCACCCCTCAAAGAAGGGTGTGCGCGGAGTGCCACAAGCAGCACCTACAGCGACTACACTAGTCTCAGTTGCAAGGAGGTGCTACTCGGGTAGGTCAACAGTGAGGACTGTGGGGTCAAGGGAGAGAATGTGGTCCCTGATAGAGCGAAGAGAGTCAGGGAGGCGGGTCACTATAAAGTAGAGAGTGATGAACATCAGGGGCTGGTTCCTGTCCAGGAACTCAGCTAGGGCGGCAGCGCAGTAGTGACCGTCGCTAGTGCGAAGGTGGGAAACGAGGTCCTCTACTATGGCAAAGGCGGACAGCTCGGGAAACAGGTAGGGCAGGAGAAGACAGCCTAGAGCAGCAGTGGCAGGCGAGGAGTAACGGGCGACCACAGCGTCGTACAGTGCCTGTGCTGTCCTGCGCTGTCCGAAGTGAGCGCATTCTGCTAACGGCAGGTGGTTGCGAATGGCTAAGCGAGCAGCAGCGTCACGAGTAAGCCAATGTGAGCGACTCGCACTATCAGCTGTGGCGGGAGGGGCGGGAGCGGCGCCAGACGTGTGGTCAAACAACGAAACGCTGTCCCTAGAGTCGCTTAGTAGGTACAGCTGCAGGTCGTCAAGCCATGTGTCAAACTGAATCAGGCAACCCTCATGATCGAACGCAAGAACGCGGAGAGAAGCCATAGCGGCGCAGTACGCAGGGCGAGCAGAAGCCGGGCAGTGCAGGGAACAGGGCAGGCAGCAGAGAGGGGCGGCAAGCAGGCTGTAAGAGAGGCGGCTCTAGGGCTGTAGGGGCGAGGGGACTTCCGCAAGAGGCGGCGCCTGGGGTCGATGGGCTGGCTGGGGCCTAGGGGCGACGGGCGACGGGCCGGGGCCTAGGGGCGACGGGAGATGGGCCGGGGCTAGGAGCGACGGGCCTAGGAGCGACGGGTGTTGGGCCGGGGCCTAGGGGCGACGGGCGACGGGCCGGGGCTAGGGGCGACGGGCCGGGGCCTAGGGGTCGACGGGCGACGGGCCTAGGGGCGAGGGGCGACGGGCCGGGGCCGGGGCTAGGGGTGACGGGCCTAGGAGCGACGGGCGTCGGGTCGGGGCCTATGGGCGACGGGCGACGAACCGGGGCTAGGGGTGACGGGCCGGGGCGGCTAGGGGGCGATAGGTGACGGGCTGGGGCCTAGGGGCGACGGGCGACGGGCCGGGCCTAGGGGCGACAGGCAACGGGCCGGGGCCTAGGGGCGACGGGCGACGAACCGGGGCTAGGGGTGACGGGCCGAGGGGCGACGGGCGACAGGCCGGGGCCTAGGGGCGACGGGCGACAGGCCGGGGCCTAGGGGCGACAGGCGATGGGCCGCGGCTAGGGGCGACGGGCCGAGGGGCGACGGGCGACGAGCGACGGGCCGGGGCCTAGGGGCGCCGGGCGATGGGCCGGGGCCTAGGGGCGACGGGCAATGGGCCGGGGCTAGGGGCGACGGGCTTCGGGCCGGGGTTAGGGGCGACGCGCCTACGGGCGACGGGCGACGGGCCGGGGCCTAGGGTCGAGTGGCAGGCCGCAAGAGGGCGGCGCGCTGGGCAGCACGTGTGGCACGAGGGTTGCTAGTGGGGCAGTAGTGTGGTGGGCCCAAAAAAAAATCGGTCCTAATGAAGGACCTGCTCTGAAACCATGTCAAACTAACGAACAAGAATGAATGGACTATGAAACAGTTGGGTACAAGTACTAACCCTAATTGGGTTGTACCCCTTATTTTCAAACTTATATCTGCTATGGTCTATTTAGGCTGTAGTGGGGTAGCTCTTAGTGGGTACAACACTTATGTGTTTCCTATATGTACCCATCTCATTTCTAGTTCATTCATTCTTTCGTCTATCATTCTCACATGGTATAGAGCTAGTTTCGAGATTTTTTAAAAAGGGCCCACCACTGAAATTTCTCCCCTACCTACTTGCCGCGCGTTCGCGCCTTCCCTTCGAGGCCCGTCACGGCCCCTGCGCTCGCCCTTCGAGCCTGCGCCCGCCGCGTAAGGCCCCTTAAGGCCTCGTTAGGCCCCGTAAGGCCCCTTTAGGCCCCGTCTAGGGCGCGGTTTAAGGCCCCGTAAGGCCCCGTTATGCCCCGACAGGCCCCGTAAGGCCCCGTCAGGCCCCGTTCGGCCCCGTTTAAGGCCCCGTTAGGCCCCGACAGGCCCCGTTAGAGGCCCCGTACGGCCCCGTCAGGCCCCGTTAGAGGCCCCGTACGGCCCCGTCAGGCCCCATTTGGCCCCGTTTAAGGCCCCGTAAGGCCCGTCAGGCCCCGTTAGAGGCCCCGTCAGGCTCCTTCAGGCCCAGTTAGAGGCCCCGTAAGACCCCGTTAGAGGCCCCGTAAGGCCCGTCAGGCCCCGTTATAGGCCCCGTCAGGCCCCGTTATAGGCCCCGCACGGCCCCGTTATCGGCCCCGTAAGGCCCGTCAGGCCCCGTTATAGGCCCCGTACGGCCCCGTACGGCCCCGTTATAGGCCCCGTCAGGCCCCGTTATAGGCCCCGTTCGGCCCAGTCAGGCCCCGTTAGAGGCCCCTTCAGGCCCAGCCGGCCCTGCTGCGGCCCTGTCGCAGCTCTTCCCCGACACTGCCCCGGCCCTGCTCCTGAACTGCCCCGGCCTTGCTTCTGCACTGCCCCGGCCCTGCTCCTGACCTGCCCCTCAACTGCCCCGGCCCTGCTCCTGACCTGCCCCTGAACTGCCCCGGCCCTGGCCCGGCTCCGCCCAGGCCCTGCCCCGGCCCTGCCCCGGCTCTGCCCCGGCCCTGCCCCGGCTCTGCCCCGGCCCTGCCCCTGAACTACCCCGGCCCTGCTTCTGCACTGCCCCGGCCCTGCTCCTGAACTGCCCCGACTCTGCCCCGGCCCTGCCCCGGCCCTGCCCCGGCCCTGCCCCTGAACTGACCCGGCCCTGGCCCGGCTCTGCCCTGGCCCTGCCCCGGCCCTGCTCCTGAACTGCCCCGGCCCTGCCCCGGCCCTGCTCCTGAACTGCCCCGGCCCTGCATCCTGCCTCGGCCCTGCCCCGGCTCTGCCCCGGCCCTGCCCCGGCTCTGCCTCGGCCCTGCCCCGGCCCTACCCCTGCCTTGTCACTGGTAAGAGCGCCGCGCTGCCGAGCCGCGCCGCCCTGCCTAGCCTGCCCTGCCGAGTTGCACTGCTGCTGCTGCTAGCCTACTGCTGCTCCTGTCATGGCGAGTCTCAATGTTCTTACCTTTGATGCTGAGGGTCGAGCTGTTGACTTTGAGGTTTGGCTAGATGATCTGCAGCTTTTCCTACAGTGCGATAGCAAGGATGGTCTCTCACTGTTCGATCTCACGTCTGGCGCCTCTACTGCCCCTACTGCTGATGCTGACAGTACTGTTCGTTCGCAGTGGCTCACGCGCGATGCTGCTGCTCGTCTTGCTGT
Source organism: Closterium sp. Naga37s-1 (assembly GCA_947471745.1). Taxonomy (NCBI): domain Eukaryota; kingdom Viridiplantae; phylum Streptophyta; class Zygnematophyceae; order Desmidiales; family Closteriaceae; genus Closterium; species Closterium sp. Naga37s-1. Next base: position 2,784,681 of record CANJKZ010000861.1, read on the forward strand.
GCGCAATCACCTGCCGTCTACTGAGCGCGCGCACTTTAGTCAGTACAAGAGTGCTAGGGCTCTGTACGACGCTGTAGTTGCACGCTACTCCTCCCCTACCACTGCTGCCCTCAGCCGCCTCATGCTGCCGTACCTTTTTCCTGACCTTGCCGCCTTTGCCACAGTTGCTGACCTAGTTGCTCACCTCCGCACTAGTGACGCTCGCTACCGCGCTGCCCTTCCCACTGCGTTTCTTCCCACCAACTCCCCCCCCATGTACATCACCCTTTACTACCTAGTCACCCGCCTCCCTGACTCTCTCTCCTCAGTCAGGGATCACTTTCTCTCCCTTTGCCCTACCGAGCTGACTGTCAACTTGCTAGAGGAGCGTCTAGCTGCAGCTGAGAAGAGTATCTTAGCTGTTGGGGCTTCTCGCGGCGACCGTCGCACCCCCTTCTTTGAGGGGTGTTCCCCTGTCCCCCTTCTCCCCTCTGTTGCCTCTGCTGCTGCTGTCGACCTCGTTGGCACTGAGGAGGTCGGCGCTGCGTCTGCCCCTAGTGGGCGACGCCGCACTGGCAAGGGCAAGGGCAGCAAGGGTGGTGGAGGGGGCGGTGGGGGAGGTGGAGGTAGTGGTGGGGGTGGTCCCGGGGGTGGGGGCGTCGGTGGCGGCGGTGGAGGCCGTGGAGGCGGTGGCGGAGGCGGTGGAGGCGGCGGCAGCGGTGCTGGAGGTAGCGGAGGAGGTGGTGCTGGTCGCGGTGCAGCCACGCAGCGTGGAGGCCTTGGTGGCGGCCAGCGTCAGCAGCAGCTGCGCACCCGTGAGACCCCGTCTGTTTAGCAGCTTCGTGAGTGGTACGCTGGGCGTGGGAGGTCTGGGGGTGCAGGTCCCTGTGCGTACGTTCTTCGCACAGGCACTCGTAGCGGGGAGGTGTGTGGTCTCCCACACACCACGCAGCGCTGCTTCGGCCGCCTGACTGACGCTTGGCGTACCAAGTTTCCTGACGCTGTTGAGCTTCCTCGTTGGCATGATCTGTTTCTGCAGAATGTGCCTATCTTTGATCTAGATTTTGATGCTATCCTTGTTGCCATGTATGCTCTTGCTGATATTACTGAGGGTGACTGTTACCTGCGTGTCCCGCCCGACCCGGGCACTGTGGCTGCTGCTCTAGGTGCTAGTGCGGCTGCTGCTCTAGGTGCTAGTGCGTCTGCTGCTCCAGGTGCTGGTGTGCTCCTCCCTCTGGTACTGCACCTACTGAGTCCTTTCACACCTTCACACTTGACTGTGGTGCTTCGCGCTCTTTCTTTAGAGACAGCACCACGCTCACGCCGCTCCGTCGGCCTGTTGCGGTCTCCCTTGCTGACCCCTCTGGGGGACCAGTCTTTGCACACTCCTCCACGGTTCTACCGTGTCCTGCGGCCCCGTCGGGCTTGCTGTCGGGACTCCACCTTCCCTCGTTCTCTACGAACTTGGTGAGTGGAGCTGACCTCCAGGACGCGTGGGTTGACCAGTTCATCCCTGGAGGTCAGCGTGTGACCCACTGCACTTGCTCTCGGACGGGCCGCCACCTGGCCACGTTCACCCGTCGGCCAGGGTCGAGTCTGTACACACTGACTACTGCGCCTCCTCCGGTCCCTGCGTCTGGTCAGGTAGCTGCGTCCAGTCAGGTGTTTGCTGCTGCGTCCAGGTCTAGTCCTGCGTCTGCCCCCTGCTCGTGTCGTCCTCTGGCGCACGAGACTCTCCTCTGGCACCACCGCCTTGGTCACCCCTCCCTGCCTCGTCTTCGAGGTATGGCCTCCCGTGCTCTTGTCTCTGGACTCCCCAGGTCCCTCCCTCCCCTTCCTCCGGGGCCTGCCCCCACCTGTGTTCCTTGTGTCGAGGGCCGGCAGCGCGCCGCTCCTCACTCCTCCTCGTTTCCTCCGACTGAGGCCCCTCTGCAGACTCTTCACATGGACGTGTGGGGCCCAGCCCGCGTTCGTGGACAGGGTCACGAGCGTTACTTCCTGCTGGTCGTTGACGACTACTCGCGTTACACCACAGTCTTCCCCTTGCGCAGCAAGGGTGAGGTCACTGAGGTGTTGATCGACTGGATCCGCGGTGCTCGTCGCCAGCTTAGTGAGAGTTTCGGCTCCGACCTTCCTGTTTTGCGTCTGCACTCAGACAGAGGCGGGGAGTTTTCCTCCGACCTCCTGAGAGCCTTCTGTCGTTTGGAGGGCATCCGCCAGACGTTCACGCTTCCGGCCTCCCCGCAGCAAAATGGGATTGCTGAGCGCCGCATTGGCATGGTCATGGATGTCGCTCGTACGTCCGTGATCCATGCGGCTGCTCCCCACTTTCTGTGGCCGTTCGCGGTTCAGTACGCTGCGCATCAGATCAACCTTCAGCCTCGTGTCTCCTTGCCGGAGACCACACCTACTCTGCGGTGGACGGGGAAGGTTGGCGATACGTCCGCGTTCCGTGTCTGGGGATCTCGAGCTTTTGTCCGCGATACTACAGCGGACAAGCTGTCCTCCCGTGCCGTTCCCTGTGTCTTCCTTGGCTTCCCTCCTGACGCACCCGGGTGGCAGTTCTACCACCCCAGCTCGCGTCGTGTTCTGTCCTCTCAGGACGTCACGTTTGACGAGTCGGTGTTGTACTACCGTCTCTTTCCCTACCGCACTGCCTCTCCCCCTCCCCCGCCGCTCTTCCTTGCCCCAGGTACTCCTCCGGTAGACCCCCTCCCCCCCCAGGGTCCTGCCCCCTCAGGTGTGTCCCAGGTAGACCCTGCCGAGCCGGTCGAGGTAGCTGTCGACTCAGGTGCTGCTAGGGGTGCTGACCCTGCGGGTGCGGGGACTGGGGGTGCTGAGACTGGGGGTGCTGAGTCTGGGGGTGCTGAGTCTGGGGGTGCTGAGACTGGGCGTGCTGAGCCTGGGGGTGTGGCGCCTGAGGGTACTGTGTGTGGAGGTGCTGAGCCTGCGCGTGTTGAGTCTGGAGGTGCTCTGGGTGTCCCGTCGCGGCAAGAGCCCCTCTCTCCACAGCGGCTTCGTGAGTGGTACTCTCGGCGCTGTCGGGTTGCTGCTGGAGGTGCTGCTGGTGCAGGAGCTGCTGGAGGTGCTGGCGCTGCTGGAGGTGGTGCTGGTGCTGGAGCTGCTGGAGGTGCTACTGGTGCTGGAGCTGCTGGAGGTGCTGCTGGTGCTGGAGGTGCTACTGGAGCTACTGGAGGTGCTGGCGCTGCTGGAGGTGGTGCTGGTGCTGGAGCTGCTGGAGCTGCTGGAGGTGCTGGTGCTGCTGCAGGTGGTGCTGGTGCTGGAGCTACAGGAGGTGCTGCTGGTGCTGGAGCTGCTGGAGGTGCTGCTAGGACTGGAGACCCTGAGGCTGAGGGTACCGGTTCTGTCTCTGCTGTTTCTGGAGGCGCTGTGCGGCCGCGGCCGTACTACGTTCCGCTTCTTCAGCAGGTTCTTGGCTCCCCGCCTTCTCCTGGTCCTCCTCCTCCTTCCCTGAGTCCACCGCCTGTCCCGTCTCAGTCGCAGTTACAGCCGGCCTCTCCGCTGCCTGGTCCTTCTCCTTACTCTGGTCCGACTAGAGGTCTTACAGAGCGTCGTGAGCCTGAGTCGTGTCCTGTGTCGCCTGCGTCTCGTTCTACGTCGCCTGTCCGTTCTGTTCGCGCTGGTCGTGTTTCGCGTCCGCGTCTTCCTCCTGTCCCTGGCACTCACTCTATGACTCTGCGTCCTTCCACTGCTCCACAGCGTGTCCCTCTGCCCTCTCCTCCTGCGTCCTCTCTTCCTGACGGTCCGGACCCGGAGTCTGACTCCCTTCGTGCTGCTAGTCCTACTGTCACGCGCTTTCTGGCCACTGCTGTCACTGACCCCCTGTTTGAGTTCTCTGCTGCATCTGCTCTTGTTGCTGAGCTTGTTGACTTTGCTGCAGCCTGTCGCCTAGACTACGCCGCTAGTCTTGTTGCTGAGTCTGCGTCTGTGTCTGTCTGTCCTCCGTCCGTCGGGGGTGAGTGTGCTCTTGGCACGGACGTCCTTGAGGACAGGCAGGAGGACCTTGAGTGTTTTGCTGCTGCTTCACCTCATCTCGTGTCCATGCTGCTTGCCCCTGAGGGAGACCCGGATGCACCAGACATCCCGACCCCGCGCTCTTACGCAGAGGCGATAGAGGGTCCCTACTCCTCTCAGTGGCAGGCAGCCATGGACGCAGAGATGGCTTCCTGGAAGTCCACAGGCACCTACGTAGACGAGGTTCCCCCACCTGGGGCGAACATCGTCAGTGGCATGTGGATCTTCAGGGTGAAGCGGCCGCCGGGTTCTCCGCCTGCCTTCAAGGCGCGTTACGTTGCACGTGGCTTCAGTCAGCGACAGGGAGTTGACTTCTTTCAGACCTTCTCCCCTACCCCGAAGATGACCACTCTTCGGGTACTGCTGCACGTTGCTGCTCAGCGTGACTACGAGCTCCACTCCCTTGACTTCAGCACAGCCTTCCTACAGGGCAGCCTGCACGAGGAGATCTGGCTGCGCCGCCCACCTGGCTTCACTGGGTCGTTTCCTGCTGGTACCCAGTGGAGCCTCCGGCGGCCAGTCTACGGTCTCCGCTAGGCGCCCCGTGAGTGGCACGACACGCTCAGGACGACTCTTGCTGCTCTTGGTTTTGCTCCTTCCACTGCTGACCCTTCTCTGTTTCTACGCACTGACGCTACTCTGCCGCCGTTCTACGTTCTTGTGTACGTAGACGACCTTGTCTTTGCTACTGCTGACACGGAGGCACTCGCCCACGTGAAGTCCGAGCTGCAGAAGAGACACACGTGCACAGACCTGGGTGAGCTCACAAGCTATCTTGGCTTGCGGATCACCCGGGACAGAGCACAGCGCACCATTACCTTGACTCATTCACACATGGTGCAGCAGGTCCTTCATCGCTTCGGCTTCACCTACTCCTCGCCAAAGTCCACTCCTCTGCCTACCGGTCACTCGCTCTCAGCTCCACCTTCGGACGAGTCCGTAGAGCCGAGTGGCCCCTATCCAGAGCTTGTGGGCTGCCTCATGTACCTGATGACTTGCACACGACCTGACCTCGCATACCCTCTCAGCCTTCTGGCTCGCTACGTGGCTCCCGGCAGGCACCGAAAGGTGCACTGGGATGCTGCGAAGAGGGTGTTGCGATACTTGTGCAGTACATCGGGCATGGGGCTCGTGCTTGGAGGACGGGCTCGAGTTGTCCTCACTGGTCACACTGACGCCTCCTGGGTTGACGACTTGGCTACGCAGCGGTCGTCACAGGGTTACATCTTCAGCCTTGGCTCCGGTTCTGTCTCCTGGCGGTCTACCCGCTCTTCTTCTGTTCTCAGCTCCAGTTGTGAGGCTGAGATCTACGCTGGGGCCATGGCTGCACAGGAGCTTCGCTGGCTCACCTACCTGCTGACCGACTTGGGAGAGGCGCCTCGTTCTCCTCCAGTTATGTACGTCGACAACAAGGCCATGCTGGCCTTGTGCCAGGAGCACAGACTGGAGCACAGAACGAAGCACATTGCTCTGCGCTACTTCCTTGCTCGAGAGTTGCAGCAGCGTGGCCAGCTTCGTCTTGCTTACGTGGCCTCTCAGGCCAACACTGCTGATGTCTTCACCAAGGCACTTAAGCCTTGTGATCATCAGCGTTTCTGTACTGTGTTAGGCCTTGTACCTACGGTGCCTCACTTGTTGACTTCTTGACTCTGCTTGTACTGTACTCTATATACTTATACCTGCATGCTTACACTTGCTAGGTTGTGTTCACTGTACTGTTTACTTCCCTTTATATAACTCTGCATGTGAACTGGCCTTATGGCCCTTTGCTTGTGCTCAGACTGTGTGGTGACTTTGTGATCCACCCTGAGCTTGCTTTGCTTTTCTTGACTGGTCTTGTGACCTCTTTTTCTCCCCCACTTTGCCTATGGGGGTGTGTCAAACTTATATCTGCTATGGTCTATTTAGGCTGTAGTGGGGTAGCTCTTAGTGGGTATAACACTTATGTGTTTCCTATATGTACCCATCTCATTTCTAGTTCATTCATTCTTTCGTCTATCATTCTCACACTGATGGGCAAATGTAAGCACTAACATTCTGACAGGTAGGCAAGGTCAGGTCGAGTGCACGTCATCAGGTACATGAGGCAGCCCACAAGCGCTGAACTAGAATGAATGTATTGAGCAAAAAGTTTGTACAAGTATTAACCCTAATTGGGCTGTACCCCTTATGGGCTATACCCCACTACAACCTACACAATATAAGCATTAAAATATTTTGACAATTTTCTACCCTGATTTCCTGTTTTTTTCAGGGTGTCTTTTTGAAGTGACCCTGAACTTTTAGTCTTGTATTTTTAACGACACTGTATTTTCAGTGTTTTTATGACTCCAACTCTGATTTTCAGTGTTTTGCGATTTGGGATTCTGATGTATCGGCGTTGTATCGCGTTCAACCCTGAAACTGAAAACTTTGTAATTCTAGCAGTTGTGCCAACAGCGAGTCGTCAGCATTCGGTTACCCACTGTGCACCGACGCCACCCTGCAGCTCGGTAAGTTTTAGCTGCACTGGCTGAATTTGGGCGTTGTTGTTGAATTTAGAAATGCCTTGGGATATTTTAGAATGAAGTCCTTGTACCGTATCGCCCAAGATAGAAGCGCAGGCCTATGTTAAGCGCATGCGCTTATATCGGGAGCAATGCGCTAATGCCTGATCCTCAATTAGAAGCGCACCCCTACAGAAATCGTTACTTGTTATAAGCGCATCCTTTTTGTGAAAATATTTTTATTTATTGTTGGTTTTTTCTCTTAAAGCCATCCCTAAGCTACACACGCGACAAGACTAGTTTTCCATTATGATGAAAAATCTCATACAAGTTTAGCGACTACCAACCATAGATACTAAAGCCTACATAGGGCTTCTACACCTAGTCTAGCCTAAGGGAGGTCGGCCTCCCCATCGGACAGTGGCTCCTGGCAGTTGTTGCCCCAGAAGCCATCAGCTTGGATCTCGTCATCTACATCGACTTCGTGCAAAAGCTGGCTCCGCCTGTGCGCCATCGCCAGCTTGTCCTCGCTCCCGTCAAGCGCGTTGCCGATGCCGCACGCTAGGAACAACTTATTGATGAGCTCGGCGGGCACCACCTTCCAGGCCTAGGAAATCCACTTGAGAACGACCGCGGGAGGCAGTTTCTTGATGTTCCGTGCAGATTAGAAAATTAAGGAGGGGGAAACCAAAGGAACTCTAGGCTAGAACATGCCGCTCACCTGCTGCAATCAGTGTGCTCATGCCGTCCTGCTCGAACTCGGTCTGGTACTGCTGGCGCACACGGGCCTTGAAAATTTTGTTCAGCGTCATATCGAGAGGCTGAACTTCTGATGTGCAGCCCGCTGGGATGACCGCTGGCACAATGTTGTACTAGGCGATTTTTTTGTTCACCTCGTCAGTCACGTGACCACGGTAGGAGTCGAGGACGAGCATCGCGCTCCGCCCCTACACACCAAACTTTGGGTTGATGAAGGGTACCACTGACTCGTTGAGCCACTTGATCACGTTCTCCGCCGCCATCCATCCGTTCTCTTGACTACCACATCTGTGCAAAAAGAAATGGTCGTGTAATAAAAAGACATCACACAAACAAAAGATCGATGAGCTTACCGTTGGGGAAGTCGCCCTTTGGCACAGTCTTGCCCTTGAAAAACACCTAGGGCTTCAGCTTCTCCCCCGTTGCCGTGCACGCAAGCATCACGGTGAGTCTCTTTTTCTGGTACCCACCGCCCCGGATGGGCACCGACTTCATGCCAGTCTACTCTACGGTGGTTGTCACTGGCATCTCCAGCCACAGAGGCGTCTGGTCGGCGTTGATGATATAACGATTGTCGATGTCGTACTCATGCCGTACTTCACGTACAAAAGTCCAGAATTCCTTGCACTTGGTCGCCACGTCTGCGCATGGGGAGGAAAGGACGTAGTGGAAGGCGGATTATAAACATGTTTAAAATACAGGGTATGGTGTAATTAAAATGTCAGATATATATGACCTAGCCTATGTAGGCTGTAGTGGGGTAGACACTAAGGGGTACAGGTTTCATATTTGTATCACACACTTTCCTAGTTCATTCCCTCTTTCTTAACATGGTATAGAGCGGGTTCCCTAGTGGGACCGTTTCTTTCTAAGGGCCCACCACTTTAATTATTTTTTCCTAACCTGCCCGAAGCGCGCTTCGCGCTCTGCCCTGCCCTACACTTTCGCGGCCCCTTAGCGGCCTGCCCTGCTCCTGAGGCCTGTCGCGGCCCCCCGTTGCGGCCCCTTCGCGGCCCCTACGCGGCCCCTTTGCGGCCCCTTCGCGGCCCCTTAGCGGCCCCTTCGCGGCCCCTAAGCGGCCCCTTCGCGGCCCCTTAGCGGCCCCTTCGCGGCCCCTTCGCGGCCCCGTTGCGGCCCCTCAGCGGCCCCTTTGCGGCCCCTTCGCGGCCCCACCCCGTCGCCCGTAGCGGCCCCGTCCCGTCGCCGGTCACGGCCCCGCCCCGTCGCCACCCGGGTGTCGCCCCTGCCTCGTCGCGACACCCCTGTGGACCCGCGCGGCGTCGCCCCTGCCCGCAGCGGCTCTAAGCCGCCCCGTCGTCGCCACCCCTGCAGCAGCTGCCGTCGCCCCTGCTGTCGCCGTGGCGGCCCTGCCGCCCCGTCGTCGCTGTCCCTGCAGCAGCTGCCGTCGTCGTCCCTGCTGCAGCAGCAGCTGCCACCGTAGCGGCCCTGCTGCCGCTGCCGAGCCTGCAGCCGCCCTGCCGAAGCGCCTGTCCCGGTTCTTACCTGCCGCCTCGCCGCGGCCCCTTCCTTGTGGCGCCCCCTTCCCCCCCCCCCCCCCCTGCTCTGCTGACGCGCCCCGGCCCAGCCCCACCAGTAGCGGCCCACCTCTTCCGCCACTGGTAAGTGCACCGCCGCACCCGCGTGCTGCTGCACCCGCGCCGCCCTGCCTAGCCGAGCCGCCCTGCCGAACCGCCCCGCCCTGCCGAGTCGTGCTTCTACTGCTGCTGCTGTAGCTAGGCCACTACTGCTGCTCCTGCTGCTATGGCAAATCCTAATGTACTCACATTTGATGCTGAGGGTCGAGCGGTCGACTTTGAGGTCTGGGTAGATGATCTGCAGCTTTTCCTACAGTGCGATAGCTGTTATAGTCACAATAGGCTTGAATGTGCCTAAAACGAAAGATAGAGAGCACAGACGGATTTCTGCACAGCGGCTTCAAACGTTGATAGCGTTCTGCTCACAGCTGCAAATGACTTGATTCAAATTGGATCTGGAGCGTCTTCATGTCGTCTACAATAAGCAATTTAGATTGCACGATTTGATAAAGAATTGACGACACAGCGTCGGTTTGAACGAACGGTACTATGGCAGCCACTATAGTCTTAGAACACAGGATAGGAAGAGTTACGAGTTGGGAATGACTCCCAGCTCCTACAAACCCCAAGAGCCGAGGTACAGTGATGTGGAACAGTGCCACACTGTCCCCAACCACGAAGGATCTCGAAACTACCCTCCATAAGGGCCTACACCAAGAGAAATGTTACACTACACAAAGTAATGCAACTATTCTCACTATCTTAAAGTTTACCCTTTTGGAGAGCTTCGAAATCACTTGATTCTTGAAACCAAGGTTCTGGTTCTTCAAGGTAAATTCTTCCTTGAGTTCTTGGAAGTCTGCTGCGCACACCTGCGACACGCCGAACGTTCCACACACGACAAAATAGAAAAACCGCACACGACACGCAAACGACGACGTGACACGCGACTAGCGATAACTCGCTATTGACTCGACACACACATTCAAAATCATGCCTCATCATTCACACACTATTGTAAGCATAAAATATATATTATTTCATGCCCTCATACCATTCCATGCACACACGCATGCACGCACACGGACAACAAGCCGAATGCAAACCGTAGGGTTGCACCAACAAACTCCCCCTCGGATTGTTGGCCTTAGGATCTTGCTCTCTCAGTTCAGAGCCATCCCAGCCAGCTTGCAACACTTCCAATGCTGCTGCTCCACCAGCCTCTTGGTCATCATGTCAGCTGGCTGCCTTGTCGTCTTCACATAGTGCAACTCAACTTCTCCCGCGGCCACCATGCTCCTCGTCCAATGCCACTTCACCCTCATGTGCTTGGTGAGGTCATGCAACACAGGGTTCTTAGCAAGAGCAATGGCACCCTGGCTGTAACAGTAGAGTGGGGTAGGTCCTTGCTGCTCCTCCCCCAATTCAGCCAACAAACGCCGCTGCCACACAATCTTTCGTACGGCACGGAAGAGTGCCATATACTCGGACTCCACCGAGCTCAATGCTTGATCGACCTGCTTCTTGCTCTCCCAAGCAGTTGGGCCTCCACCAACACAGCAAATGAACCCTCCAACACTTGTCATGTCCTCTGGTTCTGATGCAAAAGAAGCATCCGAGAATGCGGTGAGGAACAAACGCCCGGGTTCAACACTATCCGCGCCCTTTTGGCGCCTTTGCGCCGCCGCCGAATATTGCAGCCCAACGGTCGGTGTTTGGCCAAGATACTTGGCCACCCTCATTCCAGCTGCTACCTGCTCCTCATTAGGGCATTGAACAACCCTAGCCAACTGTCCGGTAGCAAACGCGACGTCCGGTCGGGTGTTTACCGCCGCGTACATGAGGCTGCCCACCAAGGAGTGAAAACGACGCCTCTCCTCTTCACCAACGCTCTCCTCCTCTGGTCCCTTCACACACTTGAACCCAGAGGGAAAGGGTGTAGCCACATGGCCTTCACTCTGCCCAAAATTGGCAGCCAATGCCTCCAGGTACTTTCGTTGATGCACCCGCATGCACCGCTTCTCCACATCGCGTTCAATGTGAAGCCCGAGGTAGAAGCTCACGTCACCAAGTGCCTTGCACTTGAACTTGTCTTGAAGCTTCAGCATCACCTCCTTCACAAGGTCAGAAGATGGTGAGAAAATGAGGATGTCATCCACATAAACCACCATGAAACTCCTCTGCTCCCCCTCGCCAAGCATGAACAAGGAATGATCGGCGGATGAAGGAGTGAACCCTATCTCCTCCAAAACTCCTCGCAGCTTCAAGTACCACTGCCTAGGGGCCTGCTTCAGTGCATAAAGGGCCTTCTTCAGCCTCAGAACTCTGCCACTACCATCATCAAACCCCTTTGGCTGCGCCATAAAAATCTCTTCCTCAAGGATGCCGTTGAGGAATGCCGTTGTGACATCCATTTGTTTCACCACCCCTCCTTTGATTGCAGCTCCCGCAAGTAGGGTTCTCAGCGTCGTCGGCTTCACCACAGGAGAAAACAACTCCTTATAGTCCACCTTCTCCTTCTGCTGGTACACCTTCGCCACAAGCCTAGACTTGTAGCGCTCGATCTTGCCGTCGGCGTCGGACTTGATCTTGAAGAGCCACTTGGACGTAATCGCCTTACGCCCTTCCGGTAGCTCCACCAATTCCCACGTGCCGTTCTCCTCAATGCTCTTCAGCTCACTCTCCATTGCCTTCTTCCACTCCTCAGCATCACTACTCTCCAAGGCCTCCTTGAGAGTTGCTGGTTCCCCCGGCATCTCCACCGGAGAGAAGAACGCGAAGGCACACTCCTCGTAGTCACTCTCCTTGTCATCTCCAACTATAAGTGCCGCTCCGGCCAAGGCTGACTTGGCTGGCTTTCCCAGTGCATCATAGGTCAGCCTATTAGGGGCTTGAATTCTCCTATTGCCCCTTCCTTCCTCCTCAGCTGCAGGGACATGAAGGCCTTGGCGTTGTTGCGGGGTGACTCGGATCCGTGGAGCACTCGTAGTGCGAGAAGGAAGTGTCGGTGCACGCTCGCTCACTTGCTGCACCTCCTCCTCTTCTTCCTCTGCATCCTTGGCCTCCTCTCCCCCATTCACAAGGGAAGATTGCCTTGTGGTGGTGCTGCTGCTGCTCAGCTCCAAGGGCAGCTCCACATGCTCCAAACCGGAACTCTTCACCTCTCCAAACCGCATGCCTATCTTCGTCTCCGTCTTCCAATCCTTGTACATCAGATTCTCCATGAATTTGCAGTCCCTGCTCACCAAGAATTTCTTAGTGAATGGGTCCCAAAGAAGCCACCCCTTGCTGTTTTGAGCCATGCCCAAGTGCACAGCCCATATCGCCTTGGCACCGAGCTTGTTGTGCCGAAGATGCTTAGGCACGAGCGCCATGCACATGCACCCGAACACCCGAAGCATATCCACCTTTGGCTTCCTTCCAACCCACTCCACATAGGGCACCCATTTGTCTGCTCCCACATGAGTCAAAGCTCTGTTCTTGGCCACACACGCACTCCGCACCGCATCAGGCCAGAAATAGTCGGGTAGCCCAGCTTCAATGAGCAACCCACGCACCGTCTCCATGATTGTCCGGTTCGCTCGCTCGGCGATGCCGTTCATTGCAGGGGAGTATGGCATGGTAAGGGAGTGCCTTATGCCATTCTCCTTCAGCCACAATGAGAACTCCTTGCTCAGGAACTCTCCCCCTCGATCGGTACGAATTGCCTTCACTAGCCGGTCTTGTTGCCGCTCCACCATCGGCAACCAATCGGTCTTCACCGTTTCAGCCACGTCACTCTTCTTGGACAGCACGTACACCCAAGTTATGCGAGTGTAAACATCCACAATGGTGAGAAAGTACTCAGCTCCAGCAGCTCCAAGCTTCAAGGGGCCCACCACGTCCATCACCACTTCATCAAGTGGTGCCTTAGCCGTTGCCTCCGAACTAGAGAACGGGTAACGGGTGAATTTGGCTTGCATGCACGTCGGGCAGCCAAGTACCTCATCGGGCTCCCCCTTCACACGTATGCCAGCAACCATCTCATCCTTCACTAGCTGCTGCAAGATGGGCAGGGCCACATGCCCCATTCGCCGATGCAAGGTGAGCCAATCACACTCCCCCGTAGCCGAAGTCGGATTGGAGAATGCCGCACTCGCAATGGTGCCCCACATGCTCTCTCCGTACTCCTCCTCCGCTACTGCCTTGGGGTTCTCCTCACCCTTGTGCTGCTCCTTGGCTGCTGTACCACTCTCCTCATGTTCACCAAGCTTGCTGGTCCCTCCAAGATTGCACTTCTTAGACTCAATCTCCTTAGCGCGACCGTTCGTGCCATCGCCGCTACCAACCGCTTCACCCTTGGTGCTGATGCTTGCTGCCACTTGCCTCTCCTTAGGCATGGGGACCACAGGGATTTGCCACATCTCGTTGTATACATCTCTATCCTCGTGAAGGTCCCAAAGAATCCGCTCGCCAAGCCTCGCGGTGTAGGTCTTAGCTCCCTTCGAGCTCGTGTCCATGCCGGCCTTTTGCAACCGCCGCACGGAAATCAGGTTGGCAGCAAGGTTGGGCACCCAAAGCACGTTCTTGAGGCCCACCATCTTCCCATCAGCACCCTTGAACATGGCCTTGCCCATGCCTTTCACCTCTGCTCGCTGCCCCAAAGCCGATGTCACATGCTTCACCGGTGACGGCTCAGTTCGGTGAGCAAGTCCGCACGAGGTGTCATGCTATAGGTAGCGCCGCTATCGATCACCCAATAGTCCAGGGAGTGTAGGGTGACTTTCCCCACAGCTGCTGGCTCCTCAAAGCTTTCATCCTTCTCTGGACCAGCCGGTGCTTGTGTGGACACGAAGAAGAATTGACCCGGAAAGCGATCGTCCCTCGACTCGCTCTCGTTGCCGGCACTCTTCATACTTGCAGCACCACCTCCGCGACTGCCACGGCCTCCACGGCCTCTTCCTCTCCCTCCTCCTGCTCCTCTACCCTCCTGGCCTTGAGCAGGAGTCCATCCATCAGGGAGTTTGTAGCAATCGCGCCACATGTGTCCGCTTTTGTGGCAAAAATGACACTCGCCGTCGAACCGTCCGCGACCGCGTCCGTTGTTCTTGTTGTCATTGCCGTATCCGCTACTCCCGCGGCCTCCGTTGAAGTTGCTGCCTCCAAACCTTCCTCCTCCACGTCCTCTGCCCCTTCCACGGCCATATCCACGGCCGATGCTTGCTGCCCCGGCGCCATCCGCACTCGCCAACTCACGGCGACGGAAATCCTCTTGAAGGATCGCTCGCTTCACGTCTTCGAGCGAGAGGCGGGGCAAGTCACGATTGAGGTTGATGATGAGAGAGGACCATGACTCTGGGAGTAAGGCCAGCAACTTGGTCTTCTTTTGGAGCTCACTGTAGTTCAAATCAGCTCCCTCAAGCCGCGTCAACAAGTCGAAGAATTTCTGCACCCCTTCTTCAACCGCTTCGTCTTCTTCAATTCGTAGTGCCGCCATTTGCTGTTCCAACACCACCGCTACCGCCGCTGTTGCAGGAGCGTGTACACCCTTGAGAGCAGCCCATGCCTTTGGTCCCTTATTTGGTTCACGCTGGAATGGCTTGATGTGACGGATCTGGCAGCTCCCCAATGCTTGCCCAAGTAGGAGATAGCCTTGTGCGCTCTTCCGCACTCACGGGCTCTTCTCCGGGTCGTTATCGGGGCGCTTCTCCGTTCCTTCCATCACCTCCAGCAGGTCATAGTGGTCAAAGATGTTCTCCATCTTGAAGGACCATTCAGCAAAGTTGTCACCGTTGAACTTGTCAAGCCCAAACACCCTAGGCTCATCCCTAGGTGGGCCAAGACTTGGTTGCATGGGCGCCATGGCTGAATCACGGGGTTGGCCTTGAGCTTGAGCTTCTCCACTGCCACCAGCACCTCTGCCACCCCTTTCCTCAGGTCCAGCCATTGTCGAAACTGCTCAAAGGGGCTCTGATACCACTTGTTATAGTCACAATAGGCTTGAATGTGCCTAAAACGAAAGATAGAGAGCACAGACGGATTTCTGCACAGCGGCTTCAAACGTTGATAGCGTTCTGCTCACAGCTGCAAATGGCTTGATTCAAATTGGATCTGGAGCGTCTTCACGTCGTCTACAATAAGCAATTTAGATTGCACGATTTGATAAAGAATTGACGACACAGCGTCGGTTTGAACGAACGGTACTATGGCAGCCACTATAGTCTTAGAACACAAGATAGGAAGAGTTACGAGTTGGGAATGACTCCCAGCTCCTACAAACCCCAAGAGCCGAGGTACAGTGATGTGGAACAGTGCCACACTGTCCCCAACCACGAAGGATCTCGAAACTACCCTCCACAAGGGCCTACACCAAGAGAAATGTTACACTACACAAAGTAATGCAACTATTCTCACTATCTTAAAGTTTACCCTTTTGGAGAGCTTCGAAATCACTTGATTCTTGAAACCAAGGCTCTGGTTCTTCAAGGTAAATTCTTCCTTGAGTTCTTGGAAGTCTGCTGCGCACACCTGCGACACGCCGAACGTTCCACACACGACAAAATAGAAAAACCGCACACGACACGCAAACGACGACGTGACACGCGACTAGCGATAACTCGCTATTGACTCGACACACACATTCAAAATCATGCCTCATCATTCACACACTATTGTAAGCATGAAATATATATTATTTCATGCCCTCATACCATTCCATGCACACACGCATGCACGCACACGGACAACAAGCCGAATGCAAACCGTATGGTTGCACCAACAATAGCAAGGATGGCCTCTCACTGTTCGATCTCACGTCTGGCGCCTCTACTGCCCCTGCTGCTGATGCTGACAGTACTGTTCGCTCGCAGTGGACCACGCGCGTTGCTGCTGCCCGCCTTGCTGTGCGTAGTCACCTACCGTCCACTGCGCGCGCGCACTTTAGTCAGTACAAGAGTGCTAAGACTCTGTACGACGCTGTAGTTGCACGCTACTCCTCCCATGCCACTGCTTCCCTGAGTCGCCTCATGCTGCCGTACCTGTTCCCTGACCTCGCCGCATTTGCCACAGTCGCTGACCTTATTACACACCTCCGCACTAGTGACACCCGCTACCACGCTGCGCTTCCTGCTGAGTTCTGCGCCAAGAACCCCCCCCCCCAAGTACATCACCCTCTACTACCTAGTCACCCGGCTCCCTGACTCCCTTCGCTCGGTCAGGGACCACTTCCTCTCTGTTTGCCCCACCACACTCACCGTTGACCTCCTCAAGGAGCGCCTCCTTGCAGCTGAGAAGAGCATAGTCGCTGTAGGAGCCTCTCGTGGTGACCCTTGTGCCCCTTTCTTTGAAGGGTGCCCCCCCGTCCCCCTTTTGCCCTCTGTTGCCTCTGCTGCTGCTGTCGACCTCGTTGGCACCGAGTCGGTCGACGCCGCGTCTGCTCCTAGTGGGAGGCGCAGCAACGGCAAGGGCAAGGGGGGCAAGGGCGCTGGGGGAGCTGGCGGGGGCGGTGGTGGTGGCGGTGGAGGCGGTGGAGGGGGTGGGGGTGGGAGTGGTGGCGGGGGTGGGGGCTTCGGTGGCGGCGGTGGAGGTGGAGGCGTTGGCGGCGGCGGCGGTGGGGGTGGAGGCGGCGGCGGTGGCGGCGGCGAAGGTGGAGCTGGTCGGGGTGGAGCTGTGCAGCGGGGAGACTTTGGTGGTGGTCAGCGCCAGTAGCAGCAGCGCTCTCGCGAGACTCCGTCGCCCCAGCAGCTTCGTGAGTGGTACGCTGCTCGCCAGCGGCCTGGGGGTGTTGGTACCTGTACCTACGTCCTGCGTACAGGCGATTGCACTGGGGAGCCGTGCGGCGGGCCGCACGCCACCCTGCGCTGCTTTGGCTGCCTGACGGACGCCTGGCGTATCCAGTTCCCTCACGCCACTGAGATCCCTCGTTGGGGTGATCTGCTCAAGTCTGGTGTAGCTATCTTTGATCTTGACTATGATGCTATTCTTGCTGCCATGTATGTTGTGTCTACTAGTGCTAAGGTGACTGTTACCTGTGTGTTCCGCCTGACCCGGGCATTGAGGCCGCTGCTCTAGGTGCTTGTGAGTCTGCTGCTTCAGGTCCTGGTGAGTCTGCTCTCTCAGGTACCACGTCGGCTCAGGTTTTGCACACCTTCACACTCGACTCGGGTGCTTCCCGCTCCTTCTTTCGAGACCGCACCACACTCACGCCGCTCAGTCGGCCGGTTGCAGTCTCCCTTGCAGACCCCTTTGGGGGTCCTGTCCTTGCCCACTACTCCACTGTCCTACCGTGTCCGGCGGCCCCTTCTGGCTCCCTGTCGGATCTTTACCTTCCCTCGTTCTCTACGAACTTGGTGAGTGGTGCTGACCTACAGGATGGGGGGGTTGACCAGTTCACTCCTGCGAGTCAGCGTGTGACCCACTGCACGTGTGCTCAGACGGGCCGACACTTGGCCACGTTTACCAGTCAGCCGGGGTCGAGCCTGTACACACAGACTACCGAGTCTCCTCCGGTTCCTGCGTCTGGCCAGGTAGCTGCGTCGGGTCAGGTGTTTGCTGCAGCGTCCAAGTCTGGTCCTAAGTCTGCCCCCTGCTCGTGTCGCCTCCTGTCTCACCAGACTCTCCTCTGGCACCACCGCCTTGGTCACCGCTCCCTGCCTCGTCTCCGAGGCATGGCCTCCCGTGTCCTTGTCTCTGGTCTCGCCCGGTCCCTCCCTCCCCTTCCCCCGGGGCCTGCCCCTTCCTGCATTCCCTGCGTCGAGGGGCGGCAGCGCGTCGCTCCTCACTCCTCCGAGTTTCCTCCGACAGAGGCTCCGCTGCAGACTCTCCACATGGACGTGTGGGCCCCAGCCCGCGTCCGTGGACAGGGTCACGAGCGTTACTTCCTGCTGGTGGTTGACGACTACTCGCGTTACACCACAGTCTTCCCCTTGCGCCGCAAGGGTGAGGTCACTGAGGTGTTGATCGACTAGATCCGCGCTGCCCGTCTCCAGCTCAGAGAGAGTTTCGGCTCGGACTTTCCTGTTCTGCGTCTGCACTCCGACAGAGGTGGAGAGTTTTCCTCCGACCTTCTGCAAGCCTTCTGTCGTGCGGAGGGCATCCGCCAGACGTTCACGCTTCCGGCCTCTCCACAGCAAAATGGGATTGCTGAGCGCCGCATTGGCATGGTCATGGACGTTGCTCGTACGTCCATGATCCATGCGGCTGCTCCCCATTTTCTATGGCCGTTCACGGTTCAGTACGCGGCACATCAGATCAACCTTCAGCCCCGGGTCTCAATGCCGAAGACCTCCCCTACTCTGCGGTGGACGGGGAAGGTTGGCGATGCGTCTGCGTTCCGTGTCTGGGGATCTCGAGCTTTCGTCAGTGACTTGTCTGCGGACAAGCTGTCCTCCCGTGCTGTTCCTTGCGTCTTCCTTGGCTTCCCCCCTGACGCGCCTGGTTGGCAGTTTTACCACCCCACCTCGCGCCGTGTTCTGTCCTCCCAGGACATCACGTTTGACGAGTCGGTTCCGTACTACCGTCTCTTCCCCTACCGCGCTGCCCCCCTCCCCCCCCCGCCGCTCTTCCTCGCGCCCGGTCCCCCCCCGGTAGACCCCCTCCCCCCTCAGGGTCCTGCCCCCTCAGGTGTGTCCCAGGTAGACGCAGTCGAGCCTGTCGAGGTAGCTGTTGACTCTGGTGCTACTGGGGGTGCTGAGCCTGAGAGTGCGAAGCCTGGGGGTGCTGGGTCTGGGGGTGCTGAGCCTGGGGTTGCTGAGCGTGGGGGTGCGGAGCCTGACGGTGCTGGGCCTGGAGGTCCTTCGGGTGCTTCGTCCCGGCGGGAGCTACCCTCTCCACAGGAGCTGCGCGAGTGGTTTTCTCGGCGCTGGAGCCGTGCTGCTGGAGCTGGTGGTGCTGCCGGTGCTGGAGTTTCTACTGCTGCTGGGGGTGCTGGAGCCACGGGTCCCGGAGGTGCTCTTCCTGTAGGTACTGGAGCTGCTGGGCCTGGTGGTGCTACTGGTGCTGGAGCTGTTGGCGGAGCTGGAGCTGGCGGTGCTGCTGGAGTAGGTGCTACTGGGGGTACTGGAGCCGGAGCTG
Source organism: Closterium sp. Naga37s-1 (assembly GCA_947471745.1). Classification (NCBI taxonomy): domain Eukaryota; kingdom Viridiplantae; phylum Streptophyta; class Zygnematophyceae; order Desmidiales; family Closteriaceae; genus Closterium; species Closterium sp. Naga37s-1. The sequence continues at coordinate 2,803,525 of CANJKZ010000861.1, forward strand.
CTGCGTCTTCCGGTGGTCCTGCTGGAGCTGGAGCTGCTGGAGGTACTGGAGTTGGAGGTGCTGCTGGAGCCGGTGTTCCTGTGGGTGCTGGAGTTGGCACTACTGGAGCTGCAGGAGGTGCTGCTAGTGCTGGTGGTGCTGCTGGAGTTGGAGCTGACGCTGGGGGTGCTGGTGCTGTCCCTACTGGTTCTGGAGGCGCTGTGCGGCCGCGGTCGTACTTCGTTCCGCTCCTTGAGCAGGTTATTGGTCTTCCGCCTTCTTCTGGTCCTGCTCCTTCCTTAGAGTGTCCACCGCCTGTCCAGTCCGAGTCACAGTTACAGCTGGCCTCCCCACTGCTTGCTCCTTCTCCCTATGCTGGTCCTACTGGAGGTCTTGCTGAGCGTCGTGAGCCTGAGTCGCATCCTGCGTCACCTGTTCGTGCTGCTCGCACTGGTCGTCGTGTTCCACGTCAGCGTCCTCCTGCGGTCCCGGGCACGCACCAGATGGCACTGCATCCTTCCACTGCTCCGCAGCGTGTCCCTTTGCCGTCTCCTCCAGAGTCCTCTCTTCCTGCTCTTGCTGACCCGGAGTCTGACTCCCTTCGTGCTGCCAGTCCTACTGTCACACGTCTCCTGGCCACTATTGTCACTGACCCTTCCTTTGAGTCCACTGCTGCGTCTGCCTTAGTTGCTGAGCTTGTCGACTTCGCTGCTCACTGTCGTCTAGACTACGCAGCTAGTCTTGTTACTCGGTCTGAGTCTGCGTCTGTCTGTCCTCCGTCCGTCGGGGGTGAGTGTGCTCTTAGCACGGACGTCCTTGAGGACAGGAAGGAGGAGTTCCAGTGTTTTGCTGCTGCTTTACCTCATCTTGTGTCCATGCTGCTTGCCTCTGAGGGAGACCCGGATGCACCAGACATCCCGACCCCGCGCTCTTACGCAGAGGCGATAGAGGGTCCCTACTCCTCTCAGTGGCAGTCAGCCATGGACGCAGAGATGGCTTCCTGGAAGTCCACAGGCACCTACGTCAACGAGGTTCCCCCACCTGGGGCGAACATCGTCAGTGGCATGTGGATTTTCAGGGTGAAGCGGCCGCCGGGTTCTCCGCCTGTCTTCAAGGCGCGTTACGTGGCTCGAGGCTTCAGTCAGCGGCAAGGAGTTGACTACTTTCAGACCTTCTCCCCGACCCCGAAGATGACCACTCTTCGGGTTCTACTGCACGTCGCTGCTCAGCGTGACTACGAGCTTCACTCTCTTGACTTTAGCACTGCTTTCCTACAGGGCAGCCTGCACGAGGAGATCTGGCTGCGCCGCCCACCTGGCTTCACTGGGTCGTTTCCTCCTGGTACCCAGTGGAGCCTCCGCCGGCCAGTCTACGGTCTCCGCCAGGCACCCCGTGAGTGGCACGACACACTGAGGACTACGCTTGCGGCTCTTGGGTTTGCTCCTTCTACTGCTGACCCGTCGCTGTTTCTGCGCACCGACACTTTGCTGCCGCCGTTCTACATCCTCGTGTACGTCGACGACTTGGTCTTTGCTACTGCTGACACTGCTGGACTCGCCCACGTGAAGTCCGAGCTACAGAAGAGACACAGGTGCACAGACCTTGGTGAACTGCGCAGCTATCTTGGCTTGCAGATCACCCGGGACAGAGCACGGCGCACCATTACCCTGACTCAGTCACTCATGGTGCAGCAGGTTCTTCAGCGCTTCGACTTCACGTACTCCTCGCCTCAGGCCACTCCTCTGTCTACTCGCCACTCGCTCTCAGCTCTGCCTTCGGATGAGTCCGTAGAGCCGAGTGGCCCGTACCCAGAGCTTGTTGGCTGCCTCATGTACCTGATGACCTGCACTCGACCTGACCTGGCATACCCTCTTAGCATCTTGGCACGCTATGTTGCTCCTGGGAGACACCGACCAGAGCACATGGCTGCAGCGAAGAGCGTGTTGCGCTACTTGTGCAGTACGTCGGGCATGGGGCTCGTGCTTGGAGGGCGGAGTCCAGTGGTCCTCACTGGTCACGCAGACGCGTCTTGGGTTGACGACCTGGCTACGCAGTGGTCGTCACAGGGTTACACCTTCAGCCTTGGTTCCGGTTCTGTTTCGTGGCGGTCTACCCGCTCGTCTTCTGTTCTCAGCTCCAGCTGTGAAGCTGAGATCTATGCAGGGGCCATGGCTGCACAGGAGTTACGCTGGCTCACCTACCTGCTGACTGACCTGGGAGAGCCGCCTCGTTCTCCTCCAGTTCTGTACGTAGACAATAAGGCCATGCTGGCCTTGTGTCGGGAGCATTGACTGGAGCACAGAACGAAGCACATTGCTCTTCGCTACTTCCTTGCTCGTGAGCTGCAGCAGCGTGGTCAGCTGCGCCTTGCTTACGTGGCCTCTCAGGCCAACACTGCTGATATCTTCACCAAGGCACTTTAGCGTTGAGATCATCAGCGTTTCTGTACTATGCTACGTCTTGTGCCTACTTGGCCTCAGTTGCTTACCTCTTGACTTTACTTGTACTGTGATCTATATATACGTGCACCTGCTTGTTTACCTTTTATATATAATTTTGCATGTGAACTGTGTCAGATTATAATGCTTGTCTAGTCTATAGTGGGGTACTCAAAAGTGAGTATAACCCTTTTGGGCTTGCTACTTGTATCCCTCCACTTTCTAGTTCAACCATTCTCCTCTCTCAACTCTCTCGATATTTTTCCTTACCCTCGAACTCAACTACTTAGTAACCTAAACCCATGGCTCCTAAACATACTAATACTTAGCCTTTCAACATGCTATCAGAGCATCTACGCTCCTGGCCTGTGGGCCCACCTAACTGCTTCCGCTGCTACTCTGTGTGTTGCACGCCCCGTGGCGTGCGACGGATTTCTCTTCCCGTCGCGCGCTCGGAGCGTTCGGCGGTTTTCTGCCCGCCGTGCGCCCCGAGGCGCGCGGCGGTTTTCTGCCCGCCGTGCGCCCCGGGGCGTGCGGCGGTTCTCTGCCCGCCGTGCGCCCCGAGGCGCGCGGCGGCCTTCTGCCCCGTCGGTCCGCGCGTCGCCCCCGGGGGGCGCTTCGACGGGCGACGGGGACCAGCCCGTCGTCCCCCGTCGCCCGTCCTGGCCAGCACGGGCTGCGCTAGCCCCGAGCGCGGCCCGTACGGGCTGCGCCCGGCCCGCGCGCGGCCCGTACGGGCTGCGCCAGGCCCGCGCGCGGCTCGGGCCGCCTGCGCGCGGTTCGTCGGGCTGTGCCAGGCCCGTGGGCGGCCCGTTCCTCTCTGTCCCTGAGCTGTTCGCTGTCCCCCGTGCTTCTGACGGTGCCCCACCCCTGCTGCTGCCCGTTCTCCTGAATTAGGGTTTGGGGGTGAGGAGTGTGGGGGTGGCGGTTGTGTGTTACTCCCCTTGCTCCTCCTCCTCCCTGGTCTCCCACTGCTGCAGCTGCCGCTGAGGGGGGTGGGTGTGTGGGAGCCTAGGGTTTAGGGTTTAAGGGGGGTGCCGTGGGAGTGGAGCTAGGGTTCAGCAGGGGGTTTGTGTCGAGGGTGTGGGGCAGTTGAAGGAGGTTGTGTGAACGTAGCTGTCGTGTCGCCTGCAGCGCCTGTAGTCCGTCGCCCTTGCTTCGGTACCCAGTGAGCCTGTTGCACCAGTCGCCAGTGGGTCCGTTGCTCCTGCCGCTCGTCTATAGCCGCGGAGCCAGTCACTCCAGTAGTCCGTCGCCCTTGCTTCGGTAGCCACTGAGTCAGCCGCTCCTGTGCCCGTGCCTCTGCAGCTTCAGTCGTTGCCTCGCATCTTCTCTCCCTCCACAGTTCCTCCTCCTCCTCACTTGCCCGCTGTGATTAACTCTAGCTTTGCTTACTATTGTGAACTCCTGCTATACCTGCTCTAGGACTACTTGCTCTGCTGATTATACCCCACTTTGACTATGGGGGTGTGTCAGAATGTTATTGTTCTCTAGCCTGCAGTGGGGTACTCTATAGCGAGTACAACCCCTTAGGGTTTCCTATATGTATCCTGCTGCTTTCTAGTGAACACCCTCCTTTGCTTATTCTCTCTTGCCTAGCTAGGGCTTACCTAGCTAAGGCTCCTACTTGTGCTTACCATCTCAACAAACTGGCCTTGTGGCCTTTGAACCTGTGCTCGGAATGTGTGGTGACGTTGTGATCCACCCTGAGCTTGCTTTGCTTTGCTTTGCTTGACTGGTCGTGTGACCCCTAGTTCTCCCCCACTTTGCCTATGGGGGTGTGTCAGATATATATGACCTAGCCTATGTAGGCTGTAGTGGGGTAGACACTAAGGGGTACAGGTTTCATATTTGTATCACACACTTTCCTAGTTCATTCATTCCCTCTTTCTTAACATAAAACAATAAGAATATCATGCAAATTCGTTGGAATTCAATAGAAACCAGGTTACTCACGTTGCTGGGTTTTCTGCGCCACCTTGGTTTTCATGCGCACGCTGAGGTTCCTTTGCTTGGAGAACCGCTCCGACCATCGCTGACTGCCTTTCCGGTTAACATCCGGAAAAGAACCTTCATCACCTCGCGAGACCACTCCTGCAGACGGCCCTCCGACACTACAACACCCCGGCACCGCCAGTCAAGGAGTTGCGCGTAGACTTGAATCTCCATCGGCCGGTACCAGGACGATCTACCGCGCCCATGTAGCCGCTTCCGTGCACTGTGGGCGTCCTTGAGATGTTGCGCCTGGTTCTTCCATTCTGACAGGCACTTGCGGTGGATGCTGGACTCCCGCGCCACCTCGGATACTGATGCCGCAAGCTCCAGGCGCAGGAGCCACTTGACCTTCTCCTGGGCGGTGTAGGAATTACGCTTGTGTTGCGACAGCTTATGCCTGGGAGAGGGGGGGCGGGCATCTCTGTTCTCATAAGAGAGGTGGGGACGTTTTGTATTAATCTACGCGTATGTAGGAATCGGCATCTTCTTGCCTGGCCCGTCACGCCACCAGGACTCCACACCGTCGTCGTCCGCGGCACCCACACCGCCCTCTGGGATCACGTCCGCCTCTGTGCCAGCCTCGGCGCCTGTTTCACCGTCGCCACCAGTTTCGCCGTCGCCGTGGGGCTGCTTGTCAGCGGCAACATCGTCGTTGGCGCCCACAGCCGACTCGTCCCACGTGCGGTCTTCAGGCTGTCCCCAACGTGGAAGTTTAGGCGGCTGATCTTTGACGTACACATCAGTGGGCTTGTCAGACTCCGGTTCTGACAGCCACTCGTCGAACGTCGCTGGCAACAGGAGGTGGATGACGGGCCATTTGCCCGTGTAAGCAGTACTCGTAACGGTAGCAGGCGGATTCGGAGGAGCTGGAGGACCGGGAGGAGCAGGAGGAGCAGGAGGAGCAGGTGGAGCAGGTGGAGCAGGGGGTGTAGGCGGCGCTTGAGGCGCTGGTGGCTCAAGAGGCTCTGGAGGCTCACAGGTATACCACCCGTCGTCGGTAACTCGCCAACCGCCCTATGTTTTTTCTTAAAGAAGAAGTGGGTCTTGGTGAATTTCGCCATGGCGTTGCCATCCAGGAGGGCTTGAGCAAGAAACTGAATGAACAACTGAAAGTTGGGGTGTAGGAATGGGAAACGGAGGAAACCCCTACAGGGTTGGCAGCTCGGGGTCCTCGTCAATGACAGGCGGGAAACCCCCGCCTGAACCCGCAGAGGACCCTGCATGGCAGCATAATCCCTGCGCTGACAGGGAATCTTTCGAACCCTTCGGATGAAATGCACATGCAACGCAGCGCATGTTCCTGTGATTGGGTTGCACGGCAAGTTTCCCGTCAACGTTGGCAGGTGCGTGTTAGAATAGTGAAGGAAGGAATGACTGAACTAGCAAGCAGGTGGGTACAAGTAGGAAACCTAAAAGTGTTGTACCCTATATGAACTACCCCACTACAGCCTAGACATACTATAGCATATAAGTTTGACACACCCCCATAGGCAAAGTGGAGGAGAACAAGAGGTCACAAGACCGGTCAAGACAGGCAAAGCAAGCTCAGGGTGGATCACGACGTCACCACGCAATCTGAGCACAAGGAAATGGCCACAAGGTCAGTTCACATGCAGAGTTATATAAAGGAGAAGAAGCGATACAGTGAACACAACCTAGCAAGTGTAAGCATGCAGGTATATACAAAGTACAAGAAATAAGCAAGTGAGGCACAGTAGGTACAAGGCCTAGAACAGTACAGAAACGCTGATGATCACAAGGCTGAAGTGCCTTGGTGAAAACATCAGCAGTGTTGGTTCGAGAGGCCACGTAAGCAAGACGAAGCTTACCACGCTGCTGCAACTCTCGAGCAAGGAAGTAGCGCAGAGTGATGTGCTTCATTCTGTGCTCCAGTCTGTGCTCCTGACACAAGGCAATCCTGGCCCTGTTGTCTACGTACAGCACTGGAGGAGAACGAGGCGGCTCTCCCAGGTCGGTCAGCAGGTAGGTGAGCCAGCGTAACTCCTGTGCAGCCATGGCCCCTGCGTAGATCTCAACCTCACAACTGGTGCTGAGAACAGAAGACGAGCGGGTAGACCACCAAGAGACAGAGCCGGAGCCAAGGCTGAAGGTGTAACCCTGTGACGACCGCTGCGTAGCCAAGTCGTCAACCCAGGAAGCGTCTGCGTGACCAGTGAGGACAACTCGAGCCCGTCCTCCAAGCACGAGCCCCATGCCCGACGTACTGCACAAGTAGCGCAACACCCTCTTAGCTGCATCAATGTGCTCCTTCCTGTGTCTGCCAGGAGCAACATAGCATGCTAGAATGCTAAGAGGGTAGGCAAGGTCAGGTCGAGTGCAGGTCATCAGGTACATGAGGCAGCCCACAAGCTCTGGATACGGGCCACTCGGCTCTACGGACTCGTTAGAAGGTGGAGCTCAGAGCGAGTGACCGGTAGGCAGAGGGGTGGACTGTGGCGAGGAGTACGTGAAGCCGAAGCGCTGAAGGACCTGCTGCACCATGTGTGTTCCTGAGTCAAAGTAATGGTGCGCCGTGCTCTATCCCGGGTGATCCGCAAGCCAAGATAGCTTGTCAGCTCACCCAGGTCTGTGCACGTGTGTCTCTTCTGCAGCTTCGACTTCACGTGGGTGAGTGCCTCAATGTCAGCAGTAGCAAAGACGAGGTCGTCTACGTACACGAGAACGTAGAACGGCGGCAGAGTGGTGTCGGTGCGTAGAAACAGCGACGGGTCAGCAGTTGAAGGAGCAAAACCAAGAGCAGCAAGAGTCGTCCTCATTGTGTCGTTGACCGAAGCCTCGTGCAACGTAACGCGCCTTGAAGACAGGCGGAGAACCCGGCGGCCGCTTCACCCTGAAAATCCACATGCCACTGACGATGTTTGCCCCAGGCGGGGGAACCTCGTCGACGTAGGTGCCTGTGGACTTCCAGGAAGCCATCTCTGTGTCCATGGCTGTTTGCCACTGAGAGGAGTAGGGACCCTTGTCAGATGTATATGCCTTAGCCTATGTAGGCTGTAGTGGGGTAGACACTAAGGGGTACAGCTTTCATATTTGTATCTCACACTTTCCTAGTTCATCCATTCCTGTTTCTTTCTTCACATGGTATAGAGCGGGTTCCTACATGGGACCGTTCCTTCCTAAGGGCCCACCATAAGAATTTTCTTTTAGCTGCCCGAAGCGCATTGCGCCCTGCCCTATTTTTTTTTTTTTTTTTCGCGGCCCCCTAGCGGCTCCTACGCGGCCCCTACGCGGCCCCTACGCGGCCCCTACCCGGCCCCTACGCGGCCCCTACCCGGCCCCTACGTTGCCTCTGACGCGGCCCCTGACGCGGCCCCTGATGCGGCCCCTGACGCGGCCCCTACTCGGCCCCTACTGCGGCCCCTGACGCGGCCCCTGACGCGGCCCCTGACGCGGCCCCTGCCGCGGCCTCTGACGCGGCCCCTGACGCGGCCCCTGTCGCGACCCCTACTGCGGCCCCTGACGCGGCCCCTGACGCGGCCTCTGACGCGGCCCCTGACGCGGCCCCTGCCGCGGCCCCTACGCGGCCCCTAACGCGGCCCCTACGCCGCCCCTGACGCGGCCCCTACGTCGCCCCTGCCGCGGCCCCTACGTCGCCCCTGACGCGGCCCCTGCGCCGCCCCTGACGCGGCCCCTGCGCCGCCCCTGCCGCGGCCCCTGACGCGGCCCCTGACGCGACCCCTGCCACGGCCCCTGACGCGGCCCCTACGTCGCCCCTGCCGCGGCCCCTACGTCGCCCCTGACGCGGCCCCTGCACCGCCCCTGACGCGGCCCCTGCGCCGCCCCTGCCGCGGCCCCTGACGCGGCCCCTGACGCGACCCTCGCCGCGGCCCCTGACGCGGCCCCTACGCGGCCCCTGACGCGGCCCCTACGCGGCCCCTGACGCGGCCCCTAGCTGCCCCTACGCAGCCCCTACGCCGCCCCTGACGCGGCCCTCAGCCGCCCCTGACGCGGCCCCTACGCCGTCCCTGCACGGCCCGGCCCGGCCCTGTCCCTGACGCGGCCCTTGCCGCGGCCACTCGGCCTCGACTTTGTCCCGGACCTGCCCCGGCCCCGACCCTGTCCCGGCCCCGTTGCTGCTCGGCCCCGACCCTGTCCCGGACCCTACTCGGCCCCGACCCTGTCCCGGCCCTGTTCCGGCCCCGACCCAGCCCCGAACTCTCGGCTCTGCCCATGGTGAGACCTAGCCGGGCCGAGCCGCGCGGCCGAGCCGCACTGCGCTGTCGAGTCGCCCTGCCGAGTCGCGCTGTCCTGCCTAGCTCAGTTGCACTGCTGCCGCTGCTAGTCTCCTGCTGCTCCTACCATGGCTAGTCCTACCCTTCTCACCTTTGATGCTGAGGGTCGAGCGGTTGCATTTGATGTCTAGCTCGATGACTTGCAGCTTTTCCTTCAGTGCGATAGCAGAGATGGCCTCTCACTGTTTGACCTTACGTCGGGCGCCTCTACTGCCCCTGCTGCTGATGCTGACAGTACCGTTCGCTCGCAGTGGCTCACGCGCGATGCTGCTGCCCGCCTTGCTGTGCGCAGTCACCTACCGGCTACTGAGCGCGCGCACTTTAGTCAGTACAAGAGTGCTAGGACTCTGTACGACGCTATAGTTGCACGCTACTCTTCCCCTGCCACTGCTGCGCTTAGCCGCCTCATGCTCCCGTACCTTTTCCCTGACCTCGCTGCCTTTGCCACAGTCACTGACCTCATTACGCACCTCCGCACTAGTGACACTCGCTACCGCGCTGCGCTCCCTGCTGAGTTCTGCGCCCAGAACCCCCCCCCCATGTACATCACCCTCTACTACCTAGTCACTCGACTCCCTGACACTCTCCGCTCGGTCAGGGACCACTTCCTCTCTCTCTGCCCTACCACCCTCTCTGTCGACCTCCTTGAGGAGCGCCTCCTTGCAGCAGAGACTAGTATTACCGCTGTAGGCGCCTCTCGTGGTGACCCCCGTACCCCTTTCTTTGAGGGGTGCTCCCCCGTTCCTCTTTTGCCCTCTGTTGCCTCTGCTGCTGCTGTCGACCTTGTTGGCACCGAGTCGGCCAGCGCTACGTCTGCTCCTAGTGAGAGGCGCCGCATCAGCAAGGGCAAGCGGGGAAGGGGAGCTGGAGGAGGTAGTGGGGGCGGCAGTAGTGGCGGAGGCGGCGGAGGAGGGGGTGGGGGTGGGGGTGGTGGCAGAGGTGGGGGCTTCGGTGGCGGCGGTGGAGGTGGAGGCAGCGGTGGCGGTGGTGGGAGGGGTGGAGGAGGCGGAGGCGGCGGCGGCGGAGGTGGAGCCGGCAGAGGCGGAGCTGAGCAGCGGGGACCCCAGCAGCAGCAGCGCTCTCGTGGGACCCCTTCGCCCCAGCAGCTTCGTGAGTGGTACGCGGGGCGTCAGGGGGCTGGAGGTGCTGGTCCCTGTACTTACGTCCTGCGCACCGGCGACCGCACTGGAGAGCAGTGTGGCGGCCTGCACGCCACCCAGCGCTGCTTCGGTCGCCTGACGGACGCCTGGTGTGCCCAGTTCCCGGACGCCACTGAGATCCCTCGTTGGCATGACCTGCACAGGTCGGGGGTAGCTATCTTTGATCTTGACTTTGATGCTATTCTTGCTGCTATGTATGCTGTGTCTATTAGTGCTGAGGGTGACTGTTACGTGTGTGTTCCGCCTGACCCTGGTATTGAGGCTGCTGCTCTAGGTGCTAGTGAGTCTGCTGCTCCAGGTACTCGTGAGTCTGCTCCTCTAGGTGCTGGTGAGTCTGCTCTCTCAGGTACCGAGTCGGCTCAGGTCTTGCACACCTTCACCCTCGACTTGGGTGCTTCCCGCTCCTTCTTTCGAGACCGCACCACCCTTACGCCGCTCAGTCGGCCGGTTGCGGTCTCCCTGGCAGACCCCTCTGGGGCTCCTGTCCTTGCTCGCTACTCCACTGTCCTCCCGTGTCCGGCGGCCCCGACAGGCTCCCTGTCTGGTCTCTACCTCCCCTCGTTCTCCACGAACTTGGTGAGTGGTGCTGACCTTCAGGATGCCGGAGTTGACCAGTTCACTCCTGCACGGCAGCGAGTGACCCACTGCTCGTGTGCTCAGACGGGCCGCCACTTGGCCACGTTTACCCGTCGACCGGGGTCGAGCCTGTACACACTGACCACAGAGTCTCCTCCGGTTGCTGCGTCTGGTCAGGTAGCTGCGTCGAGTCAGGTGTTTGCTGCGGCGTCTCGGTCAGGTCCTGAGTCTGCCCCCTGCTCGTGTCGCCTCCTGTCCCACCAGACCCTCCTCTGGCACCACCGACTTGGTCACCCCTCCTTACCTCGTCTCCGAGGTATGGCCTCCCGTGTCCTTGTCTCTGGTCTCCCCCGGTCCCTCCCTCCCCTTCCCCCGGGGCCTGCCCCTACCTGTGTTCCCTGCGTCGAGGGGCGGCAGCGCGCCGCTCCTCACTCCTCCGAGTTTCCCCCCACAGAGGCTCCACTGCAGACTCTTCACATGGACGTGTGGGGCCCAGCCCGCGTCCGTGGACAGAGTCACGAGCGTTACTTCCTGCTGGTGGTTGACGACTACTCGCGTTACACCACAGTCTTCCCCTTGCGCAGCAAGGGTGAGGTCACTGAGGTGTTGATCGACTGGATCCGCGTTGCTCATCTCCAGCTCAGAGAGCGTTTCGGCTCGGACTTTCCTGTTCTGCGTCTGCACTCCGACAGAGGCGGAGAGTTTTCCTCCGACCTTCTGCGAGCCTTCTGTCGTGCGGAGGGCATCCGCCAGACGTTCACGCTTCCGGCCTCTCCACAGCAAAATGGGATTGCTGAGCGCCGCATTGGCATGGTCATGGATGTCGCTCGTACGTCCATGATCCATGCGGCTGCTCCCCATTTTCTGTGGCCGTTCGCGGTTCAGTACGCGGCGCATCAGATCAACCTTCAGCCCCGGGTCTCCCTGCCGGAGACCTCCCCTACTCTGCGGTGGACAAGGAAGGTTGGTGATGCGTCTGCGTTCCGTGTCTGGGGATCTCGAGCTTTTGTCCGAGACTTGTCTGCGGACAAGCTGTCCTCCCGTGCTGTTCCTTGCGTCTTCCTCGGCTTTCCCCCTGACGCGCCTGGTTGGCAGTTTTACCACCCCACCTCGCGTCGTGTTCTGTCCTCCCAGGACGTCACGTTTGACGAGTCGGTTCCGTACTACCGTCTCTTCCCCTATCGCACTGCCCCCCTCCCCCCCCCGCCGCTCTTCCTCGCTCCCGGTCCCCCCCCGGTAGACCCCCTCCCCCCTCAGGGTCCTGCCCCCTCAGGTGTGTCCCAGGTAGATGCAGTCGAGCCTGTCGAGGTAGCTGCTGACTCTGGTGCGTCTGGGGGTGCTGAGCCTGAGCGTGCGGAGCCTGGGGGTGCTGGGTCTGGGGGTGCTGAGCCTGAGCGTGCGGAGCCTGGGGGTGCTGGGTCTGGGGGTGCTGAGCCTGAGCGTGCGGGGCCTGGGGGTGCTGCTTCTGGGGGTACTGAGCCTGGGGCTGCTGGGAGTGGGGGTGTGGAGCCTGTCGGTGCTGGACCTGGCGGTCCTTCGGGTGCTTTGTCCCGGCGGGAGCTTCCCTCTCCACAGGAGCTGCGCGAGTGGTTTGCTCGCCGCTGGAGCCGTGCTGCTGGAGCTGGAGGTTCTGTTGCTGCTGGAGGTTCTGGAGCTGGAGGTGCTGCTGGAGCCGGTACTGGAGGTTCTGCTTCTGCTGGGGGTGCTGGAGCCACGGGTCCCGGAGGTGCTCGTACTGGAGGTACTGGAGCTGCTGGGCCTGGTGGTGCTCCTGGTGCTGGAGCTACTGGTGGAGCTGGAGCTGGTGGTGCTGCTGGAGTGGGTGCTAATGGAGGTCCTGGAGCTGGAGCGGCTGTGTCTGCTGGTGGTCCTGCTGGAGCTGGAGCTGCTGGAGGTACTGGAGCTGGTGGTGCTGCTGGAGTTGGAGCTGACGCTGGGGGTACTGGTGTTGTCCCTGCTGGTTCTGGAGGTGCTGCGCGGCCGCGGCCGTACTTCGTTCCGCTCCTTGAGCAGGTTCTTGGTCTTCCGCCTTCTCCTAGTCCTGCTCCTTCCTTAGAGTGTCCTCCGAGTCACAGTTACAGCTGGTCTCCCCTCTGCCTGCTCCTTCTCCCTACTCTGGTCCTATTGGAGGTCTTGCTGAGCGTCGTGCCCCTGAGTCGCGTCCTGCGTCGCCTGTTCGCACTGCTCGCACTAGTCGTCGTGTTCCACGTCTGCGTCCTCCTGCAGTCCCGGGTACGCATAAGATGACACTGCGTCCTTCCACTGCGCCACAGCGTGTTCCTTTGCCGTCTCCTCCAGAGTCCTCTCTTCCTGCTCTTGCTGACCCGGCGTCTGACTCCCTTCGTGCTGCCAGTCCTACTGTCACGCGTTTCCTAGCCACTGTTGTCACTGGCCCTTCCTTTGAGTCCACTGCTGCGTTTGCCTTAGTTGCCGAGCTTGTCGACTTCGCTGCTCACTGTCGTCTAGACTACGCCGCTCGTCTTGTTGCTGAGTCAGCGTCTGCGTCTGTCTGTCCTCCGTCCGTCGGGGGTGAGTGTGCTCTTAGCACGGACGTCCTTGAGGACCGACAGGAGGAGTTCCAGTGTTTTGCTGCTGCTTTACCTCATCTCGTGTCCACACTGCTTGCCCCTGAGGGAGACCCGGATGCACCAGACATCCCGACCCCGCGCTCTTACGCAGAGGCGATAGAGGGTCCTTACTCCTCTCAGTGGCAGGCTGCCATGGACGCAGAGATGGCTTCCTGGAAGTCCACAGGCACCTACGTCGACGAGGTTCCCCCACCTGGGGCGAACATCGTCAGTGGCATGTGGATCTTCAGGGTGAAGCGGCCGCCGGGTTCTCCGCCTGTCTTCAAGGCGCGTTACGTGGCTCGAGGCTTCAGTCAGCGGCAGGGAGTTGACTACTTTCAGACCTTCTCCCCGACCCCGAAGATGACCACTCTTCGGGTTCTGCTGCACGTTGCTGCTCAGCGTGACTATGAGCTTCACTCCCTTGACTTCAGCACTGCTTTCCTACAGGGCAGTCTGCACGAGGAGATCTGGCTGCGCCGCCCACCTGGCTTCACTGGGTCATTTCCTCCTGGTACCCAGTGGAGCCTCCGGCGGCCAGTCTACGGTCTCCGCCAGGCGCCACGTGAGTGGCACGACACACTGAGTGTTATAGTCACAATAGGCTTGAATGTGCCTAAAACGAAAGATAGAGAGCACAGACGGATTTCTGCACAGCGGCTTCAAACGTTGATAGCGTTCTGCTCACAGCTGCAAATGACTTAATTCAAATTGGATCTGGAGCGTCTTCACGTCGTCTACAATTATCAATTTAGATTGCACGATTTGATAAAGAATTGACGATACAGCGTCGGTTTGAACGAACGGTACTATGGCAGCCACTATAGTCTTAGAACACAAGATAGGAAGAGTTACGAGTTGGGAATGACTCCCAGCTCCTAAAAACCCCAAAAGCCGAGGTACAGTGATGTGGAACAGTGCCACACTGTCCCCAACCACGAAGGGTCTCGAAACTATCCTTCACTAGGGCCTACACCAAGTGAAATGTTACACTACACAAAGTAATGTAACTATCTTCAATATCTTGAGGTGTACCCTTTTGGCGAGCTTCGAAATCACTTGAGGCTTGACACCAAGGCTCGGGCTCTTCATCACAAACTCATCCTTGAGTTCTTGATGGGTCTGCTGCACACACCTGCGACACGCCGAACGTTCGACACAGGACAAAATAGAAACCGCGCACGACAAAATAGAAACCGCGCGCGAGACACAAACGACCGCGTAACACGCGTCTAGCGATAACTCGCTATTGACTCGACACACACACTCGACATCATGACTCAACATTCACACACAATTATAAGCATGAAATATACATTATCCCATGCCCTCATACCATTCCATACACACACACATTCACGCACACGGACAACAAGCCGAGTGCAAACCGTAGGGTTGCACCAACACTGAGGACTACGCTTGCGGCTCTTGGGTTTGCTCCTTCCACTGCTGACCTGTCGCTGTTTCTTCGCACCGACACCTTACTGCCGCCGTTCTACATCCTCGTGTACGTCGACGACTTGGTGTTTGCTACAGCTGACACTGCTGGACTCGCCCACGTAAAGTCCGAGCTGCAGAAGAGACACACGTGCACAGACCTGGGTGAACTGCGCAGCTATCTTGGCTTGCAGATCAACCCGGACAGAGCACGGCGCACCATCACCCTGACTCAGTCACACATAGTGCAGCAGGTCCTTCAGCGCTTCGACTTCACGTACTCCTCGCCTCAGGCCACTCCTCTGTCTACTCGCCACTCGCTCTCAGCTCTGCCTTCGGATGAGTCCGTAGAGCCGAGTGGCCCGTACCCAGAGCTTGTTGGCTGCCTCATGTACCTGATGACCTGCACTCGACCTGACCTAGCATACCCTCTGAGCATTCTGGCGCACTATGTTGCTCCTGGGAGACACCGACCAGAGCACAGGGCTGCAGCGAAGAGGGTGTTGCGCTACTTGTGCAGTACTTCGGGCTTGGGGCTAGTGCTTGGAGGGCGGAGTCCAGTGGTCCTCACTGGTCACGCAGAGGCGTCTTGGGTGGACGACCTGGCTACACAGCGGTCGTCACAGGGTTACACCTTCAGCCTTGGTTCCGGCTCTGTTTCGTGGCGGTCTACCCGCTCGTCTTCTGTTCTCAGCTCCAGCTGTGAGGCTGAGATCTACGCAGGGGCCATGGCTGCACAGGAGTTACGCTGGGTCACCTACTTGCTGACTGACCTGGGAGAGCCGCCTCGTTCTCCTCCAGTTCTGTACGTAGACAACAAGGCCATGCTGGCCTTGTGTCGGGAGCACAGACTGGAGCACAGAACGAAGCACATTGCTCTTCGCTACTTCCTTGCTCGTGAGCTGCTGCAGCGTGGCCAGCTGCGCCTTGCTTACGTGGCCTCTCAGGCCAACACTGCTGATATCTTTACCAAGGCACTTCAGCCTTGTGATCATCAGCGCTTCTGTACTATGCTAGGTCTTGTGCCTACTTGGCCTCACTTGCTTACCTCTTGACTTTGCTTGTTCTGTGATCTATATATACCCGCACTTGCTTGTTTACCTTTATTTATGAACTTGCATGTGAACTGGCCTTGTGGCCTTTGAACCTGTGCTCAGACTGTGTGGTGACGTTATGATCCACCCTGAGCTTGCTTTGCTTTGCTTTGCTTTGCTTGACTGGTCTTATGACCCCTAGTTCTCCCCCACTTTGCCTATGGGGGTGTGTCAGATGTATATGCCTTAGCCTATGTAGGCTGTAGTGGGGTAGACACTAAGGGGTACAGCTTTCATATTTGTATCTCACACTTTCCTAGTTCATCCATTCCTGTTTCTTTCTTCACAACCCTCTATCGCCTCTGCGTAAGAGCGCGGGGTCGGGATGTCTGGTGCATCCGGGTCTCCCTCAGGGGCATGCAGCATGGACACGAGATGAGGTAAAGCAGCGGCAAAGCACTCAAACTCCTCATGTCTGTCCTCAAGGACATCCGTGCTAAGAGCACACTCACCCTCGATGGATGGAGGACAGACAGACGCAGACTCAAACTCAGCAACAAGACTAGCGACGTAGTATAGACGACAGGCGGCAGCAAAGTCAACAATCTCAGCAACTAGAGCAGACGCAGCAGTGGACTCAAACGAAGGGTTTGTGACAGCACTAGCCAGAAAACGCGTGACAGTAGGACTAGCAGCACGAAGGGAGTCAAACTCCGGGTCCGGACCGTCAGGAAGAGAGGACGCAGGAGGCAGCACAGGGACACGCTGTGGAGCAGTGGAAGGACGCAGAGTCATAGAGTGAGTGCCGAGGACATGAGGAGGACGCTGACGCGGAACACAACGACCAGTGCGAACAGCGCAAACAGGCGACTCAGGACGAGACGCAGGTGACGCAGGACGAGACTCAGGCGACCCAGGACGAGACTGAGGCTCACGACGCTCCGTAAGACCTCTAGTCGGTCCAGAGTAAGGAGAAGAACCAGGCAGTGGAGAGGCTGGTTGTAACTGCGACTGTGACTGGACAGGCGGTGGACTCAGTAAGGGAGGAGGAGTAGGAACAGTAGAAGGCGGGAGACCAAGAACCTGCTGAAGGAGCGGAACGTAGTACGGCAGCGGCCGCGCAGCGCCGCCAGAAACAGCAGAGACAGCACCAGTACCCTCAGCTCCAGGGTCTCCAACTACAACTCCCGCAGCACCACCAGCTCCAGTACCTCCAACAGCTCCAGCTCCAGCAGCACCTCCAGTCGCAACAGCTCCAGCACCTACAGCTCCAACTCCTGCACAACCAGCCCCAGCAGCTCCAGTACCTCCAGTAAGAGCACCTTCGGGACCAGCTGCTCCAGCACCTCCAGTAGCTCCAACACCAGCAAGACCTCCAACACCAGTACCTCCAGGACCAGCGGCTCCAGCAGCTCCAGCACCTGCAGCACCTCTAGCAGCTCCAGCTCCAGAAGCACCTCCAGCAGCTCCAGCTCCAGAAGCACCTCCAGCAGCAGGCCCCGTAGCTCCAGCAGCACGGCTACAGCGCCGAGCGTACCACTCACGTAGCCACTGCGGAGAGAGGGGCTCCTGCCATGACGGGACACCCGGAGGA
The DNA here is from genome assembly GCA_947471745.1 of Closterium sp. Naga37s-1. Lineage (NCBI taxonomy): Eukaryota > Viridiplantae > Streptophyta > Zygnematophyceae > Desmidiales > Closteriaceae > Closterium > Closterium sp. Naga37s-1. The sequence continues at coordinate 2,820,558 of CANJKZ010000861.1, forward strand.
CCTCTAGACTCAGCACGCTCAGGCTCAGCACCCCAAGGCTCAGCACCCCCAGACTCAGCACCCCCACGCTCAGCACCCCTAGGCTCCACACGCTCAGGCTCAGAACCCCCAGGCTCCGCAGCCTCAGACTCAGCAACCCCAGGCTCAGCACCCCCAGGCCCCGCACCCGCAGGCTCAGCACCCCTAGCAGCACCAGAGTCGACAGCTACCTCGACAGGCTCGAGAGGGTCTACCTGGGACACACCTGAGGGGGCAGGACCCTAAGGGGGGAGGGGGTCTACCGGAGGAGCACCTAGTGCTAGGAAGAGTGGCGGGGGGGGGGAGAGAGGCAGTGCGGTAGGGAAAGAGACGGTAGTAAGATACCGACTCGTCAAACGTGACGTCCTGAGAGGATAGAACACGACGCGAGGTGGGGTGGTAAAACTGCCACCCAGGTGCGTCAGGGGGGAAGCCAAGGAAGACGCAGGGAACGGCACGGGAGGACAGCTTGTCCGCGGAAGCATCGCGGACAAAAGCTCGAGATCCCCTGATACGGAACACAGACGCATCGCCAACCTTCCCCGTCCACCGCAGAGTAGGTGTGGTCTCCGGCAAGGAGACACGAGGCTGAAGGTTGATCTGATGCGCAGCGTACTGAACCGCGAACGGCCACAGAAAATGGGGAGCAGCCGCATGGATCATGGACGTACGAGCGACGTCCATGACCATGCCAATACGGCACTCAGCAATCCCATTTTGCTGTGGGGAGGTCGGAAGCATGAACGTCTAGCAGATGCCCTCCGCACGACAAAAAGCCCTCAGAAGGTCAGAGGAAAACTCACCACCTCTGTCTGAGTGCAGACGCAGAACAGGAAGGTCCGAGCCGAAACTCTCGCTGAGCTGGCGGCGGGCACCGTGGATCCAGTCGATCAACACCTGAGTTACCTCACCCTCTCGATTCTCACAGCAGGCCCCGGAGGAAGGGGAGGGAGGGACCGGGGGAGACCAGAGACAAGGGTACGGGAGGCCATACCTCGAAGACGAGGCAGGGAGGGGTGACCAAGGCGGTGGTGCCAAAGGAGAGTCTCGTGCGATAGAGGACGACACGAGCAGGGAGCAGACGCCGGACTAGACCTGGACACAATAGCAAACACCTGACTAGACGCCGCTACCTGACCAGACGCAGTGACCGGAGGAGACGCCGTAGTCAGTGTGTACAGACTCGACCCAGGCCGACGGGTGAACGTGGCCAGGTGGCGGCCCGTCCGAGAGCAAGTGCAGTGGGTCACACGCTGACCTCCAGAGGTGAACTGGTCAACCCACGCGTCCTGGAGGTCAGCTCCACTCACCAAGTTCGTAGAGAACGAGGGGAGGTGGAGTCCCGACAGCAAGCCCGACGGGGCCGCAGGACACGGTAGAACCGTGGAAGAGTGCGCAAGGAGTGGGCCCCCAGAGGGGTCAGCCAGGGAGACTGCGATAGGCCGACTGAGCAGCGTGAGTGTGGTGCTTTCGCGAAAGAAGGAGCGCGAAGCACCAGAGTCAAGTGTGAAAGTGTGCAAGGCCTCAGTAGGTGCAGTACCAGAGAGAGCAGACTCACCAGCACCGGGAGCAGCAGACTCACCAATACCAGGAGCAGCAGACTCACTAGCACCTAGAGCAGCAGCCTCAATGCCCGGGTCGGGGGGAACACACAGGTAACAGTCACCCTCAGCACTATCAGTCACAGCATACATGGCAGCAAGGATAGCATCGAAATCAAGATCAAAGATAGCAACATTCTGCCTAAGGAGATCACCCCAGTGAGGGAGCTCAACAGCGTCAGGAAACTGGGCGTGCCAGGCGTCAGTCAGGCGACCAAAGCAGCACTGCGTAGTGTGTGGCAGCTCGCACATCTCCCCACGGCGCCCGCCGGTGCGAAGAACGTAAGTGCAGGGACCAACACCCCCAGACCTCCCACGCCCAGCGTACCACTCACGAAGCTGCTGGGCCGACGGGGTCTCACGGGAACGGGGCTGCTGCTGGCGCTGGCTACCACCAAGGCCTCCATGCTGCGCGGCTCCACCTCGACCAGCACCACCGCCGCCGCCACCTCCACCACCGCTGCCACTGCCTCCACCGCCGTTGCCGCTGCCTCCACCACCCCCACCGCCGCCACCGAAGCCCCCACTCCCGCCACCACCCCCACCTCCACCGCCACCCCCTCCGCCTCCTCCACTGCCTCCACCGCCGCCCCCACCGTCCCCTCCACCACCCTTGCCCCCCTTGCCTCTGCTGTTGCGGTGCCTCCCACTAGGAGCAGACGCAGTCCCGACCTCCTCAGTGCCAACGAGGTCGACAGCAGCAGCAGAAGAAACTGAGGGGAGAAGGGGGACAGGGGAACACCCCTCAAAGAAAGGGGCGCGAGGATCGCCACAAGAAGCACCTATAGCAACGATACTATTCTCAGCTGCAGTGAGGCGCTCCTCTAGCAGGTCGACGGTGAGCTCGGTGGGGCAAAGGGAGAGAAAGTGGTCCCTGACTGAAGCAAGGGAGTCAGGGAGGCGGGTGACTAGGTAGTAAAGGGTGATGTACATTGGGGGGGGGGGGGGGGTTCTTGGCACAGAACTCAGTGGGAAGTGCAGCGCGGTAGCGGGCGTCACTAGTGCAGAGGTGAGTAATGAGGTCAGCAACTGTGGCAAAGGCGGCAAGGTCAGGAAACAGGTACGGCAGCATGAGGCGGCTGAGGACAGCAGTGGCAGGGGAGGAGTAGCGCGCTACTACAGCGTCATACAGACTTAGCAGTCTTGTACTGGCCAAAGTGCGTGCGCTCAGCAGACGGCAGGTGACTACGAACAGCAAGGCGAGCAACAGCATCACGAGTGGTCCACTGCGAGCAAACCATACTGTCAGCAGTGGCAGCAGGTGCAGGAGAGACACCGGACGTGTGATAAAAAAGGGATACTCCGTCCTTAGAGTCACACTGAAGAAAGAGCTGCAGGTCGTCAACCCACACGTCAAAGTCAACCGCACGCCCCTCAGCATCAAAGGTAAGATTAGTAGGGCTAGCCATAGCGGCAGTAGCAGCAGGAGCAGCAGTAGCACCAGTGGCAGCAGAAGCAGCAGTAGCAGCAGGAGCAGCGCAGGCAGGGCAGTGCGGCTCAGTAGGGTGGCGCGGCTCGGCAGGGCGGCGCGGCTCGGCTGGGCGGCGCGGCTCGGTTCCTGGCGGCGCGGTGCGGCAGGGCAGCGCGGGTGCTTACCGGGGGCGGGTGCAGGGCAGGGCCGCAGCTGGCGGTTAGGTCAGGGCCGCGACTGGGGCGGCAGCAAGGCAGGGCCGCAATCCGGGAGCTGCAGGGCAGAGCCGCAGTGGGCTGTAGGGCAGGGCCGCGGCGGGCGGCGAAGGCAGGGCCGCGACGAGCGGCTACGGGCCAGCGACTGGCGGCGACGGGCCGGCGACTGGCGGCGACGGGCCGGGACGGGCCGGCGACGGGCCGGGACGAGCCGGGACGGGCCAGCGACGGGCGGCGAAGGCAGGGCCGCGATAGGGCGGCTGCAGGGCAGGGCCGCAGTGGGCCGGTAGGGCAGGGCCGCAACGGGCGGCGACAGCAAGGCCGCGACGAGCGGCGACGGGCCAGCGACGGGCGGCGACGGGCCGGCGACGGGCGGCGACGGGCCGGGATGGGCGGCGAAGGCAGGGCCGCGACGGGCTAGCGAAAGCAGGGCCGTGACAGGCGGCACTAGGGCAGGGCGCGCGACGGCGCAGGTGAGGCAGGCGCGAGGCACGCTTCGGGCAGGGCAGGAAAAAATCGTGGTGGACCCTAAAAAAAACGTTCCCACGAGGGAACCTGCTCAGAATACCATGTTAGAATAGTGAAGGAAGGAATGACTGAACTAGCAAGCAGGTGGGTACAAGTAGGAAACCTAAAAGTGTTGTACCCTAAATGAACTACCCCACTACAGCCTAGACAGACTATAGCATATAAGTTTGACAGTGCGATGTTTCTATACGCAAGTGTGGGGTGGGAAACCGAAGCGCGTTGCTGTTTTCGCCTAGAATTCATGCACGACCCCACGCGATGCATGGTCGGCTGTATTTTCCTGATTAAAGGCTTCAATTTGGTATGCTTAAAACTGATTTTCATTTTTAACATATTAAAAGCGCATGCGCTTCTAAAATCTACTCAATTCGAAGCGCACACCCCTAAAAAACACTGTTTTATTATAAGCGCACCTGCGCTTCTATCCGGGGTGATGCGGTTATATTATGCAGCAGAATACTGGAATTCCTGTGCTGGTCAAGTGTGAGAACAAGAACTGATAATACAGGAAAGATACAAGAGATTTATAGTATCGGAAAGTACCTTTTCAGTGATGTACCCGTTCATGAAGCGGGCTAAATATCGACTCGACTCTATGAATCGGTATAATCATGTGTCACGCGAACAGTCGCGAGACTTTTCGCACTACTACCTATTACTCATGTGAAGGGACACCTCCTACAGTAACATGCAGACATATAGTAATACTACGAGACAACTGTAGTTGTATACTGTCAAACTGCTAAATTGCATAAGTCAAATTTCTTCGTCCAACACCCCCCTTCAATTTTGGAGTTTGATGTTGTCGGTGTCGTTGGTGATGTGGCGGAGTCTACTCAGCATAATGCAATATTGAAATTTCGGACGCGCCAAGCGCTTGGTCAAGAATTTCGCAGCCATTTTGCTCGTGGGGCAGTAACCAAGCTGTAACTTGCCAAGCTCAATTTTGTCCTTGCCAAAAAAGTAACAAAGCGAGATATGCCTGGTTCGATTGGCGAACCCAGATTTGTTTGCAATGCGGATTGCGGACTCATTGTCGCAGAAGAGCTGAAACTGTGACAGATCCAGTAACTTTGCTTCACTAAGCAACTCGCGAAGATGAAAACCTTCCTTCGTAGCGGTGCAGGCAGCAATGAACGCTGCCTCAGCTGATGAGAGTGCAATCAGCTCATGCTTGCACGACTACCAAGAAATTGTTCCAACAGGCTCAAGGAAAAATATATAGCCCATACTTGAGCGTCTGTTTGTCAGAATGTTATATTTGTGTAGCCTGCAGTGGGGTGCTCAATAGTGAGTACAGCCCAATTTAGGGTTTACTATATGTACTCAACTGCCTGCTAGTGAAACCCCTCTTCTCTGTTTCATTCTTCCGTTCCTATTCTGACATGCAATCAGAGCAGGTCGACCCTCCAAAGTCGATCCTGTGGATGGGCCCACCGTTAGCTTCCGCTGCTGTCATGCCTATCGCGCGCCTCGGGCGCGCGCCGTTTGTCTGCCTGCCCCGCGCTCATGGCGCGCGGCATTTTTTCTTCCCGCCGCGCGCTCGGGGCGCGCGGCGGTTTTCTGCCCGTCGCACCACCCTGGTGGCCGCGCGACGCCCTGCCCTGCCCGTCGTGCGCCCCGTGGCGCGCGACGGTGCCATGCCCGTCGCGCGCCCTGAGGCATGCGGCGGTTTCGTCGCCCGTCGCAGCGCCCCGGGGGCCCACGCGTCACCCCTCCCCCCCCCCCCCACCCCCCCCCGTCGTTCGTCGCGGCACCTTTGGGGGGCTCGTGCGCGGCCCCCCCTCCCGTCGCCCGTCGTGGTGCCATCGGGGGCCCGCGCGGCCCCCACTTCAGTCGCCCGTCGTGGCGCCCAAGGGGGCCCGCGCGCGGCCCACTCCCGTCGCTCGTCCTGGTGCCCTTGGGGGCCCGCGCGACCACCACTCCTGTCGCCCGTCAAGGCGCCGTCGGGGGGCCCACGCACTGCCCCTCCTGCAGCCCGCGTGCCGCCCCTGCAGCCCACGTGCCGCCCCTGCAGCCCCCGTGCCGCCTCCTGTCCACGTGCAACTGCGGGGTGGCGGGTATGGGGGTGGCGAGTGTGTGAGTCGTCCCGTCTCCCACTGCTACAGCTACCGCTGAGGGGGGTGGATGTGTGGGAGCCGAAGGAGTGGTGCTAGGGGGGTGTCGTGGGAGTGAAGCTAGGGGTGCAGCAGGGGGTGTGAACGGGAGTTTTGGGACAGTTAGGGGGAGGTTGGGCGGAGGCAGCCGTCGTGTCGCCAGCAGCGCCAGTAGTCCGGAGGCTACAATCTCCGGTAGCCCAGCGAGCCTGCTGCGCCAGTCGCCCGTGGGTCCGTTGCTCCTGCCGCTTGTCTTATCCGCGGAGCCAGTTACTCCTGTAGTCCGGGGCCCTTGCTCCAGAAGCCACCGTGCGCGCTGCTCCTGTTGCCCGTGTATCTGCGGCTTCACCCGTCGTCTCCAATCTCCACTCCTCTCACAGTCCCTCCTCCTCCTCACTTACCGTCTGTGACTGCCTCTAGATTTGCTTATATTTGTGAACTATTGCTCTGCTTGCTTATTGTGCTGATTACACCCCACTTTGGCTATGGGGGTGTGTCAGAATGTTATATTTGTCTAGCCTGCAGTGGGGTACTCAATAATGAGTACAGCCCAATTTAGGGTTTACTATATGTACTCAACTGCCTGCTCGTGAAACCCCTCTTCTCTGTTTCATTCTTCCGTTCCTATTCTGACACTGTTTGCAGTATCCTTAGCGTGATCTGTGCCTACTTAGCCGAGTAGAGAGAGCTGCAATTTTGGCGACTTGTGATCCGTAAGTCCGATAGTAGACGTAGAAACGAAGTAGGAGACTGCTGCTTCCAGCTCCTGTAGGTTCTCCCCTTCAGGTCGCTTAAGAAATTGAGCAAGCTGGCTAGCCAAGTAGGCCAAATCCAGATGACACATCACAGCTGCGAAGAGAAGACTACCGAGGAGTTGCTGACAGCGAGTGACACCCGCAGATGAAAGAGGCTCCGAGTCTGCTGCATGAGTAGATCGAAACGGAGTCGCAGTTTTAGTGATTGGGAGAGGAAATCGCTTCACAGCTTCTAAGCGTATATCTTTGCGCTGAGATGACTAGCAGTAGGTGTCTGGGTGATGTCTAAGCCGAGATACAGGGTAACGTCGACCGAAATCGTAATCGTCAGATCAATTTTCAGCTCCTCTTCAAAGTAAGAGATGATGTCAGGCGTGCTGCCGATGTAAAGTAAACCGTCGACATAGACAACGAGTACCACGAATGCAGCTTCACGATTCAGTCGGTACATTCCGTGACCATGAGGTAGTTGGCAAACGCCGATGCGGATGAGGCGCTCGTATAGATGGTGCTGCCAGAGACGCGGTGCCTGTTTGATGCCATAGAGAGACTTGTTAAGGCAGCAGACCATGGAAGGATCAGTAACAAAACCGTGTGGTTGCTCAACGAGTATAAGCGCGTCGACGAGGGCGTAAAGAAATGCCGAGGATACATCGATCTAGCGAAGCTTAAGATCCAATGCTGCTTCGAACGCGAGTTGAATTCAAAGCGAGGTATGGCGACTGACAAGAGCAAAAGTCGCGCCGTAATCCACGCCCTGCTTCTGATCAAACCCGCGAACGACCTAGCGAGCCTTTAAACGCTCAATCGTTCCGTCAGCATTTGTCTTAATGCGGAAGACCCACTTCCCGGAGAGAATGTTCTTTCTTGGACCCATCGAAATGGGGATTAAATCCCAGGTGTTGTTATCTTGAAGCGCCTACAGCTCCTTATCCATGGCTTTGCGTCATTTTTCCCTGTGTGGTCCCTTCAGCGTCTGATCCAAGGTGTTCGGTTTGGTAGGAAGAGGCGGTTGAAGAGCTACAGCAAGTCCCAATATCTACAACCCCCTCTGGTGGTAACGACTCTACTCCTCAGTCTCGTTAGTAGCAGCTTCGTCACCTGCTTCAGGATCGAAGTTGAAACCAGGTGTCAGAATGTTATATTGCTTACTTTTTGTAGGCTATAGTGGGGTAGCCTTTAAGGGGTACACCCAATTAGGGTTAGTACTTGTACCCAACTCTTTCATAGTTCATCCATTCTCGTTCATTCATTTGACATAGTTTCAGAGAAGGTCCTTCGTTAGGACCTGTTTTTTTTTAGGGCCCACCACACTGCCCCAATAGCCGCCCTGCTGGCTCACGCGCCACCCTCTGGAGCCCTCGTGCTGCACCTGCTGCCCCACGCGCCGCCCCTTTGCGGCCCGCCCGTCGACCCTAGGCCCCGCACGCCCGCCCCTTGCGGCCCGCCCGTCGACCCTAGGCCCCACGCGCCCGTCGACCCTAGGCCCCGCCCACCCGTCGACCCTAGGCCCCGGCCCGCCCGTAGCCCCTGCTGCCCCACGCGCCCGTCGACCCTAGGCCCGGCCCGCCCGTTGACCCTAGGCCCCGCCTGCCTGTCGACCCTAGGCCTCGGCCCGTCCGTCGCCCCTGCTGCCCCGCGCGCCCGTCGACCTTAGGCCCGGCCCGCCTATCGACCCTAGGCCCCGCCCGCCCATCAACCCTAGGCCCCGGCCCGCCCGTCGCCCCTGCTGCCCCGCGCGCCTGCTGACCCTAGGCCCGGCCCGCCCGTCGACCCTAGGCCCCGCCCGCCCGTCGACCCTAGGCCCCAGCCCACCCGTCGCCCCTTCTGCCCTGCGCGCCCGTCGACCCTAGGCCCAGCCCGCCCGTCGACCCTTGGCCCCGGCCCGCCCGTCGCCCCTTCTGCCCCGCGCGCCCGTCGACCCTAGGCCCCGGCCCGCCCATCACCCCTGCTGCACCGCGCACCGCCCCTTGCGGCCCGCCCGTCGACCCCAGGCCCAGCACGCCGCCCCTTCCGGCCCGCCCGTCGACCCCAGGCCCAGAACGCCGCCCCTTGCGGCCCGCCCGGCAACCCTAGGCCCCGCGCGCCGCCCCTTGCGGCCCGCCCCTAGCCCCTGCAGCCCGCGAGCTGCCCTTGCAGCCCTGCCCCTGGTGGCCCTCTTGCTGCCCCTGCTGCCCTGCCCGCCGCCCCTTGCGGCCCTCTCCCAGCCCCTGCAGCTCCGCGAGCCGCCCCTTGCGACCCGCCCGCCGCCCCCAGGCCCCAGAGCCGCCTCTCTTGCAGCCTGCGCGCCGCCACTTGCAGCCTGCTTGCCGCCCCTTGCTGCTGCTTGCCCTGTTCCCTGCGCTACTAGGCTCTTGCCCGCCCTGCGTGCTGCGCCGCTATGGTTTCTCTCTGCGTTTTCGCGTTCGATCATGACGGCCGCCCGATCCAGTTTGACACGTGGCTTGACGACCTGCAGCTGTACCTACTGAGCGACACTAGAGACAGTGTTTCGTTTTTTGACCACACATCTGGAGCCGCTCCCGCCCCTCCCGCCACACTTGATAGTGCGACTTGCTTGCAATGGCTTACTCGTGACGCTGCTGCTCGCTTAGCCACTCGCAACCACTTGCCGTTGGCCAAATGCGCTCACTTCGGACAGCACAGGACTGCACAGGCACTGTACGACGCTGTAGTCGCCCGTTACTCCTCGCCTGCCACGGCTGCTCTAGGCCATCTGCTACTGCCATACCTACCTCCCGAGCTGTCCGCCTTTTCCACAGTAGAGGACCTCGTTACCCACCTTCGCACTAGCGACGCTCGCTACCGCGCTGCCCTCCGAGCAGAGTTCCTTGACAGGAACCCGCCCTCGATGTACATCACTCTCTACTTCATAGTCACCCGCCTCCCTGACTCTCTTCGCGCACAAAGGGACCACTTTCTCTCACTTGACCCCACAGCCCTCACCGTTGACCTTCTCGAGCAGCACCTCCTTGCAGCTGAGACTAGTGTAGTCAGTGTAGGTGCCGCTCGTGGCACTCCTCACACGCCCTTCTTTGAGGGGTCTTCCCCCTCCCCCCTTGCCCCCTCCTACGCCTCTGCTGCTGCTATTGACGTCCTTGGTGCTGAGGATGTCGGGGCTGCTTTTGCTAGTGGGAAGTGCCGCAGCAGCAAGGGCAAGGGTGGCAAGGGTGGTGGAGGTGGCAGCGTGGGTGGTGGAGGCAGTGGATGTGGTGGCAGTAATGGGAGTGGTGGCAGGAGTGGGGGCTTTGGTGGCGGAGGTGGTGGCAGCGGTGGGAGTGGCGGTAGTGGCGGCAGTGGGAGTGGTGGCGGTCGGGCTGGAGCTACTCAGCGTGGAGGTTCTGGCGGTGGCGAGAGGCAGCAGCAGCAGCGTCGGAGCGAGACCCCGTCGCCCCAGCAGCTTCATGAGTGGTTTGCTCAGCGTGGGGCCTCTGGGGGTAGTGGTAGCTGCCCGTATTCATTCGCACTGGTGACCGTGCTGGTCAGACATGCGGGAAGACTCTTACTGAGTACCGCTGCTTCTCCCGCCTCGATGACGCTTGGCGCACTGAGTTTGGTGACAAGGCCGAGCGCCCCCACTGGGCAGAGCTGCTTAGGTCTGGAGTTGCTATCTTTGACCTAGACTATGATGCTATCCTTGCTGCTATGTATGCCTTGTCTATTAGTGCTGAGGGGGACTGTTACCTGTGTGTGCCACCTGACCCAGGTATAGAGGCTTCTGCTCTAGGTGCTAGTGAGTCTGCTCTCCCTGGTACTACGACTGCTGAGGCCTTGCACACCTCAGCAAAATGGGATCGCTGAGCGCCGCATTGGCTTAGTCATGGAGGTCGCTCGTACCTGCATGATCCATGCGGCTGCTCCCCATTTTCTCTGGCCGTTTGCGGTCCGGTATGCTGCGCATCAGCTCAACCTCTGGCCCAGTGTCTCCTTGCCGGAGACCTCGCCTACACTGCGTTGGACGGGGAAGGTTGGCAATGCGTCGGTGTTCCGCGTCTGGGGTTCTCGTGCCTTTGTTAGTGATACGTCCGTGGACAAGCTCTCCGCCCGCGCTATTCCCTGCGTCTTCCTTGGCTTTCCCCATGACGTGCCTGGCTAGCAGTTTTACCACCCCACCTCGCGCCGTGTCTTCCCCTCGCAGGACGTCACGTTTGACGAGTCGGTTCCCATTTACCGTCTCTTCCCCTACCGCTCTGCCCCTCCGCCACCCCCGCCGCTCTTCCTTGCTCCAGGTCTCCCTCCGATAGACCCCCTCACCCCCCAGGGTCCTGCTCCCTCAGTTTTGTCTCAAGTAGACCCTCTCACTGGTACTATGCCTGTTGAGGTAGCTGTAGCCTCAGGTGCTGCTAGAGGTGCAACGTTTGGGGGTGCTGCGTTTGGGGGTGCGGAGCCTGGGGGTGCTGAGTCTGAGGGTGCCGGGTTTGGGGGTGCTGAGCGTGGGGGTGCGGAGCCTTGGGGTGCTGAGCATGCGGGTGTGGAGCCTGGGTGTGCTGAGCCTGAGGTTGTGGAGCCTGGGGTGCAAAGTCTGAGGGTGCAGAGTCTAGGGGTGCTGAGCCTCAGGGTACTGCTACTCTGGAGGTCCTGTGGGTTCTTCGCCACGACTATCTCCCCAACCGGAGCCTCTCTCTCCCACAGCAGCTGCGCGAGTGGTTTTCTCGGAACACACGCCTACGGAGTGGAGCTGTCGGAGCTGGAGACTCTGCAGCTGGAGACAGTGGAGCTGGAGGTGCTGGAGTTACTGCTGGAGCTGGTGGTACCAGAGGTACTGCAGCTGCTGGTCCTGGAGGTGCTCTTACCAGGGGTACTGGAGCTGCCGGGACTGGTTGTGTTGGGGGCGCTGGAGCTGGAGGAGCTGGAGCTTGAGACCCTGCGCAGCCTTGAGGTGCTGGGGCTAGAGGCGCTGGAGCTGGAGGCACTGGCGCTAGTGGCACTGGAGCTGGAGGAGCTGGAGCTGGCGACACTGGAGCTGTTGGCGCTGGAGCTGGAGGCACTGGCGCTGGTGGCGATGGAGCTGGAGGAGCTGGAGCTGGAGACACTGGAGCTGTTGACCTTGGAGCTGGAGGTGCTGGCGCTGGGGGTGCTGTGTCTGGCGGTGCTGGTTCTGGAGGCACTGTGCGGCCGCGACCGTTTTTCGTTCCCCTGCTTCGCCAGGTTCTTAGTCTCCCATCTTCTACTAGCCTTCCTCCTATATGACTGAGTCCACCGCCTCTCCAGTCGCAGCCACAGTTACAGCCAGGCTCCCCACTGCCTGCTCCCTCTCCATACGCTGAGCAGACAGACTCTTTTATAGAGCGTCATGAGCCTGAGTCTCGTCCTGCCTCGCCTGTTCGCGCTGTTTGCACCGGTCGTCGGTTTCCTCGTCCGCGTCCTCCTCCTGTCCCCGGCACCCACGCTATGGCACTTCGTCCTTCCTTTGTTCCACTGCGTGTTCCTCTACCTGCTCCTCCTAAGTCCTCTCTTCCTGCTGTCCCTGAACCTGAGTCTGACCTCGCTCGTGCTGCCAGTCCCGCTGTCTCTCGTCTCCTCGCCACTGTTGTCACTGACCCTTCTTTTGAGTCCACTGCTGCGTCTGCCCTCGTTGTTGAGCAGCTTGACTTTGCTGCTACCTATCGTCTAGGATTGCCTTGTGTCAGGAGCACAGACTAGAGCACCGAACAAAGCACATCGCTCTGCGATACTGCCTTGCTTGAGAGTTGCAGCAGCGTGGTCAGCTTCGTCTTGCGTACGTGGCCACTAGGGCCAACACTGCTGATATATTCACCAAGGCACTTCAGCCTAGTGATCATGAGCGCTTCTCTACTGTTTTAGGCCTTGTGCCTACTTTGCCTCACTTGCTTACTGCGTGACTTTGTTTGTACTGTGATCTATATATATACCTTCATGCTTCGTCGGCTTCTGTAGCGAAGGTATGTGTATTAGAAAACCGAAATGTCAGAAAACCCATGCGGTTGGCATGCTACCTCTGCCAAGTGTTGTAAGTCAGTCTCTTGTAGAAGAGTACGTCACGTGCCGGAACTGTGACTCAAACTTCGACATACCAGATTTTACATGCTGCAAATTGTTTTTCGATGCCGAAGTGTATCCCCCATCGTGCTCTTTGTGAAAACCGTCCCGCAGGTGTATTTGGAGGCTAGTACTGTACCATACACCCGAAGACACGTATCTTTTTTGTACTACCCAACTTCCCTATCCACTCTTTGTGCGGTGAGGAATCATTTGGCAGGGATGAGGAAGACAGAAGGTTGTGGAGAAAAACGGCGTGGTCCATTGCAAACGGCCACTGCCTTGCTGGCAGGCGTGCCTCCATGAGAAGTTTTCGCACGGTGGTCGGCAAGGTCCTGTTCATCCATTCTGCCACGCCTTGTTGTTGATGCTGGTAAGGCAGCGACTGCAGCTTCTGAATTCCCCTTCCATCGAGGTAGGTTCTGATGTGCTGTGAGAGGTACTCTAGAGCACCATCAGTCTGAAAAATCTTCAGTTAGAATGCTCTCCCGTTCAGCTATAGGTAGCCACGCCACAAATGCTTCGTAAGCAAGATCGCGCGAAAGGATAAGCGCGTGTCAGACTTAACGTGTAGCAGCATCGATGAAGGTAATAACGTAGTTCAAATCAGTTCGTCCTTCTTGCCGTGGTATCACCAGAATATCACTGTAAACTTTTTTGGGTGGCTTATATGCAGGTACACCTGGATTATGATGAGATGGAAACGGTTGTCGAGGCAGATCAACTTCAGGAGACATCGTGCAGATGTGTCGAGGCTGGCGCAGCTCCTTTCCATCGAGAAGAAGAAGAGCGTCTTTGTCACAAACTCCCGCGCGAATCATGTCGTAAGTTGTATTTCCGCTCGGATGTCATAACCGTTTGTGCCAAATTTCCTCTAAAGATGCATGTCCCGTAGAAGGCGGCAAAGTTCGTTGGACTCCGATGTGACTCGTTGTTGATCGTACCGCGTCAATTTGCAGAAGAATTGATGACAAGAGGACCAGCTGAGTGTGATGAGGTTCACGGTAAAGACGGATACTGTAGCTGTAGCCCTCCTTTTTGTTGCCTTTGCTGTCGTACAGATCCATGTCTTGCTGTTCAGCAAGGAGTGTTGCGCAGAGGTGCATATCCAAAACATTCCCTTGAGTACCAAGAAGAGAGCGCATTTGACGCCCTTGAGGTCCAAGCCCGGCGATGACAACTGTCACGAACAACTGGTCATGTAGCTCTCTGCATCTGTTGATGGACTGTACTGCATGCTCTCTTGCATTCATCTGCACGTTGTTCAACTGCAATATGATTCTGCTCTGTGTTACACAATCAGTTGCCTGATTAAGCCACTTCAAATGTTGCCAAGCTAACTCCGCCGAGTTTGCAAATTCCCTGTATGATCTGATGCCTTGCTGTTCTATAGGTGATAGGTTACGAAGAAGAATCGTAAATGCCATCATTGACTAAAAAGCGAAACCACACTGTTCATCCGATGTACCGTTAACTGGGAATTGAATTTCCCCGGTGAATTATTCCCAAATGTATGTTGCTTCCATCATGAGTTCAAACTCAAAACTCCAGGTAAAGAAGTCGTTTGCGTCGAAGGGTCTTGAAGTTTGAAAATTCAGGATGTTTAACATCTGTGCTTGATAGTTTGTTGCATCTCTCACTCCCCGTACTGTTGTTGTTGTGGCTGTTGTTGCTGTTGCGTAGGTGCGCATCGAGGCACGAACGCGTAGGTGGCCCGCGATTGCTGTCGAGGCGGAGCATGGTAAGAAACGGGTTGTTGACGTATGTAAGATGTTCCGACGACACTCATTGGTGCCGTTCATATACTCACTGACGATGATGCTTGTGGTGCTGATGCCATGAACGCTGATATGGATTGAAACACTTGTTGTTGTATCGCAGGGTCGAGGCCTGCTGCGCCATCGCCTGCAGCAGCACCATCTCCTGTTGCAGCGTTAAACATGAAGGACTGAGACGATCCTCCAACGCCTCCTGGTCCAGTTGCAGATTCAACTATTGGAGCAGGGCTGGCAAAGGTCATTCCTGAGAAACTAGAGCCAGGTAGTGGTGGTGCAGTGGGCTGCAAACCACCACCTCCACTTTGCAACCGGGGTTTACCATTGTTGCTGTCAGTCATGATTGTAAGATAGCCCAAATGAAGACTCCATAAATTGTGAACTATGAAAAACTAGGAGATTGTAAATTCTCCTGCTCTCATACCATGTTGATCTGAGAAATGCCTTAGGATCTTTTAGAGTTTAGTCCTTCTAATATTATGAAGCGGAAGACTGGAATTCCAGTGCTGGTCAATTGTGAGAACAAGAATTGATAATAAAGGAAAGATACAAGAGATTTATAGTATAGGAAAGTACCTATTAAGTGATGTACCTGTTCATGAAGCGGGATAAATATCGAGTCGACTCTACGAAGCAGCACAATCCTGTGTCACGCGAACAGTCGCGAGACTGTTCGCACAACTACCTGGAACTCATGCGAAGGGACACCTACTACAGTAACATGCACATACATAGTAATACTACGATACTACTGTAGTTGTACACTGTCGAACTGCTGAATTGCGTAAGTCAAATTTCTTCGTCCAACAGTTGTCAAAACGGCACAATTTGATTGGCTGTCCCAAGTGTTGTAATGTATCGTTGTCACCGTGATTCTGCCACCACTTGTTTTTTTGGCCTCGCTGCACACAAACCAAGTGGTTTGTGTAAATCAATGGCATACTTGGTCGACCGTGTCATTGTTACGACAGACAAACATTGAGACATATAAGCAATTATGCAGATAAGTGTTCAAGTTTTAGGAACCCTGATTGATCTTTTTTTTTTTTTGTTTTTTTTTTTCGCAACCATGTAAAATCTGTGTTTCACACCTGAAGACACTAAAAATCAGTGTTAAAAACCTATGTACACTGAGTGCCCAGGGTACCCAAAAACCAATCTCAGGCCCTTGGTCCCATTATCCCTGACATACTGCCACTCGCCGCAAAACAAGAACCCTCCTCCCCCTTCACAGGGTGGCTTATCCAAGGGATTATCCACACCTCTGAGGCGGTCCTCAGTACATTCCGATGGCACCGCACACCTCCCATCATCATCGGAAGCTGCCACTTGACATTGGCATGGACCGCTCGTTCTAGGTCGGCACTCGACATGAATATAATGATTAGCTTTCAGTTGTTGGTGGAAAAAAGGCAGCAGCACAAAGAATCAAGCAGGCAACAAAGGAGTAGGCGTCCAGGAGGAGATCAAAGCGGATGGCGTCTACATGCAGAGGTAGCCAATAGAATTGTCAAAGTTCTTGATGCATTGCAGACCGTCGCATCGCCATTCACCGGGACAGAAGACAGGCAAGGCGGATCCGCACACGATGTTTGGATGCACACACACTGTTGTGCAAGGCATTCCAAGGGAAAGAGGAGAAGGAGAGAGAGAGAGAGGGAGAGAGAGAGAGAGAGAGAGAGAGAGAGAGAGAGAGAGAGGGACTTAGCCTCTGCCCTCTCCCTTAGCCCTCTGCCCTCTAGTTCCCTAGATATAAGAGGTCTCCCGTGGCCTCTCTCTCTTCATTCTTCAGTTTGTTGGCCAGAAATTTTTGCTCGTTCGAGAGAGAGCAAGAGAGAGAGAGAGAGAGGAACTTAGCCTCTGCCCTCTCCCTTAGCCCTCTGCCCTCTAGTTCCCTAGCTATAAGAGGTCTCCTGTGGCCTCTCTCTCCTCATTCTTCAGTTTGTTGGTCAGAAAGTTTCGCTCGTTCGAGAGAGAGCGGGAGAGAGAGAGAGAGAGAGAGAGAGAGAGAGAGAGAGATAGAGAGAGAGAGAGAGAGAGAGAGAGAGAGGGACTTAGCCTCTGCCCTCTCCCTTAGCCCTCTGCCCTCTAGTTCCCTAGCTATAAGAGGTCTCCCATGGCCTCTCTCTCTTCATTCTTCAGTTTGTTGGTCAGAAGGTGTCCCCCTCGCGCTGATTAAATCCTCTCGCAACGTATCACGCCTTGAAGACAGCTGGCGAACCAGGTGGCCGCTTCACCTTAAAGATCCACATGACATCGACTATGTTTGCCTGAGGGGGAACTACATCGAGACCTCCAAAATGCCATCTCTGCCTCCATGGCTGCCATCCACTGAGAGGCCCACTCTCCCAAGACCGCCTCAATGTAAGTGCGAGGGGTCGGGATGTCAAAGGCGTATGGGCCACCCTCATGGACGAGCAGCATGGCGCAGAGGTGAGGAGCAGCGTCCGCAAGAAACTCCAACTTGAACTGCCTGTCCTGAAGAACATCCAGGCCAAAGGCAAGAGCACCCCCTGGTGTACTGAGGACGGACAGACTCAGAGACTAACCAAGAGGCATAGTCAAGGCGATGGATGGAGGCATAGTCAGCTACAGCAGACAGCAGCAAGAAGAGCAGATACAGGCGAGGGAGAAGCATTAGGGCCATTAACTAAGGAGGAGGACACGGGAGACCGTAGGGTGAGCGGCATGAGCGGCACTAAGAGGAGAGAAGTACGTAGGGGGAGGTGAGAGAGAGGGATGAGGAGAGGAGGTGGGGGGCGTGCATGAGCGTACAGCCCACAGTCGGCGATCCCTCTTACTAACCCCCTTTTACGAAGGGGGAGGTTAGTGAGGGATGAGGAGAGGAGGTGGGGGGGCATGCATGAGCGTGACAGCTCACTGTCGACGATCCCCTCTCACTAACCCCTACATCCCCACCCCCAATCATCCAATCCCCCTTTAACCTCACCCCCCTTATCAGCTGCCCCTTGTAACCTCACCTCCTCCCCCCCTTCCTTCCTCCAGCCCCTTCCCCACCCACGGTAGTCCTGGCAAAGACCTTCACACGGCAGCCAGACCTCCCCCCCATCCCCGTCTCTGCCACCTCACCCCCCCACAGCAGCAGCCGCGGGAGGGGAGGGGCAAGGCAGAGGGTGGAGCTGCAGTGGTTCATGGCGGCCACCCCCTCCACGCCACAGCCGCAGTCGCGGAAGGGAAGGCAACGGGGGAGGGTGGGGCGGATAGAGGGACGAGCGGCAGGGCTGGCGGTTGGCGCTGGCGGCTAGTGGCTGTTGCTGGCGGATCCTTTGGCGAGAGCGGAGATCGTGTGGGCCGCTAGTGGCGTACGGGCTACGGGTCGGGCGCAAGTGACAAATAGACGGGTGGAACGGGTGACGGGGGGAACGGGGCCGTGAGGCGTGTGACAGGGTGTGTGCTGGCGGCGGTTGCTGGAGATGGCAATGGTGCTGGCGACCGTCGGTGGCACTGGCGCTGTCGCTGGCGACCGTCGCTAGCGCTAGCTACCGACGCTGGCGGTTGGAATGGCTGGTGGTGCACTCGCCACGGTTCGCTGGCGTAATCGCCACGGCTCGCTGGCTTTCTTGTCACGGGCAGGGCATGACGAGCGAGCTACGGGCAGAATGCGACGTGAGGGCTGCGAGGCGCGACATGGTGAGCTCGATGGGTGGGCCCATACGAAAAAATAACGGTCCTTCACTGGGACCTGTCTGATAACATGTAAACGTGGAACTAACTTAGCTTAGGTAGTCTAGGTTTAGAAACCATGGCTAGACTAGCAAGAGTTGCGTGAGCAAGAGAGTTGGCCAAAGAACAAGTGTCTCACTATGACAATGATAGTACAAGATATAGGCAAGAAACATGAAACAAGAGGTGCACCACCAACAAGGTTTGTATAACTACACTAAACCTAAAGCTACAGGCAGTTATACATATATAAATATATAACGCGTCAGGTAGAACAAAAGGTGAATCACGAGGGGGAAGAGAGGCTCGGATTGAAAACCGGGAATAGGGGAAGAGGGACGGGCACGAGGGGCACGACGAGGCCAGTAGGAAGAGACAAGTGACAGGCAGGAAGGAAAGGAGGAGATAGCTGTGAACGACAAGGAAAAGGAGCCGGAGACGGATCTGGGAGAGGCAGTGGAGGACCGTAAACAGGGATAGATGGTGAGTGGTCAGACGAGGGATAAGGCAGACCGTCATAGGCGGCGACGGTTGTTGCTGCTGCAACTGCTTCTGTGGCTGCTGTTGCTGCTGATGCGTAGGCTGTTGCGGCTATTGCGGCGGCTACTGCTGCTGCTGCTGCTGCTATTGCTACTGTAGCCGTGTCAAACGTTGCGGGCCCTCGGCACCCCCAGGGCCCAAACCTCCTATGGAAGCACCCCCAGAGATAGTGGGTGTCTGCTTCCGTTCGTCCTCCATTCGTCGAGAGTGCTTCTGCCCATGACAGTGACGTCTTAGAGGACAGACAATTCGAGCTGGCCTTCCTTGCGGCTACTGCTCCTCACCTATGTGCCATGTTGCTAGCCCTTGAGGGTGACCCGGACGCTCTTGACATCTCGACCCCTCGCACCTACGCGGAGGCAGTTTCAGGACACTGGGCTTCTCAGTGGATAGCGGCCATGGACGCGGAAATGACATGTTGGAGGTCCACATGCACTTACGTTGACGCTGTTCCCCATCTCGGGTGAACGTTGTTGACAGCATGTGGATCTTCAAGGTAAAGTGGCCACCTGAAGCGCCGTCTGCTTTCAAGGTGCGCTACGTGGCAAGAGGCTCTAGTAAGCGAGAGGGGTAGACTTCCGTCAGACGTTCTCCCCCACCCCAAAGATGGCCACTCTTCGGGTATTGCTACACATCGCGTCACAGCATGATAACGAGCTCCACTCGCTTCACTTCTCCACTGCCTTTCTCCAGGGCAGCCTGCACGAGCAGATTTGGCTCCTCCGTCGACCTGGCTTCAGTGGGATCTTCCCTCCTGGGACCCAGTGGAGCGTCAGGCGGTCTGTCTATGGTCTGCACTAGTCTTCTTGTGAGTGGCACGACACTCTGCACAATACTCTTGCTACACTCGGCTTCTTCCCGACTTCTGCTGACCCTTCTCTTTTCGTTTGCGCTGGGGAGACTCGTTTTCACATTCTTGTCAATGTCAACGACCTGGTATTTGCTTCTCTCGACAAGGTTGTGCTAGCTTCAGTGAAGGCCGAGCTGCTGAGGAGTCACACCTGCACTGACCTAGGTGAGATGCACCACTATTTTGGCTTGCATATCACTAGGGACAGAGCAGGGCGCACCATCACCCTGACTCAGTCACCCTCGACCGCTTCAGCCTTTAGTTCTCCCTCTGCATAGCCCACTCCTCTTGCTGTTGACTATAATCTATTGACTCCCATCTCTGACGAGCCTACTAAGGCCAATGGTCCATACGCAGAGCTGGTGGGGCGCCTCATGCACCTGATGACCTGCGCTCGTCCAGACCTTGAATATCTGCTCAGTATCCTTGCTCTCGTTTTTTGCGAATGGGAGACACCGAACCGTGCACTGGTCGGCCGCTAAGAGGGTATTGCGCTAACTGGCAAGTGTATCTTGCATCCACAGGTCACACTAACGCATTGTGGGAAGAATGCTCCAAGACTCTCAGGTCCTCTCAAGGCTGCTTGTTGTACCTTCTCATGTTAGCCATCATTCTCTCATTCTGACACGTGCTTGGAGGAGGGTAACTGCAGCTCCCAATTCTGGATCTCGCATTCTGGATGATGTCGGTCCCCACTTCTTTGGCTGGAGCAGTTGTGGTGGTTTCACCAATCTTTCCTTTCCCAACCTTGTCGGCCATCCCCTTCTCATTACTATTTTTTCTCTTTCGATGATGCTGTGGACGTGCAGCAGTTGCGGCAGAGGCTATCAGGGCGAGGTGCGTGCAGGTCAGCCTCATTTAAACCACGATCACGCGTTAGGGTGGTGATCTCTGTATGACGGCACGAGGTCAATAAGGTCCTCCGAGTCGCTGCTGCATTCAAGAATGTCAAAGTCAGGGATGTAGATTCCATTCTCAGGTCGCTCCTTGCCGATGTGTCTTTTGAGATGTTATGGTTTGATATGCTAGTATAGAATAGTTTGATGCAACGCGTCTTCAGTGTCAGAATGTTCTATTGCTTACAATTGTGTAGGCTATAGTGGGGTAGCCCATAAGGGGTACAACCCAATTAGGGTTAGTACTTGTACCCAACTTCTGCTCAATGCATTCATTCTCGTTCATTCTTCAGACATGGTTTCAAAGCAGGTCCTCCGCTAGGACCGTTTTTTTTTCCTTGGGCCCACCACAGCGCTACCCCGCTAGCCGCCCTCTGCAGCCCTCGCGCTGCCCCTACTGCCTGTCGCGACAGTTAGGCCCCTAGGCCCGTCGCCCTAGACCCGTCGCCCCGCGGCCCGTCGCCCCTAGGCCCCGTCGCCCCGCGGCCCCCGTCGCCCTAGGCCCCGTTGCCCCGCGGCCCCCGTCGCCCACGGCCCGTCGCCCTAGGCCCCGTCGCTCCGCGGCCCCCGTCGCCCTAGGCCCCATCGCCCCGCGCCCCCCGTCGCCCACGGCCCCGTCGCCCACGGCCCCGCGGACCCCGTCGACCACGGCCCCCATCGCCCTAGGCCCCGTCGCCCCGCGGCCCCCGTCGCGCTAGGCCCCGTCGCCCCGCGGCCCCCGTCGCGCTAGACCCCGTCGCCCCGCGGCCCCCGTCGCCCTGGGCCCCGTTGCCCCGCGGCCCCCCGTCGCCCTAGGCCCCGTCGCCCAGCGGCCCCCCGTTGCCCTAGGCCCCATCGCCATTGCGGCCCCCCCTGCCCTAGGCCCCGTTGCTCCGCGGCCCGTCACCCTAGGCCCCGTCGCCCTCGGCCCCGTCGCCCTAGGCCCGTCGCCCTAGGCCCCGTCGCCTAGCGGCCCCGGGCCTTTCGTTTCTGGCCCCGTGGCCCTTAGTTCCTGGCCCCGCGGCCCGTCGCCCCTAGGCCCCCGGCCCCCCTCGGCCCCCTTTGTTCCTGGCCCCGCGGCCCGTCGCCCCTAGGCCCCAGGCCCCTTGGCCCCCTTTGTTCCTGGACCCGCGGCCCGTCGCCCCTAGGCCCCAGGCCCCTTGGCCCCTTCGTTCCTGGCCCCGCGGCCCGTCGCCCCTAGGCCCCCGGCCCCTCAGCCCCCCCCTTTGTTCCTGGCCCCGCGGCCCGACGCCCCTAGGCCCTAGGCCCCTCGGCCCCTTCGTTCCTGGCCACGCGGCCCGTCGCCCCTAGGCCCCCGGCCCCTCGGCCCCCCCCTTTGTTTCTGGCCCCGTGGCCCGACGCCCCAAGGCCCCAGGCCCCTCGGCCCCTTTGTTCCTGGCCCCGCGGCCCATCGCCCCTAGGCCCCCGGTCCCTCCCACCCCCCCCCCCCCCCCCCCCCCCCCCCCCCCCTTCGTTCCTGGACCCGCAGCCCGTCGCCCCTAGGCCCCCCGGCCCCTCGGCTCGTTGCTCCTGGCCCCCCGGCCCCTCGGCCCCTGCTGCTGCTACTGCTGCTACTGCTGCTACTGCTGCTACTTCTGCTACTACTGCAGCTGCTACTGCTGCTACTGCTACTGCTGCTACTGCTGCTGCTACTGCTGCTACTGCTACTGCTGCTACTGCTGCTCCTGCGTGCTGCACCACTATGGCTTCGCTTCGAGTTCTCGCATTCGATCATGAGGGCAGACCAATTCAGTTTGACACGTGGCTCGACGATCTGCAGCTGTACCTACTGAGCGATTCTAAGGACAGTGTTCTGCTATTTGACCTCGCGTCAGGAGCCGCTACTGCCCCTCCCGCCATAGCTGACAGTGCGACTTGCTCACAGTGGCTTACTCGCGACGCTGCTGCCCGCTTAGCCATTCGCAACCACCTGCCGTTAGCCAAATGCGCTCACTTCGGACAGCACAGGACAACACAGGCACTGTACGACGCTGTAGTCGCGCGCTACTCCTCGCCTGCCACTGCTGCTCTAGGCCGCCTGCTTCTGCCCTACCTGTTCCCCGAGCTGTCAGCCTTTGCCACAGTAGAGGACCTTGTTTCCCACCTGCGCACTAGTGACGCTCGCTACCGCGCTACCGTCCCTGCTGTGTTCCTTGACAGGAACCCGCCCCCGATGTTCATCACCCTCTACTTCATAGTCTCTTCGCTCTGTCACGGACCACTTTCTCTCACTTGACCCCACCTCCCTCATTGTTGACCTACTCGAGGAGCACCTCCTCGCAGCTGAGACTAGTGCAGTTGCTGTAGGTGCTGCTCGTGGCACTCCGCGCATGCCCTTCTTTGAGGGGTGCTCCCCCTCCCCCCTTGCCCCCTCCTATGCCTCTGCTGCTGCTGCTGACGTCCCTGGTGCTGAAGACGTCGGAGCTGCTTTTGCTAGTGCTAAGTGCCGCAACAGCAAGGGCAAGGGTGGCCGGGGTGGTGGAGGGGGCAACGGGAGTGGTGGTGGGGGTAGCAGTGGAGGTAGTGGAGGCGGTGGAGGTGGTGGCGGTGGTGAGACTGGTGGCGGGGGTGGGGGCTCTGGTGGCGGCGGTGAGGCAGTGGTGGTAGTGGCAGAAGTGGCGGCGTTGGGACTGGTGGCGGTAAGACTGGAGCTCGGCCTGGAGGTTCTGGAGGTGGCCAGCGGTAGCAGCAGCAGCGTCGGAGCGAGACCCAGTCACCCCAACAGCTTCATGAGTGGTTGTTTATGCGTGGGACGTCTGGGGGTAGTGATAGCTGCCCGTATGTCATTCGCACGGGTGACCGTGCTGGTCAGACATGCGGGAGGCTTCACACTCAGCACCGCTGCTTCTCCCGCCTCGACGACGCTTGGCATGCAGAGTTTGGTGACGGGGTCGAGCGCCCTCACTGGGCAGATCTGCTTAGGTCTGGAGTTGCTATCTTTGACCTAGACATTGATGTTTTTCTTTCTGCTATGTATGCTTTGTCTGTTAGTGCTGAGGGTGACTGTTACCAGTGTGTGCCACCTGACCCAGGTATAGCGGCTGCTGCTCTAGGTGCTAGTGAGTCTGGTACTCTCCCTGGTACTGCGCCTGCTAAGGCCTTGACTCAGCAGGACTCAGGTGCCTCACGCTGTTTCTTTCGTGACAGTACCACTCTCACTCCTCTCCCTGCACCTGTCCCGGTCCGACTGGCTCACCCCTCCGGGGGCCCGGTCGTTGCCCATACCTCCAATGTCCTCCCGTATCCGGCGGTTCCTTTTGGCTCACTAAGAGATCTTCATCTCCCCTCATTCTCTACGAACTTGGTGAGTACAGCTTCTCTCCAGGATGCGATGGTCACTACCACCACTCCTGGGGGTCAGCGTGTGTCGATCTGCACGTGTACACGGACGAGCCGTCACCTGGCCACGTTCACTCATCGACCAGGGTCGAGTCTGTACACACTGGCTACCGATCCTCCTCAGGTAGTTGCGTTTGCCCAGGTGCCGCGTCAGGTCAGGTAGCACCCCCTTGCTCGTGTCGCCTCCTATCGCACCTGACTCTTCAATGGCACCACCGCCTTGGTAAACCTTCTCTGTCACGCCTTCGTGGCATGCAATCTCGCCTCCTTGTGTCTGGTCTCCCTTGGTCTCTGCCTCCCCTCCCACCCTCGCCTGCCCTGCCCTGCCTTCCTTGCGTTGAGGGGCGGCAGCGCGCCGCTCCTCACTCCTCCTCGTTTCCCCCGACGACTACTCCCCTGCAGACTCTCCACATGGACGTGTAGGGCCCCGCCCGCGTCACTGGACAGGGCCGCGAGCGCTACTTTCTGCTGGTCGTTGACGACTACACGCGGTACACCACAGTCTTCCCCTTGCGCAGCAAGGGTCAGGTCGTTGATGTCTTGATCCCTTGAATCCGTGAAGTTCGTCTCCAGCTCAGTGAGCAGTTCAGTACGGACCTTCCAGTCCTGCGTCTGCACTCTGACAGAGGTGGTGAGTTCTCCTCCGACCTCTTGCCATACTTTTGTCGTGGGGAGGGCATTCTCCAGTCGTTCACGCTTCCGGCCTCTCCGCAGAAAAATGGGATTGCTGAGCACCGCATTGGCTTAATCATAGAGGTCGCTCATACCTCCATGATCCATGGGGCTGCTCCCCATTTTCTGTGGCCGTTTGCGGTCTGGTATGCTGCGCATCAGCTCAACCTCTGGCTCAGTGTCTCCTTGCTTGAGACCTCGCCTACACAGCGTTGGACGGGGAAGGTTGGCAATGCGTCGGTGTTCCGGGTCTGGGGTTCTCGTGCATTTGTCCGCGATACGTCCGCGGACAAGCTCTACGCCCGCGCCATTTCCTGCGTCTTCCTTGGCTTTGTCCTTGACGCGCATGGCTGGCAGTTTTACCACCCTACCTCGAACCGTGTCCTCCCCTCTCAAGACGTCACGTTTGACGAGTCGGTTCCCTTTTACCGTCTCTTCCCATACCGCTCTACCCCCCCCCCCAGCCCCGCCGCTCTTCGTTGCTCCCTTCCTCCTCCGGTAGACCCGCTCCCGCCCTAGGGTCCTTCTCCCTCAGGTGTCTCTCAGGTAGACCCACCCCTTGGTGTTGTGCCTGGTGAGGTAGTTGTAGACTCAGGTGCTTCTAGAGGTACTGCGTCTTGGGGTGCTGAGCCTGGGGTTGCTGAGCCTGGGGGTGCTAAGACTGGGGGTTCTGAGCCTGGGGGTGCTGAGACTGGGGGTGCTTAGCCTGGGGGTGCTGAGACTAGGGGTGCTGAGTGTGAGGGTGTTGACCCTGGGGTTTTGCGTCGGAGGGTGCAGAGTCTGAAGGTGCTGAGCCTCGAGGTGCTGCTTCGTCTGGAGGTTTTGCTGATGCTTCGCCGAGCCTGTCTCCGCAGAAGCTGCGTGAGTGGCTTGTTCGGTGCGCATGCCTTCGGAGTGGAGCTACCGGAGCTGGAGGTACTGGAGCCGCTGGAGCTGGAGGTGCTGGACTTAGTGCTGGAGCTGGTGTTACTGGAGGTACTGCGGCTACTGGTCCTAAAGGTGCTCGTACCTAGGGTACTGGAGCTGCCGGGACTGGTGGTGTTGGGGGCGCTGGAGCTGGAGACCCTACAGAGTCTGGAGCTGCTGGAGCTGGAGGCCCTGACGCTGGTGGCGTTAGAGCTGGGGGAGCTGAAGTTGGAGGCACTGGCGCGGGAGGCGCTGGAGCTGCAGGAGCTGGAGTTGTTAACCCTGGCGGCACTGTGCGGCCGCGACCATGCTTCGTTCCCCTGCTTCAGCAGGTTCTTAGTGTCCCGTCTTCTACTAGCCTTACTCCTCCCCTCCTGTGTCAACTGCCTGACCAGTCGTAGCTGCTTTTACAGCTGGCCTCTCCACTCCCTGCTCCTTCTCCTTACACTGAGCAGTTTGGCGGTCTTACAAAGCGTCGTGAGCATGCGTCTCGTCCTCTCTCGTCTGCTCGCACTACTTGTCGCATTCCTCGTTCGCAACCTCCTCCTGTTCTCGGCATGCACGATATGGCACTTCCTCCTTCCTTTGTTTCACTGCGTGTTCCTCTACCTGCTCATCCTAAAACCTCTCTTCCTCAGGTCCCTGACCCTGAGTCAGGAGGACTTTGAGTATCTTGCAGCTGCTGTACCTCGTTTCGCTTCCATGCTGCTTGCCCCTAAGGGAGACCCGGATGCACCAGACATCCCGACCCCGCGCTCTTACGCAGAGGCGATTACGGTTCCTTACTCCTCTCAGTGGCAGGAAGCCATGGATGTTGAGATGGCATCCTGGAAGTCCACAGGCACCTACATCGACGAGGTTCCCTAACTTAGGGCGAACATAGTTGATGGCATGTGGATTTTCAGGGTGAAGCGGCCGCCGGGTTCGCCGCCTGCCTTCAAGGCGCGTTACGTTGCTCAAGGCTTTAGTCTGCGACAAGGAGTTGACTACTTCCAGACCTTCTCCCCCACCCCGAAGATGACTACTCTTCGGGTGTTGCTGCACGTCGCTGCTCAGCGTGACTACGAGTTGCACTCTCTGGACTTCAGCACAGCTTTCCTGCAGGGCAGCCAGCACGAGGAGATCTGGCTGCGCCGCCCACCTGGCTTCACTTGGTCGTTTCGTGCAGGTACCCAGTGGAGCCTCCGGCGGCCGGTCTACGGTCTCCGCCGGGCACCTCGCGAGTGGCACGACACACTGAGGACTACACTTGTGGCTCTTGGGTTTGCTCCTTCTACTGCTGACCCGTCGCTGTTTCTACCCACCGACACCTCGCTACCGCCGTTCTACGTCCTTGTGTACGTCGACGAACTCGTCTTTGCCACTGCTGACACTGAGGCACTGACCCTTGTGAAGTCGGAGATGCAGAAGAGACACACTTGCAGTGACGTGGGTGAAATGCGCAGCTATCTTGGCTTGCAGATCACCCGGGACAGAGCATGGCGCACCATCACCCTGACTCAGTCACACATGGTGCACCAGGTCCTTCATCGCTTCGGCTTCCAGTTCTCTTCGCCACAGCCCACTCCTCTGTCTACCAGCCACTCGCTCTCAGCTCCACCTTCGGACGAGTCCGTAGAGCCGAGTGGTCCGTACCCAGAGCTTGTGGGTTGCCTCATGTACCTGATGACGTGCACACGACCTGACCTCGCGTACCCTCTCAGCCTTCTGGCTTGCTATGTGGCTCCTGGTAGGCACAGAAAGGTGTACTGGGATGCTGCGAAGAGAGTACTGCGTTACTTGTGCAGTACGTTAGGCATGGGGCTCGTGCTTGGAGGACGGGGTCCAGTTGTCCTCACTGGTCACGCGGACGCCTCTTGGGTAGACGACTCAGCTACGCAGCGGTCGTCACAAGGTTACACCTTCAGCCTTGGTTCCGGCTCTGTTTCCTGGCGGTCTACCCGCTCGTCTTCTATTCTCAGCTTCAGTTGTGAGGCTGAGATCTACGCAGGGGCCATGGCTGCACAGGAGCTACGCTGGCTCACCTATCTGCTGACTAACTTGGAAGAGGAGCCTTGTTCGCCTCCAGTTCTGTACGTAGACAACAAGGCAATGATTGCCTTGTGTCAGGAGCACAGACTGGAGCACAGAACGAAGCACATCGCTCTGCGATTCTTCCTTGCTCAAGAGTTGCAGCATCGTGTCCAGCTTCGTCTTGCGTACGTGGCCACTAGGGCCATCACTGCTGATATATTCACCAAGGCACTTTCGCCTGGTGATCATCAGCGCTTCTCTACTGTGTTATGCCTTGTGCCTTCTTTGCCTCACTTGCTCGCTGCGTGACTTTGCTTGTAATGTGATCTATATATATACCTGCATGCTTACACTTGCTAGGGTATGATCATTGTATTAATTGTTCTCTTTTATATAACTCTGCATGTGAACATGCCTTGTGGCCCTTTGCTTGTGCTCGGACTATGTGGTGACTTTGTGATCCACCCTGAGCTTGCTTTGCTTCTCTTGACTGGTCTTGTGACCACTTGTTCTCCCCCACTTTGCCTATGGGGGTGTGTCAGAATGTTCTATTGCTTACAATTGTGTAGGCTTTTGTGGGGTAGCCCATAAGGGGTACAACCCAATTAGGGTTAGTACTTGCACCCAACTTCTGCTCAATGCATTCATTCTCGTTCATTCTTCTGACATTCAGATCTGTCCTCAGTTTCAGTCCACTGTCAATGAGTTGTGAAGCTGACAGCAGGTTGAATCTTAGGTCTTTGACAATGAGTACGTCGTTGAGGGTAATGTGTAGGTTGATGTCGTGCGCTTTTAGAGCGACTGTGCTGCATGATCTTTCTTTTGGCTTATGATTGTTGGCCACAGTGACCAAGGTAAGCTGAGGGAATGGTCGCGCGTTCAAGATGAAGTGGCGCAACCCCACCATGTGCTGTCCACCACGGTTGTCCAGGTACCAGGTGTTTTACGTGTCGTTGCTGTGTTGGTCCGCGATTGCGCAGCTGGGAGTGGTGAGGAAAAGAAGCCTTTCGTCGCATCCATAGTAGTTCGCGTTAATTGCCGGAGGTTGACGAGCTCATGCTCCTGCGGGGGAGAATTCACGAGCAAGAGTGAAAGGTTTGAGTCTTGGTCGTCTTCGCGTTCTCAAGTTCGTCGTCTTTGGTGAAAGGGTTGTTATAGCCTATTGACCAGCCTTGGGTTACTGGTGATGGTGGCAAGACTGGACGTACATGACGATGGTTGGTTTGCCGCGTTTCCGGTGACGTGACGCGCATTGTTACCGGAAAGGGGCCTTTGTTACTGAGATTCTATCGTTACAGGCGGGAGAGAAACATGTCGATGGTCCGTGGCTGGTTGGCTTGTCTGGCGCATCGTTGTGGAGTCTCCTGTTTTTTTATTTGGTGATGAGGTGACGCCATTCTTGGGATGGGAGCGACGTCGTTCAGTCGAGTGACCAAAGTATTATATTTGCGGTAGAACTGACGGGGACGCGATTCGTGAGTGACACGTCGTTGCTTCCTATTGGAGTACAAGGAGTTCCTTTCACGGAGCGGCGCCTTCCCTTGATTCAAGTCCATGTCTTATTGCTCTTGTAGGAATGCCTTGCAGAGGGTTGCCTAAGAGATTGCCCCTTGTTGACGTAGCAGTGCTTTGCAGGGATTATAGTTAAGGTCGAGTCCGGCGAGGACGATTGTAACGAATATATCTTCTGCAATCGTGTTTCCCAGCTTGAGAATTTGGTTGCAAATGTTGAGGCATCGATTGATGGATGAATTTGTCTTTTCTTCTGGGGCCATTTTAGCTTCCATGAGTTGCTACAACACGCGACTTAGGGACACTGAGTCATTCGTTGGTAGATCTTGGTAAGATTATTCCAAGCTTTTAGTGCTGGTGCGGGGTCATTTTTTAAAGATCGTATCCCGAGTTGCTCCATGGGAGACATGTTGCAGAGGGGCACGCCATTAGGGACTTGTAGTACTAGTTTTTAGCCTCGTCAAAATCGCTAGTTAATCCTGGGTAGCTTCCGCCAAAGAAGTAGAATATATGTGCATTTTGTAGTAGCATCTCCATCTCGAAGCTCCACGTGTAGAAGTCGCGTCCGACTGCCTTCTTCGCATTTTTAGATGACGAGCATCTTGTTATGTGCAGAAAAAGTGGCTCCATCGCTTGAGTGTGAGCTAGTTGGAGTTGAGGGATTTCCCTCAAGCGCAAAGGTTGTTGGTGCCGATTCCTCGTCAGGTATCGCAGGTTGAAGGGTTTGTCGGTAGGTTGCTGTGTCATTATTTTTTCAATGATTGAAGCCTTGTCTCCTATGCTGTTAATCGCTGGATTAGTTATTCCAGGAGCTCAGTGTTGAAGGTCATGGTTGCTGCTGAATTCAAAATTGTATTAGTGGGTGCATCGGCAGTTGGAGCCGCTTGCCCACTAGATACTCCGACCATCATTTGGCGGGAGCGTGGAACGAACGCCACCTTAAAGTCGAGCTTGAATCAGTGGTGGATGTGCAACGAATCCTTAGTAGCTCTCATTCCATGATACAATTTGAATGGTCCTTAATAGGATCGCATGAATATTTGCAAGAGTGTAGCAGCAGAAGTGAATGTCATTAGTACGAACCCGGTTAGTAGAAGGAGATTTGAATATTGATAGGAGTTATTTCAGCATAACAGTATTCTACAAGGTTTTATAAAGGATTACAACGGAATACGAAAAGTCCCAGCTGGCCATGTATCCTGAGGGGGTATATGCCGAACTGCACGGTTTCCCTGAGGGGGTACATGTCAACGGGAGCTATTGTGATGGGCACGTTGTCGCTGGCGGAGCCGACCTTGTGGTCGGGTGTACAGGAGGTACAGCCGACTTCAACCATGGTCGACGAAGGGGCTCGTCTGTCAACGGGAGTTGTGTGTTGGCCCCGCCCTCGCTTGGGCGGAGCTGACTTGGTGTGGTCGACCGGTGGTGGTCGTCGATCTGGGCAGACGACGGGCATGAAGAGGAGTGGCGTCGACTTGGGGGGCGCCGAGTTCGGTTGGTCGGCCTAGGCGAGGTCAACCTTTGGAGGCGCCGACTTTGTGGCACCGACCTCGGGGGTAGCTACTTAGTGAAGTCGGCTGGTGGTCATCGACTTGGGCAATCGACGAGCACGTACAACTTCTGGTCGACTTTCTCCGAAGAATTCGATGTCGACCTGGTGGTTTCCAGGCCGACCTGGTGGTTTCCAAGTCGACCAAGTTACCCGGGCAACGAAGTTCTGCGGAGATGCGCGACAGTAGCCCAGGTGGATCTAGCGAAGCCGACCTCGGAGGTGGTATCCCGAGGTCTACGTGAGCGGATCAGGTGCAGTCGTGGGCACGTGGTTGGCTTGGCGTCTGCGTTGTGCAGGTGACGAGGCACAGCACGCCAATCAATTGCGAGTACCTGCGAAGCGGGTGCGCTACTGTCCTATGGGTGCAACGCTGTGCAACCGCCTTGCTGCAGCGTTGGCATGCCGTCGACTTGTAGCGTTGGAAGATTGAGACTTTGCACTACTGGAGCGCGGTCGACCATGTCGTGCTGGAACGTGGTTGACCGTGCTGCACTGGCAATCGACCTGCTTGCATGCTAGCTCCTGATGTAGACAGTGTTGCTTTGCCATTGTCAACCATTGTTGTAAAATTTTGCTAGTGAAACTCTTGCCAACTTTCTCTATGAATGTGCAAGTAGCGGGAGCACAAGTGAACGACTAAGGAACGAACGCTACGATCACTCCTACCCCGTGCCTACCCCGTAGACTAGCTCACGTTGTATGAGTTATCTCCGCATGGAGCGGTGAGTGTGGACGGCACTGCGACTTAGATTCAATCGAGTTGACTTAGTTGCACACTACCTATCTTGTTCGTAGGCCGGCAGCTTTGTTAGTCACCAATGGTTGGCGCCGTAGGTGACGCGGGCGTAGTGGATACCCTGGAGACACAGCTGGCTGATGCGAGGAGACGCCACTCCGATGGCGAGTACGGGGGGTCGTCAAGCTAGGCATCCGTGCCAAATGGGCGACGGAGCACCCTTCTCGACTTGCCTCTCCTCGACCGGTGAAGAACGAAGACGGCGTTGACATGAGCGTCAAGGCTGGTGACCAAGTCGGCACTAGTGCGGGAGGCAAGTCGAGGCAAAGAGGGGTGTTCCGGACAGCCGACGGTGAAGTCAGTGGCATTCAGGCGCGAGGGCTGCAGTCGTCGGCGGCTGCAGGCTCCTCGCATAGCAACGTCGGAGGACGTCGAAGCAGCGTGACGCCGGCGTCGGCGACCCACATGACAGCAGGGGGGATAGCGCCGACCTATGGGAACTTCAAGTTCCCGCTAGACAAGATCGCTGTCAACCCCCTGCTGGTCGGCCGTCACGACCTCCTCACGTGGAAGGAGGCCATCGAGCCCCAGCTGGAGATGGCTGGGCTGATGTGCTTCGTCGTCGGCACCGTGGAGACGCCACATGAGAGCAACATTGAGTTGCGTGCGGAGTTCCGTGCCGTGCAGCTGTTGACCTTCATGGTCATCTCGCGGTGCTGCTTGCCGGTGGTGCAGATCGCCTTGAAGTCTTGCAGGCATCACCTGGACGCCGGACATCAGGCGTGGCGATTCATCACGTCGACGTACCAGGTCACTGACGACCACTACATTGGCCAGCTGGAGAAGCTGATGACGCACTTGCGGATGGGCGAGCAGGAGACGGTGACCGAATACTGCAACCAAGCTCGGCGTCTCTTGGCTTGCATGCGGAGGACCGGTGTCAAATACTCAACGTCGTCGTACACCACGCACGTCATCAAGGGGCTCCCAAACAGCTACAACCTGATGAAGCGGCTGTCGGTGGTGCCGGGCACGCGTGAGTCGCTCAACAAGGACTCGTTGACCTCATACATCCTGGGGGATGATGCGATGCAAGAGGCCGAGAGGTCCGCGGAGCTCTTGCTGCAGGTCAAATATGTCGCCCCGACGAAGCAAAGAAGTCAACCGGGGCATCGCGGCAAGCCTGGCGGCAGTGGTAGCGGAGGTGGGAAACTGGCCAAGGACGCCGACAAGGGCAGGTCGGCCAAGGATAGCGGTCATGGAGGAGGAAGTCGACGTCGGGAGTGCTGGCTGTGCCGCGACCCCGACCACCTCTCCTTCAAGAGCCCCAACCGCAGCGAGTCCGATGACGACGACACCAAGGGAGGCCGAGGGAGGTCGGCCGGTCGTCGCTCATGTTGGGAGAGTAAGCCACGTAAGGACAGGCAGTCGACCAAGTCGATGTCGGCGAAGGGCGCCGACTCCTCCTCTGGCGTCAAGGAGCAAGGCGATGGGGAGGCATCGTCCTCGCTTGTCGGCGTCGTTGAGCCGACCATCTCGCTAGCGCCGAAGGCCGGTGAGGACTTCCAGGCGGAGGGAGCAACCGTGCAGGTGAACCCGGCGGTGGTCCTGCTCGACACCGGCTGCTCGCACCACCTGAAGGGGATGAAGGAGGTCGTCGTTGACTTGGGGTCCAAGCGGCGATGTCAAGCACGTGCGCGGCTTCAATGGGGCGCTGCAGACCGTCCAAGGCCATGGGACCGTCGCCCTGCAAGGAGTTGCAGGGAAGCACGTGCTCATTCCTTAAGTGCTCTACGTCCCGGGTGTCACAGGATCGAATTTCCACTCGAGAATGTTGCACTAAAGGTGAGTACAAGGCGTATTTATACTCAGAAATACATAGAAACAACAGATAATCCGAACCTTCGGGAACGCGCTCTTCTAGAATAGATAATCACAAGTGCGCATAAGCACGCAAGCCCATTGGCACTTCGGATTATGGCGAGATTACGCCTTGTACACCACTGTCGGTGCTGTCGGTGCCGTATAATGTAAATGTCGGTGCCGAAAATACCAAATAAGTGAAAAACCTCAAAGCTCTAAAAAATAAAATAGTAGTCTGATTGAGGTGAAATAAAGTGCAAATGAAAGAGGAAAATAAGGAGAATAAGATGGAGTAAAAATATGGAAATGAGAAATATGTCGAACGTCGGCGTACTCTCACACTTCCCCCCCTCAAAGCTGGGTGGTAGATGTAACACCCTGCTTGACAAGATAGTCGCGGAGAGAACGTCGGGCGTTACTCATGTCTTCTTCAGAGACCCAGCTGTCCTCAGAAGGATCATAGCCTTTCCAGCGTACGAGAAACTCCAGGGCGCCATGCCGACGACGACGATGTGCAAGCACAGATTCAACCTCATACTCAAGTTCATCATTCACGAGGACTGGAGGCGGCGGCGGAGGTTGGCGTCCCGTGTACAGCTTATTTGGATCTTGATAGAGTTTAAGAAGCTGCACGTGGAAGGCGTTATGAATCTTCCAAGAAGCTGGTAGGCGCAAGCGGAATGTGACTGGAGTGACCTGCTCTTCTACGAGGAAAGGTCCGCAGAAGCGAGGTCGTAACTTGGATGGAAGGTGACCGAGGTTGAGGTTGCATGTGTCGAGAAGCACATGGTCACCAACCGCAATGGTATGATCACGTCGATGGCGATCGGCCAAGCGTTTCTGTGAAGACTGTATGTCCTGTAGACGCTTGTGTGTCCGATCCCAAAGCTGCTGCATTGTAGTAACGAAGTCGTGCGCGGGTTGGACAGTTGCAGGTACTGTCGGCTGTTGTGGAGTTAGTGGATGTCGTCCGTAACAGAGGGAAAATGGGGTCTCTCCTGTTGCGGCATGCTTCGCATTATTGTAGGCGAACTCCAACACCGGCAAGTGCAAGTCCCACTTGTTAATGTCGTCCTTGCACGCTGCGCGCAAGAGTTGTTCCACAATTTGGTTCAAGCGCTCTGTCTGCCCATCGGTCTGGGGATGATATGCAGATGACATTGCTAGGCGTGTCCCCATGAGCGACATGAGCTCTTTCCAGAACTTGCTAGTAAACTTGGGGTCCCTGTCGGATATGAGGGTTGTTGGGATCCCGTGCTGTGAGATGATGTGTTTGAGGAATAGCTATGCCGTTTCCTCCGTGCGTGCGGTCGTATGTGTCGGAATGAAGTGTCCCATCTTTGAGAATTTGTCGATGACGACCAGGATGGCGTCATGCCCCGCGTTGGTAGGTGGTAAACCGGTGATGAAATCCAAGCTGACCACTTGCCAAGGCTGTTCCGGGACGGGTAAAGGCTGAAGAAGTCCTGCTTTCTTCTGCTTACTGCTTTTCATCCGCTGGCACGTGTCGCACGAAGTGACAAACTTTTGCACGTCGTTTGCCATGTGAGGCCAGTAGTAGACTTTCGCAATCCCGGCAAGAGTCTTGTTACTCCCGAAGTGTCCAGCGTAGAGCACGTCATGGAATTGTTCGAGAAGCAACTGCCGAAGAGGCGGGTAGTTGGGTACCCATATCTTTGTTGATCCTTTGCGTAGTGCGACGTCGTGGTCCCACTGCAACAATTTTTTTTTCTGTGCTAAGGGAATCTCGGGGTCGATGGTATACCCGTGCGTGAAGAGTCCCTTGAGTAGCAGATTCATCCCCTCAATCTGTATGGCGGCAACGTGTCCAGGCCGGCTCAGTGCGTCTGCCTTATTCTTGTGTCCCGGCTTGTACACGATGTCGTAGTCGAAGTGCGTCTCGAGGAAGTCAATCCACCTGACTTGTCGTCTGGAGAGGATCGGCTGCGTCTTTAGGTACTTCAGGCTGCAATGGTCAGTGTAGACCGTGGTCTTTCTCCCTTCGAGGTAGCATCGCCATGTCTTGAATGCGGTGATGATCGCTAAGGCCTCTTTGTCGTGAATCGGGTAGTTGAGTTCTGCCCCGTGCAATTTCTTGCTGAGGTAAGCGATTGGTTGTAGTCCTTTCCCTTGGTCTTGCATCAAGACTGCTCCAAATGCTTGGTCGCTAGCGTCAGCTTCGATGACATAGTCTTTTTCTGGATCTGGCAGGATCAGGACGGGTGCGGACGTGAGTGCGGTCTTCAACTGCTCCATGGCTTGCTGGTGCACATCCTCCCACTTGAACGGTGTATTCTTCTTCAGTAGATTGGTGAGAGGTGTTGCAATCTTCGCATACTGTGGCACGAACCGATTATAGTAGTTCGCAAAGCCAAGGAATTGCTGAAGTTCCTTCACGTTCTCCGGTGTCTTCCACGTACGTACGGCTTCGATCTTCTTTGGGTCGACATGGACTCCTTGAGCGCTCACCTGTCCAAGGAACTGAACTTTCTTCAAGGCAAACTCGCTCTTGGATAGCTTGACGTAGAACTTCTTCCGTCGAAGTATCTCGAAGACACGTCGTAGGTGTTCGATGTGCTTCTTCATGTCCCTTGAGTAGATCACGATGTCGTCCAGGTACACCACCACGCATTCGTCGAGTAGAGGCCTAAGAATATGGTTCATTTCGGCCTGGAATGTAGCGGGTGCGTTGGTGAGTCCGAACGGCATGACGAGGTACTCGTAGGATCCGTATCGTGTCCGAAACGCTGTTTTATGGATGGAGTTATCCGCCATCCGGATCTGCCAATATCCCGATCTCAAATCGAGTTTTGAGAATACTGTGGCTCCAAGAAGCTGGTCAAGTAGATCGTCGATCCATGGAATCGGATACTTGTTCTTGACTGTCTGCTTGTTGAGGGCTCGGTAGTCGATGCACATGCGTAAGCTTCGGTCAGGTTTTGGTGTGAAAAGCACTGGTGCACCGTATGGTGATGTTGATGGTCGAATGAGTCCTTTGTCCAGAAGGTACTCGATCTGCTTCTTCATGTCGGCCAACTCGGTAGGGCTGAGTCGATATGGTGCTCGGAAGGTCGGTTTTGAACCAGGTTCTTCGATGATCTCGTGCTGGTGGGTTCGGTATGGCGGCAACTGGTCTGGAAGGTCGTCAGGGAGAACGTCTTCGAACTCTTCTAGAAGTTTCTGGATTGCTGGTGGAAGCTCGAGCGTTTTTCTCTCTCCTTCGTCCTCGTTGGTAACCAGTGCAACAAACCCTGCCATGGTTCGCTTCACGTCCTTCTCGAAGCGTGCGAGAGTCTCCTCCGGAATATCTCCCGTGTTGCTCCAATTCGGAAGAGGAACTCTTCTGTCTTGATTGTAAATACTCGCCGTGCGGGTGACCCAGTTGATCTCGGGGTTGAACTTCTTCAGAAAATCTCTCCCAAGAATCAAGTCTAGCCCTTTGATGTTGGTGACGGGTAGGGTCGGTTTCCAGCAAAGAGGACCCATCTGCAGGTGTAACGCTGCTTCGCCGTAGACTTGTAATTTGCTTCTGTCAACCATCGTAGTTGTGAAGTTTGAAGGCGTGTACTTCTCATTGATGCGTTCGAGGGTTGCTTTGTCGCATACTGAATGGGATGCTCTGCTGTCCACGAGTGCTTGGAGGCGTCGTCCATTGCAGATCACCTCGAGCAAAAGTGGTTGGCGTTGCTCGTTGTACCCGTTGATCGTCTCGTCGATTGGATCATAGGGCATTTCCCATAGCTCTGTGTTTTCTCCTGGGGTGGCAGATGGCCGGTCCTGCCGTTCCCTATTGCCATGATTTTTTGTTGTCGTCGACGACGTGGTTCTCGAGCTCGTAGTAGAATTCATAGATGGGGTAGATACCGTAGATGTTGCAGATGTTGCAGATGCATCTGTAGAGGAGGTTTGAGGTCGTCGCAGCTTCATGTTGACCTCCAGCTCCCTCTTGAGCTGCTTCAGCGCCACCGACTTCTTCCGTGGGGACCGGTTGGTCGACGTGGGCTGGTTTTTCAGAGAGAGGTCGATGCCGTCGTTGGAAGGTCGATCTTCCACGCTCCGCTGTTGTTTCCCCATGCGCAGCTGCTGTAGTTGTCGTACCGGTACATTCTTTTTCTTCTGGAGCCTCTCTCGTGATTTCACAAAGGCCGTAGACCCAAGGGAATTTTTTCCAAGTAAAGTATCCTTGTATGATATTTTGAAGGGGTGCTTACTTTTTACAGGGCCTTTTTGGAGTTGTCCGGGTCCAGCAGGGTCTTGTGTCGCGGAGATTTTATTTCCCTCAACGATTTTCCCTGGTAGAGTCCGTTCGTGGTTTGAAAAATTCACTCCACGATCCTCCAATATTCGCATTAAATCTGCTCCAATGCTGCGGTCCCTAAGCGCTGAACGTGCAGTTTTCATTTCGTCACAATCGATGAGTCGATGTCCGGGCTTGCCGCGGAAAGAACACTTAGATTTGTTCTTCTTTGGTCTTGCCTTCGCGTCGATTCTATCGAGTTCCATCGGGTCGGCGTACGTGGGGTTAGCCAAGCGTCCTCCATGTCGTCTAGCTCGTCCATGAAGTCGTCGTGTTCCGATCGTGGTTACGTTGAAACGTTCCGCTGCCGAAACGACGTCGTTGTAGCTGCTCCAATTTGCGGCCGCAACATGTTGTCGTGTTTCTTTTTTCAGCCCCGCGATAAATGCTCTAAACGTCGGCGTACTCTCACACCGGTTGTGCATGCCAACTGGGCTGTAGGAGAGTGGCGTGAAAGTGCAGGACAACTGTGACGGGATGCTGCTCTTCTCGGCGGCGAGGGTCGTCCTAGGTCGGGCAACATACATCAGTCGGGTCCTCTGCACCGACCTTCGTCCGTGCACGGCGATGTGGATATCGACCACGACGGAGAGGGTGGCTCTGCGGACCATCGCTACGGCGACGAAGTCGACGCCGGCCAGGTGGCACATAAGGCTTGCTCACGTCAAGTTGACACCATCACGAGCTCGGCGAAGCACAAGGTCGCCACCAACCTAGACATCAAGTCGTCAACAGGCACCGACTCTCCGTGTGTCTCGTGCGTCGGCGAGAAGCTTGCGCAGCACACCTTCCCTGACAAAGGCTCGGATGCAGACGGCGCCCTGGCTGTCATGCACATCATCCTGTGCGGGCCGTTTCGGGTGGCTGCCAAGGACGAGAGCCAGTACTTCTTGCTGCTGAAGGACCGCAAGACCCGCTACGTGTGGGTGAGGCCAGTTGCCAAGAAGTCCGACGTGCTGCGAGAGTTCAGGAAGTGGCTGGTGGTGGTTGAGCGGCAGACAAAGAAGTCGGTGTTGACGCTGCGCTCTGACCGGGGAGGGGAGTTCCTCGGGAGCCAATTCACCGACTTCGTGGACGGCAAAGGCATCGTCCACGACTTTACCTGCCCCTACATACCGCAGCAGAAGGGAATGGGTGGCGGAGCGAGAGATGCGGACGGTGGTGGAGTCGGTGCGGACGATGCTGCTACACATGGGTGTGCAGCACCACTGGTGGCACCTCGCTTTGCGCCAGGCCGTCTGGGTGAAGAACTGCTCGGAGAGGTCGACGCTGCCGCCAGGGACAATGCCGCACTAGCTATTGACCGGTAAGAAGCCTGACTTGACGATGGCCCGCGTGTGGGGCTACATGGCGCAGTTCCTCATCCCCGAGCAACAACGTGGTGGAAATCTGAAGCCGAAGGCCAGGTGGGGCCTCGGTGTGTCGGAGGAGAGCAAGGGCTGGGAGCTCCTCGACCTTACCGACAACAGGGTGGCCACCACGTCGGACGTGGTGTTCTACAAGAA
The DNA here is from genome assembly GCA_947471745.1 of Closterium sp. Naga37s-1. Taxonomy (NCBI): domain Eukaryota; kingdom Viridiplantae; phylum Streptophyta; class Zygnematophyceae; order Desmidiales; family Closteriaceae; genus Closterium; species Closterium sp. Naga37s-1. The sequence continues at coordinate 2,859,301 of CANJKZ010000861.1, forward strand.
AATGTCACTGGAGGTATGGAAGTCGGAACAAAGGCTGGTGTCGAGGCGGATGCAGGTCAACCTGCCGACGGATGTTAGAATAACGAGAGAATGAATGAAACAGAAAAGAGGGGTTTCACTAGCAAACATTGGGATACATATAGCAAACCCTAACAAGGCTGTACTCACTATAGAGTACCCCATTGCAGACTAGAGAAATATAACATTCTGACACACCCCCATAGTCAAAGTGGGGTATAATCAGCACAGCATGCAGTCGCATAATAAGTTCACAAGCACAAGCAAAGCTAGAGGCAGTCACAGACGGTACGTGAGGAGGAGGGACTGTGAGAGGAGTGGAGATAGGAGGCGACGGGTGAAGCCGCAGATACACGGGCAAACAGGAGCGGCGCGCACGGTGGCTTCCGGAGCAAGGGCCCCGGACTACAGGAGTAACTGGCTCCGCGGCTAAGACAAGCGGCAGGAGCAACGGACCCACGGGCGACTGGCGCAGCAGGCTCGCTGGGCTACCGGAGATTGTAGACTTCGGACTACTGGCGCTGCTGGCGACACGACGGCTACCTCCGCCCAACCTCCCCCAACTGTCGCTGACCCCCTTTCACACACCCCCTGCTGCACCCCTAGTTCCACTCCCACGACACCCCCTAGCGCGACTCCCTCGGCTCCCACACACCCACCCCCCTCAGCGGTAGCTGCAGCAGTGGGAGAGAGAGGAGGAGGAGGAGCAAGGGACAACGCACACCTGCCACCCCCATACCCTCCCCCACGGCTGCACACGCAGCAGAGAGATGACGCGGAAGGAGGGGGGGGGGGGGATGAAGCCGCCCTGCAGCAGCACGAGGGCAAGGGGCGGCGCGCTGCTCTACACGGCAGCGCGCGGGTCGACGGGGCCACGCGCGCGGGTCCCTTGGGGCGACGCGCGGGTCGACGAGGGGCGCACGCGGCTCCCACGGGACGGCACGCTGGTCGACGGGGCAGCGCGCGGGTCCACGGTGCAGCGCGCGGGTCCACGGTGCAGCGCACGGGTCCCGCAGGGCGGCGCGCGGGTCCAGCGGGGGCGACGCGAGGGTCGACGGGGGGCGCGCGCGGCTCCCCGGGGGGGACGCGACGGGCAGGGCAGGGCGTCGCGCGGCTAGCAGGGCGGCGCGACGGCCAGGCCAGAGCAGTACGCGACCAGCAGGGCGGCGCGACGGGCAGAAAACCGCCGCGCGCCCCGAGCGCGTGGCGGGTAGAAAAAACACCGCGCGCACAGAGCGCATGGCAGGCAGAAAACGTCGCGCGCCCGGGGCGCGCGACAGGCAGTGCAGCAACAGAAGCATCGGGTGGGCCCATTCACAGGATCGACCAGAGAGGGTCGACCTGCTCTGATAGCATGTCAGAATAGTGAAGGAAGGAATAAAACAGAAAAGAGGGGTTTCACTAGCAAACATTAGGATACATATAGCAAACCCTAACAGGGCTGTATTCCGTATAGAGTACCCCACTGCAGACTAGAGAAATATAACATTCTGACAATGGACACCTCGACGGTCACTCTCCCTCTGCTCACCGAGGTCGGTGAGCTTGCTGATGAGGACGCCAAGGACGTCCGCCCTCCTTCCCTTTCCCCTGCCCCTCCTGCCCCTCCCCTTGTCGCCGACCTGCGTGAGCTAACATTGACGTCGGCAAGCGGCGATGAGGGGAGCAGTGGGTCGTCGCCGGTGGCGCTTGCTAAGAACATCGCCGGTGGCTGGCGTGACGTCAAGCAAGTCGGCGTGCGAGAGAAGTCGGCGCCGACAAGGGAGCCGAGGCAGAGGAGGTGTAGCCGAATTGGGTGAAGTCGGCAAAGGAGGCATCGGCAGAGAACCCGCCAACAGGGGAGCAGCTAGCAGCAAAGCCAACCAAGGAGCTGTCAACGATCGGGGTACAACACAACTCAGGGCTAGTACTTGTACTCATCCTGCTGCTAGTTCATTTCATTCTCGTTCACTACTTTGACATGGAATCAGAGCAGGTTCCTTGGGCCCACCACCTGCTCCGCTGCTAGTACCCCCCTAGTCCCGTCGCGCCCCTTAGGCCCGTCGCGCCACCTCACGGCCCCACGGCCCCTTCTATCCAGGCCCCTAGGCCCCGTCGCTCACGGCCCTTCGGCCCCGTCGCTGCCCCTAGCTCGCCCCCCCTCCCTCGGCCCAGTTGGCCCCTTCGCCCCTAGCCGCGCCACTCGGCCCCGTTGGCCCCGTCGCCCCTAGCTGCGCCCCTAGGCCCCGTTGGCCCCGTCAACCCCGTCGCCCCTAGCCACGCCACTCGGCCCCATTGGCCCCGTTGCCCCTAGCCGCGCCCCTCGGCCCCGTTGGCCCCGTCGACCCTAGCCGCGCCCCTCGGCCCCGTTGGCCCCGTCGCCCCTCGCCGCGCCCCTCGGCCCCGTTGGCCCCGTCGCCCCTAGCGTCGGCCCCGTCGCCCCTAGCCGCGACCCCGCCGCCCCTAGCTTGGCCCCTCGGCCTCGTTGGCCCCGTCGACCCCGTCGCCCCTAGCCGCGCACCTCCGCCCCGTTGGCCCCGTCGACCCCGTCGCCCCTAGCTCGGCCCTCTCGGCCCTGTTGGCCCCGTCCCCCCTAGCCGCGCCCCTCGGTCCCGTTGGCCCCGTCGACCCTAGCCGCGCCACTCGGCCCCATTGGCCCCGTCGACCCCGTCGCCCCTAGCCGCGCACCTCGGCCCCGTTGGCCCCGTCGACCCCGTCGCCCCTAGCTCGGCCCCCCCCTCGGCCCCGTTGGCCCCGTCGCCCCTAGCCACGCCCCTCGGCCCCGTTGGCCTTGTCGTCCCCGTTGCCCCTAGCCGCGCCCCTCAGCCCCGTTGGCCCCGTCGCCCCTAGCCGCGCCCCTCGGCCCCTCGGCCCCGTCGCCCCTAGCCGCGCCCCACGGCCCCGTTGGCCCCGTCGACCCCGCCGCCCCTAGCCGCGCCCCTCGGCCCCATTGGCCCCGTCGCCCCTAGCCGCGACCCCGTCGACCCCGCCGCCCCTAGCTCGGCCCCTCGGCCTCGTTGGCCCCGTCGACCCCGTCGCCCCTAGCCGCGCACCTCGGCCCCATTGGCCCCGTCGACCCCGTCGCCCCTAGCTCGCCCCCCCCCTCGGCCCCGTTGGCCCCGTCGCCCCTAGCCACGCCCCTCGGCCCCGTTGGCCCCGTCACCCCCGTTGCCCCTAGCCGCGCCCCTCGGCCCCGTTGGCCCCGTCGCCCCTAGCCGCGCCCCTCGGCCCCTTGGCCCCGTCGCCCCTAGCCGCGCCCCACGGCCCCGTTGGCCCCGTCGACCCCGCCGCCCCTAGCCGCGCCCCTCGGCCCCATTGGCCCCGCTGGCCCCGTCGCCCCTAGCCGCGCCCCTCGGCCCCGTTGGCCCCGTCGCCCCTAGCCGCGCCCCTCGGCCCCGCCCCTTGGCCCCTCGGCCTTGTGTTTGGCCCCTCGGCCCCGCCCCTCGGCCCCTAGGCCCATTGGCCCCTCGGCCCCTCGGCCCCTAGGCCCCTTGGCCCCTCGGCCCCTAGTCCCCTCGGCCCCTCGGCCCCTAGGACCCTTGGCCCCTTGGCCCCTCGGCCCCGCCCCTTGTCCCCTTGGCAGCTGCTACTGCTACTGCTGCTCCTGAGTGCTGCGCCACTATGGCTTCGCTTAGAGTTCTAGCGTTCGATCATGAGGGCCGACAGGTTGCATTTGACACGTGGCACGACGATCTGCAACTATACCCACTGAGCGATAGTAAGGACAGTGTCTCACTGTTTGACCACGTGTCCGTTGCCGCTCCAGCCCCTCCCGCCACAGCTGACGGTTCGACTCGTTCCCAGTGGCTGTCTCGTGACGCTACTGCCCGCTTAGCCATTTGCAACCACCTGCCGGTGGCCGAATGTACTCACTTTGGACAGCACAGGACAGCACAGGCCCTGTACAACGCTGTCGTTGCTCGCTACTCCTCCCCTGCTACTGCTGCTCTAGGCAGACTGCTACTGCCCTACCTGTTCCCTGAGCTGTCGGCTTTTGCCACAGTAGCGGACCAGATTACCCACCTGCGCACTACCGACGCTCGCTACCGCGCTACCGTCCCTGCTGAGTTCCTTGCCACGAACCAGCCCCCCATGTTCATCACCCTCTACTTCATAGTCTCTCGCATCCCTGACTCTCTTTGCTCTGTCAGGGACCACTTTCTCTCCCTAGACCCACCTCCCTCACTGTTGACCTCCTCGAGCAGCATCTCCTCGCAGCTGAGACTAGTGCAGTTGTTGTAGGTGCTGCTCGTGGCACTCCGCGCTCGCCCTTCTTTGAGGGGTGCTCCCCCTTCCCCCTTTCCCCTTCCTTCACCTCTGCTGCTGCTGAAGACGTCTCTCTTATTGAGGACGTCGGTGCTGCTTCGACTAGTGCGAAGCGCCGCAGAAGCAAGGGCAAGGGTGGCCGGGGTGGTGGAGGAGGCAGCGGTGGTGGTGGAGGTGGCAAAGGGAGCGGTGGTGGGGACAGCGGTGGAGGTGGTGGAGGCAGTGGAGGTGGTGGCGGCGGTGGGACCAGTGGCGGCAGTGGGGGCTCTGGTGGCGGCAGTGGAGGCAGCGGAGGGAGTGGGGGCAGTGGAGGCAGTGGGACTGGTGGTGGCAGGTCTGGACCTCGGCGTGAAGGCCCTGGTGGTAGTCAACGACAGCAGCAGCAGCGTCGGAGCGAGACCCAGTCGCCCCAGCAGCTCCGTGAGTGGTTGGTTTAGCGTGGGCCGGGTGGGGGTAGTGAGAGCTGCCCGTATGTCATTCGCACGGGTGTCCGTGCGGGCCACACATGCGGGAGGCTTCACACAGAGCACCGCTGCTTCGCCCGCCTTGACGACGCCTGGCGTGCTGAGTTTGGTGACGACGTCGAGCGCCCGTGCTGGGCGGAGTTGCTTAGGTCGGGAGTTGCTATCTTTGACCTAGACTATGATGCTATTATCTCTGCCATGTATGCTTTGTCTTTTAGTGCTGAGGGTGACTGTTACCAGTGTGTGCCACCTGACCTAGGTATAGCGGCTGCTGCTCTAGGTGCTAGTGCGTCTGATACTCCCCCTGGTACTGCGCCTGCTGAGGCCTTGCACACCTTCACGTTGGAATCCGGCATCTCGCGCTGTTTCTTTCGTGACAGCACCACTCTCACTCCTCTTCCTGCACCCAATCTGTTCAGACTGGCTGACCCCTCTGGGGGCCCGGTCGTTGCCAGTTCCTCCATTGTCCTCCCGTGTCCGGCGGTTCCGTCCGGCTCACTGTCAGGTCTTCAACTTGGTGAGTACCGCTGCCCTTCAGGATGCGATGGTCACTACCACCACTCCTGGGGGTCAGTGTGTGTCGATCTGCACGTGCACACGGACGGGGCGTCACCTGGCTACGTTCACTCGTCGGCCAGGTTCGAGTCTGTACACGCTGGCTACCGAGCCTTCTCAGGTAGCTGCGTCTGCTCAAGTGTCCGCGTCAGGTCAGGTAGCCGCCTCTTGCTCGTGTCGCCTTCTGTCGCACCAGACTCTTCTTTGGCACCTCCGACTGGGTCACCCCTCCCTGCCACGCCTTTGTGGCATGCACTCCTGTCTCCTTGTCTCTGGTCTCCCCAGGTCTCTGCCTCCCTTACCACCCTCGCCTGCCCCGCCCTGTCTTCCTTGCGTCGAGGGGCGGCAGCGCGCCTCTCCTCACTCCTCGTTTCCCCCGACGACTGCTCCCCTGCAGACCCTCCACATGGATGTGTGGGGCCCAGCCCACCTCAGTGGACAGGGCCGCGAGCGCTACTTTCTGCTGTCTTGATCCCTTGGATCCGCACAGTCCGTCTCCAGCTACGCGAGCGGTTCCACCAGGACCTTCTTGTCCTGCGTCTGCACTCTGACAGAGGTGGTGAGTTCTCCTCCGACCTCTTGCGGGACTTTTGTTGTGGGGAGGGCATTCGCCAGTCGTTCACACTTCCGGACTCCCCTCAGAAAAATGGAATTGCTGAGCGCCGCATTGGCTTAGTCATGGAGGTCGCTCGTACCTCCGTGATCCATGCGGCCGCTCCCCATTTTCTGTGGCCGTTTGCGGTCCGGTACACTGCGCATCAGCTCAACCTTTGGCCCCTTGTCTCCTTGCCGGAGACCTCGCCCACATTGCGTTGGATAGGGAAGGTTGGTGATGCGTCGGTGTTCCGGGTCTGGGGTTCTCGTGCCTTTGTTCGCGATACGTCCGCGGACAAGCTCTCCGCCCGCGCCATTCCCTGCGTCTTCCTTGGCTTTGTCCCTGACGCGCCTGGCTGGCAGTTTTACCACCCCACCTCGTGCCGTGTCCTCCCGTCTCAGGACGTCACGTTCGACGAGTCGGTTCCTTTTTACTGTCTCTTCCCCTACCGCTCTGCCCCTCCCCCGCCCCCGCTGCTCTTCCTTGCTCCCGGTCCACCTCCGGTAGACCCCCTCCCGCCCCAGGGTCCTGCTCCCTCGGGAGTGTCTCAGGTAGACCCTCTCTCTGGTATTGCGCCTGTTCAGGTAGCTGTCGTCTCAGGTGCTACTCCAGGTGCTGCGTCTGGGGGTGCTGCGTCTGCGGGTGCTGCGTCTGCGGGTGCTGCGTCTGGGGGTGCGGAGCCGGGGGGTGCGGGGTCTTCGAGTGCTGGGTTTGGGGGTACTGAGCTTGAAGGTGTTGAGCCTGGGGGTGCTGAGTCGGAGGTTGCAGAGCCTGGGGGTGCTGAGTCGGAGGGTGCGGAGTCTGGGGGTGCTGAGCCTCGGGGTGCTGCTTCGTCTGGAGGTCATGCTGGTGCTTCACCGCGACTGTCCTCGCAGCAGCTGCGTGAGTGGCTTGTTCAGCGCGCACACCGTCGGAGTGGAGCTCCCGGAGCTTGCGAGCCTGGAGACACTGGAGCCGGAGGTGCTGCTTTTACTACTGGAGCTGGAGACCCTACGTAGCCTGGAGCAGCAGGCGCCGGAGGCGCTGGAGCTGGTGTAGCTGGAGTTGGAGGCCCTGGCGCAGGAGGCGCTAGAGCTGCAGGAGCTGGAGCTGTTGACCCTGGAGCTAGAGGTGCTGGAGGCACTGTGCGGCCGCGCCCGTACTTTTTTCCCCTGCTTCAGCAGGTTCTTGGTGTCCCGTCTTCTACTCATCTTTCTCCTCCCTTCCTGTTTCCACCGCCTGTCCAGTCGCAGCCGCCGTTACAGCCAGCCTCCCCACTGCCTATTCCCTCTCCTTACACTGAGCATTCTGGAGGTCTTACAGAGCGTCGTGAGCCTGTGTCTCGTCCTGTCTCGCCTGTTTGCACTGCTCGTCGCGCTCCTCGTTCGCGTCCTCCTCCTGTCCCAGGCACGCACACTATGGCACTCCGTCCTTCCTCCGTTCCACTGCGTGTTCCTCTGCCTGCTCCCCCTGAGTCCTCTCTTCCTGAGGTCCCTAACCCTGAGTCTCACCGAGCGCGTGCTGCTAGTCCCACTGTCGCTCGTCTCCTTCCCGCTGCTGACACTGACCCGTCTTTTGAGTCTGCTGATGCTTCTGCTCTCGTTGCGGAGCTGCTTGACTTTGCTGCTGCCTGCCGTCTCGACTACGCCTCTGCTCTAGTTGCTGAGTCAGTACCTGCCTGTCCTCCGTCCGTCGGGGGTGAGTGTGCTCTAAGCACGGATGTCATTGAGGACAGGCAAGAGGACATTGAGTGTCTTGCAGCTGCTGTACCTCGTTTCGCTTCCATGCTGCTTGCCCCTGAGTGAGACCCGGATGCATCAGACATCCCGACCCCGCGCTCTTACGCAGAGGCAATTGTGGGTCCTTACTCCTCTCAGTGGCAGGCAGCCATGGATGCCGAGATGGCATCCTGGAAGTCCACAGGCACTTACGTCGACGAGGTTCCCCCACCTCGGGTGAACATAGTCGATGGCATGTGGATCTTCAGGGTGAAGCGGCCGCCGGGTTCTCCGCCTGCCTTCAAGGCGCGTTACGTTGCTTAAGGTTTCAGTCAACGACAGGGAGTTGACTTCTTCCATACCTTCTCCCCCACCCCGAAGATGACTACTCTTCGGGGTGCTCAGGGTGACTACGAGTTACACGCCCTGCACTTCAGTACACCCTTCCTGCAGGGCAGCCTGCACGAGGAGATCTGGCTGCGCCGACCACCTGGTTTCACTGGGTCGTTTCGTGCAGGTACCCAGTGGAGCCTCCGGCGGCCAGTCTACGGTCTCCGCCAGGCGCCTTGCGAGTGGCACGACACACTCAGGACTACACTTGCGGCTCTTAGGTTTGCTCCTTCTACAGCAGACCCGTCGCTGTTTCTACGCACCGACACCTCGCTGCCGTCGTTCTACGTCCTAGTGTACATTGACGACCTCGTCTTTGCCACGGCTGACACTGAGGCACTGACCCTTGTGAAGTCCGAGCTGCAGAAGAGACATACCTGCACTGACCTGGGTGAACTGCGCAGCTATCTTGGCCTGCAGATCACCCGGGACAGAGCACGGCGCACCATCACACTGAATCAGTCACTCATGGTGCACCAGGTCCTTCAGCGCTTCGGCTTCCAGTAGTCCTCGCCATATCTCACTCCTCTGTCTACCAGCCACTCGCTCTCAGCTCCACCTTCGGACGAGTCCGTAGAGCCGAGTGGTCCGTACCCAGAGCTTGTGGGTTGCCTCATGTACCTGATGACTTGCATACGACCTGACCTCGCGTACCCTCTCAGCCTTCCGGCTCGCTACGTGGCTCCCGGTAGGCACCGAAAGGTGCACTGGGATGCTGCGCAGAGGGTATTGCGTTACCTGTGCAGTACGTTGGGCATGGGGCTTGTGCTTGGAGGACGGGGTCCAGTTGTCCTCACTGGTCACGCAGACGCTTCTTGGGTTGACGACTCAGCTACGCAGCGGTCGTCACAGGGTTACACCTTCAGCCTTGGATCCGGCTCGGTTTCTTTGTGGTCTACCCGCTCGTCTTCAGTTCTCAGCTCCAGTTGTGAGGCTGAGATATACGCCGGAGCCATGGCTGCTCAGGAGCTACGCTGGCTCACCTACTTGCTGACCGACTTGGGAGAGCAGCCTCGTTCGCCTCCAGTTCTGGACGTAGACAACAAGGCCATGATTGCCTTGTGTCAGGAGCACAGACTGGAGCACAAAACGAAGCACATCACTCTGCCATACTTCCTTGCTCGAGAGTTGCAGCAGCGTGGCCAGCTTTGTCTCGCTGCCAGCAGCAGCACCTCGATGTTGAGGGAGCTGAAGGAGCTCCTGGAGACCGCCTTTGAGCATGAGATCCCGCCGGTTGTGGATTACCTCGGGCCGGCGAGGAAGTTATGGCTGCACCAGCAGAGCTACGCCGACAAGCTGCGCATGCATTTCATCGACGAGGAGCAGAAGACGCCGGTCTCCGTCGACGCCTACGCCGAGGTGACGTTCGATGAGGAGGCTCAGGAGCGTGAGGTGGAGGAGTATCGGGTGAAGGTTGGCTCACAGCAGTTGGCGGCGACGATGACGGGGCTGGACATCGCCTCGCCTGCGGCAAGCTAGGGAGCGGCCTCACGGTGAGGAGCGACAAGCAGTGGCATGAGGGCGACTACTGCCTCGCATACCTCGCCGAGACCTGTGACACCGCCCTGGAGTTTTGCGGTGGACCAAAGTTGATGCAGCTGGTCGGCTATGTGGACGCCGACAAGCAGAACCGGACGAGCACGGGCGGCTACGTGTAAGTCTTCGGAGGGGCCCCCGTTTCCCGGTCAAGCCAGCGCATCATGTGCACGACGTTGTCGTCGACCGAGTCGGAGTATGTGGTGGCAACCAAGGCTGGCAAGGAGGGACGCCGACTTCACTTCCTTCTTGCACAATTTCAGTTGCTGAACACTGGGACGCCGACCGTCCTTTGGGTGGATAATAAGTCGGCCATCACGGTCGCGGAGGGCTTGGGGCTGCAGAGCAACCTCAAGCACATGGAGCGACGATATGCCTAGCTGCAGTACATGGTGAAGCGCGGGAAGTTCACACTGAAGTATATCCCAACCACCGAGCAATCGGCCGACTTCTTGATGAAGGCGCTGCACTGTCCGGCCTTCAACCGGTGCTCCGTCGCAATCGGCCAAGTGCGCGTGGCCAACGTCAGCAACGATGATGACGACATGCAGCAGTAGGTGCCATGCCCTTTTGCATGGCTGGTGCGGTGACGGCGTGCAGTGTGTTGTGTGCACGCCGACGGGCTATTCTCCGAGTAAGTGCTGCTGTATGGGCTGGAGGCCCAAGCGTGAACGCGGCAGGGGAGTGTCAATGGGATTTGTGTGTTGGCCCCGTCCTCGCTTGGGCAGAGCTGTCTTGGTGTGGTCGACTGGTGGTGGTCGTCGATCTGGGTGGTCGACGGGCATGAAGAGGAGTGGGGCCGACTTGGGGTGCGCCGGGTTCGGGTGGTTGCCCTAGGCGAGGTCGACCTTTGGAGGCGCCGACTTTGTGGCACCGACCTCGAGAGTAGCCGACTTGGTGAAGTTGGCTAGTGGTCGTCGACTTGGGCAGTCGATGAGCACGTACAACTTCTGGTCGACACGCCCCTAGCGCGAACAAGTTGTCTGCGTGCACCTGTGCCTGCGTCTTTCTCGGCTTCCCACTCGACGCCTCAGGCTGGGTGTTCTACGACCCGGTCACCCACCAATTCTTTGCCTCTCAGGACGTCACTTTCGACGAGTCGGTCAGTAACTACAGGAGTCGCCCCCACCGAGGTTCTGAGGCCTTTTCCCCCCCGCTCTTCCTCACCCTTGAGCCCCTCTCAGTCGCCCCGGTAGCCCCACCCCCTTCTAGTCCTGCCCCGTCAAGTGTGTCGCGCGTCACTCCGCAGTCGTCCCTCCCGCAGCGTCTAGTCCCTCTCGTGTCTGGGGGTGCAGGAGGTGCAGTTGCGGAGGGTGAGGGTACTGGGGCTGCTGGAGCCTGTGGTGCCGGCTCTAGGGATGCAGGGGGTGTGAGAGTGGAGACCGCTCCTGAGGAGGACACGGCTGTCTCGACTCAGCGGCCTCTCCCCGACTCACCTCCTGGCTTCCCATCTCTTCCGCAGTTCCCTCGTCGTTTGCCTCCGCGGCCACACGCTGCGGAGCCTGGGGGTGTTCCTGCCGGAGGCACTGGAGACCTTGGGGGTGTTGTCGGTGGAGGTTCTGGTTCTGGGGGTGCTGGAGCCGGAGACACGAGCACTGCGACGTTTCCTGACCCGTGTGCAGCGTTTAGACAGGTTGGAGAGGGAGGAGCGGGAGCGGTTTGAGAGGGCACGGCAGCAGCAGCAGCAGCAGTCTCCGTCAGAGCGTTAGGAGAGAGTAGAGGAGTCACAGCCGTACCAGGAGAGAGTAGAGGAGGAGTCATGGCAGCAGCAGCAGCAGTCTCAATCGGAGCGTTAGGAGAGAGTAAAGGAGGAGTTACGACTACCGCAGCAGGTGCAGTTGCAGCTACATTAGGAGAGAGTAGAGCAGGATTCCCGCCTGCAATAGCAGGTGCAGTTGCAGCCTCAGCAGGAGAGAGTAGAGCGCGAGTCCCGGCTGCAGCAGCATGTGTTGTTGCAGCCACAGCATGAGAGAGTAGAGGAGGAGCCACAGGAGCAGCAGCGGGGGCAGGTGCCGCAGCAGTAGTCGCCAGAGACAGCGGAGCAGCAGCGACTTAGAGACCTGCCCAACTCAGAACCTGCACGCTTTGTACGTGGTCCCCTACCATCCCCTCCTATTCCCCCTATCGAGTCCCATTCCTCGTCCCAGTGGAATCGTCGTTCTCCCCTCAGTCGTGCTGTGTCCCCAGAGACTCGCCGGTCCCGTTACCGTGCCGACGACCCATTTCACCTTGTTCTTTGCTCTCGTGTTCCACCTCCTCCTGACCTTCCACAGCTTCCTGAGTCGTCCCTCACTGTGCTTCATGACCCGTTGTCCGACAAACTCCGTGCCTCTCGTCCTTTCGTCTCCCGTGTTTTGTCCGTGTTGGTCACTCACCCGACTGCACCTTTGTCGTCTGTCTCGGCACTTGTTACCACTGTCGCTGGCTTTGCCTCTTCCCGCCGTCTTGACTACGCCGCTCACTTGGTGAGTAGCCCTGCTCGTTCTCCGTTCTCTAGGGGTGCTCCTGTTTTTCCCCTAGAGGACCTTCAGGACAGGAAGTTCGAGCTTGGTTTCCTTGCGACCACTGTTCCTCATCTCTGCGCCATGCTGCTTGCCTCTAAGGGGGATCCAGACGCCCTTGACATCCCGATCCCTCGCACTCATGCTGAGGCGGTCTCGGGACCCTGGGCTTTGTACTGGATAGCAGCTAAGGAGGCAGAGATGACATCTTATAGGTCCACAAGCACCTACGTCGACGCCGTCCCACCACCTGGCGCAAACTTTGTCAGTGGCATATGGCTCTACATGGTGAAGAGACCGCCTGGTGAAGCAAGGGAGTCAGGGAGGCGGGTGACTAGGTAGTAAAGGGTGATGTACATGGGGGGGGGGTTCTTGGCACAGAACTCAGTGGGAAGGGCAGCGCGGTAGCGGGCGTCACTAGTGCCGAGGTGAGTAATGAGGTCAGCAACTGTGGCAAAGGCGGCAAGGTCAGGGAAAAGGTACGGCAGCATGAGGCGGCTGACGGCAGCAGTGGTAGGGGAGGAGTAGCGCGCAACTACAGCGTCGTACAAAGACTGAGCAGTCTTGTACTGGCCAAAATGCGCGCACTCAGCTGGCGGCAGGTGACTACGAACAGCAAGACGAGCAACAGCGTCACGAGTGGTCCACTGCGAGCGAACCGTACTGTCAGCAGTGGCAGCAGGTGCAGTAGAGGCAGCGGACGTGTGATCGAAAGGGGATACCCCATCCCTAGAGTCACACTGAAGAAAGAGCTGCAGGTCGTCAACCAACACGTCAAAGTCAACTGCACGCCCCTCAGCATCAAAGGTGAGAACAGTAGGGCTAGCCATAGCAGCAGTAGCAGTAGTAGTAGCAGAGGCAGCAGTAGCAGTAATGCAAGCAGAGCAGTGCTGCTCAGTAGGGCGGCGCGGCTCGGTAGGGAGGCGCGGCTCGGTAGGGCGGTGCGGCTCGGCAGAGCGGCGCGGCTCAGTGGGCGGCGCGGCTTGGCTGGGCGGCGCGGCTCGACTGGGCGGCGCAGCTCGGCTTCTGGCGGCGCGGCGTAGCAGGGCGGCGCGGGTGCTTACCAGGGGTTGGTGCAGGGCCGGGCCGCGACAGCAGGGGCTGCGACAGCTGGGGCCGCGACAGCAGGGGTCGCGCCAGCAGGGGCGGCGACGGCAGGGGCCGCGACAGCAGGGGCCGCGACAGCAGGGGCCGCTGCAGTAGGGGCCGCGATAGGAGGGGCCTCGACGGCTGGGGCCGCAACAATAGCAGGGGCCGCGAAGGCAGCAGGGGCCGCGATGATAGCAGGGGTCGCAGCGGCAGTAGGGGCCGCGACAGGTGGTGACGGCAGGGCCGCGACAGCAAGGGGCCGCGTCGGCAGCAGGGGCAGCGACGGCAGGTGGGGTCGCAACGGCAGTAGGGGCCGCGACGGGCGGTAGGGGCCGCGACGGGAGTTAGGGGCCGTGACGGCAGTTAGGGCCGCCACGGCAGGTGGGGCCGCGATGGCAGTAGGGGCCACGACGGCAATAAGGGCCGCGACGGGCGGCGACGGCAGGGCCGCGACGGGCCAGCAAATGCAGGGCCGCGATGGGCCGTATCAGGGCAGGGCGCGAGGCGCGCTTTGGGCAGGGCGCGAGGCGCGCTTCGGGCAGTGCAGAAAAAAAATCGTGGTGGGCCCTAAAAAAAACTTTCCCACTAGGGAACCTGCTCAGAATACCATGTTAGAATATGGAACGAATGAATGAATGAACCAGAAAGCAGGTGGGTACAAGTAGGAAACCTAAAAGTGTTGTACCCTATAAGAACTTCCCCACTACTGCCTAAACAGACTATAGCATCTAAGTTTGACAGGGTCTTGGGAAAAATCCTGTAATATTTTATTAAGGATCGTAACACTGTTGGGTAGATAGAGTTGTATGCGTAGCGAAAGTTATAACATGAAGTTTTTTGTAAGTGCAGCACTTTTTAAAAATGTATATTTTGGAAGCGAAGCTGCTTGTAATGGAGCAATGGCAACGCCGAAGTGCTAGGCGCTGTTCGCCAACTATATAGCAGGGGGTGGAGGCCATTTGGCCCCCACCCACGTCTTTGATTGAAATTTCAAATGTCTTATTTCATTCTCGTCCAACAATCTGGCGATTCCCGTTTTTCCTCATTCTCTCACTTCTTTCAAGAAATAGTAGGCATTAGGGGGTGGTACACCTGCTAGGGTTTTAGCAACGATCCTAGAGAACAGTGGCGATCTTACGAACAGTGATGCGATCTTACTCAACAGTGTCCAGCACAGTGACAATTGTAATCAGTGCTAGCCAATCAAAATCATCAAAATCATTACTCTACAAAAGTAGGTAGCACACTGGCTCTGTAGGATCGCCAACAGTTCTCACGATCTTCAACTGTTTCGCAGGATCGTTGCTAAACCCTAGCTAGGTGTACCACCCTCTTAAAACCGGGGTCACAAGTTTGCCAAAATTGGTTCAACCTTCCTACGGTTGGTTGGGTGTAACCGTGTTGACAGCCGGTTGTTCTGAGGGTTTTCTTGCAACTCCTCAACTGTCGCCACCCAAAATTACTGTACCTACAGAATCGTCTGCAACGGAATGACGTCGCACAAGCAACAGCGTTAGGAAACCTGAAAACCACGGGCATGAAACTTGAGACTTCTTGTTCTCAACCACCACTGTAAACGACTTTACGATGCAGGAGGATAGCCTAGTGCTAGTTTTTAGGCCACCAACTTAGCATCTCCAGGGTGTGCGCATGCCCACATTGTTCGTAGGTTCAGCACAGCGGACACAACCAGACAGGCAATCTCGCAGAAGCGTGCATTGGGTCCTTTGAGTGTCTTAGTTGATGCCAACGAGGGCGGAGTGGTGTAGGCAAGGCGTCAGCTTTGGCGCGACTGTAAGCGTCACGAGATTCCCAGCCCACGCTGGAGCGAGGGCGTCACCTCACCCAACGCGCAGGTGCGGTCGTTGGGCAAGTTTCCCGTGGAATAACGAGCCGTGGGGCCAATTTTGCGATGGGGAGTGATGCAATGTGGTGCAGGTCGCATGCATCTCGTCTGGCGAACACGCGCTACCAACTGCTCCCCATTCCAACACATTCTGCCCAATCCTTGCCTTCGCCTCTTGGCTTCGTCGCCATTGCGTCGGTGACGCAACAGCCATGCTATCCACGCGTCAGTATCCTGTCATAACATATTTGTGTATAACTGCATGTAGTTCTGGCTGTAGTGTAGTTATATCGCTGTCCTGTTTGTGGTGCACCCCCTCCTTATTTGTCTTTTGTATAACTTGGGCCTTTGGCCCTTTAGTGAATCATTCTTTCTCGACTTTTCTACTTTCACACTCTCTTGACACTCATGCCTAGCTCAAACCCTAGCATGGTTCCTAAGGATACTACTATACCCTCCTAGCTACTATTTCAACATGGTATTAGAGTGGTCACGACCCAATGGGCCCACCGTTTTTTAATCCTTGCATGGCGTCCGCCTCGCTGGCGCCCGTCGTTTTTCTGACCGTCACACGCCCCGGGCGTGCGTCGGTTTCTGCCCGCTGCACGCCCCGGGCGTGCGTCGGTTTCTGCCCGTCGCACGCCCTCGGCGTGCGTCGGTTTCTGCCCGTCGCATGCCCCGGGCGTGTGTCGGTTTCTGCCCGTCGCACGCCCCGGGCGTGCATCGGTTTCTGCCCGTCACACGCCCCGGGCGTGCGTCGGTT
This sequence comes from Closterium sp. Naga37s-1, assembly GCA_947471745.1. Taxonomy (NCBI): domain Eukaryota; kingdom Viridiplantae; phylum Streptophyta; class Zygnematophyceae; order Desmidiales; family Closteriaceae; genus Closterium; species Closterium sp. Naga37s-1. The sequence goes on from CANJKZ010000861.1 coordinate 2,875,000, forward strand.
TTCTGCCCGTCGCACGCCCCGGGCGAGTGGCGGTTTCTGCTCGTCGCTAGCCCCCGGCGTGCGACGGTTTTCTGCCCGTCGCGCGGGGGTCCCACTGCCCTGCTTCCCGTCGTCCCCGCCGCTCACTTCCTTCTCCCTCTCCTACTTCGCGTGCAGAAATTTGGGCGGGGGGAAGGGGGGGGGAGGGTGTTGGGGGGACACAAGAGTGGTGTTGGGGGGAGGTTGCACCTCCAGCGCCCCGCTGCTTTGCTTCGTCACCAAGTCAGCAGCCCCCCTCCACCTCTCCTTTCCCCCCCTGCTGCGCTTGCAGCAGTGGGGGGGAGGGTATGGAGGTGGCGGGTGTGTTTGGTCAGCCGCCCACCACCTCCTCCTCTCTCCCCCTGCCGCACTTGATGCTGTGTTGGGAGAGCGGAGGGGGAGCTTGGAGGTTAAGCTGGTGGCAGGAAGGGATTTGCAGCACCAGCCCCCCCGCCCCCTCCTTCTCCTCCATCCCCCTGCTGCGGGTGCAGCAGTGGGGGGAGGGGATCTGCAGCACCAGCCCCCCCCCGCCCCCCCTTCTCCTCCATCCCCCTGCTGCGGGTGCAGCATTGGGGGGGGGGTATGGGGGTGGTGGGATCTTGGAGGTTAAGGGGGTGGCAGGAAAGGATATGCAACACCAGCCCCCCCGTCCCCCCCCCCCCCCCTTTCTCCTCCACCCCCCTGCTGCGGGTGCAGCAGTGGGGGGGAGGGGATCTGCAGCACCAGCCCCCCCACACCCCCCCCTTCTCCTCCATCCCCCTACTGCGGGTGCAGCAGTGGGGGGGAGGGGATCTGCAGCACCAGCCCCCCCCCCCCCCGCCCCCCCCCCTTCTCCTCCATCCCCCTACTGCGGGTGCAGCAGTGGGGGGGAGGGGATCTGCAGCACCAGCCCCCCCCCCCCCCCCCCCCCCCCTTCTCCTCCATCCCCCTGCTGCGGGTGCAGCAGTGGGGGGGGGAGGGTATGGGGGTGGCGGGTGTGAGTGAACTGCTGCCGCCTCTCCTCCTCTCTCTCCCACTGCTGCACATGCCGCTGTGGGGGGGGGGGGGGGGGGGGGGAGGAGGGTGTGGGGGACTTGAGGGAGTGGCGGAAGGGATGCTGAGGGGTGTGACAGGGAGGTTTGGGGGAATGGGGGAAGTTGTAGGGGGGTGGACGCCGTAAAGCCAGCAGCTCCAGTCGCCCGTGAGACCGTTGCGCCAGTTGCTCGTGAGCCCATTGCTCCTGTCGCCCGTGAGTCAGTTGCTCCTGCCGCTCGCTTAGCCGCGGAGCCAGTTACTCCAGTTGCCCGTGTGCCAGTTGCTCCATTTGCCAGTGTGGCAGTTGCTCTAGTTGCCCGTGTGCCAGCAGCTTCAGCCGCCACCCACCACCTCTTCTCCTCTCATGGTCCCTCCTCCTCTTCACTTGCCCTCTCCTTCCTCCGCTGTGCAGGGTGTACTCCTTCAGGGGGTGTTATGCATATGGCTATTCCTGCATGCAGTTAGGGGGTGTGTTAGAATATATTTGTGTATAACTGCATGTAGTTCTAGCTGTAGTGTAGTTATATCGCTGTCCTGCTTGTGGTGCACCCCCTCCTTATTTGTCTTTTGTATAACTTGGGCCTTTGGCCCTTTAGTGAATCATTCTTTCACGAATTTTCTCCTTGTCCAACTCTCTCGACACTCATGCCTAGCTCCAACCCTAGCATGGTTCCTAAGAATACTACTATACCCTCCTAGCTACTATTTCAACATATCCCACGTTTAGCCAAGTTCAAGCAACCGTTGCTCCCCTCCCTGCCGTCCGCGATCTCCCACTCGCACCCGCGCCTGCCGTGTGTTCCAACTCGGGAACAACGATGCCGCGTTCTCCTACGCACCCCTGCCGCCTGCCACAAATCGTACGTGCCCCTGCCGCGTGCGACCAATAGTACGTGCCCCTGCCGCGTGCGACCTATCGTACGCGCCCCTGTCGCGTGCGACCTATCGTACGCGCCCCTGTCGTGTGCGACCTATCGTATGTGCCCCTGCTAGCGAGCGACAAATCATGGCTGCCCCTGTCGCGTTCTCCCACTCGAACGCCCCCTCTGCCGCATTCTCCCACTCATATGTCGCATAGCCCATGCCGCGATTGACCAATCACACGCGCCCTGATGTAAATCTCCATGCCTCGTGTTCCGTGTGGGTTTCACTCCCCTCCCCCCACGCAAGCCCTCCCCTTCCCCCACGCTAGCCCTCCCCTTCCCCCACGCTATCCCTCCCCTTCCCCCATGCTAGACCGCCCGTTCCCCCACGCGGGAACCCTCCCGTTCCCCCACGCTAGCCCTCCCGTTCCCCCATGCAAGCCCTCCCCAGTCGGTTCGCTAGCCCTCCCCTTCCCCCACGCAAGCCCTCCCCTTCCCCCACACTAGCACTCTGCTTCCCCCATGCTAGCCCTCCCCTTCCCCCACGCTAGCCCTCCTATTCCCCCACGCTAGCCCTCCCCTTCCCCCACGCTAGCCCTACCATTCCCTCACGCTAGCACTCCCCTTCCCCCACGCAAGCCCTCCCCTTTCGCCACGCTAGCACTCCGCTTCCCCCACGCTAGCCCTCCCCTTCCCCCACGCTAGCCCTCCCCTTCCCCCACGCTAGCCTTCCCGTTCCCCCACTCAAGCCCTCCCCTTCCCCCACGCTAGCACTCCGCTTCCCCCACGTTAGCCCTCCCCTTCCCCCACGCTAGCCCAATTTGTCGCAGAGTGTCCCGTACACAATTGTCAGAGATGGGTTTGATTGTCGCATGGAATTGCGGTAACTCTTGCGAGACCAAACCCATGCAGCGAACATTGTGTTTGCATTTCGGAGTTCAACATCCTCGCTAGCCAATCTCCTTTTACTCCCCAACCAACCTTCCTACCCTTGAAAGCTATGGACCCTGGGTTTTAAGCTCGGTAGACATAGCACAATACGCGTTTCATAAATGACTTGCGGGTACACCCGTCCATACAATAGGCACGCACGTTTGGGGCTAATAGGGAGAAAGCGCCACTGGCGCGCGTGGTGACGAAAACGCCACAGGCGCGCGTTGCGACGAAATCACCACAGGCTCGCGTGGCGACGAAATCGCCAGAGGCGCAAGTGGCGCTAGTGGCGCTCATAGCGCCGAAATGGTCAAAATCGCCACTGGCCCATGTGGCTACGAAATCGCCACTCACGCGCAAGAACCCAAGGGCGCGTCGAGCGGAAGTCGGCACCAGCGAGCATGACGGCAAAATCTCCACAAGGCAAGACTTCAAGTGGTGAGCCAGAAACAAACCGGCATGGCAAATGCGTTTTCTATTGCTGAAATTTGTCTACGGATAACTTGTTCCTTCGCATATGTTTCTTCCTTTTCTTCGTACGCATGTTTGGTTTTTGTTTGTCTTCGTCTTTCTCTCGTGTTATTTCTTAATTTTTGGTTGCAATAAATCGGTGCGAGGCAACTACCAGAGCATTGGGTCGCCATCAAAGACCATCGGCGAAGAAATATTGCAGCAGACATGACGCAACCACATGCGCTCCCATGGGAGATTGGGACCGGGGGTCCCACGCCAGACGAAAAAGGACCGGTGCGTCCTGTGCTAGCCAGCGAGCTCCTGAGGGGGGAGTAGGGCTGGTGGGTCCCTTTCTGGCCTGTGGGCCATTTGTAGGGCAGATTAATGGTTGTGTAGTTTTTGTTATGCTTCGCAACCTTATGACGGTTAAAGCCTTAAGGTGTAAGGCTTGGATGAGTTCACACTTGAGTTGGTTGATTGAGAAAAACTCTGAAATGGTGCACAGCTCTGGCAGGAATGTTTCCATTAGGGTTGAGAAGCAATACAAGTAGCAACCCTAACTGAATTGTACTCTCTAGGGAGACCTCACTGCAGCCTATAACAATTATATGCATTTGACACACCCCCATAGGCTAAGTGAAGGGTTCCCAAAGACTAGCAAGCAAAACAACGGCCACAAGACCAGTCAAGAACAAGCAGCAACAACAAATCTCAGGGTGGCGCTCAGAGTCACCACACCCTCCGAGCACAAACAAGAGGCCACAAGGCCAGTTCAAGAGTTCACAAGGATATATAGAAAAGTAGAGCAAACAACAAGGCTACAGTAGCCGAGGGCCCACCTCAACAAGCCCTAGCTGCACACAGAACCTGTGGTGATCACCAGACGCCAAAGCCTTGGTGAAGACGTCGGTAGTGTTGGCCTCTAAAGCCACAAAGTCCAAGCGTGCCTAGCCGGGTCGCTGCAACTCTTGCAAGAGAAAGTAACTCACATCAATGTGCTTCACTCTGCTCTCCAGTCGAGGCTCTCGACACAAGAGGATCATGGTCTTGTTGTCAGCGTACAAGGTCGGTGCAGAGCCAGGCCGCTCAACAAGGTCAGCGAGCAAGAAGGTCAACCAGCGAAGCTCCTGTGCCGCCATGGCACCAGCGAAGTTCTGGGAGGGAGAACTGCGTCGACGTAGGTGCCTGTGGATCCCCAAGACGCTAATTCTGAGTCCATAGCCTCTTTCCACTGAGAGACCCACTCCTCTGACACTGCCTCACGGTACATGCGAGGAGTCGGAATGTCAAGGGCGTCGGTGTCTCCCTCAGGGGAAAGTAGCATGGCGCAGAGAGAGGGAGAAGCGGCTGCCAAGAACTCCAGCTCAAACTGCCTGTCCTCTAGGACGTCACAGCCAAGGGCAAACTCACCCCCGGCGGACAGAGGACGGGCAGGCGGAGCAGCGGCGGGTGGAGGCAAAGTCAACGCAGGCGGCTGTAAGAGCTGAGACAGACGACAAAGAGGCACGAGGGTCGGTGACAAGAGAGGCGAGAACACGCAAGACAACAGGACGAGCAGCACGGTAGTAGTCAGTGATAGGGTGAGAGGAGATAGTGAGAGATGACGCAGGAGGTGGTGGGAGAACAGACACAGGCGGAGCACGACGAGGACTAGAACGAAACAAGACAGTGCGGAGGTCGTCAAAAGGAGACGAGGGACGAGCACGCGGAGGACAACGAGTGGTCCTGTCGTGCGGGAGAACAGAAGGAGGCGGCTGTGATTGTAATGGAGCAATGGCAACGCCGAAGTGCTAGGCGCTGTTCGCCAACTATATAGCAGGGGGTGGAGGCCATTTGGCCCCCACCCACGTCTTTGATTGAAATTTCAAATGTCTTATTTCATTCTCGTCCAACAATCTGGCGATTCCCGTTTTTCCTCATTCTCTCACTTCTCTCAAGAAATAGTAGGCATTAGGGGGTGGTACACCTGCTAGGGTTTTAGCAACGATCCTAGAGAACAGTGGCGATCTTACGAACAGTGATGCGATCTTACTCAACAGTGTCCAGCACAGTGACAATTGTAATCAGTGCTAGCCAATCAAAATCATCAAAATCATTACTCTACAAAAGTAGGTAGCACACTGGCTCTGTAGGATCGCCAACAGTTCTCACGATCTTCAACTGTTTCGCAGGATCGTTGCTAAACCCTAGCTAGGTGTACCACCCTCTTAAAACCGGGGTCACAAGTTTGCCAAAATTGGTTCAACCTTCCTACGGTTGGTTGGGTGTAACCGTGTTGACAGCCGGTTGTTCTGAGGGTTTTCTTGCAACTCCTCAACTGTCGCCACCCAAAATTACTGTACCTACAGAATCGTCTGCAACGGAATGACGTCGCACAAGCAACAGCGTTAGGAAACCTGAAAACCACGGGCATGAAACTTGAGACTTCTTGTTCTCAACCACCACTGTAAACGACTTTACGATGCAGGAGGATAGCCTAGTGCTAGTTTTTAGGCCACCAACTTAGCATCTCCAGGGTGTGCGCATGCCCACATTGTTCGTAGGTTCAGCACAGCGGACACAATCAGACAGGCAATCTCGCAGAAGCGTGCATTGGGTCCTTTGAGTGTCTTAGTTGATGCCAACGAGGGCGGAGTGGTGTAGGCAAGGCGTCAGCTTTGGCGCGACTGTAAGCGTCACGAGATTCCCAGCCCACGCTGGAGCGAGGGCGTCACCTCACCCAACGCGCAGGTGCGGTCGTTGGGCAAGTTTCCCGTGGAATAACGAGCCGTGGGGCCAATTTTGCGATGGGGAGTGATGCAATGTGGTGCAGGTCGCATGCACCTCGTCTGGCGAACACGCGCTACCAACTGCTCCCCATTCCAACACATTCTGCCCAATCCTTGCCTTCGCCTCTTGGCTTCGTCGCCATTGCGTCGGTGACGCAACAGCCATGCTATCCACGCGTCAGTATCCTGTCATAACATATTTGTGTATAACTGCATGTAGTTCTGGCTGTAGTGTAGTTATATCGCTGTCCTGTTTGTGGTGCACCCCCTCCTTATTTGTCTTTTGTATAACTTGGGCCTTTGGCCCTTTAGTGAATCATTCTTTCTTGACTTTTCTACTTGCACACTCTCTTGACACTCATGCCTAGCTCAAACCCTAGCATGGTTCCTAAGGATACTACTATATCCTCCTAGCTACTATTTCAACATGGTATTAGAGTGGTCACGACCCAATGGGCCCACCGTTTTTTAATCCTTGCATGGCGTCCGCCTCGCTGGCGCCCGTCGTTTTTCTGACCGTCGCACGCCCCGGGCGTGCGTCGGTTTCTGCGCGCTGCACGCCCCGGGCGTGCGTCGGTTTCTGCCCGTCGCACGCCCTCGGCGTGCGTCGGTTTCTGCCCGTCGCATGCCCCGGGCGTGCGTCGGTTTCTGCCCGTCGCACGCCCCGGGCGTGCATCGGTTTCTGCCCGTCACACGCCCCGGGCGTGCGTCGGTTTTCTGCCCGTCGCACGCCCCGGGCGAGTGGCGGTTTCTGCTCGTCGCTAGCCCCCGGCGTGCGACGGTTTTCTGCCCGTCGCGCGGGGGTCCCACTGCCCTGCTTCCCGTCGTCCCCGCCGCTCACTTCCTTCTCCCTCTCCTACTTCGCGTGCAGAAATTTGGGCGGGGGGAAGGGGGGGGGAGGGTGTTGGGGGGACACAAGAGTGGTGTTGGGGGGAGGTTGCACCTCCAGCGCCCCGCTGCTTTGCTTCGTCACCAAGTCAGCAGCCCCCCTCCACCTCTCCTTTCCCCCCCTGCTGCGCTTGCAGCAGTGGGGGGGAGGGTATGGAGGTGGCGGGTGTGTTTGGTCAGCCGCCCACCACCTCCTCCTCTCTCCCCCTGCCGCACTTGATGCTGTGTTGGGAGAGCGGAGGGGGAGCTTGGAGGTTAAGCTGGTGGCAAGAAGGGATTTGCAGCACCAGCCCCCCCGCCCCCCCCTTCTCCTCCATCCCCCTGCTGCGGGTGCAGCAGTGGGGACAGGGGATCTGCAGCCCCAGCCCCCCCCCGCCCCCCCTTCTCCTCCATCCCCCTGCTGCGGGTGCAGCATTGGGGGGGGGGTATGGGGGTGGTGGGATCTTGGAGGTTAAGGGGGTGGCAGGAAAGGATATGCAACACCAGCCCCCCCGTCCCCCCCCCCCCCCCTTTCTCCTCCACCCCCCTGCTGCGGGTGCAGCAGTGGGGGGGAGGGGATCTGCAGCACCAGCCCCCCCACACCCCCCCCCTTCTCCTCCATCCCCCTACTGCGGGTGCAGCAGTGGGGGGGAGGGGATCTGCAGCACCAGCCCCCCCCCCCCCCCCCCCCCCCCCCTTCTCCTCCATCCCCCTACTGCGGGTGCAGCAGTGGGGGGGAGGGGATCTGCAGCACCAGCCCCCCCCCCCCCCCCCCCCCCCTTCTCCTCCATCCCCCTACTGCGGGTGCAGCAGTGGGGGGGAGGGGATCTGCAGCACCAGCCCCCCCCCCCCCCCCCCCCCTTCTCCTCCATCCCCCTGCTGCGGGTGCAGCAGTGGGGGGGGGAGGGTATGGGGGTGGCGGGTGTGAGTGAACTGCTGCCGCCTCTCCTCCTCTCTCTCCCACTGCTGCACATGCCGCTGTGGGGGGGGGGGGGGGGGGGAGGAGGGTGTGGGGGACTTGAGGGAGTGGCGGAAGGGATGCTGAGGGGTGTGACAGGGAGGTTTGGGGGAATGGGGGAAGTTGTAGGGGGGTGGACGCCGTAAAGCCAGCAGCTCCAGTCGCCCGTGAGACCGTTGCGCCAGTTGCTCGTGAGCCCATTGCTCCTGTCGCCCGTGAGTCAGTTGCTCCTGCCGCTCGCTTAGCCGCGGAGCCAGTTACTCCAGTTGCCCGTGTGCCAGTTGCTCCATTTGCCAGTGTGGCAGTTGCTCTAGTTGCCCGTGTGCCAGCAGCTTCAGCCGCCACCCACCACCTCTTCTCCTCTCATGGTCCCTCCTCCTCTTCACTTGCCCTCTCCTTCCTCCGCTGTGCAGGGTGTACTCCTTCAGGGGGTGTTATGCACATGGCTATTCCTGCATGCAGTTAGGGGGTGTGTTAGAATATATTTGTGTATAACTGCATGTAGTTCTAGCTGTAGTGTAGTTATATCGCTGTCCTGCTTGTGGTGCACCCCCTCCCTATTTGTCTTTTGTATAACTTGGGCCTTTGGCCCTTTAGTGAATCATTCTTTCACGAATTTTCTCCTTGTCCAACTCTCTCGACACTCATGCCTAGCTCCCACCCTAGCATGGTTCCTAAGAATACTACTATACCCTCCTAGCTACTATTTCAACATATCCCACGTTTAGCCAAGTTCAAGCAACCGTTGCTCCCCTCCCTGCCGTCCGCGATCTCCCACTCGCACCCGCGCCTGCCATGTGTTCCAACTCGGGAACAACGATGCCGCGTTCTCCTACGCACCCCTGCCGCCTGCCACAAATCGTACGTGCCCCTGCCGTGTGCGACCAATAGTACGCGCCCCTGCCGCGTGCGACCTATCGTACGCGCCCCTGTCGCGTGCGACCTATCGTACGCGCCCCTGTCGTGTGCGACCTATCGTATGCGCCCCTGCTAGCGAGCGACAAATCATGGCTGCCCCTGTCGCGTTCTCCCACTCGAACGCCCCCTCTGCCGCATTCTCCCACTCATATGTCGCATAGCCCATGCCGCGATTGACCAAAAACACGCGCCCTGATGTAAATCTCCATGCCTCATGTTCCGTGTGGGTTTCACTCCCCTCCCCCCACGCAAGCCCTCCCCTTCCCCCACGCTATCCCTCCCCTTCCCCCACGCTAGACCGCCCGTTCCCCCACGCGGGAACCCTCCCGTTCCCCCACGCTAGCAACCCCATTCTGCTGTGGGGACTCCGGAACTTCCAGGATTGTGAGATGCCCTGTTCGCCACAGAATCCGCGAAGAATGCCGGAGCGAAACTCGCCCCCACGGTTGGAGTGGAGACAGGAGACATGACTGCCACGAGTGCCCTTAGTGGCCGGCAGCCACTGGATCAGCGTAGAAGTCACCTCGGACTTCTTCGCGAGAGGAAACACCGTGGTGTACCTAGAGTAGTCGTCGACGACCACCAGAAAGTACCGCTCCCTCTCAGGTCCCTGCGTAGGGGCAGGGCCCCAGACATCCAAGTGCAGAGTCTGTAAGGGAGCAGTGGCCGGACGAAGGGAGGAGGAGTGTGGATTGGCGCGCAGACAGCCGGCAACGCAAGGAGTGCACAGCGGGGCAGACGAGGGACGGAGCGACGGAAAGACGCGAGGGAGACCCAAGACAAGACGGTGACTAGCCATGCTGCGGAGGCGGGCGATCGACGGGTGGCCAAGACGGTGGTGCCACAAGACGGTCGGGTGGGCGAGAGACCGATAGGAGCAAGACGCAACAACCTGACCAGACGCAGCAACCTGACTAGACACAGCAACCGGAGGGGACGCAGTAACCTGACCGGACTCTGCTACCTAGGGGGACGCAGTATCCAGGCCGAAATCTGCTACGTGGTGGGACGCAATGTGCAGAACGAAGAGACCGGAGTGGGGCTCCCTGGTGAACGTGGCAAGAAGTGCCCCGGTGGAAGCATCCGTACAGATCGCCGTCCTCCTGTGCGCAGGAAAAGTGACTGTAATCCAACGGTCCTGAAGGTATCCAACACCCACCAAGTTCCGAGAGAACGAGGGGATGTAGAGACCCGTGAGGAAACCAGAAGGGACAGCCGGGTACAGGAGAGTGGTCGAGCTGCGAGCGACTGCTGGTCCTGAAGTAGGATCAGCCAGGGCAACTGGGACTGGAGCCGAAAGAGGTGTGACAGTGGTGTGGTCGCAAAAGAAGCACTGAGACGCGCCTGAGTCCAGCGTGAAGGAGAGCGACGTGACAGCAGTCGTCACGGCTGGACTAGTGACTACACAAGCACCTACACTAAAAGCACAAGTACCTACACTAGCAACAGGCAAAGGTCCTAAGCTAGATACACGCAAGCCAAGAGATCCATACGTGATAGAATAAACATGATCCATAGACATATCAAACACAGGGTAACCACTATGAGACAGACTGGGCCGGATCGGTGGTCTCGACTCAGACCCAAACACTCATGGTATAGGTCGTCGAGGCGGTTGTAGCAGCGCTGTGCAGAGTGGTCAGGACGCGAGCATGTAGTGCCAGCACGAGGGCCAGTCAAGATCCGGTACTGGCAGGGGCTGACGTCGCGGCCACTGCGACGAGCCCCCCAGCTGGCTGGGCCGCTGCTGCAGCCAACGCTACCCGAACCACCAGGCCCCCACGGCTGCTGAGAGTGCCACTATTGCTAAGGGCGCCACTGCTGCTGAGGGCGCCACTGCTGCTGAGGGTGCCTCTGCTACTGAGGGCGCCACTATTGCTGAGGGCGCCATTGCTGCTGAGGGCGCCACTGTTGCTGAGGGTGCCTCCGCTGCTGAGGGCGCCACTGCAACTAAGGTTCCCACTGCTGAAACTGCCGCTGCTGCTGTCCCTGCTGCTGGAGAACTCTAGTGCACGCCATGGTAAAGGCTAGCGGGGTGCAGGAGCGGCAGGCTAAGAGCGACTGGAGCTAGGAGCGAGGGGTGAGAACAGCTTAGAGCGCCAGGTGAAACTAGGTGAGGAACGGCCAGAGCACGGAGCAAACTAAGCTGGGAGCGAGGAGCGAGAACAGCTAGGAGCGCTAGGTGAAACTAGGCGAGGAACTGCCGGAGCACGGAGAAAACTGAGCTAGAAGCGACTAGAACAAGGAATGGCTGGAATGAGGCACGGCCGGAGCGAGAAACATCAGGCTAGAGACTACGGGCTCGAGGAGCGGCTGGAGCGAGGAGTGAGAATAACTAGGAGCACCAGGTGAAACTAGGCGAGGAACGACCGGAGCATGGAGCAAATTGAGCTGGGAGCGAGGAGCAAGAACAGCTAGGAGCGCCAGGTGAAACTAGGCGAGGAACAACTGGAGCATGGAGCAAAGTGAGCTAGAAGCGACCGGAGCAGGAACGGCTGGAGCAAGACACGGCCGGAGCTAGAAACGGTAGGGTAGAAACAACGGGCTCGAGGAGTGGCTAGAGCAAGGAGTGAGAGCAACTAGGAGCGTCGGGTGAAACTAGCACTAGGAGCAGCGCAATCCAGCCGTGGCGGAGCGGTGAACCCAGTGAAGGAACGGTAGGGAATGGGAAAAAACGACGGTGAGAAAGGCCGAGAATGGCCTGCTACGGGCTGTGGCACGCTAGAGGTGCCAACCGCTGCAAGAGGTTCCAGTGGGCGGCTAGAAGGAGGTTGGGGCGGCTAGGAGGAGGTGTGGGCGGTTAGGAGGAGGTGTGGGGGGCTAGGAATGTACATGAGGCGCGTTTCTGGCTGGGGCGCGCATGTCTGGCTAGGGGTGCGCGTTATTGGTAGGGGTGCGCGTTATTGATTGGGGTGCACTTTCCTGGGCAGGGGCGCACGCTGCTATGCCCGGGTGGCGCGCACTGCTCTGCTATGGCGCGCGCTGCTCTGCTAGGGCGCGCGCTGCCCTGCACGTTGGCGCGCGCTGCACTGCAGGGGCGACGCGATGGGCTGGGGCAGGGCGCACGGGCTACACGACGGGCTGTGGCACGGCGCACAGGCAACGCGACGGGCTGGGGTATGGCGCACGGACGACGCGACGAGCTGGGGCAGTGCGCATGCGCGACGCTACGGGCTGGGGCAAGGCGCACGCTAATCTAGGGCGCGGGTTGGGCGCAGGCTGAGCGTGGGCTCGTGCTAGGTTAGGGCGCGGGCTCTAGGGCCGCGCGGAAACGGGCTAGGATGGAGGGCGGAACCTATGGCGTAAGGTGCCACGGACGGAGCGAGCTAGGCTAGACAAGGCGAGGGAACGAACCTACGGAGCGACGGAGCGACTAGGGAGCGACGGAGCGATTAGGGAGCGACGGAGCGGCCTTTGGCTAGGCTAGGTTAGGAGCGTACCTACTCATGATACCATCTCAGAAGTATAACAATTATATGCATTTGACAAGATCATACACTCATTGAAAAAAAAAAAAAAACATACAAACAAACGCACTCACATTAAGGGCTTAAACAACGGCACATTTATCTGGATAAGTTGCATGCACTATTTCTGATAGTAATGAGGGTCGGGCTCCTACAAGCATCACATCTAGCAACACAACCACCAATGCATGCTGCTGAAATCCTCCCATACTGTTTGCGAGTTCGTGTACAAAGCTTACGTGCCAGCCAGCTCCAGGCCCTCAGATTCGTTTTTGTCCTGTCTGATTCGTCAGACTAGTACACAGTTTTAGTCTGAAACCCTCAGAGTTGGCATTAAACAAAAAAAAACACACACACACACACAGAAATTTCAGAGTGTCTAAGTCCCAACATTCAGAATCGATGTATTCAATGTTTCATTAGAAATGTATTCAATGTTTCATCTGATATCGAAACATACTAGACTAAGAGGATTTCTGGGAGAACATGCTCTGACAGGGCGAATTTTTGTGTCAGGGCGAATCTTGTGGTGTGAAAGGGCGAATCTGCAATGTCAAGTGGAATTTCTTGGTGATTGGGTAAAATTGTTGTGCTCTGACGGCGCAAATCTGTTGTGTCAGGGCGATTTTGCTTTGATTGGGCAAAAATCTTGTGTTGTAAGGCGTGGATTTCCTGATTCAAGGCGATTTTGCATTGACAGTGCGAATCTGCTGTGACCCGTGAGATCCGAATCACCAGTCAAGAACGCAAGCAGAAAACGGAAACGAAAATTAACAATCGTCTTCCATGAATCCGAGTCGGTACGCTTTTGTACTCTGAATGATCAGAGCACACCGGAAAAAAAAATCTGAAATATCAGAGTTTTTTTATGCAAATCAGAGAAAGTTCTCTGACTTTTGGGGGGCCTAGCCAGCTCTCATAAATCAATACAACTGCTCTATACTCGCTTGGCGCGACACTCCATCCAACGCAACGTCAGAGGAAGAGCATCACCAGCAGCATCAGTGCAAGCCTCTACTCCATGCGCGCGTGGAAATCCACCCACATGTCATCTCCCAAACCATTAACCAGGCCCCAAGATATCATGGTAAAACATCTTGATTACCCTGATTTCAGGATGGTGGTATATTTTACCCTGTAACTTCAGGATATTTTTTGTGCTGAGCCCTGAAATTTCGGGAAGACCGTGAGATTTTGCCCTGAAGCATCAAGACGAAGGTCGAGGACTGCCTTCACGCGTATGTGGAAGGGGAAGGGGTGTGGGGTGGAGGGATGGGGAAGAGGGAGGAAGGGGCGGGGGGGTGTGTGTACTGGTTTGGTCTCCTCCCGAGGATTTCGCCACGGCCATAGAATTTTGCCCTGAGGGCTCAAGATGCCCGAAATCCTAGCACAGGCCCTGCCATCAACAACCTCCACCATCTTGACAGCACCTCCCCATCTTATGTCACATAACACCCATTTGAAACGAAGCACATTGCCATTGCAAACACAAGAAAGCAAGCTCTCTGAATATGAAGTTTTTTTTAAGTGCAACACTGTCTAAAAATGAATATTTTAAAAGCAAAGCTGCTTGTAATGCAGCAATGGCAACGGCGAAGTGCTAGACGCTCTTCGCCAACTATATAGCAGGGGATGGAGGCCATTTGACCTCCACCCATGTCTTCGTTTGAAATTTCAAATGTCTTATTTCCCACCCACCCACCCTGGCAAAACGTGCATGTTGTAATGTAGGTATATATAAGCCGGACAAAAATGTTATAATGCCCATTTGAAACGGAGCATGTTGCCATTCCCATTTGAAACGAAGCACGTTGCGATTGCCATTTGAAACGAATCAAGTTGCCATTGCAAACACAAGAAATCAAGCTTTCTAAATGAAATATTTTGATTGATTTGATTGATAAAAAGCAGGCATTACAATGGATTTAGAGCTAGGCGAAAGTGCATTTTTGCTAATGTACATGTTCAATGATGTGAAAGGATTGTACCCTTTCGCTACAGTAAACCCCTATTCGCTTACGTCATCATTTCTAGTGAAGCGATACTCACCAAAACGACACTCGCTACTGTAGCTAAGGACTTGAAAATTTCTTGAAAAGTAAAACACGATTTTTTACCTCAAAAGAAAGGAATGTACCCCTCAGAGTACATGGATAGCTAGGATGTATATAATATGTGTAATGTTTTATTTTTAATCAATCTTGTCATTTACATTCACTATGCAACGAGGTTCCTACCACAACCAAGACTTCCGCTACCAACTCTAGGCAGACTTATCCTATCTGTTTAAATCCAGAACAGGACTTAGCCAGGGATCGGCTCGGGGTTGATCGCACGTAGTGTTGCAGCGGAAGTATTGACCTTAGGTCAGAGTGAATGTAAATGACTGAGATAATAAAAGCATGCATACATCCAGTTTAGATATGAAATACGAAAGAATGCGAACCGACCTAGACTAGCCATGTACTCTAAGGGGTACATTCCCTTATTACAGTGAATTCAAACCGTGCGGCATGAGAACCTGTTACAAACCTGTTCCCGCTATTTTCACTTCAAATGTTTTTGCCTGCATCAGTCTGTCAAACTTATATGCTATAGTCTATCTAGGCTGTAGTGGGGTAGTTCATATAGGGTACAACACTTTTAGGTTTCCTACTTGTACCCACCTGCTTGCTAGTTCAGTCATTCATTCGTTCACTATTCTGACATGGTATTCTGAGCAGGTTCCTTCGTGGGAACGTTTTTTTTTAGGGCCCACCACGAAAAAATTTCCTGCCCTGCCCGAAGCGCGCCTCACGCCTGCCTCACCTGCGCCGTCGCGTGCCCTGCCTTCGCTGGCCCGTCGCGGCCCTGCCTTAGCCGCCCGTCGCTGGCCCGTGCCGGCCCGTCCCTGCTCGTCCCCGCCCGTCGCTGGCCCGTCGCCACTCGTCGCGGCCCTGCCTTAGCCGCCCACTGCGGCCCTGCCCTGCCTTTCGCCGCCCGTCGCTGGATCGTCCCGGCCCGTCCCGGCCCATCGCCGGCCCGTCCCGGCCCGTTGCCGCCCGTCGCCGGCTCGTCGCCGCCCGTCGCCGGCTCGTCGCCGCCCATTGCTGGCCCATCCGAGCTCGTCGCAGCCCTGCCTTCGCCGCCCGTAGCGGCCCTGCCCTACAGCCGCCCTGTCGCGGCCCTGCCCTACTGCCGCCCCAGTCGCGGCCCTGCCTTCGCCGCCCGTTGCAGCCGTGCCCTTCTGCCGCCCCAGTCGCGGCCCTGCCCTGCTGCCGCCCCAGTCGCGGCCTCTGCCCTGCAACCGCCCTGTCGCGGCCCTGCCCTGCTGCCGCCCCAGTTGCGGCCCTGCCCTGCAGCCGCCCCCGTCGCGGCCCTGCCCTGCTGCTGCCCCGGTCGTGGCCCTGACCTAGACCGCCAGCTGCGGCCATGCCCTGCACCCGCCCCTGGTAAGCACTCGCGCTGCCCTGCCGCGCCGCGCCGTCTGCTGCTGCGCCGCGCCGCCAGAAACCAAGCCGCGCCGCCCTGCCGAGCCGCGGCGCCAGCCGAGCCGCGCCGCCCCACCGAGCCATGCCGCCCCACCGAGCCGCGCCGCCCAGCCGAGCCGCGCTGCACTACCGAGCCGCACCGCCCTGCCGAGCCGCGCTGCCCTACTGCTTGCACTTCTTCTGCTGCCACTGCTGCTACTGCTGCTACTGCTGCTACTGCTGCTATGGCTAGCCCTACTGTTCTCACCTTTGATGCCGAGGGGCGTGCAATTGACTTTGACGTGTGGGTTGACGACCTGCAGCTCTTTCTTCAGTGTGACTCTAGGGATGGGGTGTGCCTTTTTTATCACACGTCCGGTGTCTCTACTGCACCTGCTGCCACTGCTGACAGTACGGTTCGCTCGCAGTGGACCACTCGTGACGCTGTTGCTCGCCTTGCTGTTCGTAGTCACCTGCCGTCTGCTGAGCGCGCGCACTTTGGCCAGTACAAGACTGCTAAGTCTTTGTACGACCTAGTCGTAGCGCGCTACTCCTCCCCTGCCACTGCTGCCCTCAGCCGCCTCATGCTGCCGTACCTTTTCCCTGACCTTGCCGCCTTTGCCACAGTCGCTGACCTCATTACTCACCTCCGCACTAGTGACGCCCGCTACCGCGCTGCGCTTCCCACTGAGTTCTGTGCCAAGAACCCCCCCCCCCTATATACATCACCCTTTACTACCTAGTCACCCGCCTCCCTGACTCCCTTACTTCAGTCAGGGACCACTTTCTCTCCCTTTGCCCCACCGAGCTCACTGTCGACCTGCTAGAGGAGCGCCTCGCTGCGGCTGAGAAGAGTATCTTAGCTGTAGGTGCTTCTCGCGGCGACCGTCGCACCCCTTTCTTTGAGGGGTGTTCCCCTGTCCCCCTTCTCCCCTCTGTTGCTTCTGCTGCAGCTGTCGACCTCGTTGGCACTGAGGAGGTCGGGGCTGCGTCTGCTCCTAGTGGGAGGCGCCGCAACAGCAAGAGCAAGGGAAGCAAGGGTGGTGGAGGGGACGGTGGGGGCAGCAGTGGAGGCGGTGGAGGAGGCGGAGGGGGTGGTGGTGGACGTGGGGGTGGTGCTGGGAGTGGGGGCTTCAGTGGTGGCGGTGGAGGTGGTGGAGGCAGCGGTAGCGGTGGTGGAGGCAACGGCAGCGGTGGTGGAGGTGGCGGCGGCGGTGGTGCTGGTCGAGGTACAGCCGCGCAGCGTGGAGGCTTTGGTGGTAGCCAGCGCCAGCAGCAGCCGCGTTCTCGTGACACCCCGTCGGCCCAGCAGCTTCGTGATTGGTACGCTGGGCGTGGGAGGTCTGGGGGTGTTGGTCCCTGCACTTACGTTCTTCGCACCGGCGGGCGTCGTGGGGAGACGTGCGGGCTGCCACACACTGCGCAGCGCTACTTCGGTCGCCTGACTGACGCCTGGCGCGCCCAGTTTCCTGACGCTGTTGAGCTCCCTCGCTGGGGTCTGCTTAAGCAGAATGTTGCTATCTTTGATCTTGATTTTGATGCTATCCTTGCTGCCATGTATGCTATGACTGATAGTGCTGAGGGTGACTGTAACCTGAGTGTTCCGCCCGACCCGGGCATTGAGGCTGCTTCTCTAGGTGCTAGTGCGTCTGCTGCTCCAGGTACAGGTGAGTCAACTGCTCCAGGTGCTGGTGAGTCTGCTCTCTATGGTAGTGCACCTACTGAGGCCATGCACACTTTCACACTTGACTCTGGTGCTTCGCGCTCTTTCTTTCGCGACAGCACCACACTCACACCGCTCAGTTGGCCTGTCGCAGTCTCCCTGGCTGACCCCTCTGGGGGCCCAGTCCTTGCGCACTCTTCCACGGTTCTACTGTGTCCTGCGGCCCCGTCGGGCTTGCTGTCGGGACTCCACCTCCCCTCGTTCTCTACGAACTTGGTGAGTGGAGCTGACCTCCAGGACGCGTGGGTTGACCAGTTCACCCCTGGAGGTCAGCGTGTGACCCACTGCACTTGCTCTCGGACGGCCGCCACCTGGCCACGTTCACTCGTCGGCCTGGGTCGAGTCTGTACACGCTGACTACTGGGTCTCCTCCGGTTACTGCATCTAGTCAGGTAGCCGCGTCTAGTCAGGTGTTTTCTGCTGCGTCCAGGTTTAGTCCAGCGTCTGCCCCCTGCTCGTGTCTTCCCCTGTCACACGAGACTCTCCTTTGGCACCACCGCCTTGGTCACCCCTCCCTGCCTAGTCTTCGAGGTATGGCCTCCCGTACCCTTGTCTCTGGTCTCCCCCGGTCCCTCCCTCCCCTTCCTCCGGGGCCTGCCCCTACCTGTGTTCCTTGTGTCGAGGGCCGGCAGCGCGCCGCTCCTCACTCCTCCGAGTTCCCTCCGACAGAGGCTCCCCTGTAGACTCTTCACATGGACGTGTGGGGCCCAGCCCGCGTCCGTGGACAGGGTCAGGAGCGTTACTTCCTGCTGGTCGTTGACGACTACTCGCGTTACACCACAGTCTTCCCCTTGCGCAGCAAGGGTGAGGTCACTGAGGTGTTGATCGACTGGATCCGCAGTACCCGTCGCCAGCTCAGCGAGAGTCTCGGCTCGGACCTTCCTGTTCTGCGTCTGCACTCAGACAGAGGTGGTGAGTTCTCCTCCGGCCTTCTGAGGGCCTTCTGTCGTGCGGAGGGCATCCGCCAGACATTCACGCTTCCAGCCTCCCCATAGAAAAATGGGATTGCTGAGCGCCGCATTGGCATGGTCATGGACGTCGCTCGTACGTCCATGATCCATGCGGAAGCTCCCCATTTTCTGTGGCCGTTCGCGGTTCAGAATGCTGCGCATCAGATCAACCGTCAGCCTCGTGTCTCCTTGCCACAGACCACACCTACTCTGAGGTGGACGGGGAAGTTTGGCGATGCGTCTGTGTTCCGTGTCTGGGGATCTCGACCTTTTGTCCGCGATACTTCAGCGGACAAGCTGTTCTCCCGTACCGTTCCCTGCGTCTTCCTTGGCCTCCCCCCTGACGCACCCGGGTGGCAGTTCTACCACCCCACCTCGCGTCGTGTTCTGTCCTCTCAGGACGTCATGTTTGACGAGTCGGTGTCTTACTACCGTCTCTTTCCCTACCGCACTGCCTCTCTCCCCCCCCCCGCCACTCTTCCTAGCACCAGGTGCTCCTCCGGTAGACCCCCTCCCCCCTCAGGGTCCTGCCCCCTCAGGTGTTTCCGAGGTAGACCCTGTCGAGCCGGTCAAGGTAGCTGTCGACTCAGGTGCTGCTAGGGGTGCTGAGCCTGCGGGTGCGAGGACTGGGGGTGCTGAGCCTGGGGTTACTGTGTCTGAGGGTGCGGAGCCTGGGGGTGCTGAGCCTGAGTGTATGGAGCCTGGGGGTGCTGAGCCTGGGGGTGCCGAGTCTAGGAGTTCTGAGCCTGGGGGTGCTGAGCCTGAGCGTGCTGAGTCTGGAGGTCCTCCGGGTGTCCCGTCACGGCTGGAGCCCCTCTCTCCACAGCAGCTTCGTGAGTGGTACGCTCGGCGCTGTCGCGGTGCTGCTGGTGCTGCTGGAGGTGCTGCTGGAGCTGCTGGAGGTGCTGCTGGAGCAGAGCATCCCATTCAGTATGCGACAAAGCAACCCTCAAACGCATCAATGAGAAGTACACGCCTTCAAACTTCACAGCTACGATGGTTGACGGAAGCAAATTACAAGTCTACGGCGAAGCAGCGTTACACCTGCAGATGGGTCCTCTTCGCTGGAAACCGACCCTACCCGTCACCAACATCAAAGGGCTAGACTTGATTCTTGGGAGAGATTTTCTGAAGAAGTTCAATCCGAGATCAACTGGGTCACCCGCACGACGAGTATTTACAATCAAGACAGAAGAGTTCCTCTTCCGAATTGGAGCAACACGGGAGATATTCCGGAGGAGACTCTCGCACGCTTCGAGAAGGACGTGAAGCGAACCATGGCAGGGTTTGTTGCACTGGTTACCAACGAGGACGAAGGAGAGAGAAAAACGCTCGAGCTTCCACCAGCAATCCAGAAACTTCTAGAAGAGTTCGAAGACGTTCTCCCTGACGACCTTCCAGACCAGTTGCCGCCATACCGAACCCACCAGCACGAGATCATCAAAGAACCTGGTTCAAAACCGACATTCCGAGCACCATATGGACTCAGCCCTACCGAGTTGGCCGACATGAAGCAGCAGATCGAGTACCTTCTGGACAAAGGACTCATTCGACCATCAACATCACCATACGGTGCACCAGTGCTTTTCACACCAAAACCTGACGGAAGCATACGCATGTGCATCGACTACCGAGCCCTCAACAAGCAGACGATCAAGAACAAGTATCCGAATCCACGGATCGACGATCTACTTGACTCGCTTCGTGGAGCCACGATATTCTCAGAACTCGATTTGAGATCGGGATATTGGCAGATCCGGATGGCGGATAACTCCATCCATAAGACAACGTTTCGGACACGATACGGATCCTACGAGTACCTCGTCATGCCGTTCGGACTCACCAACGCACCCGCTACATTCCAGGCCGAAATGAACCATATTCTTAGGCCTCTACTCGACGAATGCGTGGTGGTGTACCTGGACGACATCCTGATCTACTCGAGGGACATGAAGCAGCACATCGAACACCTACGACGTGTCTTCGAGATACTTCGACGGGAGAAGTTCTACGTTAAGCTATCCAAGAGCGAGTTTGCCTTGAAGAAAGTTCAGTTCCTTGGACACATGGTGAGCGCTCAAGGAGTCCATGTCGACCCAAAGTAGATCGAAGCCGTACGTACGTGGAAGACACCGGAGAACATGAAGGAACTTCAGCAATTCCTTGGCTTTGCGAACTACTATAATCGGTTCGTGCCACAGTATGCGAAGATTGCAACACCTCTCACCAATCTACTAAAGAAGAATACACCGTTCAAGTGGGAGGATGTGCACCAGCAAGCCATGGAGCAGTTGAAGACCGCACTCACGTCCGCACCCGTCCTGATCCTGCCAGATCCAGAAAAAGACTACGTCATCGAAGTTGACGCTAGCAACCAAGCAGTTGGAGCAGTCTTGATGCAAGACCAAGGGAAAGGACTACAACCAATCGCCTACCTCAGCAAAAAATTGCACGGGGCAGAACTCAACTACCCGATTCACGAAAAGAGGCATTAGCGATCATCACGGCATTCAAGACATGGCGATGCTACCTCGAAGGGAGAAAGACCACGGTCTATACTGACCATTGCAGCCTAAAATACCTGAAAACGCAGCCGACCCTCTCCAGACGACAAGTCAGGTGGATTGACTTCCTCGAGACGCACTTCGACTACGACATCGTGTACAAGCCGGGACACAAGAATAAGGCAGACGCACTGAGCCGGCCTGGACACGTTGCCGCCATACAGATTGAGGGGATGAATCCGCTACTCTAGGGACTCTTCACGCACGGGTATACCATCGACCCCGAGATTCCCTTAGCACAGAAAAAAAAATTGTTGCAGTGGGACCACGACGTCGCACTACGCAAAGGATCAACAAAGATATGGGTACCCAACTACCCGCCTCTTCGGCAGTTGCTTCTCGAAGAATTCCATAACGTGCTCTACGCTGGACACTTCGGGAGTAACAAGACTCTTGCCGGGATTGCGAAAGTCTACTTTTGGCCTCACATGGCAAACGACGTGCAAAAGTTTGTCACTTCGTGCGACACGTGCCAGCGGATGAAAAGCAGTAAGCAGAAGAAAGCAGGACTTCTTCAGCCTTTACCCGTCCCGGAACAGCCTTGGCAAGTGGTCAGCTTGGATTTCATCACCGGTTTACCACCTACCAACGCGGGGCATGACGCCATCCTGGTCGTCATCGACAAATTCTCAAAGATGGGACACTTCATTCCGACACATACAACCGCACGCACGGAGGAAACGGCACAGCTATTCCTCAAACACATCATCTCACAGCACGGGATCCCAACAACCCTCATATCCGACAGGGACCCCAAGTTTACTAGCAAGTTCTGGAAAGAGCTCATGTTGCTCATGGGGACACGCCTAGCAATGTCATCTGCATATCATCCCCAGACCGATGGGCAGACAGAGCGCTTGAACCAAATTGTGGAACAACTCTTGCGCGCAGCGTGCAAGGACGACATTAACAAGTGGGACTTGCACTTGCCGGTGTTGGAGTTCGCCTACAATAATGCGAAGCATGCCGCAACAGGAGAGACCCCATTTTTCCTCTGTTACGGACGACATCCACTAACTCCACAACAGCCGACAGTACCTGCAACTGTCCAACCCGCGCACGACTTCGTTACCACAATGCAGCAGCTTTGGGATCGGACACACAAGCGTCTACAGGACATACAGTCTTCACATGCAACCTCAACCTCGGTCACCTTCCATCCAAGTTACGACCTCGCTTCTGCGGACCTTTCCTCGTAGAAGAGCAGGTCACTCCAGTCACATTCCGCTTGTGCCTACCAGCTTCTTGGAAGATTCATAACGCCTTCCACGTGCATCTTCTTAAACCCTATCAAGATCCAAATAAGCTGTACACGGGACGCCAACCTCCGCCGCCGCCTCCAGTCCTCGTGGATGATGAACTTGAGTACGAGGTTGAATCTGTGCTTGCACATCGTCGTCGTCGGCATGGCGCCCTGGAGTTTCTCGTACGCTGGAAAGGCTATGATCCTTCTGAGGACAGCTGGGTCTCTGAAGAAGACATGAGTAACGCCCGACGTTCTCTCCGCGACTATCTTGTCAAGCAGGGTGTTACATCTACCACTCAGCTTTGAGGGGGGGAAGTGTGAGAGTACGCCGACGTTCGACATATTTCTCATGTGAACATGAAACGAGGAATGGTTGAACTGAGCAGCATGAGAAGTACAAGCACCAAACCCTAAAGTGTTGTACCCCATATAAGCTACCCCACTACAGCCTACACAGACTATAGTGTATGAGTTTGACACACCCCGATAGGCAAAGTGGGGGAGAGCAAGGGGTCACAAGACCAGTCAAGCAAAGCAAGGCAAAGCAAGCTCAGGGTGGATCACAACGTCACCACACATTCTGAGCACAAGTTCAAGGCCACAAGGCCAGTTCACATGCAAGATTACATATATATAAGGCTAAACAAGCAAGAGCAGGTATATATATATGTAACAGTACAAACAAGGTCAAGAAGTGAGCAAGTGAGGCAAGGTAGGCACAAGGCCCAGCTGAGTACAGAAGCGCTGATGATCACAAGGCGCGAGTGCCTTGGTGAAGATATCAGCAGTGTTGGCCTGAGAGGCCACGTACGCAAGTCGCAGCTGACCACGCTGCTGTAGCTCACGAGCTAAGAAGTAGCGAAGAGCAATGTGCTTCGTTCTGTGCTCCAGTCTCTGCTCCCGACACAAGGCCAGCATGGCCTTGTTGTCTACGTACAGCACTGGAGGAGAACGAGGCGGCTCTCCGAGGTCAGTCAGCAGGTAGGTGAGCCAGCGAAGCTCCTGTGCAGCCATGGCCCCTGCGTAGATCTCAGCCTCACAACTGGAGCCGAGAACAGAAGACGAGCGGGTAGCCCGCCACGAAACAGAGCCGGAACCAAGGCTGAAGGTGTAACCCTGTGACGACCGCTGCGTAGCCTGGTCGTCAGCCCAAGAAGCGTCTGCGTGCCCAGTGAGGACCACTGGACTCTGCCCTCCAAGCACAAGCCCCATGCCCGACGTACTGCACAAGTAGCGCAACACCCTCTTCGCTGCAGCCATGTGCTCCGGTCTGTGTCTCCCAGGAGCAACATAGCGTGCGAGAATGCTAAGAGGGTATGCAAGGTCAGGTCGTGTGCAGGTCATCAGGTACATGAGGCAGCCAACAAGCTCTGGGTACGGGCCACTCGACTCTACGGACTCATCCGAAGGCAGAGCTGAGAGCGAGTGGCGAGTAGGCAGAGGAGTGGCCTGAGGCGAGGAGTACGTGAAGCCGAAGCGCTGAAGGACCTGCTGCACCATGTGTGACTGAGTCAGGGTAATGGTGCGGCGTGCTCTGTCCCGGGTGATCTGCAAGCCAAGGTAGCTGCGCAGTTCACCCAGGTCGTGCACGTGTGTCTCTTGTGCAGCTCGGACTTCACGTGGGCGAGTCCAGCAGTGTCAGCTGTGGCAAAGACCAAGTCGTCGACGTACACGAGGATGTAGAACGGCGGCAAAGAAGTGTCGGTGCGCAGAAACAGCGACGGGTCGGCAGTAGAGGGAGCAAACCCAAGAGCCGCAAGTGTAGTCCTCAGTGTGTCGTGCCACTCACGCGGTGCCTGGCGGAGACCGTAGACTGGCCGCCGGAGGCTCCACTTGGTGCCAGGAGGAAAAGTCCCAGTGAAGCCAAGTGGGCGGCGCAGCCAGATCTCCTCGTGCAGGCTGCCCTGCAAGAAAGCAGTGCTGAAGTCAAGAGAGTGCAGCTCGTAGTCACGGTGAGCAGCTATGTGCAGCAGTACCCGAAGAGTGGTCATCTTCGGGGTGGGAGAGAAGGTCTGAAAGTAGTCAACTCCCTGCCGCTGACTGAAGCCACGAGCCACGTAACGCGCCTTGAAGACAGGCGGAGAACCCGGCGGCCGCTTCACCCTGAAAATCCACATGCCACTGACGATGTTCGCCCCAGGCGGGGGAACCTCGTCAACGTAGGTGCCTGTGGACTTCCAGGAAGCCATCTCTGCGTCCATAGCTGCCTGCCACTGAGAGGAGTAGGGACCCTCTATCGCCTCCGCGTAAGAGCGCGGAGTCGGGATGTCAAGTGCATCCGGGTCTCCCTCAGGGGTAAGCAGTACGGACACGAGATGAGGTGAAGCAGCAGCCAAACACTGGAACTCCTCCTGCCTGTCCTCAAGGACGTCCGTGCCAAGGGCACACTCACCCCCGACGGACGGAGGACAGACAGACTCAGACTCAGCAACAAGACTAGCAGCGTAGTCTAGACGACAGCAAGCAGCAAAGTCAACGAGCTCAGCAACTAGGGCAGACGCAGCAGTGGACTCGAAGGAAGGGTCAGTGACAACAGTAGCAAGGAGACGCGTGACAGTCGCATTGGCAGCACGAAGAGAGTCCGACTCCGGGTCGGCAAGAGCAGGAAGAGAGGACTCAGGAGGAGAAGGCAAAGGGGCACGCAGAGGAGCAGTGGACGGACGCAGAGATATCCGGTGCGTGCCAGGGACAGGAGGACGCTGACGCGAACCACGACCACTAGCGCGAGCAGCACGGACAGGCGACACAGGGCGAGACGCAGGCGCACGACGCTCAGCAAGACCTCCAGTAGGACCAGTGTAGGGAGAAGGAGCAGGCAGTGGGGAGGCCGGCTGTAACTGTAACTGCGACGGGACAGGCTGTGGACACTCTAAGGGAGGAGGAGGACCAGTAGAAGGCGGGAGACCAAGAACCTGCTCAAGGAGCGGAACGAAGTACGGCCGAGGCCGCGCAGCGACTCCAGACACAGCAGGGACAGCACCAGTACCCCCAGTGGCAGCACCAGAGCCAACAGCACCGCCAGCTCCAGCACCCCCAGCAGCTCCACTAGCTCCAGGACCTCCAGCAGCACCAGTAGCACCCCCTGCAGGACCGCCTCCAGTACCGCCAGCAGTACCCTCAGCGCCAACACCCTCAGCAGCTCCAGCTCCAGTCGGACCACGAGAAGACGCAGTGGCCCCAGCTCCAGTAGTACCCGCAGGCCCAGCAGCTCCAGTACTCCCAGTACGAGCACCTCCGGGACCCGTGGTACCAGCACCCTCAGCAGCCGAAGAACCTCCAGCTCCAGCAGCACGCCTCCAGCGCCGGGCAAACCACTCACGCACCTCCTGTGGAGAGAGTGGCTCCCGTCGAGACGGCGCACCCGGAGAACCTCCAGGCCCAGCACCGCCAGACGCCACACGAGTAGGCCCAGCTCCCGCAGGCTCCGCAACTCCAGGCTGAGCACCCCCAGGCTCAGCACCCCCAGACTCAGCACCCCCAAGCGCAGCACCCCCAGGCGTAGTACCCCCAGGAACAGCACCCCCAGGCTCAGCACCCCCAGGCGTAGCACCCACACGCTCAGCACCCCCAGAGTCAGCACCCCTAGGCTCAGCACCCCCAGCAGCACCAGAATCACCAGCTACCTCAGCAGGCTCGACTACGTCTACCTGGGACACACCTGAAGGGGCAGGACCCTGAGGGGGAAGGGGGTCTACCGGGGGGGGACCTGGCACGAGGAAGAGCGGTGGCGGGGGGAGGGACGGAGTGCGGTAGTAGGGGAAGAGGCGGTAGTAGGGCACCGACTCGTCAAACGTGACGTCCTGGGAGGACAGAACACGGCGAGAGGTGGGGTGGTAGAACTGCCACCCTGGCGCGTCAGGGGGGAAGCCAAGGAAGACGCAGGGAGCAGCACGAGGGGACAGCTTGTCCGCAGACAAGTCGCGGACAAACGCCCGAGATCCCCAGACACGGAACGCAGACGCATCGCCAACCTTCCCCGTCCACAGCAAAGCTGGGGAGGCCTCCGGCATGGAGACCCTAGGCTGAAGGTTGATCTGATGCGCCGCGTACCGAACCGCAAACGGCCACAGAAAATGGGGGGCAGCCGCATGCATCATGGACGTACGGGCGACGTCCATGCCCATGCCAATGCGGCGCTCAGCAATCCCATTTTGCTGTGGAGAGTCCGGAAGCGTGAAGGTCTGGCGGATGCCTCGTGCACGACAGTAGGCTCGCAGAAGGCCAGAGGAGAACTCCCCGCCTCTGTCAGAGTGCAGACGCAGAACAGGAAAGTCCGAGCCGAAACTCTTCCTGAGCTGGAGACGAGCTGCGCGGATCCAGTCGATCAACACCTCAGTGACATCACCCTTGCTGCGCAAGGGGAAGACTGTGTTGTAACGCGAGTAGTCGTCAACCACCAGCAGGAAGTAGCGCTCGTGACCCTGTCCACGGACGCGGGCTGGGCCCCACACGTCCATGTGAAGCGTCTGCAGCGGGGCCTTTGTCGGAGGAAACTGGGAGGAGTGAGGGGCAGCACGCTGCCGCCCCTCGACACAGGGGACGCAGGTAGGGGCAGGCCCCGGAGGAAGGGGAGGGAGGGACCGGGGAAGACCAGAGACAAGGACACGAGAGGCCATGCCTTGGAGACGAGGCAAGGAGGGGTGACCAAGGCGGTGGTGCCAGAGGAGAGTCTCGTGAGACAGGAGGCGACACGAGCAGGGGGCAGACTCAGGACCAGACCTGGACGCTGCAGCAAACACCTGACCCGACGCAGCTACCTGACCAGACGCAGTGACTGGAGGAGACTCAGTGGTCAGTGTGTACAGGCTCGACCCCGGCCGACGTGTAAACGTGGCCAAGTGTCGGCCCGTCCGAGCGTCCGTGCAGTGGGTCACTCGCTGGCTCGCAGGAGTGAACTGGTGAACCCCCGCATCCTGTAGGTTAGCACCACTCACCAAGTTCGTAGAGAACGAGGGGAGGTAAAGACCAGACAGGGTGCCAGAGGGGGCCGCCGGACACGGGAGGGCAGTGGAGAAGTGTGCAAGGACAGGACCCCCAGAGGGGTCTGCCAGAGAGACTGCAACAGGCCGACTGAGCGGCGTGAGTGTGGTGCGGTCTCGAAAGAAGGAGCGGGAAGCCCCTGAGTCAAGGGTAAAGGTGTGGGAGGCCGTAGCCGACGCAGTACCTGAGAGAGCAGACTCACCAGCACCTGAGGAAGCAGACTCACTGGCACCTAGAGCAGCAGCCTCACCAGTACCTAGAGCAGCAGCCTCACCAGTACCTAGAGCAGCAGTACCAATGCCCGGGTCGGGCGGAAAACACCGGTAACAGTCACCCTCATCACTAATAGTCACAGCATACATGGCAGCAAGAATAGCATCATAATCAAGATCAAAGATAGGAACCCCCGCCCTAGACAGCTCGCCCCAGCGAGGGATCTCAGTGGCCTCAGGGAACTGGTGACGCCAAGCGTCCGTCAGGCGGCCAAAGCAGCGCTGGGTGGAGTGCGAACCCCCGCACGGCTCACCCGCGCGGTCGCCGGTGCGCAGGACGTGGGTACACGGACCAGCATCCCCACCTCGCTGACGTGCAGCGTACCACTCACGAAGCTGCTGAGGGGGAGGGATCTCACGGGTGCGCTGCTGCTGCTGCTGCTGCTGGCGCGGACCACCACCGGAGCCGACCCTCTGCGCAGCGCCACCCCGACCAGCTCCACCTCCTCCGCCGCTACCTCCTCCACCGCCGCCACCTCCGCCACCTCCGCTCCCACCGCCACCGCCGCCGCCGCCTCCACTGCTGCCACTGACGCCCCCACCCCCACCACCACCCCCATCGCCACCCCCACCCCCTCCACCGCCTCCACCGCCGCCGCCACCGCCCCCGCTAGCTCCTCCAGCTCCCTTGCCCCCCTTGCCCTTGCCAGTGCGGCATCTCCCGCTAGGGGCAGACGCCGCACCGACCGACTCAAGACCAACGAGGTCGGCCGCAGCAGCAGAGGCAACAGAGGGCAAGAGGGGAGAGGGGGAGCACCCCTCAAAGACAGGGGCACGAGGGTCACCACGAGAGGCTCCTACAGCGACTATGTAGTAGAGGGTGATGTACATAGGGGGGGGGTTCTTGGCGCAGAACTCAGCGGGAAGGGCAGCGCGGTAGCGAATGTCACTAGTGCAAAGGTGCGTAATGAGGTCAGCGACTGTGGGAAAAGCTGCGAGGTCAGGGAAGAGGTACGGCAGGATGAGGCGGCTAAGTGCAGCAGTGGCAGGGGAAGAGTAGCGTGCAACTACAGCGTCGTACAAGGTCCTAGCACTCTTGTACTGGCTAAAGTGTGCACGCTCAGAGGTAGGCAAGTGGCGACGCACAGCAAGACGTGCAGCAGCATCGCGTGTGGCCCACTGTGAGCGAACAGTGGCGTCAGCATCAGCAGCAGGGGCAGGAGAGGCACCAGAAGTGAGGTCAAAGAGGGAGAGACCGTCTGCCCTATCGCACTGTAGGAAAAGCTGCAGGTCATCTACCCAGACGTCAAAGTCAATGGCCCGACCCTCAGCGTCAAAAGAGAGGACACTGGGGGTAGCCATGACAGCAGTAGACTAGCAGCGCGAGCAGTAGGCTAAGGGCAGTGCAGTGGTAGAGGTGCTGCTCTTACCGGGCAGGCGAGAAGGACCGAGGCTCGCCGGCAGGAACAGGGCCGCGACGGCAGTGACCGGGTGTAGCGGACAGGGCGGCTCGGACGGCTCGGCGGCTCGGCGGCACGGCAGCAACAGCAGCTCGGCGGCTCGGCGGCTCGGGCGGCTCGGCGGCTCGGGCGGCTCGGGCGGCTCGGGCGGCTCGGGCGGCTCGGCGGGAGCGGCGGCTCGGTTGCTGCAGGGACAGTGGCAGCTGCTGCTGCAGGGACGATGGCGGCGACTGCTGCTGCAGAGACTGCGGCGGCCGCTGCTGAAGGGACGACGGCGGCGGCCGCTGCTCCAGGGAAGGCGGCGGCCGCTGCTGTAGTGGGCGACGGCGGGCCGCAAAAGGGGGGGGGCCGTAAGGGGCCGCGTGAGGGGCCGTAAGGGGCCGCTAAGGGCGGCGCGAGGGGCCGCAAGGGCGGCGGCGGGGCCGAGGAGCGGCGCGAGGGGCCGCAAGGGCGGCGCGCGGGGCCGACGAGAGGCGTGAGGGGCCGCAAGGGCGGCGCGCGGGGCCGACGAGAGGCGCGCGAGGGGCCGCAAGGGCGGCGCGCGGGGTCGACGGGCGGCACGAGGGGCCGTAAGGGTGGCACGCGGGGCCGTAAGGGCGGCTCAAGGGGCCGCTAAGGGCGGCGCGACGGTAGGGAGGGCACTCGGGGCGCGACTCGGGCAGGGGCGAAGCGCGCTCCGGGCAGGAAAAAAAATATCGAGGTGGGCCGTAGAGAGCGTTCCCACTAGGGAACCTGCTCTGATACCATGTGAACATGAAACGAGGAATGGTTGAACTGAGCAGCATGAGAAGTACAAGTACCAAACCCTAAAGTGTTGTACCCCATATAAGCTACCCCACTACAGCCTACACAGACTATAGTGTATGAGTTTGACACTGGATTAGAGGGTACAACACTTATGTGTTGCTCTTAGAGGGTACAAATAGACAACACATAAGTGTTGTACCCTCTAAGAGCTACCCGGTTGCTCTTAGAGGATACAACACCGCGGATCCAGTCGATCAACACCTCAGTGACCTCACCCTTGCTGCGCAAGGGGAAGACTGTGGTGTAACGCGAGTAGTCGTCAACGACCAGCAGGAAGTAACGCTCGTGACCCTGGATTAGAGGGTACAACACTTATGTGTTGCTCTTAGAGGGTACAACACCGGATTAGAGGGATTAGAGGGTACAACACTTATGTGTTGTCTATTTGTACCCACCTTATTCCTAGTTCAATCATTCTTTTCGTCAATTATCTCACATGGTATAGAGCTAGTTTCGAGTTTTTTTTGAAAGGGCCCACCACTGAAATTTTTCTTACCTGCCTGACGCGCGCGTCGCGCCTGCCCTTCGAGGCCCGTAGCGGCCCCTGCGCCTCCCCTTAGAGCCAGCGCCTGCCCCCAAAGCAGCCGCTTTGCGGCCTAGCCAGGCGCCGCGCAGCCCCGTAAGGCCCCGTCAGGCCCCGTTTACGGCCCCTTAAGGCCCCGTAAGGCCCCGTTTACGACCCCGTTTACGGCCCCGTAAGGCCCCGTAAGGCCCCGTAAGGCCACGTCAGGCCCCGTTTACGGCCCCGTAAGGCCCCGTAAGGCCCCGTAAGGCCCCGTCGGGCCCCGTCAGGCCCCGTTTACGGCCCCGTCAGGCCCCGTCAGGCCCCGTTAGCGGCCCCGTAAGGCCACGTAAGGCCCCTTAAGGCCCCGTAAGGCCCCGTTTACGACCCCGTTTACGGCCCCGTAAGGCCCCGTAAGGCCCCATAAGGCCACGTCAGGCCCCGTTTACGGCCCCGTAAGGCACCGTAAGGCCCCGTAAGGCCCCGTCAGGCCCCGTTTACGGCCCCGTTAGCGGCCCCGTCAGGCCCCGTCAGGCCCAGTAAGGCCCAGTCAGGCCCCGTTAGCGGCCCCGTCAGGCCCCGTCAGGCCCCGTAAGGCTCCGTCCGGCCCCGTCAGCCCCCCCCCTTTGCGGCCCCCGTTGCGGCGCGACTCGCGGCCCTGCCCCGACCCTGTCCCGGCCCTACTGCGACCCAGCCCCGGCCCTACTTCAGCCCTGTCGCGGCCCTGTTCCGGCCCTGCCCCGGCCCTACCCCAACCTGTCGCGGCCCTGCTGCGGCCCTGTCGCAGCCCTGCCCCGGCCCTGCTCCGGCCCTGTTGCAGCCCTGCCCCGGCCCTCGCCCCGGCCCTGTCTCGGCCCTGCCCCGGCCCTGCTCCTGCACTGCCGCGGCCCGGCCCCGGCCCTGCCCCGGCCCTGTCACGGCCCTGCTCCGGCCCGTGCCCCGGCCCTGTCCCGGCCCTGCTCCGACCCTACCCCGGCCCTGCCCCGGCTCTGCCCCGGCCCTGCCCCGGCCCTGACCCTGCCCTGCTCCTGCACTGTCACGGCCCTGCCCCAACCCGGCCCCGGATCTTTTGGCGGCCCGGCCCCGGCCCTACCCCGGCCCTGCCCCGGCCTCGCCCCTGGTAAGAACGCCGCGCTGCCGAGCCGCACCGCCCTGCCGAGCCGCCCTGCCGAGCCGCGCCGCCCTGCCTAGCCTGCTTAGCCGAGTTGCACTGCTGCTGCTGCTAGCCTGCTGCTACTCCTGTCATGGCTAGTCTCAATGTTCTTACCTTTGATGCTGAGGGTCGAGCTGTTGACTTTGAGGTCTAGCTAGATGATCTGCAGCTTTTCCTACAGTGCGATAGCAAGGATGGCCTCTCACTGTTCGATCTCACGTCTGGCGCCTCTACTGCCCCTGCTGCTGATGCTGACAGTACTGTTCGCTCGCAGTGGCTCACGCGCGATGCTGCTGCTCGCCTTGCTGTGCGAAATCACCTGCCGTCTATTGAGCGCGCGCACTTTAGTCAGTACAAGAGTGCTAGGGCTCTGTACGACGCTGTAGTTGCACGCTACTCCTCCCCTACCACTGCTGCCCTCAGCCGCCTCATGCTGCCGTACCTTTTTCCTGACCTTGCCGCCTTTGCCACAGTTGCTGACCTAATTGCTCACCTCCGCACTAGTGACGCTCGCTACCGCGCTGCCCTTCCCACTGAGTTCCTTCCCACGAACTCCCCCCCCATGTACATCACCCTCTACTACCTAGTCACCCGCCTCCCTGACTCTCTCTCCTCAGTCAGGGATCACTTTCTCTCCCTTTGCCCCACCGAGCTGACTGTCGACTTGCTAGAGGAGCGCCTTGCTGCAGCTGAAAAGAGTATCTTAGCTGTCGGTGCTTCTCGCGGCGACCGTCGCACCCCCTTCTTTGAGGGGTGTTCCCCTGTCCCCCTTCCCCCCTCTGTTGCCTCTGCTGCTGCTGTCGACCTCGTTGGCACTGAGGAGGTCGGCGCTGCGTCTGCCCCTAGTGGGCGACGCCGCACTGGCAAGGGCAAGGGAAGCAGGGGTGGTGGAGGGGGCGGTGGAGGCAGCGGTGGGGGAGGTGGAGGAGGTGGAGGTGGTGGTGGGGGTGGCTCCGGGAGTGGGGGCGTCGGTGGCTGCAGTGGAGGCCGTGGCGGCAGTGGCGGAGGAGGTGGCGGCGGTGGCAGCGGTGGTGGAGGCAGCGGAGGAGGTGGTGCTGGTCGCGGTGCAGCCACGCAGCGTGGAGGCCTTGGTGGCAGCCAGCGTCAGCAGCAGCTTCGTGAGTGGTACGCTGGGGGTGCAGGTCCCTGCACGTACGTTATTCACACCGGCACTCGTAGTGGGGAGGTGTGTGGTCTCCCACACACCACGCAGCGCTGCTTCGGCCGCTTAACTGACGCTTGGCGTACCCAGTTTCCTGACGCTGTTGAGCTTCTTCGTTGGCATGATCTGCTTCTGCAGAATGTGCCTATCTTTGATCTAGACTTTGATGATATCCTTGCTGCCATGTATGATCTTGCTGATATTACTGAGGGTGACTGTTACCTGCGTGTCCCGCCCGACCCGGGCACTCTGGCTGCTGCTCCAGGTGCTTGTGCGGCTGCTGCTCTAGGTGCTAGTGCGTCTGCTGCTCCAGGTGCTGGTACGTCTCCTCTCTCTGGTACTGCACCTACTGCGTCCTTTCACACTTTCACACTTGACTCTGGTGCTTCGCGCTCTTTCTTTAGAGACAGCACCACGCTCACGCCGCTCAGTCGGCCTGTTGCGGTCTCCCTTGCTGACCCCTCAGGGGGCCCAGTACTTGCACACTCTTCCACTGTCTTACCGTGTCCTGCGGCCCCATCGGGCTTGCTGTCGGGACTCCACCTCCCCTCGTTCTCTACGAACCTGGTGAGTGGAGCTGACCTCCAAGACGCGTGGGTTGACCAGTTCACCCCTGGAGGTCAGCGTGTGACCCACTGCACTTGCTCTCGGACGGGCCGCCACCTGGCCACGTTCACCCGTCGGCCAGGGTCGAGTCTGTACACACTGACTACTGCGCCTCCTCCGGTCCCTGCGTCTGGTCAGGTAGCTGCGTCCAGTCAGGTGTTTGCTGCCGCGTCTAGGTCTAGTCCTGCGTCTGCCCCCTGCTCGTGTCGTCCTCTGGCGCACGAGACTCTCCTTTGGCACCACCGCCTTGGTCACCCCTCCCTGCCTCGTCTTCGAGGTATGGCCTCCCGTGCTCTTGTCTCTGGACTCCCCAGGTCCCTCCCTCCCCTTCCTCTGGGACCTGCCCCCACCTGTGTTCCTTGTGTCGAGGGCCGGCAGCGCGCCGCTCCTCACTCCTCCTCGTTTCCTCCGACTGAGGCCCCTCTGCAGACTCTTCACATGGACGTGTGGGGCCCAGCCCGCGTCCGTGGACAGGGTCACGAGCGTTACTTCCTGCTGGTCGTTGTCGACTACTCGCGTTACACCACAGTCTTCCCCTTGCGCAGCAAGGGTGAGGTCCCTGAGGTGTTGATCGACTGGATCCGCGGTGCTCGTCGCCAGCTTAGTGAGAGTTTCGGCTCAGACCTTCCTGTTCTGCGTCTGCACTCAAACAGAGGCGGGGAGTTTTCCTCCGACCTCCTGAGAGCCTTCTATCGTTCGGAGGGCATCCGCCAGACGTTCACGCTTCCGACCTCCCCGCAGCAAAACGGGATTGCTGAGCGCCGCATTGGCATGATCATGGACGTCGCTTGTACGTCCATGATCCATGCGGCTGCTCCCCATTTTCTGTGGCCGTTCGCGGTTCAGTACGCTGCGCATCAGATCAACCTTCAGCCTCGTGTCTCCTTGCCGGAGACCACACCTACTCTGCGGTGGACGGGGAAGGTTGGCGATGCGTCCGCGTTCCATGTCTGGGGATCTCGAGCTTTTGTCCGCGATACTACAGCGGACAAGCTGTCCTCCCGTGCCGTTCCCTGTGTCTTCCTTGGCTTCCCTCCTGACGCACCCGGGTGGCAGTTCTACCACCCCACCTCGCGTCGTGTTCTGTCCTCTCAGGACGTCACGTTCGACGAGTCGGTGTCGTACTACCGTCTCTTTCCCTACCGCACTGCCTCTCCCCCCCCCCCCGCCGCTCTTCCTGGTACCAGGTACTCCCCTGGTAGACCCCCTCCCCCCCCAGGGTCCTGCCCCCTCAGGTGTGTCCCAGGTAGACCCTGTCGAGCCGGTCGAGGTAGCTGTCGACTCAGGTGCTGCTAGGGGTGCTGAGACTGGGGGTGCTGAGTCTGGGGGTGCTGAGACTGGGCGTGCTGAGCCTGGAGGTGTGGAGCCTGCGGGTACTGTGTCTGGAGGGGCTGAGCCTACGCGTGCTGCGTCTGGAGGTGCTCTAGGTGTCCCGTCCCGGCGGGAGCCCCTCTCTCCCCAGCGGCTTCGTGAGTGGTACTCTCGGCGCTGTCGGGTTGCTGCTGGTGCTGGTGCTGCTGGTGTTGGGGCTGCTGGAGGTGCTGGAGGTGCTACTGGAGCTACTGGAGGTACTGGCACTGCTGGAGGTGGTGCTGGTGCTGGAGATGCTGGAGGTGGTGCTGGTGCTGGAGCTACTGGAGCTGCTAGAGGTGCTGGAGGTGCTGCTGGAGCTACTGGAGGTGCTGGTGCTGCTGGAGGTGGTGCTGGTGCTGGTGCTGCTGGAGGTGCTACTGGAGCTACTGGTGGTGCTGGTGCTAGCGCTGCTCGAGGTGGTGCTGGTGCTGGAGCTGCTGGAGGTGCTGCTGTTGCTGGAGCTACTGGAGGTGCTGCTGGGACTGGAGACCCTGGGGCTGAGGGTACCGGTTCTGTCTCTGCTGTCTCTGGAGGCGCTGCACGGCCGCGGCCGTACTACGTTCTGCTCCTTCAGCAGGTTCTTGGCTCCCCGCCTTCTCCTGGTCCTCCTCCTCCTTTCCTGAGTCCACCGCCTGTCCAGTCCCAGTCGCAGTTGCAGCCGGCCTCTCCACTGCCTGGTCCTTCTCCTTACTCTGGTCCGACTAGAGATCTTACGGAGCGTCGTGAGCCTGAGTCTCGTCTTGTGTCGCCTGAGTCTCGTTCTGCGTCGCCTGTCCGTCCTGTTCGCGCTGGTCGTGTTTCGCGTCCGCGCCTTCTTCCTGTCCCAGGCACTCACTCTATGACACTGCGTCCTTCTACTGCTCCACAGCGTGTCCCTCTGCCCTCTCCTCCTGCGTCCTCTCTTCCTGACGGTCCGGACCCGGAGTCTGACTCCCTTCGTGCTGCTAGTCCTACTGTCACGCGCTTTCTGGCCACTGCTGTCACTGACCCTCGGTTTGAGTCCTCTGCTGCGTCTGCTCTTGTTTCTGAGCTTGTTGACTTTGCGGCCGCCTGTCTCCTAGACTTCGCCACTAGTCTTGTTGCAGAGTCTGCGTCTGCGTCTCTCTGTCCTCCGTCCGTCGGGGGTGAGTGTGCTCTTGGCACGGACGTCCTTGAGGACAGACAGGAGGACCTTGAGTGTTTTGCCGCTGCTTCACCTCATCTCGTGTCCATGCTGCTTGCCCCTGAGGGAGACCCGGATGCACCAGACATCCCGACCCCGCGCTCTTACGCAGAGGCGATAGAGGGTCCCTACTCCTCTCAGTGGCAGGCAGCCATGGACGCAGAGATGGCTTCCTGGAAGTCCACAGGCACCTACTTAGACGAGGTTCCCCCACCTGGGGCGAACATCGTCAGTGGCATGTGGATCTTCAGGGTGAAGCGGCCGCCGGGTTCTCCGCCTGCCTTCAAGGCGCGTTACGTTGCACGTGGCTTCAGTCAGCGACAGGGAGTTGACTTCTTTCAGACCTTCTCCCCTACCCCGAAGATGACCACTCTTCGGGTACTGCTGCACGTTGCTGCTCAGCGTGACTACGAGCTCCACGCGCTTGACTTCAGCACAGCCTTCCTACAGGGCAGCCTGCACGAGGAGATCTGGCTGCGCCGCCCACCTGGCTTCACTGGGTCGTTTCCTGCTGGTACCCAGTGGAGCCTCCGGCGGCCAGTCTACGGTCTCCGCCAGGCGCCCCGTGAATGGCACGACACGCTCAGGACGACTCTTGCTGTTCTTGGTTTTGCTCCTTCCAGTGCTGACCCTTCTCTGTTTCTACGCACTGACGCTACTCTGCCGCCGTTCTACATTCTTGTGTACGTAGACGACCTCGTCTTTGCTACTGCTGACACGGAGGCACTCGCCCACGTGAAGTCCGAGCTGCAGAAGAGACACACGTGCACAGACCTGGGTGAGCTGACAAGCTATCTTGGCTTGCGGATCACCCGGGACAGAGCACAGCGCACCATTACCTTGACTCAGTCACACATGGTGCAGCAGGTCCTTCAGCACTTCGGCTTCACGTACTCCTCGCCACAGTCCACTCCTCTGCCTACCGGTCACTCGCTCTCAGCTCCACCTTCGGACGAGTCCGTAGAGCCGAGTGGCCCGTATCCAGAGCTTGTGGGCTGCCTCATGTACCTGATGACTTGCACACGACCTGACCTCGCATACCCTCTCAGCCTTCTGGCTCGCTACGTGGCTCCCCGCATGCACCAAAAGGTGCACTGGGATGCTGCGAAGAGAGTGTTGCGATACTTGTGCAGTACATCGGGCATGGGGCTCGTGCTTGGAGGACGGGCTCGAATTGTCCTCTCTGGTCACGCTGACGCCTCCTGGGTTGACGACTTGGCTACGCAGCGGTCGTCTCAGGGTTACACCTTCAGCCTTGGCTCCGGTTCTGTCTCCTGGCGGTCTACCCGCTCTTCTTCTGTTCTCAGCTCCGGTTGTGAGGCTGAGATCTACGCTGGGGCCATGGCTGCACAGGAGCTTCGCTGGCTCACCTACCTGCTGACCGACTTGGGAGAGGCGCCTCGTTCTCCTCCAGTTCTGTACGTCGACAACAAGTCCATGCTGGCCTTGTGTCAGGAGCACAGACTGGAGCATAGAACGAAGCACATTGCTCTGCGCTACTTCCTTGCTCGAGAGTTGCAGCAGCGTGGCCAGCTTCGTCTTGCTTACGTGGCCTCTCAGGCCAACACTGCTGATGTTTTCACCAAGGCACTTCAGCCTTGTGATCATCAGCGTTTCTGTACTGTGTTAGGCCTTGTACCTACTGTGCCTCACTTGTTGACTTCTTGACTCTGCTTGTACTGTACTCTATATACTTATACCTGCATGCTTACACTTGCTAGGTTGTGTTCACAGTATTGTAGGGCGCGCTCTACGTCCAGTTGGTTCTTTGTTACTGGCTTACGTGAGTTCTGTGCGAGCTGGCAGGCAATGTACGAAAGGTCGGGTCAGCGGGTGACAGAGGCGAACATCACGCACCCCAGTTGCTGCTAGTACAGTTGTGTCAGAATAGTGAACTAGCAAGCAGGTGGGTACAAGTAGGAAACCTACTACAGCCTAAACAGACTATAGCATATAAGTTTGACACACCCCCATACGCAAAGTGGGGGAGAAATAGAGGTCACAAGACCAGTCAAGAAAGGCAAAGCAAGCTCAAGGTGGATCACAAAGTCACCACGCACTCCGAGCACAAGCAAAGGGCCACAAGGCCAGTTCACATGCAAAGTTATATCAAGGAGAACAAACAATACAGTGAACACAACCTAGCAGGTGTAAGCATGCAGGTATATGTATAGAGAGTACAGTACAAGCAGAGTCAAGAAGTAAGCAAGTGAGGCACAGTAGGTACAAGGCCTAGAACAGAACAGAAACGCTGATGATCACAAGGCTGAAGTGCCTTTGTGAAAACATCAGCAGTGTTGGCCTGTGAGGCCACGTAAGCGAGACGAAGCTGGCCACGCTGCTGCAACTCTCGAGCAAGGAAGTAGCGCAGAGCAATGTGCTTCGTTCTGTGCTCCAGTCTGTGCTCCTGACACAAGGCCAGCATGGCCTTGTTGTCGACGTACAGAACTAGAGGAGAACGAGGTGCCTCTCCCAAGTCGGTCAGCAGGTAGGTGAGCCAGCGTAACTCCTGTGCAACCATGGCCCCAGCGTAAATCTCAGCCTCACAACTGGAGCTGAGAACAGAAGACGAGCGGGTAGACCGCCAAGAGACAGAGCCGGAGCCAAGGCTGAAGGTGTAACCCTGTGACGACCGCTGCGTAGCCAAGTCGTCAACCCAGAAAGCGTCTGCGTGACCAGTGAGGACAACTCGAGCCCGTCCTCCAAGCACGAGCCCCATGCCCAACGTACTGCACAAGTAGCGCAACACCCTCTTCGCAGCATCCCAGTGCACCTTTCGGTGCCAGCCGGGAGCCACGTAGCGAGTCAGAAGGCTGAGAGGGTATGCCAGGTCAGGACATGTGCAAGTCATCAGGTACATGAGGCAGCCCACAAGCTCTGGATACGGGCCACTCGGCTCTACGGACTCGTCCGAACGTGGAGCTGAGAACGAGTGACCGGTAGGCAGAGGAGTGGACTGTGGCGAGGAGTACGTGAAGTCGAAGCGCTGAAGGACCTGCTGCACCATGTGTGACTGAGTCAAGGTAATGGTGCGCTGTGCTCTGTCCCGGGTGATCCACAAGCCAAGATAGCTTGTCAGCTCACCCAGGTCTGTGCACGTGTGTCTCTTCTGCAGCTCGGACTTCACGTGGGCGAGTGCCTCAGTGTCAGCAGTAGCAAAGACCAAGTCGTCTACGTACACGAGAACGTAGAACGGCGGCAGAGTGGTGTCGGTGCGTAGAAACAGCGACGGGTCAGCAGTGGGAGGAGCAAAACCAAGAGCAGCAAGATTCGTCCTGAGCGTGTCGTGCCATTCACGGGGCGCCTGGCGGAGACCGTAGACTGGCCGCCGGAGGCTCCACTGGGTATCAGCAGGAAACGACCCAGTGAAGCCAGGTGGGCGGCGCAGCCAGATCTCCTCGTGCAGGCTGCCCTGTAGGAAGGTTGTGCTGAAGTCAAGCGAGTGTAGCTCGTAGTCACGCAGAGCGGCGACGTGCAGCAGTACCCGAAGAGTGGTCATCTTCGGGGTAGGGGAGAAGGTCTGGAAGAATTCAACTCCCTGTCGCTAACTGGAGCCTCGTGCAACGTAACGCGCCTTGAAGACAGGCGGAGAACCCGGCGGCCGCTTCACCCTGAAGATCCACATGCCACTGACGATGTTCGCCCCAGGCGGGGGAACCTCGTCGACGTAGGTGCCTGTGGACTTCCAGGAAGCCATCTTGGCATCCATGGCTGCCTGCCACTGAGAGGAGTAGGGACCCTCTATCGCCTCTGCGGAAGAGCGCGGGGTCGGGATGTCTGGTGCATCCGGGTCTCCCTCAGGGGCAAGCAGCATGGACACGAGATGAGGTACAGCAGCGGCAAAGCACTCAAACTCCTCATGTCTGTCCTCAAGGACGTCCGTGCCAAGAGCACACTCA
The DNA here is from genome assembly GCA_947471745.1 of Closterium sp. Naga37s-1. Classification (NCBI taxonomy): domain Eukaryota; kingdom Viridiplantae; phylum Streptophyta; class Zygnematophyceae; order Desmidiales; family Closteriaceae; genus Closterium; species Closterium sp. Naga37s-1. The sequence goes on from CANJKZ010000861.1 coordinate 2,914,487, forward strand.
CCCGCTACGGACGGAGGACAGACAGACGCAGACTCAGACTCAGCAACAAGTCTAGCGGCGTAGTCTAGACGACAGTGAGCAGCATAGTCGACAAGCTCAGCAACTAAGGCAGACGCAGCAGTGGACTCAAAGGAAGGGTCAGTGACAACAGTGGCCAGGAGACGCGTGACAGTAGGACTATCACCACGAAGGGAGTCAGACTCCGGGTCAGTAAGTGCAGGAAGAGAGAACGCAGGAGGAGAGGGCAGAGGGACACGCTGCGGAGCAGTATACGGGCGCAAAGTCATAGAGTGAGTGCCGGGGACAGGAGGAGGACGCTGATGCGGAACACAACGACCAGTGCGAACAGGGCAAACAGGTGACTAAGGACGAGACTCAGGCGACGCAGGACGAGACTCAGGCTCACGACGCTCCGTAAGTCCTCTAGTCGGTCCAGAGTAAGGAGAAGGACCAGGCAGTGGAGAGGCTAGCTGTAACTGCGACTGTGACTGAACAGGCGGTGGACTCAATATAGGAGGAGTGGGACCAGTAGAAGGTGGGAGACCAAGAACCTGCTGAAGGAGCGGAACGTAGTACGGCCGCAGCCGCGCAGCGCCTCCAGAAATAGTAGAGACAGCACCAGTACCCTCAGCTCCAGGGTCTCCAGCTACAACGCCCACAGAACCACCAGCTCCAGTACCTCCAACAGCTCCAGCTCCAGCAGCACCTCCAGTAGCAACAGCTCCAGCACCTACAGCTCCAACTATTGCAGCACCACCAGCCCCAGCAGCTCCAGTACCTCCAGTACGAGCACCTCCGGGACCAGCTGCGCTTGCACCTCCAGCAGCTCCAACACCAGCAGGACCTCCAATAGTGCGAGTACCTCCAGCACCAGCACCTCTAGGACAAGCGGCTTTAGCAGCTCCAGCACCAGCAGCACCTCCAGCAGCTCCAACACCAGCAGGACCTCCAACAGTGCCAGTACCTCCAGCACCAGCACCTCCAGGACCAGCGGCTCCAGCAGCTCCAGCACCAGCAGCACCTCCAGCAGCTCTAGAAGCATCTTCAGCAGCTGCAGAACCAGCAGCACCTCCAGCAGCTCGGCATCAGCGCCTAGCGTACCACTCATGAAGCTGCTACGGAAAGAGGGGCTCCCGCCGCGACGGGACACTCGGAGAACCTCCAGACTCAGCACGCTCAGGCTCAGCACCCCCTGGCTCAGCACCCCAAGACTCAGCACCCCCAGGCTCAGCACCCCCAGGCTCAGCACCCCCAGACTCAGCACCCCCAGGCTCCACATGCTCAGGCTCAGCACCCCCAGGCTCCGCACCCTCAGACTCAGCAACCCCAGGCTCAGCACCCCCACGCCCCGCACCCGCAAGCTCAGCACCCCTAGCAGCACCAGAGTCGACAGCTACCTCGACAGGCTCGACAGGGTCTACCTGGGACACACCTGAGGGGGCAGGACCCTGAGGGGGGAGGGGATCTACCGGAGGAGCACCTGGTGCTAGGAAGAGTGGCGGGGGGGTGAGAGGGGCAGTGCGGTAGGGAAAGAGACGGTAGTAAGATACCGACTCGTCAAACGTGACGTCCTAAGAGGACAGAACACGACGCGAGGTGGGGTGGTAAAACTGTCTCCCATGCTGACCCCTCCGGGGGCCCAGTCCTTGCACACTCCTCCACGGTTCTACCGTGTCCTGCGGCCCCGTCGGGCTTGCTGTCGGGACTCCACCTCCCCTCGTTCTCTACGGACTTGGTGAGTGGAGCTGACCTCCAGGACGCGTGGGTTGACCAGTTCACCCCTGGAGGTCAGCGTGTGACCCACTGCACTTGCTCTCGGACGGGCCGCCACCTGGCCACGTTCACCCGTCGGCCAGGGTCGAGTCTGTACACACTTACTACTGCGCCTCCTCCGGTCTCTGCGTCTGGTCAGGTAGCTGCGTCCAGTCAGGTGTTTGCTGCCGCGTCCAGGTCTAGTCCTGCGTCTGCCCTCTGCTCGTGTCGTCCTCTGTCACACGAGACTCTCCTTTGGCACCACCGCCTTGGTCACCCCTCCCTGCCTCGTCTTCGAGGTATGGCCTCCCGTGCCCTTGTCTCTGGTCTCCCCAGGTCCCTCCCTCCCCTTCCTCCGGGGCCTGCCCCCACCTGTGTTCCTTGTGTCGAGGGCCGGCAGCGCGCCGCTCCTCACTCCTCCTCGTTCCCTCCGACTGAGGCTCCTCTGCAGACTCTTCACATGGACGTGTGGGGCCCAGCCCGCGTCCGTGGACAGGGTCACGAGCGTTACTTCCTGCTGGTCGTTGACGACTACTCGCGTTACACCACAGTCTTCCCCTTGCGCAGCAAGGGTGAGGTCCTTGAGGTGTTGATCGACTGGATCCGCGGTGCTCGTCGCCAGCTCAGTGAGAGTTTTGGTTCATACCTTCCTGTTCTGCGTCTACACTCAGACAGAGGTGGGGAGTTTTCCTCCGACCTCCTGAGGGCCTTCTGTCGTTTGGAGGGCATTCGCCAGACGTTCACGCTTCCGGCCTCCCCGCAGCAAAATGGGATTGCTGAGCGCCGCATTGGCATGGTCATGGACGTCGCTCGTACGTCCATGATCCATGCGGCTGCTCCCCATTTTCTGTGGTCGTTCGCGGTTCAGTACGCTGCGCATCAGATCAACCTTCAGCCTCGTGTCTCCTTGCCGGAGACCTCACCTACTCTGCGGTGGACGGGGAAGGTTGGCGATGCGTCCGCGTTCCGTGTCTGGGGATCTCGAGCTTTTGCCCGCGATACTACAACGGACAAGCTGTCCTCCCGTGCCGTTCCCTGTGTCTTCCTTGGCTTCCCTCCTGACGCACCCGGGTGGTAGTTCTACCACCCCACCTCGCGTCGTGTTCTGTCCTCCCAAGACGTCACGTTTGACGAGTCGGTGTCTTACTACCGTCTCTTTCCCTACCGCACTGCCTCTCTCCCCCCCCCCGCCGCTCTTCCTAGCACCAGGTACTCCCCCGGTAGACCCCCTCCCCCCCCAGGGTCCTGCCCCCTCAGGTGTGTCTCAGGTAGACCCTGCTGAGCCGGTCGAGGTAGCTGTCGACTCAGGTGCTACTAGGGGTGCTGAGCCTGCGGGTGCGGGGACTGGGGGTGCGGGGACTGGGGGTGCTGAGCCTGAGAGTGTGGAGCTTGGGGGTGCTGAGTCTTGGGGTGCTGAGTCTGGGCGTGCTGAGCCTGGGGGTGCTGTGCCTGGGAGTGTGGAGCCTGAGGGTACTGTGTGTGGAGGTGCTGAGCCTGCACGTGCTACGTCTGGAGGTGCTCTAGGTGTCCCGTTGCGGCGGGGGCCTCTCTCTCCTGAGCTGCTTCGTGAGTGGTACTCTCGGCGCTGTCGAGGTGCTGCTGGTGCTGGTGCTGCTGGAGCTGCTGGAGGTGCTGCTGGTGCTGGAGCTGCTGGAGGTGCTGCTGGTGCTGGAGCTGCTGCTGGTGCTGGAGCTACTAGAGGTGCTGCTGGTGCTGGAACTGCTGGAGGTGCTGCTGGTGCTGGAGCTACTGGAGGTGCTGCTGGTGCTGGAGCTACTGGAGGTGCTGCTGTTGCTGGAGCTGCTGGAGGTGCTGCTGGTGCTGGAGCTGCTGGAGGTGCTACTGGTGCTGGAGCTGCTGGAGGTGCTGCAAGGGCTGACGTTTCATTTTAAGCCTCCCTGATTCCGGGGAAAATTTTCCCCCTCGATTATGGGTGCACATTTTCCAGAAAAGTCGTACCCTGTTTGCTCAGGGTTGTTAAGTAGTTAACACAGATTGTTCAGGGTCGAGAACTGAACATCAGAGTAGTAACGCGCGCTTTGTTACCGGGGACAATATCCCCACTCTCCATAAAGTCTGCGCGCTGTGTTTCCTGCTGGCTGTACACTCGACCGATTTGTGCAGGGCGGGTGTGATTGACCTGTTCGAGTCACAGATTTCCGCTGTCAGAGCCTATTTCGACCAATCCCAGCAAAGTATATCTGACATTGCACATTCACGCGATTTCGATGGTAGGTGTATCAGAACGAAGTTTCGAAGAAACTTCGTCTCGATAAAGCGGGAAGGGGGGGGATTACGCACATGCGGGGGGATCACTGCGATCAATCCAAGGCGGGGTCATCGGAACGAAACTTCCGAGAAACTTCTTCTCGATAAGTCAGGGTCCACACAGTCGATACTCTGTTAAGTCATGGTCCACTAACAGCCTAGTCTGTTACACTGTACTCAAAATCAGGGATAGCTAAACTATTACTCTGATTGGATCAGGGCTGGAAATTCAATAACTCTGAAATTTCAGTCTCCACGAAGTGGAAAACCTGAAATCACCCTGAAATCAGGGTAATTACCCTGATAAAATCAGCCCTGGGTGCTGGTGCTGCTGGAGCTGCTGGAGGTGCTGCTGGTGCTGGAGCTGCTGGAGGTGCTGCTGGTGCTGGAGCTGCTGGAGGTGCTGCTGGGACTGGAGACCCTGGGGCAGAGGGTACCGGTTCTGTCTCTGCTGTCCTTCCTCTGCTCCACAGCGTGTCCCTCTGCCGTCTCCTCCTGCGTCCTCCCTTCCTGACGGTCCGGACCCGGAGTCTGACTCCCTTCGTGCTGCTCGTCCTACTGTCACGCGCTTTCTGGCCACTGCTGTCACTGACCCTTTGTTTGAGTCCACTGCTGTGTCTGCTCTTGTTACTGAGCTTGTTGACTTTGCTGCAGCCTGTCGCCTAGACTACACCACTAGTCTTATTGCTGAGTCTGAGTCTGCGTCTGTCTGTCCTCCGTCCGTCGGGGGTGAGTGTGCTCTTGGCACGGACGTTCTTGAGGACAGACAGGAGGAGTTTGAGTGCTTTGCTGCTTCTGTACCTTATCTCGTGTCCATGCTGATTGCCCCTGAGGGAGACCAGGATGCACCAGACATCCCGACCCCGCGCTCTTACGCAGAGGCGATAGAGGGTCCCTACTCCTCTCAGTGGCAGGCAGCCATGGACGCCGAGATGGCTTCCTGGAAGTCCACTGGCACCTACGTAGACGAGGTCCCCCCACCTGGGGCGAACATCGTCAGTGGCATGTGGATCTTCAGGGTGAAGCGGCCGCCTGGTTCTCCGCCTGCCTTCAAGGCGCGTTACGTTGCACGTGGTTTCAGTCAGCGACAGGGAGTTGACTTCTTTCAGACCTTCTCCCCTACCCCGAAGATGACCACTCTTTGGGTACTGCTGCACGTTGCTGCTCACCGTGACTACGAGCTCCACTCGCTTGACTTCAGCACAGCCTTCCTCCAGGGCAGCCTGCACGAGGAGATCTGGCTGCGCCGCCCACCTGGCTTCACTGGGTCGTTTCCAGCTGGTACCCAGTGGAGCCTCCGGCGGCCAGTCTACGGTCTCCGCCAGGCACCTCGTGAGTGGCACGACACACTCAGGACGACTCTTGCTGCTCTTGGTTTTGCTCCTTCCACTTCTGACCCTTCTCTGTTTCTACGCACTGACACCACTCTGCCGCCGTTCTACGTTCTCGTGTACGTAGACGACCTCGTCTTTGCTACTGCTGACACTGAGGCACTCGCCCACGTAAAGTCCCAGCTGCAGAAGAGACACACGTGCACAGACCTGGGTGAGCTGACAAGCTATCTTGGCTTGCGGATCACCCGGGACAGAGCACAGCGCACCATTACCTTGACTCAGTCACACATGGTGCAGCAGGTCCTTCAGCGCTTCGGCTTCACGTACTCCTCGCCACAGTCCACTCCTCTGCCTACCGGTCACTCGCTCTCAGCTCCACCTTCGGACGAGTCCGTAGAGCTGAGTTGCCCATATCCAGAGCTTGTGGGCTGCCTCATGTACCTGATGACTTGCACACGACCTGACCTCGCATACCCTCTCAGCCTTCTGGCTCGCTACGTGGCTCCCAGCAGGCACCGAAAGGTACACTGGGATGCTGCGAAGAGGGTGTTGCGATGCTCGTGCTTGGAGGACGGGCTCGAGTTGTCCTCACTGGTCACGCTGACGCCTCCTGGGTTGACGACTTGGCTACGCAGCGGTCGTCACAGGGTTACACCTTCAGTCTTGGCTCCGGTTCTGTCTCTTGGCGGTCTACCCGCTCTTCTTCTGTTCTCAGCTCCAGTTGTGAGGCTGAGATCTATGCTGGGGCCATGGCTGCACAGGAGCTACGCTGGCTCACCTACCTGCTGACCTACTTGGGAGAGGCGCCTCGTTCTCCTCCAGTTCTGTACGTCGACAACAAGGCCATGCTGGCCTTGTGTCAAGAGCACAGACTGGAGCACAGAACGAAGCACATTGCTCTGCGCTACTTCCTTGCTCGAGAGTTGCAGCAGCGTGGCCAGCTTCGTCTTGCTTACGTGGCCTCACAGGCCAACACTGCTGATGTTTTCACCAAGGCACTTCAGCCTTGTGACCATCAGCGTTTCTGTACTGTTCTAGGCCTTGTCCCTACTATGCCTCACTTGCTGACTTCTTGACTTTGCTTGTACTGTACTCTATATACATATACCTGCATGCTTACACTTGCTAGGTTACGTTCACTGTATTGTTTGCTTTCGTTTATATAACTCTGCATGTGAACTAGCCTTTTGGCCCTTTTCTTGTGCTCAGACTGCGTGGTGACTTTGTGATCCACCCTGAGCTTGTTTTGCCGTATTGACTGGTCTTGTGACCTCTTGTTCTCCCCCACTTTGCCTATGGGGGTGTGTCAATTTTATATATGCTATAGTCTGTTTAGGCTGTAGTGGGGTAATTGTTATGGGGTACAACACTTTTTGGTTTCCTACTTGTACCCAACTGCTTCCTAGTTCATTCATTCCTCTCATTATTCTCACAAGCAGGTGCAGTAGAGACACCGGATGTGTGATCGAAAAGGGATACCGCGTCCCTAGAGTCACACTGAAGAAAGAGCTGCAGGTCGTCAACCCATACGTCAAAGTCAACTGCTTGCCCCTCAGCATCAAAGGTAAGAACAGTAGGGCTAGCCATAGCGGCAATAGCAGCAGGAGCAGCAGTAGCAGCAGTGGCAGCAGAAGCAGCAGTAACAGCAGGAGGAGCGCAGGCAGGGCAGTGCGGCTGAGTAGGGGAGCGCGGCTCGGTAGGGCGGCGCGGCTAGCTGGACGGCGCGGCTCGGCTGGACGGCACGGCTCGGCTGGGCGGCGCGGCTCGGCTGGGCGGCGCGGCTCGGCTTGGCGGCGCGGCTCAGCTCCTGGCGGCCCGGCGCGGCAGGGCGGCGCGGGTGCTTACCAGGGGCGGGTGCAGGGCAGGGCCGCGACAGGGCGGCTGTAGGGCAGGGCCGCGACGGGCGGCGAAGGCAGGGCCGCAGTTGGGGCGGCAGCAGGGCAGGGCCGTGACAGGGCGGCTGCAGGGCAGGGCCGCGACGGGCGGCGACGGCAGGGCCGCAGCTGGGGCGGCAGCTGGGCAGGGCCGCGATAGGGCGGCAAAGGCAGGGCCGCGACAAGTGGCGACGGGCCAGCGACGGGCGGCTACGGCCCGGCGACGGGCGGCTACGGGCCGGCGACGGGCGGCAACGGGCCGGGACGGGCCGGCGACGGGCCGGGATGGGCCGGGATGGGCCAGCAACGGGCAGCGAAAGGCAGGGCCGCGACAGTGCGGCTGCAGGGCAGGGCCGCAGTGGGCGGCGAAGGCAGGGCCGCAACGCGCTGCTACAGGCCAGCGACGGGCGGCGACGGGCCGGGACGGGCCAGCGACGGGCGGCGAAGGCAGGGCCGCGACAGAGCCAGCAAAGGCAGGGCCGCGACGGGCCGTACTAGGGCAGGGCGCGCGACGGCGCTGGTGAGGCAGGCGCGAGGCGCGCTTCGGGCAGGGCCGGAAAAAGAAATCGTGGTGGGCCCTAAAAAAACGTTCCCACTAGGGAACCTGCTCATAATACCATGTCAGAATAGTGAAGGAATGAATGACTAAACTAGCAAGCAGGTGGGTACAAGTAGGAAACCTAAAAGTGTTGTACCCTATATGAACTACCCCACTACAGCCTAAACAGACTATAGCATATAAGTTTGACAAGTTGGAGTCCTACGGGCGACAGAGGTTTGTTGTCCAGTTTGTAGTTAACGCTGGGGGTGCGATAGATGGTTGGGAGTGGTGCGGGTGAAATTTTGAAGCGCTCCCCCAGCTGCTCTGCATACTTGAAGGCTGACTGATGAATTGCTTCTGGCGCGTAGGTGATGTTCAGTCCCTAGAACTTTGTGACCTTGTGATTGATGGTGATGTCAACATGCTGCGCCAGATTTTCCTCGAACTGATTGAGGAGCTTGTTGCAGGTGCTGGTGTACAGCAGGTCATTGACGTGGTCTGTCAGGAGGATGTAGTTGCCGTTGAAGTGGAGGCGGTACATTCCCGGGTCGTGCGGCAACTGCCTAAAACCGATCTTGATGAGTATTTTGTGCAGGTGCTGCTGCCACAGTCGCGGCGCCTGCTTGATCACGTGAAGGGATTTCTTCAGCTGACAGACCCTGGGGTCTCCTTCCCCGTAGGTGTGCGGCTGCTCCACGAAGATCATCGTATCGACCAACGCGTACAAGAATATGTTCTTGACGTCGATCTGCCGCAGTGGTAGGTGCTTAGCGGCAGCGATGGTGAGTAGAATCCGCATAGATGTATGGCGGCTCACGGGGGTGAAATTCTGGTTGAAGTCGATGCCGTGGCGTTGGTCGTACCCGCGTACGACCCAGCGTGCCTTGAAGTGCTTGATAGTTCTGTCAGCGGCTGTCTTTAGGCGAAAAACCCTCTTTCCGCTTAGCACCCTCCTCCCCTTCACTATTGCACGATTGACTAGGACCCATGTGTCGTGCGACTCCAGTGCTTTCAGCTCCGCATCCATAGCTGCACGCCACTCCTTGGCGTGTGGACCTGTGAGGGTTTCCGCGGGTTCTTCGGCTTGATGATGCGTGGAGCGGTAGTGATGGCGGTGTGCAGGCCGAGGAGTTGTAGGCATGTGACATTAGCTGTGCCTTCGGCTTCCTGAGTGGTTACTTCAACCACATTGTCGTTGTCGTGTGCAGGTGGTGGGCTGCTTGGAGTGTCATGATGACATGATGGTCCTAGCGCGGGAGCGTCGTCGCCGTCGTCATCGTCGCGTGGACGAGGGGGTACGCCGGGATGTTCATCGGCGGGGTCGTGGTCGAGAACCGCTGCTGCTGCCTCATCTTCTAGGGAGGCGAAGCTTCTGCTGCTGTTAGCATAAGCTTGTGCAGCGCCTGTTTGCTAGTTGATGGTCCACTGGTTCGGGATGAGTCGTTTGTAGAAGAGGCTGTCTCGCGCGGGTACAATCTTGTTGTTGTTGATGTCCAGAATCAGCCAGCCCTTGTATTCGTAACTGAGCCCCAGATGAACTCCCCAGCGCGCACTGTCAGTGAATTTGCCGACTTTAGCAGATGTCGGCGTGTACTGCACCATGCACCCCCAAACCCTTAGCATGGAGGTGTCCCCCCTTGTCCCAGTCCACATCATGTGCAGTGAGAGGTTCCCCTTGTTGGTTGTGGTAGACAGGAGGTTATGAAGTCGCACGGGGTGGTTCATGGCGTATGGCCAGTACTTCTTGGGAAGGCCGGACTGATTCATGAGGGCGCGGACCTTTGTCATGAGGGTGCGGTTGACCCGCTCGGCGACGCCTTGCTGCTGGTGAGCGTAGGGGAGAGAGATGTGATGCTTGATCCCCTTCTCCGTGAGGAAAGCTTGCAGCTCGTTGCAGCAAAATTCCTTGGCGTCGTCTGTCTGCCAAATTTTCAGCTTCTTTCCCGATTCCCGTTGCGCGTGAGCCAGCCAGATTCGAAAAACTTCAGGGGCTTTCGAGCGGTAGACGACGTTAGCTACCCAGACGTAGCGTGAGTTGGCATCGATGAAGGTGAGAGTGTGATTTTCATCATTGACCCTCCCATGGTTGATTACGATGAAGTCGCTGTAGAATTTCTGCAGCTTCTTGTAGTGATTGGTGCTCGGCTCCAGTGAGGGGTAGGCTTGGTGCATGAGGGAAGCTGTGGGGCAGATGGTGTAGGTATGTGGCTGTGTGGTGCTTCGCGGTTCTGTGCCATCAGGGCGCAGCAGTGCTCCTGGCAGGAAAACTTTGGCGGTGAGGCAGTTGTTGAAATTCTGTCGTGAGGGGTGGCCGAGCCGCTGGTGCTAGAGGTCATCTTCTGCGCGTACTCTAGAGGTGCGCAGGTATCTTGCGTGGTATGCAGCTGCCTCTGCTTCTGTCTCATGAGGAATGCAGAGTACAGGTCCTTCTTCTTCTCCTTGTTCGGCTACTTCTTCCTCCTCTTCTTCCGATTCTGCTGCTGTTTCTCCCTCTGCAGGCGCTGTTGATAGATAGAGCACGAGGAAGTTGCAGTCGGGGATGGTGTCGAGCGGGGTAGTGGTGCCTTCGATGAAGTGGGCGAATGGATCTCGGCGCGAGAGAGGTCCGTAGGCATCGCGCGGCGGAGTTGCGGGCACGTTGCCGTGTTCAAGCTCGGACCAGGTGTAGTTCCAGATCTAGGGACAGCAGATTGCGTGGAGGTCGCCCAAGGGGAACTACGACTCTCGGTGGTGTTTGCGCGGTGGCTCGTTCAGCGGCCATTTCTCTCACTGCCTCCTCTAGCTCTTCTCGAGTGAGCTCCCCTTCAGTGAGTTCCCAGGCTCCGGTGTTTCCCCAGCCTCCTCCGCCGGTACTCCAGCCGCTTGATGTACCAGAGGCATCATTTGCTGATCCCCACGTTCCTGATTCACATTCTTTGTTGTTTGGAGGGCCCAATCTCCAATCCTCGGTGGGGGTGGCTCTTGCCGATTTCTCATCCCATCCTACCACAATTCTCTCCCGAATCGACTGTTGCATCTCCTCTTGATTTGCCTTGTCCTCTTCCTCCTGAAAGCCGAGCTCGTCAAGTTTGTCAGGATCCTTTGAGTCCTTGTACACTTGCCGGTGGACGTCGCGGGTGTAGGGAAGCGGCCAATTCTCCTCGTCAAGAGTGCATGTCCGAAGAGCTTCAGTTGCAGGGCCGGGCCGTTCTTGAGCTTGGACGCCAAGCTCCTCTTGTTTGGTGCCGAAGATGCGATGGGAGGTAGTCGCGAGCTCCAGCTCCGTCATACCTTCTGTCGGCGCCACGGCACTTTCTGCTTCTTCGATTGTCGCCAAGCCTCTTTCAACTTCTTCGGTGCGGCTCGTCGTGGGCGTGAAGCAAATGGTGCAAAGTCTGTCAAGCCCAGGTTGGTGCAAATTGATCTCGCGTGGGTGAGGACTGCGCTTAGTCCACGCTCTCCCGTCAGAGTGTTTCCACGAATTTTCGGATTTGGAGGCGAAGTCCAGAGGAAGGAGATCCACGATATCGTTCGAAGTCGCTCTGCAATCGGGGATGTCGAAATCGAGCACGTAGACTCTCTTGATGGAGCGTGCTCGCCCGAGGTATTTATGGGTTCCGACGGGTGTGTCGGGAGGAACGAAGTTGAGGATGAGGTCGCGTGTGTAAGGGTCGGCGGTGAACGTGACTCCACGGTCAGAAAGTTGTCCCGCGGATAGCAGATTGAAGCGCAGGTCTTGCACGTAGAGTAAATCGTTGAAGGTGATGTGTGTGTTGCTGTCACGTTTGTACCACGACGATGCCTTGCGCATTTTCTTGTAGCTGGTCGTTGTCGGCGACGGTGACGTAAGTAGCGGTGGGAGTGCGGCTGACGTTGGAGATGTAGCGCAGTGATCCCACCATATGTTTTCTGCAGTAGTAGTCCAGGTACCAGTTGCTGTGGGCAGCGTTGTTGTTGCATAGGAGCAGCGCGAGTCGCAGCGTGACGATGTTGACGAAGATTTCCTCCGAAATCACGCTTCCGTGCTTCGTGGTTTGATCACGGATATTCCGACAGCGATTAATGTATGAATTCACTTTCTCCCCGTGCCCCATCTTGGTCTCCATGAGTTGCTGCAAGAGCCTCCTGGAGGTGACTGAGTCCTTCATGTAGTTTCAGAGCTTCTGCAGAAATTAATCCTGGCCTGTCAGGGCAAAAAAACGAGTGTTCGGGGTTCTGTTTTTAACACTTCTCTTGGCACCAGCATTGTCCTACTCTTGCTAACTAATGCAGGGTAGAGAACACCACCATACTAGACCAGAGAACACCACCGCTACTCTAACAGCAACACTGGAAGGGCGCATGCATGGGCACACGACGATACGAGAGTATTGCCTTGCCCAACCTGTTCCCAATCTGATGGGTTTGGCTGGTGCGTTGCAGGTGATCGGAACTGTCAAAGGAATCGTGCGAAGGTGGGAAAAAGACACGGGGAAAAAAAATCCCGAAACGACCTTGACTAGCCATGTATTTAAGGGGTACATTCCCTTATTACTGCGAATTCAAACCGTGCGGCACGGGAACCCGTTTCAAACCTGTTCACTTCAAATGTTTCTGCCTGCACCAAATGTTGCTGGTGTCGCTTCGACTCTTCGACTTCGTACTCGGTAGAGTCGGCTCCTGCAGCGTACAGGCCTACTCATTAATTTTCATATCGCAACACTATACCGTCATCGCCCGGATATAAGACATATATGTCTTATCTCGTACACGGGCAAAAATGCTTGAGTTATCTTGTAAACGGGATGGTTTAGGGTGTCTTATAAGTCTTATAAATGGAAACTTTTTAAACTACTTAGAAATATTTTCCGTACTTCTTGAAAAAAAGTTTCTCATAATGAGTGTGGATGTTGCGAAGGTGCCACTTCGACAACCTCTGCCCGGGACGCCACGTTATGGAGAACACCTGCAGGGGCAAATTTGGTAGGTCCTGGGTCAGCGCGTGGAAGAATTCGCGCTTCGCAAGGGTAAAAATGTACGCGGTATTTCAACTTTCGCTATAATTTATTGAAGTTTCGATTATAAGACATATATGTCTTATCTCGTACACACAAATAGGTGTTTTATAATGAGGCTAGCCTGTTTATAAGAGACACCCGTATAGTAGACAACCCCTGTCTACTATTCAACACTGTCTTATATCCGGGTGATGACGGTATGGTATAAAGTACGGTACGTGGAATATGGTATTACAATAAGAGAGCCTCTTCCGCGCAAGAGTCTCTGTTGACTTTCTTACTGGCGGGTCATACCGAGGTACGGTATTCCTTTGACCCCTTGCTGCAGTTCCGTTTGCTTGTTGAAGTGGACACGAAACAAGGGGTCAGGCCATACTGGGTTACCCTGTTCTTTGCAATTTCAACTAAAAAATATTGAGCTTGAAATCCAATATTGTGTGGTAGGACTTCAAAGTTTCAAATCCATTGCACTGTCCATATGTGCCTCGACACTCTCCCTCCCGCACAGCTAAGAGGGACTCGTGACATCGAAGCGGGCCGCAACAGCAAGCTCCTCGGATCGCTGCACCACGAAGTGCAGCTTGGCCACCACCTCCAGCAGCAGTGCCGCCACCTTGATGAGTGACAGCGCTGCGATGCGCTCCACCGTTCGGTCCCACGTGCCGCCCATCGACGCCTGCCGCTGCAGCAGCTCCTGCCGCCACTCCGCCAGCGACGGCTTCTTCCGCCCCATGCCGCCCACACTCCCCATGCCGCCCGCTGATGCGGCTGCATCGCCCTGCTCTCTGGCACCTGCTGGTCCCCATGCAGCAGCATAGCCCGCCAGCCCCTCCGCCAGCGACATCTCTGATGGTGTCAGCGCACCCATCGCTCCCATCGCTCCCATTCCTGCCGCTGTGCCTGCTGCTGCTGTCGCTGCCGTGTGTGGTGGTGCATGCGAGTCGGGTGCGGCGATGGTGGGGGAGGGTGAGAGGCCGTGGGGGTGGCAGAGAGGACTGCCGGGGCGGGAGAGCCTGCATGCGGGGAGAGAGCAGGGACGTGCAAGGAGAAGGGTGGGGACTCGGGTAGCGATGAGAGGAGAGGGGGCACACGGCAACTTTTCATCGACGCTTATCTCACGCAGTTGCCACTATTGCAGTGCCTCACTTCTCATACCCACACTCCCCCCTTACCCACACTCCCCTCATACCCACACTCCCCTCGTACCCACACTCCCCTCATACCCACACTCCCCTCATACCCACACTCCCCTCATACCCACACTCCCCTCGTACCCACACTCCCCTCGTACCCACACTCCCCTCGTACCCACACTCCCCTCATCTCCACACTCCCTTCATCCCCACACACCTCTCATCCCCCACACTCCTCTTAGGTCCACACGCCTCACCTCTCTACTCTGGGCGAAGCAGATTCCATCAGCCTTTTTTGCCCTCTCCCCTTCTCTCCCCCGCCCTCCCCCTCCTCATCCCCACCCATGTCGATGCAGCTCTTCACCACTCCCTCCCCATCCTCCGCCCATCCCCCATCCTCACCCCCCCCGCCCCCCCCATGCACCACCAATCTGTCAAACCCGTCCTCGCCCCCCCCAGCACCCCCAGCGCCCCCAACACTTCCCCCTCCACCCTCGGAGAGGCGGGAGAGAGCGAGGGGGCGGGGGGCGAGGGAGGGGGGCGGCAGCATGAGGATTAGGCTGATGTGCTTCGACAGCCGGTGCTGCAGCTTCATGGCAGCTTCCTCGGCGCGGAACAGCGAGTCAGGCGGCCCCGCCCACGTGAACGAGCGCACTGACTGCGCCAGGTAGGCCAGCGTGCTGGTGTGGAGGGGGGGGGAGGAGGGGAGGAGAGGGCAGGGGGAGGGAGGAGGAGGGGAGGGAATGTGTGGTTTGAGGTGACTCAAAACACGCCCACTTGAACAAGCGCACGGACTGCGCCAGATAGGCCAGCGTGCTGGAAGAAGGTAGGGGGGAGGGAGGGGGGAAAGGGGGTGCGTTGAGGGAGATAGGAGGAGGGAAGGTGGGGAGCAGGAGGAGGTGGAGAGAAGAACGGACAGCGCCAGATAAGCCAACATGCTACAGAGTGGGAAGCAGCGCCAGATAAGCCAACATTCTTCATTTGGTGTTTCTGATTTTTCCGCATCGTTCGAGAGAGCGAGAGAGAGAGAAGCAAGGGACTTAGTCTCTTCCCTCCTAGGCTCTTCCCCTCTCTTCCCCAGCTATATAAGGGCCCCTTGGCCTTCTCTCCAGCTCATTCTTCATTTGGTGTTTCTGATTTTTCTGGCGCTTCGCGCCGGCGCTCGCGGGCGCGGCCTGCGGCCGCGCGCTTGGGACGACAAGGAAGATAAAAAGGACGGCTAGATGACGGCAAAAACAACAACCATGGCAGACAACGACAACTAGACAAGCTACCATGGAACGGGTCTACACACGCGCGAGGGGGCCGCCTACATGCGGTCCGCCTCAAGCTCACCAAGCATTTCGCGCGTGGTCAGCCACATCTGGCGGACCACTGACGCGGTGGCGCCGACAACGTCAACAGGAGTTCCACGAGTTGCTACAAGGGTCCTTAGACCCAGGGCCGTCTCAGCCAGCTGGGTGGCCGAGACTACTCCCGGCAAGGGCGCGACTTGCAGTGGCGAGACGTACGAGAATAATGCTGACGCCGCTGCGTGACACCTTGCTCGCGGCATCTGAGAGAACGTGCTCGGCGGGGTCTCCAACATGGAGCCATGCGACTCCTGGAGAATCAGTTCAAGACTCTGCAGGCACTCCGCCAACGACCACAAGTGCGCCAGGGTCGCCGTGGGCACTGGCTTCATCTGCGGGGGGTATGCAGATGCGCGAGATCGGCGAGCCGACACTGCCTGATCACGAGGAGCAGGGAGGGGACGTGGCGGAGCGAACTGGGCCCACGGGTCCACGCCACCCGCGCCAACAAAGCCAGTCCCCGCAGGCAGCGGACGAACTGAGCGCGCCAGGGATCCCACAGGATTATGGGGCAGGAGCGCGGCGAGAGGAGCGACTGGAGCAGCGGGAGGAGCAGATTGCGAGGACGACCCCGCATGGGAGCGGTGGAGAGCTTTCTCCACACCGTCCAATTTCTTCAGGACTCGCTCCATCGCGGAAGGCGCTGGACGCGCAGCACCGCCGCGACCGTAACCCCCCCGTCGCCCACGATGCGCACGTCCACTCGCGCTCGAACGCACAGGCGACTGTGGGCGAGACAGGCCCCGCTGACGCTGGCGGTCAGGGGAACGCTCCGTGCGACGAGGAGAGTAGAGCCGCTGGCGTTTCGCAAGAGGGGGAGAACGTGGCGCCAAGGACCGATATCCAGACGCATGACGAGCAGGCGATCACGGGAACGGCTCCGTGACAGCTTGCGTCGAGGCGATCGAGGAGACCGCGGTGATCGCGGAGACCGCGGCGGGCGCGAGCCAGCGCGACGGTCGTCGTGGCGGCTCTCCCGCTTACCGTCGCGGGCCGCCGGCGAACGATGGCGAGGCGAATGCTCCCGGTGCGCCACAGCCTCTGCGCCGGAGCGCGCGACGGACCCCGCACGCGCAGGCTCCCCCAGAGGCAAGGATCCGCCTCCGAGCAGACCCAGATCCCGACGCTGATCCTCAAAGCGCCGACGGATCTCATCCGCAACCGCCGGCGGAGCAACAGGTACGCTCGCGGCAGGAAGTGGACGGGGAGCGGCGCGGTCACAGCCCAGAGCACCGAGGAAGTCCATTGGCCTCCGCTCAAGGCGCGCCACTGGCCCGGGACGAGCCGATGACACCGATCTCCCAGGCGCAACAGGCCGCACCAGTGGCCGCCACTCCGAGGAGCGGGCGGGGAAGCACACGGGGAAGAGGCGGGCGTCGAGGAGCACGCGGAGTACAGCGAAGCGCAGGCCACGCGGCAAGGGGGAACCCCCGCCAGCCGCCGAGCCCAATCTGGTTGGGGGAGCCGGCGGAACGAGTCACGCGCCAGTCGTTCGCCAGGCGCGGGGCGAGAGGTGGAAGGACAGTGCAAGCAGGGAGAACTGGTGATACAAATGCAGAGGGGAGTGGCGACGAATATGTACCATCGGATCTGAGGCAACCCGACAATCCCGACTCACCCCGCGCGGAAGCGGGGGCGGAGCAGGCGCAGCTGCAGGAGAGAGGATCGGGCCGCCGACAGAACCGCAGACCCCAACCCCCCCCGGACCAGGCCCTCTCGGCGTCCCAGCTGGCATTGAGGGATGATCTATTTGAGATCGCGATGAGCTGGGACTCGACTACCCTAACGTCGACCTCTCACCTGCCTATCGTCCGCCGCCTGCTGCCGCAGATCCTAAGCGCATGGAGCACACTCGGTCACCATCCAAGACATGGAGGGACGACTGCCGCCACTGGCATTGCAAAACCTCCGCGGGGAGCAGGAATCCCCGTCCCAAGACCAGCTGCAGCGCGCCCTCTCCTAGGAAGTGCATGCGGCAAAAGCCGATGCCATGACGGAGGAATCATGCGCAATCAGGTCTGCCCCCGAGATGGGGCACACGCTCCGCCTCGTCAGCCTCAGAGGTGAGGGAGCGGGGGCATGGCTGCAGGCCCTACCCCTGACTCCAGACCTCTGCTTTTCACCAGGGCAATCCCGAACAGCCCCGGCCTTCCGCATGGGCATCCGACAGAACGTACCTACCGTGTGCGAGTGTGGAGAGCTCGTAGCCGACTGCAGCCTCCCCAACCACCTACTCCGCTGCAGCACAGGCCCTGACCGAACACGCACACACAACCAGCTGGCTTTCGCCGTGGCTAAAATGGCGAGGGAGGCACAGCTGGTGGTATACCTAGAGAATGCAATGTACTCACCACCGGATGACCCGAAGAAGGCAGATGTGATTGTACGCGACCCAGACAGTGGTGAGACATGGATCACAGACACGACTATCACTGACCCCGTGCTACAGAACCGTGACCCAGCAGCCCGCAACCCCCCTGGATGGGCTGCAAGGGAGGCACAGAAGAGGAAGGAACGGGACTACTACAGGCACACCGAACACGTGGTGTTCTGCGCCCTAGCCGTCGAGACCTATGGGGCAAACGCACCCCCCACGACGGCGTTCCTGAAGCTGCTGGCCACAGCAGCAGCTAGGAACCGCTTCAGGGCCAACCCCTTGGCGAAAACCGCCAAGAAAATGGCCTGCCACTTCAGCCAGCGCTGGTCAGTGGCCCTCCAGCGCTCTCAGGCGAATGCCCTGCACACCAAGGCCAGGGCAGGGATTGAGGCGGCGCACCCCCAGATGGCAGCAGACCCATGGCCGCTGCACCTGGGGGACATCCTCCACACACTGGAGGGGTAGAGGGTCGCAGAGGGGGAAGGAGGGTCAGAGGGATGGGCCAATGGGGCAGAGGGTCTAAGGGAACCACGAGTCAAACCATATGTTTGTACCCCCGCTGAATTAATACAAAGGACCATTTGAGAGAAGAGCGGATAGGAGAAAGGCAGCCGCACATCACTCAGTCTGCTGCATCCCTAGCCGCCTCACCTGCTTCATGCCTCACCTGCTGCATGCCCCACCTGCTTCATGCCCTTCCTGCTGTCAACCCCACCTCCCCACTGCACCCCTTGCCTCACCTGCTGCACTCCTGGGCGATGCTTGTCATCTCACGCCCCACCAACCGTCGCAGCACCAGCGGTGCCTGGATCTCCGCCCTCAGACTGGAGTCCAGGGCGATGACGTCATACACCAGGCAGCGCAGGGTATCGCTGACGTCATCATAGAGCTGCCATGGGTAGCCCGAGAAGAAGCGGCCGTGAGGCGGCTCGAAGAGCAGCGCGGCCAGCTGGGGGGAGGAACAGGTGGGGGGAGAAGTAGGAAAAGGAGGGGGGGGAAGGGGGGGGGGGGGGGCGTGTGCAGGAGGAAGGATAACACGCCCTTCATTCACCCAGTCCTTTGCCGTGTTGTTCAGGTGGTCACCGAGTTTCAGGACAACTCAGTATCGGAGCAGCACGTGACAGCTGTTGAAAGTTATTGTTTCGTAGTCATGGTGCACTGTTGGCAGCATTTCCCTTGCCACCCTTTCATTGTTGTCGTGCCAATGGTGCAAGGACAGCGAATGAGACAAGAAGTACAAGTGGTTTAGTGGGACTCTACCACCCTCGTTTTGAGAAGTGTGGTCTTATTGGAAGCAGCTTGCAAGAGGGTGCAAGTGGGAAGACAAGCTGACTCATGATTGGCTTGACTCACTATTGGTAGCTTTGAGTACAGCTCTGAACATCCAAGTGTGGTTGGCTTTCCTGACCTAGCTATGATGTTTCCCATCTTTCTCAACCTTTCTCCCCTAGGACTCAACCTTCTCTGAGTTCTCAGGATGGTCCCAACCCCTTTAGAGTCCCCTAGGCAATGTTGTACTCACCTCTTCCTTGCATCAATGAAACTACACGTTTTAAGCAGGGCTTATGTTTTCGTTCACTGCGTAGCGCATACAACTCTCATGAAAGCAAGCAATATACTGTTGGAAAACAGACACCTGAAGCTAACGTCTATCCAAGTTTGAGCATCGTATGTTATCAGAGCTGATCGTGACGGCGTTTTGAACAGAGGCGATTCGAATTTATCAGATTCTGCTTAGGTGGTTTCATGGGCATCCGCGACCCCTAAGTGGACTCTAGACTATAACACTTCATTCACCCACTTCTCTCTCCTGCATTCATCCACTCCTCTCTCCTTCATTCACCCACTCCTCTCTCCTTCATTCACCCACTCCTCTCTCCTTCATTCACCCACTCCTCTCTCCTTCATTCACCCACTCCTCTCTCCTTCATTCACCCACTCCTCTCTCCTTCATTCACCCACTCCTCTCTCCTTCATTCACCCACTCCTCTCTCCTTCATTCACCCACTCCTCTCTCCTTCATTCACCCACTCCTCTCTCCTTCATTCACCCACTCTTCTCTCCTTCATTCACCCACTCCTCTCTCCTTCATTCACCCACTCCTCTCTCCTTCATTCACCCACTCCTCTCTCCTTCATTCACCCACTCCTCTCTCCTTCATTCACCCACTCCTCCCTCCTTTATTCACCCACTCCTCTCTCCTTCATTCACCCACTCCTCTTGCGTGCCCTTCGCATGCCCTTCGCACGACAACAATGAAAGGGTGGCAAGGGAAATGCTGCCAACAGTGCACCATGACTACGAAACAGTAACTTTCAACAGCTGTCACGTGCTGCTCCGATACTGAGTTGTCCTGAAACTCAGTGACCACCTGAACAACACGGCAAAGGACTGCCACACCGATTTGGAGACCAATCACGGCTTGGTAGATGAGTCAGTAGCCGAAATGGTGAACTCGGGTGTTACCAAAAAAGAGTAACACACACTTTCGGGATGCCATAAGTCTTGAAACTAAAAATGTTGCCATGCCTTGTATACTGCTTCAACAATTCTACAACTTTGAGGGTGTGAAAAACAAATGTTGAAGCACCTCCCCACAAAATTCCAGAAGCTGAGCAGGCTTATAGGCTGAATGGGAGTGCGATGACTGTGCCACTATAGTGCTTTGACACAACAAACTCCCCCTCATCGTGCTCTCATTCATCCCTTAGCTGCCCCTTGAAGCTGCCTTCTTTAGTTGAAGGACATGCCACACAAGGTGGCACAGCTCCAATGCTGATGCTCCGCAAGCCGCTTAGTCAAGAAATCTGCAGGTTGCTTGGTAGTGTCCATGTAGTGCAAGGAGATGGTGCCTTTCTTCACCTCTTTTTCTCACTCAATGCCACTTGATATGCATGTGCTTGTTCAGCCCATGGAGCACAGCATTATGCGCCATTGCAATTGCTCCTTGGCTGTCACAAAACACAGGTGTAGGTAGGCATGAGCAGGGGGCGAACTCGAACATGTTCGTGTTCGCCCCCTGACGAACATGGCCTTCTGCCGAACCGAACAGTGTTCGGTTCGGCGAACTACTTGAGTGAAAATAGGTGTTCGCCGTTCGCCCTAGGAGGCGAACAAATTGCTGCAACAGGCGAACACGAACATGTTCGTGGCGAACATGTTCGTGTTCGCCCAGGGGGAAATTCAATATAGAGTAAAATTCAAATCGTTGCACATTCCCTCCCCCCACCTCCCAAGCCAGCCCCGCCCTGCTTCATCCATCTAGTGCCAGCGTGCAACGGCGAAATGCTAGATCCGCACTTAAGCAACGGCGAAATGCTAGATCCGCACTTAAGCAACAGCGAAATGCTATATCTGCACTTAAGCAACGGCGAAATGCTCGATCCGCACTTAAGCAACGGCAAAATGCTCGATCCGCACTTAAGCAATGGCGAAATGCTCGATCCGCACTTAAGCAACGACGAAATGCTCGATCCGCACTTAAGCAACGGCGAAATGCTCGATCCGCACTTAAGCAACGGCAAAATGCTAGATCTGCACTTTACTAACTGCGAAAGGCCAGATCTGAGCCCAAACACCAAGGCCCGCGACCTAAAAATTGGTCGCGGGCCTATTCGTCGACGAACACATTGGTGTTCGTCGAAGGCCTGTGTCGAACACAAACACGTTCGTGTTCGACGCGCCTCGGCGAGCTGAGCCGGGCGAACGGCGAACGTGTTCGGGCGAACACCGAACACGTTCGCCCCGAACAATTTAGGCCAAAAAAAATCCTGTTCGGTTCGCCTCGAACGTGTTCGAGGCGAACCGAACAGGAGTTCGTCATATTGCTCATCCCTAGGTGTAGGACCCTCTTGCTCCTGCCCCAACTCCTTAAGCAACCTCCTCATCCAAACCACCTCCTTCACTCCATGAAACAATGCCATGTACTTGCTCTCCGTTGATGAGTGAGCTATCTCTCCTTGCTTTTTGGACTTTCAGCTCACTGGACTCCCTCCAACATAGCATATATAGCCACCATGAGATGTAGCATCACTGATGTCACTTGGCCAGGTAGCATCGGTGAAGCACAAAAGATACAAGTGCCCACGCCTTGCAGGTGCACCAGTCTTTTTGCTCACCTCCTCCACACGTTTTTTCTTCAGCTGCCCATGCATTGAATATTGCGGCCCCACCCTTGAGATTGTCATGCAGTACCTCACCAGCCTCTCTACTGCATTCAGGTGCACTTGAAGGAGCTTAGACACCACACGAGCCGAGCAGTGAAACTGAAAACGCAATGTCGGGGCGAGTGTTGACCGAAGCGTACATCAAGCTCCCCACCATTGACTAGAACCGACGCTGCAACTCGTACTCAACACCTCACCCTCCTCTTCATCAAGGTGCAGCTGAATCCCTGAGGGTAGAGGAGTCTTCACACTCTTCCTTTCTTCCAACCCATACTTCTCCTCCATGACTGCAAGGTACTTGTGTTGGTGAAGACTCAATCATCCCTTCACTTTGTCCCGCTCCACGTGAAGACAAAGGTAATACCCCACTGGTCCAAGAGTCTTGCATTGAAATGTCCCTTTTAGCTTTTCTTGCACCTCTTTGATCCTCTCCAGGGATGGAGAGAAGAGGGGGATGTCACCGACATAGACAAGGAGAAATACCTTCTCCTCCTCCTCGTCGATCGTGAAGAGGCTCTCCTTGCACCCGCTAATTTTGAAGCCAAGAGCCTCCAACGCCTCCACCAGCCTTGCATACCAGCACCATTGAGCTTGTTCGAGGCCATAGATGGCCTTGTTGAGCCTGCAAACACGTCCGCTCCCATCGTCATACTCTTCTAACTGCTTCATGTAGATCTCCTCATCTACCACGCCATAAAAGAACGCCATCTTCACATCTATTTGCTCCACCTTCCAGCCACAAACGGCAGCGGCTGCTAGCAACACCCGGAGCATAGGAGCCTTGGCAACAAGCGAAAAACACCTCTTGAAAGTCAATCCCCTCTCTCTGCTGAAAGCCTTTTATCACAAGTCTTGTCTTGCGCCTCTCCAACTTCTTCCCCGCATCGGTCTTTACACGTAAGACCCACGTGCAATCCAACGCTTTTCTTCCCGGGGCCAGATTGGTGAGGGTCCACGTTTCATTCTCCATATGGCTCTTGAACTCATCCTCCCTTGAAGCCAACCAAGCCTCTCGATCATCCCCAGCGAGAGCTTCCTCCATTGACGCCGGCTCATGAGGTAAGTTGACGCCAAAGCAACAAATCTGCTCCATTTCCCCCTCGGCTCCTTTTTCCTCTTCATCTTCCTCCTCCTCGACCAGCAATGCCTTGAGACCCCCAAGCTTTTCATACTCCAGAAAATCTCTTGGGTGGGCAACTCTTTTGGACCTCTTCTTGGCTGCTCTTTTTTTGGTTCCACCGCGGACAGCATCACGCTTCCCTTGGGTTGTGCGCCTTGGTGGAAGCTTAGGGGATGGTGTGGGCTGCTGCACTTTCTCCTCAGTATCACTTCTTTCAGCTACATGGGCTTCTTCTTGCTGCAATACTCCTTCCACATCTGCTGCTTCTCTTTCAGCACATCCCAAGTCATGTGACACCTCGGTCAACTCTGAAGATGGGGAGAACTCGATGGGAATGAGAAGTGGGTCGTTCGTTCCCACCTCTATTCCAAGCGGAATGGTGATCTTGCTCCTCCCCGCTCCGACCACTCCTTGAACATGAGCCCCTCCATGAACTTGGCATCTCTGGTGGTGAAGATGGTGTTGGACTTTGAGTCCCACATGAGCCTGCCCTTGCTCCCCTGTGCAAGACCCAAATGAACGGCCCACACCGCCGCCGCTTGAAGCTTGTCACGCTTCTCCTTGGGGACATGCACGAGCCCCATGCACCCGAAGACACGAAGCATATCCACCAGGGGCTTCTTGCCACTCCACTTCTCCATAGGGACTCAATGCTGACCTCCCAGATGAGTCAACACCCGGTTCTTGATGACGGTAGCATGACGAATAACGAGGGGCCAGAACCGCAAGGGTAGACTCGAGTCCACCAATATCGTTCTCCCGCCCTCTATGATGGTCCGGTTCGCTCTCTCTGCCACGCCGTAGGACTGAGGGGTGTAGGCCGTGGTGAGCTGCTGCTTGATGCCGTGCCGCTTCAACCAGCTCCGGAACTCCGCTCCCAAAAACTCCCCACCACGGTCGCTACGAATCGCTTTCACTCACTTGTCGCTCTCTCGCTCCACCATGGGCAGCCACTCTTCAATGATGACCCTTGCAGCATCACTCTTCTTTGCAAGTGGAAAAGACAAGGTGAGCCTTGTGTAATCATCCACCATAGTCATGGAATACAGGGCCCCACCATTTCCTTTTTTTGTGTCAAAGCACTATGGTGGCACGGTCATCGCACTCCCATTTAGCAGACAAGCCTAGGGTTCGAGGCGAGCCGAACAGTTTTTGTTTTTCAGCTTAAATCGTTCGCCCGAACGTGTTCGATGTTCGCCCGAACACGTTCGTGTTCGTGGCGCTGCTGCAGAACGCCCCGTGTCGAACACGAACGTGTTCGAGGTTCGCCCGAACACGCCTCCACAGGCGAACAGCGAACACCTGTTTTTGGCTAAACTGTTCGCCGAACCGAACAGTGTTCGGTTCGGCAAAAGGGCGTGTTCGAGAAGGGGCGAACACGAACATGTTCGTGTTCGCCCTTTGCTCATCCCTAGACAAGACTGCTCAGCTTCTGGAATTTTGTGGGGAGGTGCTTCAACATTTGTTCTTCACACTCTCAAAGTTTCAGAATTTTTGAAGCAGTTTACAAAGCATGACAACATTTTTAGTTTCAAGACTTATGGCATCCTGGAAGTGTGTGTTAGTTTTTTTTTGTAACACCTAAGTTCACTATTTCGGCTGCTGACTCATCTACCAAGCTCTGATAGGTCTGAAAATCGGTGTGGCAGTCCTTTCCCGAGTTGTTCAGGTGGTCACCGAGTTTCGGGACAACCCACCATCGGAGCAGCACGTGACAGCTGTCGAAAGTTACTGTTCCGTAGTCATGGTGCACTGTTGGCAGCATTTCCTTCGCCACCCTTTCATTGTTGTCATGCCAATGGTGCAGGGACAGAGAATGAGACAAGAAGTACAGGTGGTCAAGTGGGACTCTACCATTCACCTTCTGAGAAGTGTGATCTTTCAAGAAGCAGCTTGCAAGAGGATGCAAGTGGGAAGACAAACTGACTCATGGTTGGCTTGACTCACTATTGGTAGCCTTGAGTACAGCTCTGAACTAGACATGAGTAGGATCTCGAACACCTGTTCGGTTCGCCTCGAACATGTTCGAGGCGAACCGAACTATTTTTTTTTTTGGAAAAAATAGTTCGAGGCGAACATGTTCGGTGTTCGCCCGAACATGTTCGCCGTTCGCCACCTCCATTTGGTGGAGTGTGGACGAACACGAACATGTTCGTGTTCGTCCAGTGGATGACGCGAACACTAAAGTGTTCGCGTCAAATTTGGCCGCGACCAAATTTAGGTCGCGGCCAAGTTGAGTTTGAGCTCATTTTTTGAGCTCAAACTCAACACATCTTTGTTGGTTAGCCCTCCCTCCCTCACCCACCATAGGCTTCATCCCTAAGAGCCACCACACACCGTTCCCTAATTATTACACGAACATTTCAACTAAGTAGTTCGTAGTAGTGAAGGGTAATTTCAGAAATCGCGAGGGGTTAGTTCGTAGTAGCAACGGGATCAATTTCGTAGAGGCTAATTCCCTAGTTGTAAGGGCGGCATTTCTCCGTGCCACACGTAACTAGGAGTTCAATTAGGACCGTGCTATCCGTGGCTTGCTTCCGTTCCTTTGGGGTTTTAGGGTTTTAAGGCCGAGGGCTGATTTATGGCTTCCAGCCAACATGGATCTGTAGAACGAGGTGCACGCAGCGCTCAGGGCGGTACACCAGGTTCTCCACCACGACCTATGCAGGGGCGAGTAGGGGATGGACCTGCAGGAGCCGGCGCTTGTTTCGTCGGGGGGTTACTTTCCGTAGCGGCGCCGACGTCCCGTCACTCGTTCCGTTACTCAGGCCCGCGACCCCCTCCTTCTGGGCAGACGCAGCCGGAGAGTGGCAGTGGGGAGGAGGATGAGGAGGAGGAGGGTGAGGGCGAGGAGGATGAGGACGATGAGGGGAGCGGGGATGACAGTGAGGCCGGGTGGGATCCCGAGACGCATGGCGGTGGGAAAGGGGGGGATGATGAGGAGGACCATGAGATGGATGGGTTGGAGCCAGAGGAGGTGGAGGAGGGGGTGGGAGAGGGTGGTGAAGGGGCGTCGACAGAGGCGGCCTCACAGCATGTGGCTGAAGGAGGAGGGAGCGTGGGGGTTAAGGTGGGGAGAAAGCGGGCATCCATTAGGATGCCGAAGCGGAGGAAGAGGGTGAGCAAGTTGAGGGAGCGAGCATATCCCTGCACATTCACTGGGAAGCCCTTGGGCGAGGGTGTGGTCGCTCCGGAGTTCCTAGACGAGGACGGAGGGTCCGAGAGTAGTAAGGGGACTGGCAAGGGTAATAAAAAACCGGGGTGGCAAGTACAGATGTTTGGGCCTAAAGTGGCAGACGAGAAGCGTCAGTGCAAGATTTGCACTGACAGGATTTCGTGGAAGCAATCCACAACAACACCCGGCGAGCGGCACTTCGAGAGCTACCACACAGCGCACATGCACGTGTGGCATCACCGTTACCACACTCCGTCCGTTCACTTGCCTGGGGAGACGTTTTCTCGTGGGGGCTACAAGGGTGTGCCGGATGGCTACGTCGATGGGTGGCCGCATGCCAAGTCTTGGCCGCATCTCGCAAAGAAGAAAGGGACGGCGTCCGGTGGAGCTGAGGGGTCAGGCGGGATGGAGCGGTTCATGACAACCAAGCTGTCCACGGAGGAGCTACGGCAGGCGATCGCCAAGCTGGTGGTCACCTGCGACCTCCCCTTCCGCATCGTCGAGTCCGAGGCCGTGAGTGTCCCATGCCTGGTGTTTTGGCAGTATGTGGTTGACTATTTCATACTTCTATTGTAATCCACCATTCACATGTCCACCATTCACATGTCCACCATTCACTCACATGTCCACCACTCACATGTCCACCATTCACATGTCCACCATTCACATGTCCATCATTCACATGTCCACCATTCACATGTCCACCATTCACATATCCACCATTCACATGTCCACCATTCGGATATCCACCATTCACAGTTGTCTCTACTCTACCCTCCTCCAGTTTCGGGAGCTATTGATCCTGCTAAACTGCAACTGCGCACAGAAGAACTTCATCCCCTCGCGGTGGACGGTATCCCGCGACACTGTGGTTTATGCAACAGCAGCTCTCCAGTCCGCCATTGCGGAGATGCTGGCGAAGGAGGGGGAGTTGGGGTGCAAGGTGTCGATCACCATCGACATGTGGACGGCACCCAACAACAAGGCATGGCTAGTGGTGACAGGTCACTGGATAGACGAGAACTTCCAGCTACGCACAATGGTGCTTGAGTTCCGTGAGATGCTCGGGCGGCATGGGGGCAGGGAGATGGCGCAGGTGGTTGAGGAGACGATTGTGCAGTGGGGGTTGGAGGGGCGTTGTCTTGGTTTCACGACAGACAACGCCTCTAGCAACATTGCCGCCTTCAGGCGGATGTCGGAGGAGGGTGGTGGTCAGTGCTTCTTCAGCTCGCGCATGCACTTCCGGTGAGTGTGGGAGTGTGCGTGGGTTGGGCGTGCGGGAGTGCGGGCGTGTGTTTGCCTTTGTGGGCGTGTGTTTGCCTTTGTTGGTTTTGTGGCTCGCTCTAACCATGTGTCCTCCAACTTCCCCTTATCTTTTTCCCTAATGTTTTGTTCCGTGCGCAGGTGCTTGGCACACGTGATAAACCTTGCAGTGCAGGCAGCACTGGCTGTGGATTCCATACGGAAGTTGCTGAAGATACTGAGAGAGATGGCGTCGTGGATTGGCTTCTCTCCACAGCGCTCGGGGTCTTTCTTGGGCCTACAGCGGACCTTGAACTCGCAGGCCAACCCCGCCACGCCGAAGCCGGCGTTGAAGCTGGTGCAGGACAGTCCTACGCGCTGGGGGTCGACCCACGACATGGTCGAGCGTGCGGGTGTTCTGCAGAACCCCATCATGTCTTCTTCGCCCAGACACAGGTAACACTTGTGTTTTGTGTGGGTGTGGTGTGTTAGCACGTCTACACAATATTGTTGGTCATGCTTGTATGTTGCCGGCCGGATGCCATAATCCTCCATAATCACAGTTTCCTTTCCCTCATACCTCCCCTCAAACCATTCCCTCTACTCGACAGGGCTTGTCGAAGACCGACAAGAAGAAGGTGGAGAGTTTGTGCCTGACAGACGCAGACTGGGAGACCCTGCAGGCGGTGAAGACATTCCTAAGCCCCTTCGCCAAGGTCTCCAAGGCAGCAGAGGGGGCGGCGTACCCGATTGTGTCGATGGTGGTGCCGTACTACAACGGCCTGATCGACGCCATGGAGTCGCGCCTTGCCAAGGGGCCATCTCCGACGCTGCAGCCGATGATCGTGGCGGCGCTGAGCCACTTGAAGAAGTACGCGTACATCACCAGCAACGAGTACTGGATCGCCATCTTCTTGGACCCATCCATGAAGGCGGCGTGGTTCGACGACGCGCACTGGGAGAAGCTGCATCCCGAGACCGATAGGAGGGTGAGGCCGCGTCCAGCGTCGGGCGAGGTGATCAAGCTGGTGCGCGACCGCGTGGCCGAGTACCAGGCCCGGGCTGCAGAGCTTGCTCCACGGCCGACCCCACTTGCCCCCGTTGCGGAGGAGGAGGACGGAGACGAGGAGGAGGACGACGATGACGCGCAGTTTCTTCCTAGTCGCCGACGACTTGCGGCGCGTCTGTCGGCGAGCCAGGAGGCGGGGGCGGGTGGGATGGTGCAGGATGACGAGGTTAGCAGGTACTTGTCCGAGAGGGTGCGGTGCGACGTGACAGCGCTAGAGTACTGGCGCAGTGCCACCAACATGCAGACGCTGAGGCGCATGGCCCGGGATTATCTCGCCATCCCTGCCACGTCCGCTTCGAGTGAGCGGGTGTTCTCCCTTGGTCGCAACCTCATTTCCTGGAAGCGGCACCGCCTGGCCTCTCAGAGGACGCGAGCTGTCATGATTCTCATATCATGGTACAGTTCACACCCTGGCCAGAGGATTGGCGAGGGCCGCCGACCGAGAGGCGTCGCACCACCAGAGTTCGCCATTGAGGGCGAGGGGGCAGAGGAGGATGACGAGGAGGAGGAGGAGGAGGGTGTGGAGGCTGACGACACAGCTGCAGCAGAGGATGCTGTTGTTGGTAGTAGCAGTGGTGCCTCAGTGTAGGAATTTGTTAGACTTTGACATTTCCCTTCACAGTATGTTATGTTGTACTATTGGGTTCGTTGCATGCACACATATACACCTTGCACACATTTTGCTATCATCCTGGACCTTGAAATCTGTTTTCTGACATGTGTGACTATAGTGAATTTTCCCCTGGGCGAACACGAACATGTTCGTGTTCGCCTGCTGAAAAAAATCGTTTGCCACCTAGGGCAAACGTCGAACATATATTTTCAGCTAAATAGTTCGCCGAACCGAACACTGTTCGGTTCGGCAAAAGTACATGTTCGAGGGTGGGCGAACTCGAACATGTTCGAGTTCGCCCTTTGCTCATGCCTACTCTGAACATCCAAGTGTGGTTGGCTTTGCTGACCTAGCTATGACGTTTTCCATCTTTTTCTAGCCTTTCTCCCATAGGACTCAACCTTCTCTGAGTTCCCAGGATGGTCCCAACCCCTTAAGAGTCTCTTAGGCAATGTTGTACTCACCTCTTCCTTGCATCAATGAAACTACATTTTTTTCCGTCGAGCTTACGTTTTCGTTCACTACGTAGCGCATACACCTCTGATGAAAGCAAGCAATATAGCGTTGAAAAGCAAACACCTGAAGCTAATTTCTGTCCAAGTTTCAGCCTCGTATAATACTGGAGCTGATGAAGGAGAGAGGAGTGGGTGAATGAAGGAGAGAGGAGTGGGTGAATGAAGGGGAGAGGAGTGGGTGAATGAAGGAGAGGGGAGTGGGTGAATGAAGGAGAGAGGAGTGGGTGAATGAAGGAGAGAGGAGTGGGTGAATGAAGGGGAGAGGAGTGGGTGAATGAAGGAGAGGGGAGTGGGTGAATGAAGGAGAGAGGAGTGGGTGAATGAAGGAGAGAGGAGTGGGTGAATGAAGGAGAGAGGAGTGGGTGAACGAAGGAGAGAGGAGTGGGTGAACGAAGGAGAGAGGAGTGGGTGAACGAAGGAGAGAGGAGTGGGTGAATAAAGGAGAGAGGAGTGGGTGAATGAAGGAGAGAGGAGTGGGTGAATGAAGGTGAGAGGAGTGGGTGAATGAAGGAGAGAGGAGTGGGTGGAACGAAGGAGAGAGGAGTGGGTGAACGAAGGAGAGAGGAGTGGGTGAACGAAGGAGAGAGGAGTGGGTGAATGAAGGAGAGAGGCGTGGGTGAATGAAGGAGAGAGGAGTGGGTGAATGAAGGAGAGAGGAGTGGGTGAATGAAGGAGAGAGGAGTGGGTGAATCAAGGAGAGAGGAGTGGGTGAATCAAGGAGAGAGGAGTGGGTGAATCAAGGAGAGAGGAGTGGGTGAATGAAGGAGAGAGGAGTGGGTGAATGAAGGAGAGAGGAGTGGGTGAATAAAGGAGAGAGGAGTGGGTGAATGAAGGAGAGAGGAGTGGGTGAATGAAGGAGAGAGGAGTGGGTGAATGAAGGAGAGAGGAGTGGGTGAATGAAGGAGAGAGGAGTGGGTGAATGAAGGAGAGAGGCGTGGGTGAATGAAAGAGAGGCGTGGGTGAATGGAGGAGAGAGGAGTGGGTGAATGAAGGAGAGATGAGTGGGTGAAGGAAGGAGAGAGGAGTGGGTGAATGAAGGAGAGAGGAGTGGGTGAATGAAGGAGAGAGGCGTGGGTGAATGAAAGAGAGGCGTGGGTGAATGAAAGAGAGGCGTGGATGAGGAGAGAGGAGTGGAAAGGAAGGGGACAGAGAGCAAGGTTGGGATGTAGCACGGCATGGCATGCAGTGTGGGGCACAGGAGGCAGCACAGCAAGCGGCAGAGAAAGCATCACTCACGTGTTTGTCGACCTCAGCATCGCTCATGACAATGGCATGGTACATCTCCCTCAGCTTGTCCCCTCCACTGCCGTCCCCCACGCCTCCCTGCGTGCCCGCCCCAGCTGCCACCCCTGTGCGCATGCTCCACAGCGTGGGCACTTGCCGCCACACCGTGCCGCACTCGTACTCCTCCACACACCTGCCAACCGCACCATGGCAGCGGTGAGAGTACGAAGAAGTGCCAGTTTTGAAGGCTCGGGCCTTTGCCACAGTTGAGCCGCACGCCTTGGAGACCCAGCCCTGGGAAGCAGTGAGGTGAAGAGGTGCGCGTTCACGCTCTAGCATCACCACGCATGCCCGAGGGGCGACCATCATTGCACCACAAGTGGTTGCTCAGCATGAGCTCCTACCACAGGGCGGCAGGGTTCAGCACTGTCTTCCCAGCTTCTGACCATGTGACGTGACCTCTTCACCATATTCTGGTCCGCTTTGAAATCATGTGAGAACCAAGGACCCCTTTTGGTACCAAACACATTGAATCCAGACACATATTACTCCATCACTTGAATGCATTACGTCGTGTAATGAACTGCAGTCAAGCCTTTCCATTCACCAAGGTCGTTGAATGAATGAATGAGTCAGTCGTCACTGCCTTCTCACCTGCAACGAGCATTGTGCTCCACCGCTAGCACCTTGAGCTGCTTGGTCGCCTATTTGGCCGAGTTATATATGCATCTTTAATGCACTTACGTACTTTCTTGATTCCAAGTCCCGGTACTGTGTTGTAGCAGTGTTGTGTGTAGGGCGCTACAGAGAAGAATCTTGACCTCAACCCTTTGGCCATTCCAGCAGATTTCGGCCAGAATGCTTTGTAATAAACCCCAGCTGTTTACATCCATGTTTGATGCACGTAAGAACCTTCTGCAGTGTAACCTTTATCTAGAGTGCATGCTAAACTCTCACGCAAGCATCATGCTTTCAATACAAACTCCCCATGCGCACCTGGAGAGCAGAGTGGCAGCGGAGTCGAAGTTCTTGGAGAGCAGCGCGTGCAGGGTGTCCCCGGCATAGGCGGGGAAGAGGGCGAGGTTGATGAGCGCCGCGATGAAGAAGCCCAGCACGATCATGGAGAAGCGCGCCAGGGGCAGGAGCAGCTTCTCGGGGTTGCGGTAGGTGGAGAGCAGCAGGATGTGGAAGGTGAGCATCATTATGGTCATGGCGTACGTCCACCTGTGAGGGGGGGTGGAGGAGAGGGGATGGTGGGTACAGGTGGAAGGGGTGGAAGGGGTGGAAAGGGTGGGAGGGGTGGAAGGGGTGGAAAGGGTGGGAGGGGTGGAAGGGGTGGAAAGGGTGGGAGGGGTGGAAGGGGTGGAAAGGGTGGGAGGGGTGGAAGGGGTGGAAAGGGTGGGAGGGAGGAGTACAATGTGAGTATGCGTGGAGGTGGAAGTGTAGGGAAGTGGAAGGTGAGCTGCGTGTGTGCATGTGGGGGAGGGGAGTGGAGAGACATGCACTCACGAGCAGAGCTCCACAGCCGTTGCATCGGCATGCTTGTGAAAGAGAAGGTGTGGAGGGCACACAGGATGAGCAACAGAGACGCCAGTATACAGCGCAGGGTTACTGCCTGGCCTGGGTGGTCCGGAAGGGCAGAAAGCAGTGCCTAAAGCACCGGCTGTGGGCTCAATCCGCCTGGCCCTTCCTTCCCGACCAGCCTGCCGGCCCCCCCCTTCCCACCCCTTCCCACCCATTCCCACCCCTCCCAATCCCCATACAATCCAACCCCCACAGCAAGCAACTGTCTTTGAAGGGCGGGCGGTTGCGGTAGTAGATGGGGAGGGCAGCACTGAGGAAGACGAGCAGCAGCAGCACGGCCACGTGCAGCCCCCCCATGAGCGACACCATGTTCGTCACCGCCAGCGCTGCTGCCCCCGCCAGCAGCGTGCCCACCACTCGGTTCACACCCTTGCTGCCACACGAGAGAAGAGAGAGGGGAAGTGGGGACGGCACGGGTGACACGGGGTGGGCAGGAGGGGGTTGGCATGGCACGGAGATGTATGAGGCAAAGAAAATCAGCCCCTGTTATCTCAACCGTCAACCTTGGTGAGTGAGGCCGATGGAGGCGATTTCTGAGTCGACTCACAAATTGTCTCATCCCAGCAGCAGTCTCACCCGAGCGAGAGGCCGATGTTGGCTTCAAAGACGAGGTCGACGGTGACAACAGCCCACACGCCCATGGAGGCGAGCGACGGCAGGCGGTCGTCCAAGTCGATTACACACAGCGACGCCGTGAGCGCCGCCGCCCCGCCGCCCTTGAGCGCCAGCAGCACCAGCTTGGGGTTCGCCCTCGCGTCGTCCAGCTGGCGCGTGAGGACAGCCGCGGTGGAGGCGGGCAGGCGGAGGAGAGATGCGAGGAAGAGGTGGAATATGGTGGCTGGAGGGGTGGGAAGGAGGGTAGGGGGAGGGGAAGGAGGAGGGAGGAGGGCGTTGTTTGGTGGCAGCAGCGTACGTGTGGTGAGGTTCTGCTGAGCATGAAGCAGATGGTGGGGGATGAGGGGGGGCGGTGATGGTGGGGGATGAGGGGGGGCGGTGATGGTGGGGGATGAGGGGGGGCGGTGATGGTGGGGGATGAGGGGGGGCGGTGATGGTGGGGGATGAGGGGGGGCGGTGATGGTGGGGGATGAGGGGGGGCGGTGATGGTGGGGGATGAGGGGGGGCGGTGATGGTGGGGGATGAGGGGGGGCGGTGATGGTGGGGGATGAGGGGGGGCGGTGATGGTGGGGGATGAGGGGGGGCGGTGATGGTGGGGAAAGGCAAGCTAAGGCAAATTACGGAGGGTGGCGGAATAGTGGGAGGGGAAGGGAGGAGCGGTAGGGGGAAGTAGCGGGAGGGAAGAGGTGAAAGACAGAGGGAGTGATGAATGGCGTGGGCACCAACTCGACATCGTGCCACGTCACACACCACCCACGCCACGCCACGCCACGCCATATCACATCAAGCCATTGACATGTGAGTTAACGCCATGGCTGCGTGCCACCACGCTGCCTTGCACCCACCCCATACAGCATTGCACCTGTGATCCCTCACCCCATCCATGCCCATGCTCCCCAATCCCCCTACCACTATCCCATGTCATCCCACGCCACACCATGCCATGTCTCATCCCGTCTTACCAATGCCATGCCAAACAGCCAACAACCAGCCCATGATGCTGCCCACTGCGCCTCTCGCCTCCTCCCCGCCCGCGCTCCCTCTCGCCCCTTCCGCGCCCCCCTCGCCCCACTCGCTTTCCCCCCTCATGCTGTGGAACCTCGTGTCATCCAAAGCCAGAGCGGTGGAGTGCGGTGAGTCAGTGCTGAGTGCGGTGCTGTGCTGCCGGCCGTAGTGGTACGAAGATGTCGACCGCAGCAGCGCCTGCCACCGTCTCTCACGCGCACTGTTGCTCTCCCCCACCTCCCCCAAACTCCCCACCCCTCCCATTCCCCCCACCTCGCCCGTCGCCCGCCTACTGCCCTCCCCGCCCGCGTCCTTCTGCTCGTCGCCCATCCCCCCCCCACCACCCGCGTCCCGCACGGCGCGCCCTTCCGTCCTCGCGCGCCCCCGGCTGCTGCTGCCGCGGCTGCTACCCGCATGCTGCCCTCCGTCGGGAATCGGCTCATCCGCGTCTTTCCCCGCCCTCGCTGGGGTCGCGTCGCCCACGTTGCCGTGCTCGCCATCGCTGTCGCTGTCGTCGTCCGCAATTCGCCAGAGGTTTTTTCGCACAGGGCCTTTCGGCGTTCCTGACTCGCCCTCGCCAATCTCCCTCTCCCTGCCTCCCGCCGCTTCACTCCCCACGACCGCGCCGGATCCGCCATCCCCGCCGGCATCCGCACTTGAGACCCCTACGACTTGCGCAATTTCTCCCCCTCCCCCTCCCCCTGCAG
The DNA here is from genome assembly GCA_947471745.1 of Closterium sp. Naga37s-1. NCBI lineage: Eukaryota > Viridiplantae > Streptophyta > Zygnematophyceae > Desmidiales > Closteriaceae > Closterium > Closterium sp. Naga37s-1. Next base: position 2,949,129 of record CANJKZ010000861.1, read on the forward strand.
CCGGTTCCGCCAACGCCGCGAGCCCCAAGCCAGAGCCGCTATGATCGCCCCTGGCTGCGGCGATCAGCGCTGAAGGGGGAGCGGGCGCGCCTGCGACGGCCGCGACGCCGACGACGCCGCCCGCGATACCGCCGACGACGCCGGCCTGCACGAAGGGCGTGGAGTAGACGGCGCGCGGCGGCACGACGGCAACAGTGATGTGCTCCGCGGACGGCGACGCGGCGTTTCGCCCCGCGGTCAGCGCGCTAATCGCGTGTGATGCGGACGGCGAGGACGGCGCGTTGGGAAGCAGCGGCGCGGCGAGATCGTCGACATTGCCGCGGTGCGGCATGGCGGAATGGCTGGGAGTGACGCGGTGGATTCGCGTTCTTGACTTGTGAATTTGTTTGCCTGAATTTGTTGACTCGCGGTGATTTTGTTTGCCCGATCTGATCTGTTGAATCTTGCTTGAAAGGTTGCTTGCTGCTTGCTCAGTGCTGGGATCATTTTTTTGCGGCGAAACTTTCTCGAGCTTCGGTTACCAGTTGGCATTAGCTCGCATCAGGAGCAGGAAGCTCCAATCAGCGTCTCCCGAGTTACTTCGGCACAGCTGTCAACTGTAGTTGGAAAAGAAGCTTCTCTGATTTCTGCGGCAATCGCGATTGCCTCGCGAACCATTCTGTTTCCAAAGTCAGAACTACATTACTCTGCTACAATGTCGTCGACGGACTAAGCTGGTGGTTACCGAGCTTGATACTCTTTCGCGAACCTTATCCATTTCCCCTCCCCACCCACAGAACCCACCAGCACCCTCGACTCCCCTTCTCCACTTTCACCACTGCTGCTGCTACTTACCTGTCATGCAACTACACGTTCGTCGTCGTGCGACGCACTATCGTTGAGCGATCCGCGAGGTACGACAGAATCTCGCCATTTGCCATGCGACTATTGCACTCACGAGCCCATCGCCCCCATACGCTTATCAATTCTCTCGGCCCTTTCACTTCGGCTTCGCCTTTTGTCCGCTCGTTCGCATCGCCTCTTTTGTCACGCGTGCTCGCTCCTACGCCCTTCGCGTGCTCGTTTGGTGCATGTTGCCCCACACGCCGTGCCATTCACACATTCACCTCTCCCAGTCTTCTCTCGACATGTGCCCTCTCGTTCCACCCATATGCCCCACATGCCCCGCACGCGCGCATGCCCCACATGACCCACGTGCCCCACATGCCCCGCCCGCATACCCCGCATACCCCGCATACCCCGCACGCCCGCATGCCCCGCATGCCCCGCATGCCCCACGCGCAGCACTCCCAATCCCCTCAAGCGTGTCCGTCGCCGCATCAGGCCGCACGAGCCTCTCGCGAGCACGGAAGGCAAGGGGCGGAGAGACGCAGGTGGGCGCGAGCGGGTGCGCGCGGACGTGCGGGGAGGGCGGGGCGTGGTCGGTGAGTGAGGCAGCGGCGGGGCAGCAGCGCAGCACTTCTTGAGGATTCTCAAGAGCGTGTGGGCGGGCAGCAGGGCAGCAGAGGCGGCGGGTTGTGAGCGGAGTGGAGTGGAGTGGAGAGAAGCATCGGGCATGGCGGAGGCGGCGGACTACGTGGTGCCAGCCATCGCCATCACAGCCGCCACCGCGCTCACCTTCATTGCCGTCAGCTTCAACGAGCTGCGCGAGGTGCGCTCTGTGCTGGCATGCGGTGTGGCAGGGTGTGGTGGGGTGTGGTGTGGAGGGATGAATGTGGCGAGAAGCTGTGATGATATGCGGTGTGGTGGGATGTGAAGCGGTGGGTTGGTGGGTGCGGTGGGTGGGGGGGATGCGGTGGGTGGGGGGGATGCGGCGGGTGGTGTCAGAATCGTGAAGGATTGAATGAAACAGAGAAGAGGAGTTCACTAGCAAACATTGGGATACATATAGCAAACCCTAACAGGGCCGTACTCACTATAGAGTACCCCACTGCAGACTAGAAAAACATAACATTCTGACACACCCCCATCGTCAAAGTGGGGTATGATCAGCACAACAAACAGCAGTTTATAGTTCACAAATATAAGCAAAGCTAGAGGCAGTCACAGACGGGTGCAAGGCAGGGCCGCAGCTGGCGGTTAGGTCAGGGCCGCGACTGGGGCGGCAGCAGGGCAGGACCGCGACAGGGCAGCTGCAGGTCAGGGCCGCGACAGGCGGCGAAGGCAGGGCCGCAACGAGCGGCAATGGGCCAGCGACGGGCGGCTACGGGCCGGCAACGGGCGGCGACGGGCCGGGACGGGCCGGGACAAGCCGGCGACGGGCCGGGACGGGCCGGGACGGGCCAGCGACGGGCGGCGAAGGCAGGGCCGCGACAGGGCGGCTGCAGGGCAGGGCCACAGTGGGTGGCGAAGGCAGGGCCGCGGCGAGCGGCGACGGGCCAGCGACGGGCGGCGACGGGCCGGGACGGGCCGGCGACGGGCCGGGACGAGGCGGGACGGGCCAGCGACGGGCGGCGACAGGCCGCGACGGGCCGGCGACGGGCCGGGACGGGCCGGGACAGGCCAGCGACGGGCTGCGACGGGCCGGCGACGGGCGGCGAGGCGGGCCGGGACGGGCCAGCGACTGGCGGCGAAGACAGGGCCGCGACGGGCCAGCGAAGGCAGGGCCGCGACAGGCGGCACTAGGGCAGGGTGCGCGACGGCGCAGGTGAGGCAGGCGCGAGGCGCGCTTCGGGCAGGGCAGGAAAAAAAAATCGTGGTGGGCCCTAAAAAAAAACGTTCCCACGAAGGAACCTGCTCAGAATACCATGTCAGAATCGTGAAGGAATGAATGAAACAGAGAAAAGGAGTTCACTAGCAAACATTGGGATACATATAGCAAACCTTAACAAGGCTGTACTCACTATAGAGTACCCCACTGCAGACTAGAGAAACATAACATTCTGACAGTTGAGGGGGATGCGGTGGGTGGGGGTGATGCAGTAGGTGGGGGGGATGCAGTAGGTGGGGGGGATGCGGTGGGTGGGGGGGATGTGGAGGGTAGGGGGAGAGCGGCAGGTGCCATGGGGTGGGGGGTGTGCTGCCGTGAGGGGGCGGTAATGCCTGTTGTACCCTCAGCGGCCTGTGCGCCTACTTGTGCTCACCTCTGCACTGACCCCTCTGCCCCAGCCCCTCTGCTCCAACCCCTGTGCCCCAACCCCTGTGCCCCAACCCCTGTGCCCCAACCCCTGCTGTCCCAATCGTGGCAAATCAGAAGTCGGCGGTGCAGCAGGAGTTGAAGCAGCAGGCGCGGCTGTTGGAGGAGCAGGAGGGCGTGGTGCTGCGCTCCAGCCTCTCGTCCAAGGAGAAGCGCCGCGCCAGGCAGGGCAAGAAGAAGGGCTCCTGACGCCACCCTGCTGCTTGCTGTGCCGTGCGCCGAGTGAGTGTGGGCTCTAGTGACTGTGGGCTCTGAGTGAGTGTGGGCTCTAGTGAGTGTGGGCTCTGAGTGAGTGTGGGCTCTGAGTGAGTGTGGGCTGTGAGCGAGTGTGGGATCTGAGTGAGTGTGGGCTGTGAGCGAGTGTGGGATCTGAGTGAGTGTGGACTGTGAGTGAGAATGGGGTCTGTCTGAGCATGGAAGGGTTCTGAGAAATAGAGGGTGTTTCCAATGTGAGTGATGGCTTTGCTAGTTCTCACATAGAACCATATGCCTCTAGTTCTCACATAGAACCATATGCCTCTGAAAACTCCAGTTTTCTCCTGCTGCTGCCGTGTGCCCGTGTAATGCATGGTTCCGTCAAACACCAATGTCGTCCTTTCCCTGTCCACACGAGCTGCCCTCAAGCCCCTCACCACCACCACGATCATCATCACCATCACCATCACCATCACCATCACCATCCCCATCATCATCCCCATCACCATCATCGTCACCATCACCATCACCATCACCATCACCATCACCATCACCATCACCATCACCATCACCATCATCATCACCATCACCATCACCATCACCATCATCATCACCATCACCATCACCATCACCATCACCATCACCATCACCATCACCATCACCATCACCATCATCATCACCATCACCATCATCATCCCCATCACCATCACCATCACCGTCACCATCACCATCACCATCACCATCACCATCACCATCACCATCACCATCACCATCACAATCACCATCACCATCACCATCACCATCACCATCACCATCATCATCACCATCACCATCATCATCACCATCACCATCATCATCACCATCACCATCATCATCACCATCACCATCACCATCACCATCACCATCACCATCGCCATCACCATCACCATCACCATCATCATCACCATCACCATCCGCATCACCGTCACCAACCCCCGGCTGTGTGCCGTGCATCTGATTGCTGTGCACTGCAGTGAAGCGGGGCTGGAGAAGACTCGATTCGCTCCATTTGATCTCCTTAGTGAATTCATCCACCTTGCCACTGTTATGGTGACTCTTTTGACTCTTCTGCCAGCCTCTATGCTCTCGTCTCGTCTCAACGTTCCCTCCAATGCATCTCTCTCTACGTGCACAACCTTCACCATCTCGTCAACTCGTTTTTTTCCCAGTCAGGTGGTGCTACAAACTGATAGCCAGTTGATAAGTTGTGCACTTGTGCTGTAACTTTCTTGGGTATAGCAATGACTGGAGTTGTATGTAATGGTATAGTGGAAGCAGGCCCTCGGATTTGTTTTGGGCATGGCTGATCCATCAGTGCCGTCGTTAGTACGAAACGATGAAAAATCAGCATCACCACAAATAAAGACCCTGATGACATGCGTACCGGTAAGTGCTCCTTTTCGTCATCCTAAGCAATGTACTGTCAAAGTACACTTAGATGTTCATGTAGGCTAGTTGGGTTGTGCTATAGAGTGTATGGGCTGCTACAATTCCTAACTGTATGATCTCATATTAGTCATTCGTTCACTTTTTCACATGGTATCACGCTAGGTTTAGCCTTTAGGACCCTCTTTTCCGCCCGCCTCCCCTAGCTTACCCTAGTTGCGCCCCTCTAGTGGCACCCATCGCACCCCTCCTAACGCCCCGCCTATCCGCCCCGTCTCGCCCTTCTCACGGCCCCGTCGCGCCCCACGCTAGCGCCCCGTCACCCCACCCGCACCTGCCGACTTGCTGCCGCCAGCGCCTGTCGCGCCCGCGCATGCTGCTGCTGCGCCTAGCGCCCGCGACTGCGCCCACACCTACCGCCTGCCCAGCTCTTGTTTGCCGGGCCTGCCGCTGTTGCTTGCGCCTGCTGCGCACGCGCCTGCGCCTGCCACGCCTCTAGCAGCACCTACCGCGGGCCCGTACTGTGCCTTAGGCTGCCGCATATCGCCACTCTTGCAGTCGTGAGTTAGGGTGTAGCCCCACCTTCTGCTCCGCCAGTGGCTATCACGTCACATCTACTGCGGCTGTGCGCCTGCTCCTGTCATGACGACCGAGTTCGTCCTGCGACTCGATGCGGAGGGGCATGCGGTCGACTTTGACGTGTGGCTTCTCGACATCAAGCTCCAAGTGCAGAGCCACCTCCAGGGTGACGTCCCCCTGTACGCCCACATGTTGGGTGACCTACCTGCCCCCTCGCGTCCTACTATTTAGAGGAGCAAAAGGAGCACTGCGATGCTCAGCTTGCGAACACGCTTTGGGAGTTGAGGGACGGTTCTGCGCGTCTTGCTATTAATCGCCTCCTGCCGCTGGCCGAGCGGGTGCACGTTCATTAGGTCGAGGCGGCGAATGAGTGCTTTGATGCTATTGGTCACTAATCCACCCCCTCCTTTGGTACTCTAGGGCGTCACCTCATGCCTTTCATCATTCATGATCTCCTGCGTTCTCCGTTGTTGCTGACCTCGCTACCCACCTGCGCCCTCTTGATGCTAGTAGCCGTGCTGCCCTCACCCCTACCCAGCTTGATAGAGAGGCTCCCCCCATGTATGCCACCCTGCATCTCCTCGCAACGACGCCCTCCTTGCCATGCACCCCTATGATCTCACTGACGATTTCCTTAAGACTAGTCTCACTAAGATCGAGACCCACCTCCACAACTAGTGTAGTCGCCCCCCCATCCTCGAAGGTTGCGCTCTGCCCCAGATCCCTACCTTTTGCTGCCTCTACTGTTGTTTCAGAGATAACTAGTATAGTGGAGGTCGCAGCCGTTGCTGCCCCCTGTGGGCGCAGACGGTGCAGGATTGGCCGTAGTCGTGGAAGAGGTGGATTTGCTGGTTTCTCGGGGGGTGCTGATGAGGGGAGTGCTGGTCTTGGGGTGCAGGGTTGACTCAGTAGCAGCAGCGGCAGCAGCAGCCACCACAACAGTAGTTGCAGGAGCATCGAATCTAGCATGGCGTCTCTCAACGGCAATGGGGACCTCCTGGCTCAGGGAGTGTTGACCGCGGTGGCGGTGATGACAGCTAGGCATTGCATGGTACTCCCGCTGGGCCCTGCCAGTACCAGCTTCTGTCAAATCCTCATCGAGGCACCGTTTGCGAGTGCCCCAGTCACTCCAATACACGCTGCTTTTGTCGCCTCGATGACCTCTTCCTCGCCCACAGCCTACAACGTGCACCCAGAACTAGCATAGACTGTTGCACAGCGGTGTCATGATTTTTCATCTTGATATGTCTGAGACGGGAGCTGCCGCCTATGCCATGTATGTTGATGACTATATTGACGTTGAATCATATTATTCGTGTGCCTAGACTAGGATCTCTAGCTGTCTCCTGTATAGGATCATCTACTGTTGCTTGCCCAGGTGGGTCCACTACTGACGCATCCCTCTCCTTCACGCTAGACTCCGACTTGTCGCAGTGCTTCTTTTGCGGCCGCACCACCCTCTCACCACTCATCGCTAATAATCTCCAGTGTCCAGCAGTCCTATCTGACTCCCTCACATGTCTGCACATCCCCTCATCCTCCAGGAACTTGGTGGGTGTCGGTCGTCTTCAGGACCTCGGTATCACCACCAAGTTTACTGAACACGGGTGGTTTGCGACCTCTACGAACGCTACCACTGGGGCACCTCTTGCCACGTTCCCCCGAACCCCGAGTCAAGACTTTTCACGTTGCATACTACATCCACCCAGGTGCTTGCGTCTAGTCTGGTTGTTGCATCGTGCTCGTGCCGGTCACTCATTCACCCGTTGCTCTTGTGGCACCACCGTCTAGGTCACCCCACTCTCCCGTCTCCGTCACATGTCTAAGCACAGTCTTGTCTCAGGTCTCCCCACTCTCCCTCCCTCGTCTATGCCACCGTGCACCCCTTTTGTCGAGGGCAGGCAGCGCGCTGCCCCTTACTCCTTGCTCCGTCCTACCACTGTGCCTCTTCAGGCCTTGCACGTGGACGTCTAGGGCCCTGCTTGGACCCCGCGCCACGCCAAGAACGCTAATTCCTGGTCCTTGTGGACGACGACTCCCGCTATGCCACGGTCGTTTCCTTGGAGTGGAAGGCTGGCGTGCCTGACGTTCTCCTCTCGTGGTTAGTAGCCATCCCTACCTAGCACGACAAACTCGTGCTTTGTCTGCACTCATACCGTGGTGGCAAGTTCGTCCCCGGACACCTTGGCCGGGTCTGTCCTACGGAGACTATCACAAAGACATACACGCTTCCAAAATCAAGATAGCAGAATGAGGTAGATGAGGGCCATAAATGGCTTGGTCATGGGGATCGCTCGTACCTCCATAACTCATGCCAATGCCCCCCCTTTTCTGTTGTTTTTTGCAGTCTGCTACGCTGTGCACTAGCTTAACCAATGACTCTGTGTCTCACGTCTGTAGGTTTCGCCAACCCTCCTCTAGACTAGGTGCTCTGGTGATATGCCTACGTTTTGCGTCTGGGGCTGCCTTACTCACGTCCGCGACCTTCATGCGAACAATCTCTGCCTTCGCTGGCGTTGTCCTCATAATCGCCAAAGAAGGCCTTTGTCGCTTCAGCAGTCGTTAATGCCGCCGTAGCTAATTGCTGTGGACTCTGAGGGTGCTGCCTCAGGGGTGTGTGGATCCCAGGGGTGATTTCGCTGTGGGTGCGGCTTTGGGGTTGCTCGTTATGGGGGTGCTGCAGGGAGTGCTGGTTCTGGGGGTGCTGGCTTTGAGGGTGCTGGTTTAGGCTATGCCAAACGTCCGGCACCGCAGGAGCTGCAGCCCTTGCCAAAGAAGCAGTATCAGCAGCCGCCACAGCAGCCGTCGTCACCGCTTGTGACTAACAAACCACTTTCTCCTCACTCACCATCTCTTCAAGTCTACAGTCCCATGTTTCCTCCCATAGACTCGTCTCCGGCTCGTGTCACTCGTTCACAGCCGTCGCCTCCTATGTTTTCTGACGCGACTCTTGACTCCCACACCAGGGGTCCCTTCTCCCTCTTATGCTGTCCCGCATCTCCCACTCCCAGTATTCACTCTATGCTTCTTCGATTTTGCCCCCCTTGTGTTCTTCCACTGTGAGAGTGCGACGTCTGTTCCCCTGTGTTCTTGCACCAAACCCTGTGGCATTTCGGTTAGTTCCGCGTGACTTTGCATACGTGCGATTTCGGGCGAATTTGTTTTACCGAATTCGGGAAGGTTCCGTTCCCGAAGGTTCCTGAGGCTCGGTACCTTCTAGTAACTCCTGAGTTACCAGCCTTGTATTGTACCTATATATAGCCACATTGTTGAACTCATGTTTCATAATCTATTTGTTAACTCAATCCTCGGTCCTCACATTTGGTAAGCAGGGCACATTTTCAGTCGCAGTTCTTCACTCGCTAAAAAGTAGCCTTTAAAAAACCACGGCAAGAGGGGGGGGGGGGGGGAGGATGGGGGTGGGGGGTGGGGGGGGTGAGGGGGGGGGGGGGGGGGGGGGGGGGTGGACGACGATCACGCCACTTCGGGTACGTTAAAATCAATTATGCATTTATTTTTAATCCCCCCCCCCCCCACCCCGAGTGGTTAACCGAACAGGTATGGAGGGAAGCGGCGACAACTTTCTAAAAGAGTTGGCGATCCTTTTACAGAAGCGTGCGTCGCTTCAACACATCGAGGCTCAGCTCGCGAACCAATCATCACTCGCCACAGCAGCAGCAGCGGCAGTGACACCAACATTAGTATACGCGACAACAGCCCCCGCTACAACCTTGAAACAGCGAGCCGATGCTACTGGAGGCGTTCGATCCTAGCGCGAAAGGCGGCGCCGTCCGTTGATTCGTAGCTATACTCGAAATTTACTTCAAGGCCGTTGGATGCGCGACCTCAACTCTTGATGCGACTCAAATTCGGCTTGCATCCACACTGTTACAAGGCCCGGACTTGAGTGGATATACAATAACAACATCGTCCGAGGCGGGACGTGGGCGCAGTTTCGGGCAGCCCTAATCGAACGTTTTGAACCAATAAATCCTTCGTACATGGCGTGACAATAAAATCACAGGCATAAACAAATCCGGAGTGTAGTGCAGTACACGCAGCATATGGAGGTGTTCTTCAACCGTATCACTGACCTGACCGAAAGAGAAAAGATTCAAGCCTGCCCTATTGGACAAAAAAACAGCTACTTGTGATCGCAATTTTGCCGACAGGTGACTGTGGCGAATTACAAGAGCTACTTGGACATCGTGTGCGCAACGGAGTGGTTCGGGGCGTTGAATACCGGTCAACACGGAACACGACGCAACCAGCCGAACAGGAGTTTCGGCGCGGAGCATCAGAAAAAACGTGCGAATTTTGCGGCTCTATAGGGCATCAAGTTTTGGCATGTTGGAAGATGAAAAAAACACGTGCGGAGTTACGGGGCAAGAACAGTGCGACAACCTGGCGACTTTGGAGAGGGCGAAAAAAGGGGAAAATGATGGCACGCATTTAAAACATCACAATCGCCCGGCACTAGGGGAAATCACCGAGACAAAAGGAGACTCTACGGAAAAAAAACTCAGCACCGACCAGGAAACTCCTGCCGAACACCCCCGAAATAAAGAGTTGGTGACAGTTATCTTATAAATATACTTTAACTAAGAATATTACTTCTCGTAGTTTTGAAGCCGTTGAAAAATTTGAGGGAGGGTTAAATGCTAAGAGAAAGCCTTTAGAAATTGTATTGTTACCAAATAAGTTGGGGAACCAACTCCGGAGCGTTGAAAAGGGTCGAGCGTTTTGGCAACCAACTCCCAACTGCACAGTATTAAAGCGACGATGCACTTTTGGCAAGGAAATAGTGCTGGCGTCAGCACTGCGCGAAATGAGTTTGGTTGGGCGAGACAAAACGGAAGGAAAAGGGTATGACGGAAAAAGCGAAATGGAGCGAGATGAGGGCGAATGATACTACCAAAGCGCAAACACAAGAACGGGGGGGTGGTTGGGGAAGGGGGAAGGGGACACTCTAGGGTTACGAACTTGACTTACGCAAGGGCAAAAAAACATGGGACAACAAAACACACTCGACAACATGTCACTCCTCACCCTAGCTGCATCCTAGCGGCTAAGTATAAATTTCAGCGAGCATTCTCATAGTAGCCTGGTTCTCGCCATGGCGCGCGGTGTCGATAACGAACGTGGTGTACTAGCATCGCCCGCCTCCCAACGTGCAATATATTCCTGACAAAATACTACGTCGCTACAGAAGGAAGGCGAGTTGAGATTAAGGGTTATTTGCCGAGGGAGAGATTGGGGCATCGACACAACGCAGGCCATCTCGAATTATCGACTAGGTGTCCGCGGAGCAGCAACGTTTCCGCATTCCGCCAGGTTCCAGGGCTAGGTAATGAAATTGCCACATTCGCGTGGCTTCCCCATAACAGCATTCCACTGCAGCTCATACCCGCGCAACGCATTACCGTATGGCGCTCCGTATCCCCCTTCATAGCATATCTAGTGACACCTCTCAGCATCTCAAAATCACTCTCATACCAATCTCACGTATTTCACATAATGTCATGCTAGTAGCATTCCGTCACCCCCCACATAGCAGCTCGTTTCACCCATGTAGCACTAACATCCCAAAACATTTGTCAGGGGTGTTGGGGTACCATCATACGGGGTGGTTACTTCGTACCCACGACCGTGGTATGTGTTGTGTACGTCTGCTAACAATACATAATATTAGGCCACCCTAGGACGAACTTTGCATGCCGAACCTACCAAGCTATACAGTCGAGCAGTATCTTTCCAGTGTAGCTCACGTGGAATGTTTGCAACGGATATTTGCAGTGGCCACAATTTCTACCGTCCGTTGTGACTCAGGTGAGTAACATCGCTGCTGGCAATTAAGGTCGCGACTACACCCTCCTTGTTAGGCAGTTTTCGCTGTAAGAAAGGTGCATGAATGCATTAAGTAGCTCTGCATAAGAGGACAATACAAGTACGTTACCGAGACCCTAAGCGTGGGATTTGAGGGATAGATGGCTCACCTGTGCACGGGACCACCAGCGTGCTGTTTCAGGGCGCAAGTAGATGCGCCGGCAACATTCACTTTGGGATTTGGTCGCAACTGGAAGTTTGTGGCTTTCTTGGGGTCTTCAAAGATTGTTCGAAGTGCCTGCACAGGTAAACAAGGAAAACAATCAGACCTGATCACAAGGATTTCGACCAAAGAACATAGGAAATGCCAGATGCGCAGACTAGACACGTACCTCGAGAGTGTCTCAGTAGTCCAATTCCACAGGCTCTGCCATCCCTTCCACCTGCACCATGGTCTTCTTCTAGGTCACATGATGGCGACCCAAGAACCTCTCAGCGAACTTGTCCACATCCCGAGTACCCTTCTACGTTGCGACCTCTGATGCCTTGAATTGTGGATGATTGATAAGCTTGAAAAACGCCTTAGTTTCGTCGCCGGTCATCCCCGCATCGGAAGCCGAGTCGATCGCGGATGTCGGTCGACTGTCATGCCGAGGAGATGCAGTAGGACATGGTTGACTTAAGCCGTCCTCTCCCTGCTCGACGGTGCCTCCGCGTTCCGCATGCAGAGTTTGCGATCTCGGCGTACGCAGTGGCAGAGCGTCTTCGCATTGCGCCTGTTGCCGCTTATGAAGACCGAAGGCAGTGCTGTGCGCAAATGGGCGCTTGCAATTACCGCAGTATACCACGCCCGCAAGAATTACAGGGAGGATTAGCGAGAAAAAAAACATGGCGACGACAGAGCCACCTTGCCTGAGTAGAGCCATACACCTAACGGAGCGGCGCATGGCATCAGTCGCCGAAGCAACTCGCTAAATAGTGCAGAGGTGATGGCTCACAGGCTACCGCGATCCAGATGAGCTCTCTAGGGTTTGATTAAGCTCAGAGTGACGGTGGGTTCCCAAGGGGACTTTGCATAATATGATGGTGTTCAGCACCAATCGGATGGCGAGCCAATCATCTAACGGATACTACACAAAGGAAGTATTGTATAATCGTTTAGGAGTTGTACTCACTGTTTTGGAAGTTGTTCGTGTTTCATCATGATGGCTCTCATGTGAGAATGTTATATAGCTTACTTTGTGTAGGCTATAGTGGGGGGGTAGCCCATAAGGGGTACAACCCACTTAGGGTTAGTACTTGTACCCAACTCTTTCATAGTTCATCCATTCTCGTTCGTTAGTTTGACATGGTTTCAGAGCAGGTCCTTCGCTAGGACCGGTTTCTTTTTAGGGCCCACCACAGAGCTGCCCCACTAGCTGCCCTGCCCTAACAGCGCGCTGCCCCTTCTGCCCTCGTGCTGCCCCTGCAGCCCCGCGTGCCGCCCCTTGCGACCCGCCCGTCGCTCCTGGGCCCAGCGCGCCGCCCCTTGCGGCCTGCCCGTAGCCCCTAGGCTCCGCGCGCCGCCCCTTGCGGCCCGCCCATCGACCCTAGGCCCCGCGCGCCCGCCCCTTGTGGCCCGTCGGTGGACCCTAGGCCCCATGCGCCCGCCCCTGCTGGCCCGCTTGTCGACCCTAGGCCCCGCGAGCCGCCCTTGCAGGCCCGCCGGTTGACCCTAGGCCCCGCGCGCCGCCCCTTCCGGCCCGCCCGTCGCCCCTAGGCCCCATGCGCCGCTCCTGCTGCCCTGCTCGCCGCCTCTGCAGCCCGCGAGCCGCCCTTGCAGCCCCGCGCGCCGCCCCTGGTGGCCCTCTAGCCGCCCCTGCAGCCCCGCGCGTCGCCTCTTGCGGCCCGCCCGCCGCCCCTGCTGCCCTGATCGCCGCCCCTTGCGGCCCTCTCGCAGCCCCTGCAGCCCCGCGCGCCGCCCCTTGCGACCCGCCCGCTGCCCCTAGGCCCGCCAACCGCCCCTAGGCCCGCGAGCCGCCCCTCTTGCAGCCTGCGCGCCGCCACTTGCAGCCCGCTTGCCGCCCCTTGCTGCTGCCTGCCCTGTTCCCTGAGCTGCCCGGCTCCTGGCTGCCCTGCGTGCTGTGTCGCTATAGCTTCTCTCCGCGTTCTCGTGTTCGATCATGAGGGCTGCCCGATCCAGTTCGACACGTGGCTCGACGACTTGCAGCTGTACCTACTGAGTGACTCTCGAGATAGCGTTTCATTATTATACCACACGTCTGGCGCCTCTCCCGCCCCTCCCGCTACAGCTGACAGTGCGACTCGCTCACAATGGCTTACTTGTGACGCTGCTGCTCGCTTAGCCATTCCCAACCACCTGCCGTTAGCCGAATGCGCTCACTTTGGACACCACAGGACCGCACAGGCACCGTACGACGCTGTAGTCGCCCGTTACTCCTCGCCAGCCACTGCTGCTCTAGGCTGTCTTCTACTGCCCTACCTGTTTCCCGAGCTGTCCTCCTTTGCCACAGTAGAGGACCTGGTTACCCACCTCCGCACTAGCGACGCTCGCTACCGCGCTGCCCTCCCAGCAGAGTTCCTTGACAGGAACCCGCCCCCGATAAACATCACTCTCTACTTTATAGTCACCCGCCTCCCTGACTCTCTTCGCTCTATCAGGGACCACTTTCTCACACTTGACCCCACAGTCCTCACTGTTGACCTACTCGAGCAGCACCTCCTTGCAGTTGAGACTAGTGTAGTCCCTGTAGGTGCTGCTCGTGGCACTCCTCGCACGCCGTTCTTTGAGGGGTGTTCCCCCTCCCCCCTTGCCCCCTCCTATGCCTCTGCTACTGCTGTTGACGTCCCTGGTGCTGAGGATGTCAGGGCTGCTTCTGCTAGTGGGAAGCGCCGCAGCAGCAAGGGCAAGGGTGGCAAGGGTGGTGGGGGTGGCAGCGGGGGTGGTGGTGGGGGCAGCAGTGGAGGTGGTAGAGGCAGTGGAGGTGGTGGCAGTAGTGGGAGTGGTGGCGGGATTGAGGGCTTTGGCGGCGGCGGTGGTGGCAGCGGTGGGGGTGGCGGTAGTGGCGGCAGTGGAAGTGGTGGCAGTCGGGCTCGAGCTACTCAGTGTGGAGGTTCTTGCGGTGGCCAGAGGCAGCAACAGTAGCGTCGGAGCGAGACCCCGTCGCCCCAGCAGCTTCGTGAGTGGTTTGCTCAGCGTGGGGCGTCTGGGGCTAGTGGTCGCTGCCTGTATGTCATTCGCACGGGTGACCGTGCTGGTCAGACATGCGGGAAGCCTCACACTCAGCACCGCTGCTTCTCCCGCCTCGACGACGCTTGGCGCGCAGAGTTTGGTGACGAGGCCGAGCGCCCCCACAAGGCAGAGCTGCTTAGGGCTGGAGTTGCTATCTTTGACCTAGACTATGATGATATCCATGCTGCTATGTATGCCTTGTCTGTTAGTGCTGAGGGTGACTGTTACCTGTGTGTGCCACCTGACCCAGGTATAGAGGTTGCTGCTCTAGGTGCTAGTGAGTCTGCTCTCCCTGGTACTATGCCTACTGAGGCCTTGCACGCCTTTACACTTGACTAAGGTGCTTCATGCTGTTTCTTTCGCGACAGCACCACCCTCACTCCTCTCTCTGCACCTGTACCGATCAGACCGGCTGACCCCTCAGGTGGCCCAGTCGTTGCCCGTTCCTCCAATGTTCTCCCATGTCTGGCGGTTCCGTCCGGCTCACTATCAGGTCTTCACCTCCCCTCGTTCTCTACGAACTTCGTGAGTACCGCTGCCCTCCAGGATGCGATGGTCACTACCACCACTCCTGGGGGTCAGCGTGTATCGATCTGCACGTGTACACGGACGGGCCGTCACCTCGCCACGTTCACTCGTCGGCCTGGGTCGAGTCTGTACACACTGGCTACCGAGCCTCCTCAGGTAGCTGCGTCTGCCCCGGTGTCCGCGTCAAGTCTCATAGCACCCCCTTGCTCATGTCGCCTCCTCTCGCACCAGACTCTCCTGTCGCATGCACTCCCGCCACCTTGTCTCCAGTCTTCCCAGGTCTCTGCCTCCCACTCTTGCCCTTGCCTTCCCCGCCCTGCCTTCCTTGCGTCGAAGGGCGGCAGCGTGCCGCTCCGCACTTCTCCTCGTTTCCCTCGACGACTGCTCCCTTGCAGACTCTCCACATGGACGTGTGGGGCCCAGCCCGCGTCACTGGACAGGGCCGCGAGCGAGACTTTCTGCAGGTTGTTGATGACTACACGCGCTACACCACGGTCTTCCCCTTGCGCAGCAAGGGTCAGGTCCCTGGTGCTTTGATCCCTTGGATCCGCGCAGTCCGTCTCCAACTATGCGAGCGGTTCCGCCAAGACCTTCCTGTCCTGTGTCTGCACTCTGACAGAGGTGGTGAGTTCTCCTCCGACCTCTTGCAGGACTTTTGTCATTGGGAGGGCATTCTCCAGTCGTTCATGCTTCTGGCCTCCCCTCAGCAAAATGGGATTGCTGAGCGCCGCATTGGCTTAGTCATGGAGGTCGCTCGTACCTCCATGATCCATGCGGCTGCTCCCCATTTTCTGTGGCCGTTTGCGGTCCGGTACGCTGCGCATCAGCTCAACCTCTGGCCCCGTGTCTCCTTGCCGGAGACCTCGTCGACACTGCGTTGGACGGGGGAGGTTGGCGATGTGTCGATGTTCCGGGTCTGGGGCTCTCGTGCCTTTGTTTGCAATACGTCCGCGGACAAGCTCTCCGCCCGCGCTATTCCCTGCGTCTTCCTTGGATTTCCCCCTGACGTGCCTGGCTGGCAGTTTTACCACCCCACCTCGCGCCGTGTCATCCCCACTCAGGATGTCACGTTTGACGAGTCGGTTCCCTTTTACCGTCTCTTCCCCTACTGCTCAGCCCCTCCCCCACCCCCGCCGCTCTTCCTTGCTCGAGGTCCCCCTCCAGTAGACCCCCTCCCCCCCCAGGGTCCTACTCCCTCACGTGTGTCTCAAAAAGGACCTCTCCCTGGTACTGTGCCTGTTGAGGTAGCTGACGACTCAGGTGCTGCTCGAGGTGCTGCGTGTTGGAATGCTGCGTCTGGGGATGCTACGTCTAGGGGTGCGGAGCCTGGGGGTGCTGAGTCTGAAGGTGCCAGGTCTGGGGGTGCTGAGCCTAGGGTGCGGGGCCTGGGGGTGCGGAGCCTGGTGGTGCTGAGTCTGAGGGTGTGGAGCTTGGGGGTGCTGTGTCTGACGGTGCGGAGTCTGGGGGTGTTGAGCCTCGGGGTACTGGTGCTGGAGGCACTGTGCAGCCGCGACCGTACTTCGTTTCCCTACTTCAGCAGGTTCTTGGTCTCCCGTCTTCTATTGGCGTTCCTCCTCCCTTATTTTGTCCACCACCTGACCAGTCACAGTAGCCGTTACAGCCAGCCTCCCCACTGCCTGCTCCTTCTCCTTACACTGAGCAGACCGGAGGTCTTACAGTGCGTCGTGAGACTGAGTCTCGTCGTGCCTTGCCTGTTTGCGCTGTTCGCACTGGTCGTCGGGTTCCTCGTCCGCGTCCTCCTCTTGTCCCTGGCACCCACACTATGGCACTCCGTCCTTCCTCTGTTCCACTGCGTGTTCCTCTGCCGCCTCCTCCTGAGTCCTCTCTTCTCGCCGTCCCTGACCCTGAGTGTAACCTCGCTCGTGCTGCCAGTCCCACTGTCTCTCATGTCCTCGCCACTGTTGTCAGTGACCCTTCTTTTGCGTCCATTGCTGCGTCTGCCCTCGTAGCTGAGCTAGTTGACTTTGCTGCTGCCTTTTGTCTAGACTACGCCACTGCTCTCGTTGCTGAGTCTGCGTCTGCCAGTCCTCCGTCCGTCGGGGGTGAGTGTGCTCTTGGCACGGATGTCCTTGAGGACAGGCAGGAGGACTTTGAGTGTCTTGCAGCTGCTGTACCTAGTTTCGCTTCCATGCTGCTTGCCCCTGAGGGAGACCCGGATGCACCAGACATCCTGACCCCGCGCTCTTACGCAGAGGCGATTACGGGTCCTTACTCCTCTCAGTGGCAGACAGCCATGGATGCCGAGATGGCATCCTGGAAGTCCACAGGCACCTACGTCGACGCAGTTCCCCCGTCTGGGGCGAACATAGTCGATGGCATGTGGATCTTCAGGGTGAAGCGGCCGCCGGGTTCGCCGCCTGCCTTCAAGGCGCGTTACGTTGCTCGAGGCTTCAGTCAGCGACACGGGGTTGACTACTTCCAGACCTTCTCCCATACCCCAAAGATGACCACTCTTCGGGTGTTGCTGCACATCACTGCTCAGCGTGACTACGAGTTGCACTATATGGACTTCAGTACAGCTTTCTTGCAGGGCAGCCTGCACGAGGAGATCTGGCTGCGCCGCCCACCTCGCTTCACTGGGTCATTTCCTGCAGTTATCCAGTAGAACCTCCGGCGATCAGTCTAAGGTCTCCGCCAAGCGCCTCGCGAGTGGCACGACACACTGAGGACTACACTTGCAGCTCTGGGGTTTACTCCTTCGACTGCTGACCCGTCGCTGTTTCAACGCACAGACACGTCGCTGCCGACGTTCTATGTCCTCGTGTAAGTCGACGACCTGGTCTTTGCCACTGCTGACACTGAGGCACTGGCCCTTGTGAAGTCGGAGCTGCAGAAGAGACACACCTGCACTGACTTGGGTGAACTGCGCAGCTATCTTGGCCTGCAGATTACCCGGGAGAGAGCACGGCGCAACATCACCCTGACTCAGTCACACATGGTTCACCAGGTCCTTCAGCGCTTCGGCTTCCAGTTCTCCTCACCATAGCCCACTCCTCTGTCTACCGGCCACTCGCTCTGAGCTCCACCTTCGGACGAGTCCGTAGAGCCGAGTGGTCCGTACCCAGAGCTTGTGAGTTGCCTCATGTACCTGATGACGTGCACTCGACCTGACCTCTCGTACGATCTTAGCCTCCTGGCTTGCTACGTGGCTCCTGGTAGGCACTGAAAGGTGCTGTGAGATGCTGCGAAGAGGGTACTGCGTTACTTGTGCAGTAAGTCGGACATGGGGCTCGTGCTTGGAGGACGGGGTCCAGTTGTCCTCACTGGTCACGCAGACGCTTCTTGGGTTGATGACTCAGCTACGCAGCGGTCGTCACATGGTTACACCTTCAGCCTCGGTTCCGGCTCTGTTTCCTGGTGGTCCACGCACTCGTCCTCGGTTCTCAGTTCCAGTTGTGAGGCTGAGATCTACGCAGGGGCCATGGCTGCACACGAGCTACGCTGGCTCACCTACTTGCTGACCGACTTACGAGAGCAGCCTCATTCGCCTCTGTCGCTGTACGTAGACAACAACGCCATGATTGCCTTATGTCAGGAGCACAGACGGGAGCATAGAACGAAGCACATCGCTCTGCGATACTTCCTTGCTCGAGACTTGCAGCAGCGTGGTCAGCTTCGTCTTGCGTACGTGGCCACTAGGGCCAACACTGCTGATATATTCACCAAGGCACTTCCGCCTGGTGATCATCAGTGCTTCTCTACTCTGTTAGGACTCGTGCCTACTTTGCCTCACTTGCTCACTGCGTGACTTTGCTTGTACTTTGTTCTATACATATACCTGCATGCTTACTCTTGCTAGGGTATGATCACTGTACTGTTTGTGTCCTATATCTAACACTGCATGTGAACTGGCCTTGTAGCCCTTTGCTTGTGCTCGGACTGTGTGGTGACTTTGTGATCCACCCTGAGCTTGCTTTGTTTTTCTTCACTGGTCTTGTGACCACTTGTTCTCCCCCACTTTGCCTATGGGGGTGTGTCAGAATTTTATATAGCTTACTTGGTGTTTGACCCAATTAGGGTTATAGTGGGGTAGCCCATAAGGGGTACAACCCAATTAGGGTTAGTACTTGTACCCAACTCTTTCTTAGTTTATCCATTCTCGTTCTTTAGTTTGACATCTCAGGGTTCTCACGTAGCAGCACCAATAGGATGGGGAGCCAATCTATTAACGGATACTACACAAAGGAAGTATCGTATACTCGTTAGAGAGTTGTACTCACTATTTGGGTAGTAGTTTGTTTTTCCGCATAAATATATGATTACAACTTGCGTTCTAACTGTCAAAATAGTAGGAGCCATGGCTAGGGTGTGAGCTAGCCAAAGATGTCGAGAGAGTTCAGGCCAAGGAGAAAATTGAGAAAGTGAGAATGATTCACTAAATGTTCAAAGGCCCAAGTTATACAAGAGACAAGTAAGGAGGGGGTGCACCACAAGCAGGACAGTGATATAACTACACTTCACCTAGTACTACATGCAGTTATACAGAAATATATTATGACACACCCCCTAACTGCATGCAGGAATAGCCATGTGCATAACACCCCATGAAGGGGTACACCAGGCGCAGTGGAGGAAGGAGAGGGCAAGCGAAGAGGAGGGACCATGAGAGGAGAGGAGGTGGTGGGTGGCGGCTGAAGCTGCTGGCACACGGGCAACTGGAGCAACTAGCACACTGGCAAATGGAGCAACTGGCACATGGGCAACTGGAGTAACAGGCTCCGCGGCTAAGCGAGCGGCAGGAGCAACTGACTCACGGGCTACAGGAGCAACGGGCTCACGGGCAACTGGCGCAACGGTTTCACGGGCGACTGGAGCTGCTGGCTTCACTGCGCCCACCCCCCTACAACTTTCCCCATTCCCCAAAACCTCCTTGTCACACCCCTCAGCATCCCTACTGCCACTCCCTCAACTCCCCCACACCCTCCCCCCCCCCTCCCCACAGCGGCATGTGCAGCAGTGGGAGAGAGAGGAGGAGAGGCGGCAACAGTTCACTCACACCCGCCACCCCCATACCCTGCCCCCCACTGCTGCACCTGCAGATGGGGGATGGAGGAGAAAAGGGGGAAGGGGGGGGGGCGGGGGGGCTGGTGCTGCAGATCCCCTCCCCCCACTGCTGCACCCGCAGCAGAGGGATGGAGGAGAAGGGGGGGGGGGAGGGGGCTGGTGCTGCAGATCCCCTCCCCCCCACTGCTGCACCCACAACAGGGGGACGGAGGACAAGGTGGGGGGGGGGGGGGGGGGGGCTGGTGCTGCAGATCCCCTCCCCCCCCACTGCTGCACCCGCGGCAGGGGAATGGAGGAGAAAGGGGGGCTGGGGGGCTGGTGCTGAAGATCCCCTCCCCCCCACTGCTGCACCCACAGCAGGGGAATGGAGGAGAAGGGGGGGGGGGGGCGGGGGGGGCGTCAGTCGCGGGCGTAGGGGCTTCGGGCAACGGGCCGGGGCGCGTGGGCTAGGGGCGACGGGCCGGGCTAGGAGCGACGGGCCTACGGGCCGTGCTAGGGGCGACGGGCCTAGGGGCGACGGGCCGTGGCGACAAGCCTAGGGGCGACGGGCCGGGGCGACGAGCTGAGTGGCAACGGGCGACGGGCGACGGGCCGGGGCCGGGGCGGGGCCTAGGGGCGACGGGCCGAGGGGCGACGGGCTAGGGGCCGGGGCCTAGGGGCGTCGAGCGACGGGGCCGGGCCTAGGGGAGCGACGGGCGACGGGGCCGACGAGCCTAGGGGCGGCGGGCGCGAGCGACAGGCCGGGGGCCGGAGTCTAGGGGCGACGGGCGTAGGGGCGACGCGCGACGGGCGACGTGCCGGGACCGGGGCCTAGGGGTGGCGGGCGCGAGCGACAGGCCGGGGGCCGGAGTCTAGGGGCGACGGGCGTAGGGTCGACGCGCGACGGGCGACGTGCCGGGACCGGGGCCTAGGGGCGTCGGGCGCGAGCGACGGGCTAGGGGCCGGGGCCTAGGGGCGACGGGCCAAGGGGCGACGGGCCTAGGGGCGACGGGCGCGAGCGACGGGCCGGGGCCGAGAGCTAGGGGCGACGGGCGCGGGGCGACGGGCCGGGGCCTAGGTGCTATGGGCGACGGGCTGTGCCGAACGTCGAGAGGAGGGCGGCGCGCAGGGCAGCAGGTGGTGGGCCCAAGGGTCGTAATCACTCTAATACCATGTCAAAATAGGAGCCATGGGTAGGGTGTGAGCTAGCCAAAGGTGTCGAGAGAGTTCAGGCCAAGGAGAAAATTGAGAAAGTGAGAATGATTCACTAAAGGGCCAAAGGCCCAAGTTATACAAGAGACAAGTAAGGAGGGGGTGCAGCACAAGCAGGACAGTGATATACCTACACTTCAGCTAGAACTACATGCAGTTATACAAAAATATATTCTGACACTAACTTTAGGCAAACAAAAATTAACATACATAATGCCGCACGATTGAAACTAAATATCTACTACCCACAAGTTCAGCGTCAGACCTGCTACACACAACTGACTCTAGAGATCAACTACCCATGCAAGTAGCTTAAACCACCATCACAACTCCGTGCGCATGCATCTTGAACAATCAAACCAACCATCCTAAACTGCATGGTTGTCCTTGCACCATTTGCAGGGCAGCAGAAGCTCTGCAAACTTCATGAAATGTTAAAATTTAAACACACGAATTGATTTTTAGAATGACGTATTTCGAAAGCGCAACCGCCTGTAACGCAGATTTTCCATCGTCGAAGCACGCTAAAAGCCCTTCTCCAACTACAAATCGTGGGTCGGAATAAGAACGATGCCAAATGATAGGTATAAGAAAGCAAGCTTTCTAAATCGCGTCATACCGATCGTAAGTGCAGTGCACGCCACCGTGTGCGACGACAACTCCCTCTCCGCTTGCATCATTGGCGCAACATTCCAACGGTAAGGTGTACCTCGCGCGCTAAAGATGACATACTATAAATACATACAACTGAACACATTACAATACCACTCATGCATACGTACTGTCGCGTCGTTGACTCCGGCACTCGCCAAAGGTGCATTCACCCGGCGAGCTGACTCGAAGCCTCTTAGGCTACCCCCCCGATTTGCGAACGCGCTTGGGAGGTGCGATGTCCTCGGGCTCTATCTTGGTGGGGCGGCGTAGATTAACGCGTGGAAGGTTAGCAGGCTTGGGCGCCGGATCCTTAGCCCACATATAACTTGACAGCGCTATGCCCTTACGACGCGGAACTCCATGCAGGCCGAAGCAAGCGAATAACGGGTCCTCGCTCTCTGGTGACGCCCACCAATTCTCGTCGTTCTTGTCAGTTCCCTCGTCGTTACCGGGTACTGCATCTGCAACGGGTTGTGAATCATCTACAATCTCAGGCTTGGCGTTATTTCTTGTGGCTCCCATCGCTGGAATCGTATGAGGTGCGTTGCTGAGTGCTAACTAACTAGGAAGCGTGCCTTGTGTATGAAATGAATGAACTGCTAATGTCGCACAGTCTGGGCCCCTTTCAGCCCCTACTATGCGCTGCCGAGATGATACGGTGTGGAGTGAGAGGTTGAGAACATGATGAGGAGCCAATGGTTGGAATTGAGACCGTAGATTTCCACATGCCCTTTTCGTAGCCGTCGATATGCAAGTTAAACTTTACTTGCTAATATCCTTGTCCCGCGCTGCTCTTATCAACGGCGCCCGTTGATCCCCCACATCGCACCAATCTGATTGGTCCAGTGCTGAATGAATACAATGATGTGTTTGTGATTGGGTGTTGAAGTCGAAACCCCTCACTCCACTGACTTGGCGAATTACCGTACCAATACGGAGGGCACCGTTCAGTGATGGGTTTGTGGTGGTTTGCTAAGTCGAAACCCCTCAAACCTTAAACAACTCGAAATAATGTACCGTAGAGCACTACACCGTATCCAGTGATGGGTTCACGCTTGAATGTCAAAGTCGGAGCACCAAACACCACCGACTTTGTGATGTTGCTTACCGTAACGCACTCAGCTAAACACCTTTTTATTACCGAACCGTAAATCACTGCACTGTATACAGTGATGGGTTCACGTTTGAACGTCCTAAGTCGGAGCACCAAACACCACCGACTTTGAAAGCGAATTACCATACCAATACGGAGGGCACCGTTCAGTGATGGGTTTGTGGTGGTTTGCTAAGTCGAAACCCCTCAAACCTTAAAGAACTCGAAATAACGTACCGTAGAGCACTACACCGTATCCAGTGATGGGTTCACGCTTGAACGTCAAAGTCGGAGCACCAAACACCACCGAATTTGTGATGTTGCTTACCGTAACGCACTAAGCTAAACACCTTTTATTACCGAGCCGTAAACCACTGCACCGTATACGGTGATGGGTTCACAATTTGCTAAGTCGGAAACCCTAACACCACTACGACGGTGAAATAACGTTCCGTAACGTACTACACCGTAACGCGGTTTCTCGAACCCCTTCACACCCCATGCATTTCTATCACCTATTAGGCCTTTGGCACACACAACCCCAACCACCCATTGGCGCGCAAATTGTTCGCGATACAAATACACACGCACCCACTGCCTGTGCACTCCACCTATCCATTAACTAGCTCGTTTCTCTCTCTACGCTATGGCCACTCAGCAGCTTGACATTGACATGAGCGCAGGACAAGCGGGAAAGCGGCCCCGTCTGCCGAGCACCATGTTTCCGTTGTCCAAATGGGAGCACGGCCTCGCGCGTGGTGCTCAACAAGGTCGCGCTGGGGATACCGGAACGCGGACCCTTGACATGACGGAGCGAGAGCACAACGAATGGCAGCAGTATGTCGCAAGGCGCACGACAACCCGTAGCAACCAGCACGAGGCCGTGCAGGAAGACGAATACGGTAAGAATATTCGTATTTTAAAATATGTCCAGCCTACACGATGTTGCATTTGCCCTACAACTCCTCCTCTGATGAGTATTTGTTTATCGTGGCAGATGACATAGAGCAAGAGGACGACGACAGGGATGTTTCCATTGGCAACGCAGGAGCGGGTAGAGGGGCAACCATGGTGACGAATGGTCCACCCGTGAGGGCGAAGCTGGGTATGGTGCGGAACGGTAAGTGTGCAAAGTATGCATATGCGCAAGCCTTTAAACCTAGCCAATGTATTGATTTCTGATGCACCTCGTATTAACATCCGGTTTGTATCCGTGAAACAAGGAAATGAAAGAAAGGCGCGCAAGCCCCCACGGTGCAGAAAGGGTTCAGCCAGCAGTCTGTGTGTCAGCAAGTGGGAACCGATGACACCAATTCAGGTACGATGCGTCTGCAAGTCAGAAATTCGGTCGGTATTCATGCGTTTTGCTCGCGCTTTTCGGGACCTCGCCAATGATTGTTGACCCACGTTTACCTGTTTGGGACCGTTGCAGGGCGTGTCAGTGAGGTCAACAGGCTCAGTAGCAAGGCAGCGTTTGTTGATGGTGCACCCGACACCCCAAGGTCCTTTCGCAACTACGGCTGGGAGGGCGCCGCGGATGATGGCATTGGCGACGCTGTGAGGGCAATTCAGTCCCAGGTTGGAGACATGAAGCGCGCTCTGCTGGAGTCAAACGAAGCCATGAAGGGCCTCAATTCGTTGGTGTAGCAGAGCTTGGACCTGCAGCAGGCAGTGCACGCCACGCTTGCGGCGCTGCAGGCCTCCGGACTCCCCACTGCCCCATTTGCGCCGAACAATGGGACTCGCTCCGGCACCTGTACTGGCAGTGGTTCTGGCTCCAACGACACGGAGGATGCAACGCACGCCTCAGAGTTGAAGCGCGCGATGGCAGCTATCATGGAGCCATCTAAGCTCTCGGTAAGAACTCGCCTTCACAACACCTGTGATTGACAGTAGTTGCCGCTGATTTTCTCGCTTTACTGTATCTTATCACCACATATGACAGTATGTCCCATATATCTGCCATTGCGGTCTCCGTGAATTGACTTGATGTCCCCCATGTGCTATTATTCCTTTATGTATGCCACCCTTCTGTGTTGTAGTCCCGATGTGTGGCAGTGTTTCAGAAATGCATCACCGAAGGTGATGGAACTGGTGACAAGGGTCTCAACATGTGGCCGGACCACAAGCTGGTGGTGCAGTGGAGTGCGGCTACGGGCGCTGTCTGGGAGAACCAGAAGGAGAGGCCGCTGTACTGCCTCAACCATTCGACAGAGCGCAGCACCACCTGGTCGGCAGTCGCGGCTCGCATGCCCGGTGGCATCACCCGCGTGGGCAAGACTGTCCTCTTCCGCTTTTGGGCATTCCACACCACGTGGCGGAGATGCCCAAAGAGGTGCCCTAGAAGGTGGTCACCTATATGGTGTATCGCATTCCTCGCACGGCATTTGAGGCATACTCTATTGGTGAGTGTTGTTGTTTGAGTGCCCATTCCAGCAAGCTCTTCGTGAATGTGTTGGTGCCATTGCAGTTTGCTAACCTCTCCTTGTGCTTCTGCCACACCCCACCCTTCATTGTTTCATTCTCACTGTCTCAACTGGGTACTCAATGCCATGGCACTGCAACGAGGACGGCCTGCCCTTCAGTGTTGACGAGTTTGAGATCTTCATTGCTGCTGCCTACTGGCGCCTCTTGTCGCGCAAGGTGCTGCGTATCTACCCGTACACGCTGGCGTTCGCCTTGTATGGGGTGAGTGCTCTGTAGAACCATTTGAGTTACCATGTTGATGACCACACGCTATGACACTAACACATCCTATTATCCTCTCTTATGGCAGGCGGAGTACCCTGTTGTGCATCATGATCGCAACAGGCTGGACTGCCCACCAAGGACACTCCAAACATCCACACTTCGGACCGCGTGCACGCGATCGTGGTCAACTGGATGCGGGATTGTCAGAATTATATTATAACTGCATGTAGTTCTAGCCTTAGTGTAGTTATCCTAACTTCCTGCTTGGTGGTGTACCCACCTTTCCTACCCTATTTGTACTCCACTTTCTATAGTGAAACCATTTTTCTCCTTGCCCAAACTCCCTCGACACTCCACCCTAGCATGGCTCCTAAGCCTCCTAAGCATGCACCTAGTTTCCTAGGTGCTTAGCATTCTAACATGCTATCAGAGTAGGTCGTTCCTAGGACCTCACATTCATGGGCCCACCACCTACTACCCTGCTAGCCTAGGCCCCGGCCCGTCGCCCCTTGGCGTCGCCCCTAGCCCCTAGGCTCGGCCCCTTGGCCCCGTCGCCCCTAGCTGGAGCCCCTCGGCCCCGTTGGCCCCGTCGCCCCTCGCCGCGCCCCTCGGCCCCGTTGGCCCCGTCGACCCCGTCGCCCCTAGCCGCGCCACTCAACCCCGTTGGCCCCGTCGCCCCTAGCTGCGCCCCTCGGCCCCATTGGCCCCGTCGACCCTGTCGCCCCTAGCCGCGCCACTCGGCCCCGTTGGCCCCGTCGCCCCTAGCCGCGCCCCTCGGCCCCGTTGGCCCCGTTGGCCCCGTCGCCCCTAGCCGCGCCCCTCGGCCTCGTTGGCCCCATCGACCTCGTTGCCCCTAGCCGCGCACCTCGGCCCCGTTGGCCCCGTCGCCCCTAGCCGCGCCCCTTGGCCTTGTTGGCCCCGTCGACCCCGTCGCCCCTAGCCGCGCACCTCGGCCCCGTTGGCCCCGTCGCCCCCGTCGCCCCTAGACGCGCCCCTCGGCCCCATTGGCCTCGTCGACCCTAGCCGCGCCCCTCGGCCCCGTTGAACTCGTCGCCCCTAGCCGCGCCCCTCGGCCCCATTGGCCCCGTCGACCCTAGCTGCGTCGCCTCGGCCCTTTGGCCCCGTAGCCCCTAGCCATGGCCCCTCGCGACCTGCCGCCCGTAACCGCGGCCCCGTCGCCTTTAGCCTCGGCCCCTCGCGACATGTCGCCCCTGGCCGCGGCCCTGGTGCCCTGTCGCATCATGGAGGGTAAGGGGGTGGCAAGAGGGGGTTCTTCCTGCCCTTGTGCCCTGCAGTTGCACGCGCAACTCTGCCCCCGCCCCCCTCCCCCCCCTTCTCCCCCTCCATGGGGACGGGGGGGAGAGGGTGTGAAGGGGTGGCAGATGTGCCTCAGCAGCAGCAGCTGCCGCCATGCCTCCTCTCTCTCTCCCTGCCGCACCTTGTGTTGGGAGGGGGGGGGGGGGGGGGAGCTTGGAGGTTCAGGGGGAGCCAGGAGGGGATCTGCAGCACCAGCCCCCCCCGCCCCCCCTTTCTCCTCCATCCCTGGGGGGTGAAGGATTGTGGAGCAGCAGTGGGGGGGAGGGGATCTGCAGCACCAGCCCCCCCGCCCCCCCCCTCCCCCCTTTCTGCTCCCTCCCCCTGCTGCGGGTGCAGCAGTGGGGGGGAGGGGATCTGCAGCACCAGCCCCCCCCCGCCCCCCCCCCCCTTCTTCTCCCTCCCCCTGCTGCAGGTGCAGTAGTGGGGGGAGGGTATGGGGGTGGCGGGTGTGGGTGACCTGCTGCCGCCTCTCCTCCTCTCTCTCCCACTGCTGCACATGTTGCTGTGTGGGGGGGGGGGGGGGGGAGGAGCGAGGTGTAGGGGGGATGAGAGCGGTTAAGGGGGGACGACAGAGTGTGGCGGACGAAGCAGCCCCCCCCCCATCATCTGCAACTACCACCCTCTGCTCCCGTGGTACCTCCAGCTGCAGCCCCGGTCGCCACTTTGCTTGTCTTGACTTTCTGTTGCTGTTGTGCGGCAGGTGCTGCCGTTGAGCCCAGCTGTGCCGCCACCGCTTGTGCCGCACGCTCCTGCTCTCCAGGCGGCCTGCCGCCACATGCACCTACTGCTGCTGTGCCGTCGCCCTTGCCGCCGCACGCTCCTGTTTCTGCTGCTTCTACCTTGGCTGCGGGGTTGCTGCAACTGTATCTGCCACTATTGCACTGGTTGTCACTGCTCTTGCATGCTGCTGCTTTGTTCTGCTTGGTGTACCCCTGCAGGTTGTGTCTAGCACTTGGCTCTTCTTGCATGCAGTTAAGGGGGGATGTCAGAATTATATTATAACTGCATGTAGTTCTAGCCTTAGTGTAGTTATCCTACCTTCCTACTTGGTGGTGTACCCACCTTTCCTACCCTATTTGTACTCCAGTTTCTATAGTGAAACCATTTTTCTCCTTGCCCAAACACCCTCGACACTCCACCCTAGCATGGCTCCTAAGCCTCCTAAGCATGCACCTAGTTTCCTAGGTGCTTAGCATTCTAACAGGGATGCCATCGTACGCACGCATGGCACTCCCCAGGGGCCACGCTGGGACCCTGAGGAGGGGGCGTACCAGTTTAGCACGGGCACCCACTTCCGTGTGCTCATCGCTTTCCCTCCTCCATAGCAGGTCAGGGCATTGCCCACAGAGATTGTCGGGTCTGAGATGAGCGATGCTGATGACAAGATCCCTACTGCTCCGATAGTGCCTGCACAGGCCTAAAGCCACCAGCTACTGTACATAGGAGTTCTTTTCAGGGGTGGGGTCCATGTTTGTGGGGTATGTAGTCGTGGGTCAATTTTTGTGGGGTATAGAGTCGTGGGCCAATTTTTGTGTATCAATCATATTAAATAAATAGCTGATCACACAAAAAAAAAGTTTTTATGGCAACGATAACAACCTGGACCAGCTTACAGGCAAATGGTAACCATGTAACCCTGAATTTTGACATGCTATTTGTGTTAGAGACTAGGGCAGGAGTCTATGAAGATTAAGGGCCGAAATATCTCAAATTGTCAACTATAATTCTGGACAGAAACGTCGTTGTCACAAGAGACGTCGTCGACCTAACACGCACAGTCAGAATTCGCTCAAACTCGAGTATGTTGTAGCCCTTGATCGTTACTATTGTTCCCAAATTGAATTGTATCAAAATATGGAGCATAACTCGAGTTATGAAGTTCGGCGCACTAGGGGGTATGCTGCCATAGAAACTTAACTCAATTACAATTATCTCACAAGTTTACACAAGAAAGTTTTAGTAGAAAGAACCAAGTAGAAGGGCATGAGGAGGACGAGAGGGAAGGTCCCTAGGGAGTCCCCAACCAAGGAAACCCCATACCACACAGTTCCCCTCTCTATAGGCACCCCAACTTTGACATTTGTCACATTCCCAACTCATGCCATCCACCTCACCCAACTTGGCCACACTTGCCAACCTGGTTTGGCTTCTCCCAACCACTTGGCATCATCTTCAGTGATGGTGACCTATTTCCCAACCCCAAAAAGTCTGTAGCCCATATTGAGTCAACCCACAAATTCCCATAGTCGCCGCATCACCTTCAAAACTTCGAACGATCATATCTTTCTCGTTCTTGCTCCGATCACGGCGATTCTTGGTTCGTCGGAAAGCTCTTGAGCAGAGAAGTCACTTCAGATATCTGCACAAGACAAATAACATTCACACACATACTCAGAAAATCCAAACCATGCCAAACACAAATTATTACGCACGCACACACCACGCATGCAACGCACGAACATATGATGGGAGGCAAATGATAGCATCACATAACAAACTCCCCCTCTGGCTGCCTACCATCACCTCACATGCCTCAGCTCATGCATGCACAATCAATGCACACTCATCCCAGCAAGTTTCATGCCCTTCCAGTGCTCATGTTCAGCCAGGCGCTTGGTGAGAATGTCAACCGCATGTTGATGGGTCTTCACAATCTCCAGCCGCACCTCCTTGTCCTGGAGCCTCCTCACCCAGTGCCACTTGGGCCTGATATGCTTTGTCAGCCCACGAAGACATGCATTCTTGGCCAGCTTCACAGCTGACTCATTGTCACAGAACATCATAGTCGGCTCCCTCTGACAAACACCAATCTCCTCCAACAAACTCCTCAGCCACACCACCTCCTTCACCCCATGATGAAGGGCCATGTACTCGGCCTCACACGAGAACAGCCCCACCTCGTTCTGCTTCTTGCTGCGCCAGCTTACTGCACCACCTCCAAACAGGCACACATAACCTCCAATGCTGGTGCCATCTGCCTTCACAGAGTTGAAGCTGGCATCGGTGTAGCAAGTCAAGAGCATCTTCCCCTTGCCCAAATCAGCAGCACCCCGCTGCTGCCTTTGCCTCACAGCACTGTACTCCAAACCCACAGATGCTGTAGCACTCACATAGCGAACCAACCTATTGGCCGCTTCCAACTGCTCATGACTGGGGCGTGAGACCACACTTGGAAGACTGGATGTAGCAAATGCAATGTCATGCCGTGTGTGGTTTGCCGCATAGTTGAGTGCCCCAACCATGGAATGGAACAGCTTCCTGTCGCTCTCACCCACCACCTCCTCATCAGCACAGGGCTCCACAGTGAAACCTAAAGGTAGTGGGGTGGCTGGCTTTCCTCCATCTTGCAGCCCATACTTCTCAGCCTGCCCCTCACAGTTCTTCCTCTGGTTTAACCTCAACACTCCCTTGTCAAGTTCTCTCTCCACATGCATCCCAAGGTAATACTTCACATCTCCCATCTTCGAGCACTTGAAATGCATATCTAGCATCTCCTCCACACGCTCAATCATTGTAGACGACTCAGAGAAGAGAAGGGTGTCATCCACATACACCAGGAGCTGTGATCACACTCGCTCTTCTTGAACCCCCCAGCCAGCAGTGTCTCCTCCAGCTTGTGGTACCATGCACGAGGAGCCTGCTTCAAGCCATAGATGGCCTTCTCCAGCCTGCACACCTTGCCGGTCCCATCATCCAACCCCCCAGGCTACAGCATGTACAGCTCCTCTAGGATGATCCCATCGAGGAAAGCAGTTATGATGTCCATCTGCTTGATCCTCCATCCGCGGTTTGCAGCCGTTCCCAACATCACCCTTAGTGTAGTCCCCTTCCCCGCAGGAGCAAAGATCTCGTCAAAGTCCTTCCCCTTTGTCTGCTGGAACCCCTTAGCCATAAGCCTTGACTCGTAGCGGGTCAGCTCCCCATCAGGTCCGTACTTGTGCCTGAAGATCAGCTTGGAAGAAATGGCCTTCTTCCTAGGAGGCAGCTCACACAAGTCCCATGTTTCATTCTCCAGCAAAAAGTAATACTCCTGCTTCACACTCTGCTTCCACTTCTCAGCATCGGGCCCACTCAAGGCCTCAGCTAGCGTCTTGGGCTCAGGGACGGCTGCCTAGTAGCAGTGTGCTATCTCATCCTCATCACACTACTCAGCCACACTCCCAGCCCGTACCTCCTTTGGCTTTCCAAAGCTAGGATAGGTCAGCCTGTTAGGAGGGCGCACATCCCTCCTAGGACGGTCTGGCGCACGTTGGGTACGTGGTGGAGGATCTTGCTGCTATTGCTGCTGCTGCTGCTGCTGCTCCTCCACCTCAGGTTCTCCCCCATCCTCAGTCACCCCAGAGATCTCCTCCTCTGAGACAGTGACGTGTACTTGCCTCGAAGGCCACTGCACCTCATCATCCTCAATGATCAGCAGTGTAGTAGGAAGCTTCTGCAACTGCTGCTTCCACTCCTTATAGTACAAGGACTCAAGGAACTTCACATCCCTTGACATAGTCAGCTGCTGGCTGGTCAAGTCCCATATCAACCAGCCCTTGTGATCCTTAGCAAGCCCCAAGTGTACTCCCCATCGCCCAGAAGCCTCCAACTTTCCCCTCTTCTCCTTAGGCACATGAAACACCACCATGCAGCCGTAGGCTCTTAGCATGTTGACTGCTGGTGCACTCCCATACCACTTGGTGCAGGGGACCCACTGCTTGTCCCCCACAGTCGCCAACACCCTGTTCTTCACAAGGGCGACCTGCCGCAGTGCAGTCACCCAAAACGGATCCGGCAGCCCTGCATGCCCAAGGAGAGTGCGAGCACCTTCCTGCAGGGTCCGGTTGTAGCGCTCAGCCACGCTGTTCTGCTGAGGGTTGTAGGCCACCATGAGCTGATGCTGGATCCCTTTCTTCTTCAGCACCGCTTCAAAATCAGCGCCAATGAATTCTCCCCCATTGTCAGTGCGGATCAACTTCACCTTGTGTCCGCTCTCCCTTTGAGCTCTCGGCATCCACTCCTTAAGAACAGCCGCTGCCACTTCCCCCTTAGTCTTGAGAGGGTACACCCACACCGCACGTGTGTGGTCATCCACAATGGTTAAGAAGTAGCGGCTGCCCGAGAGAGAAGGGGCCCTCGTAGGGCCCACCACATCTATGTGCACAAGTGCGAGCAAGGCCTTGGCTGGTCCTGTAAAGCTGCTGAAGGGAAACTTGGTGAATTTAGTTTCAAGGCATGTAGGGCAGCTCCCAATCTCCTTTGCTGCCCCCTTCACCTCTAACCCCTTCAAGCTCCCATCCTTCACTAACTTCTGCAGCATAAGAAAATTCACATGACATAGCCTCTCGTGCCACGTCTCCCAATCAGCCTCACCACTCCCAGATGAAGCCTTTGCCCATGCAGCTGTCGCATCCACACCAGCAAGCACCTCACCATGTGTCTGCTGTGTCTGCTGCACCTTCTTGACTGCATCCTGGGCCCCATCAGTTGGCGCAGTCTCCTCTCCTCCCGCAGTTGCTTTAGCCGTTGCTGCAGCCGCTGCCGTTGCTGGTGGTTTCCCGTTCCAAGGGATGATGGGCAGCTGCCACATATCCTTGATGCTGCTGTTCTTCTCCTCCAAATCACACAGCAACAACTTCCCAAGCTTTGCACGGCAGCTGGTTGGGCCGAAGGTCACTTTGGCCTTGCTCTTCTACAGCCGGCGCACAGAAAGAAGGTTCGCAGACAAACCTTCAACCAACAGCACATTCCCCAGCCCCACAAGCCCCCCATTGGCTTCCATTTCCTTGGCATTCCCAACACCAATCACAGGGAGAAAAGTGCTTGAAGCGGCAGCCACAAACTTAATCTTTCCAAGGGGCTTTACCTCGTCAAGCAAATCTGCCCGTGGGGTCATGTGACTTGTGCAACCTGAATCTATCACTCAGTGAGTGAGGGGGTGCATCACAACCTTCCCAATTGAGCCCACATCACCCTCACTCCCTTTCACATCCTCAACCATGAGGAACATCCCAGGGTCGGCTTTACCGTGTGCACCATCACCTTGTGCACCTGAACCTTGCACAGTGCCACCTTGTGCACGTTGACGCCGTCCCACCAGCTGGGACGAACGTAGTCAGTGGTATGTGGCTCTACAAGGTGAAGCGGTTGCCTGGATCACCACCGGTGTTCAAGGCGCGCAATGTGGCGAGAGGCTTTAGTCAGCGCGAGGGGGTAGACTTCTTCTAGACCTTCGCTCCCACCCCAAAGATGACCACTCCCCGGGTGTTGCAGCACATTGCAGCTCAGCGCGACTACGAGTAACACTCCTTGGACTTCTCCACAGCGTTCCTTCAGGGGAGCCTGCACGAGCATATCTGGCTGCGTCGCCTGGCCAAGGTCAGCTTGCACCATTACGCTGACGCAGTCGCATATGGTCGAGCAGATCCTCACACGGTTTCGTTTCCAGGTCTCCAAGGTACAGCTCACCCCTCTTGCTGTGGATCATGGGCTCACGGCTCCACCTTCGGACGAGCCATTTGGGTCCAGCAGTCCATATCCTGAGTTGGTGGGTTGTCTCATGTACCTGATAACCTGCACTCGCCCAGACCTAGCTTACCCTCTTAGCATCATGGCGTGCTTTTTTGCGCCTGGGAGACACCGACCTTCCCACTGGTATGGGGCTAAGAGGGTGGAAAAGTATGTGGCGAGTACACCAGGCATGGGACTTGTCCTTGGAGGGAAGCAGCCAGTTATACTTACAAGTTACTCAGACTCGTTGTGGGCCGACGACGCAGAGTCACTGTGGTCTACACAGGGTTACTGCTTCAGTCTTGGGGCCGGAGCTGTTTCGTGGAGGTTGACTTGGGCGTCGTCAGTCTCTAGTTCCAGCTGTGAGGCAGAGGTTTACGCTGCTGCCATAGTTGCCCGGAAGCTTTGCTGGCTGTCTTTCCACCTCACCGACCTTGGTGAGCGGCCTGGCTCTTCCCTTGTCTTGTTCGCCGACAACAGGTCTGCTATCCTACTGTGCAAGGAGCCCCGACTGGTTGGGAAGGCGAAGCACATCTAGCTTCGTTACTTCCCTCAGCGCGAGTTGTAGCAGCGTGGCCAGGCCTGCGTGGTATGTGCAGTCTCTGAGGCCAACACTGCAGATATCTTCACCAAGGCGTTGCCGCCTTGTGACCACCATCATTTCTGCATCCAGTTAGGCCTTGTGTCTACAGTCCCTCACTTGCTTGCGTAGAGATGCTTTGCATTGTACTCTTGCATCTCTTTATATTTGCTATAGATATCTGCTTGTGGACTGGCCTTGTGGCTCCTTGTTTGTGTAGAGATGTTTGTCTTGGACTCTTCCATCTTCTATATTTGCTATATCATTGCATGTGGACTGGCTTTGTGGCCCCCTACTTGTTATCGGACTGTGTGGTGATCTTGAGATCTACCCCGAGATTTGTTGTGTTTTTGTGAACTAGTTCTGTGACCCTTGCTGTGTGTTGCATTCCACAGGATTACCGTCACCTAGACTATGGGGGCGTGTCGAGCTATATTTGTTATAGCTTATCTGTGTTAGTCCATGTGAAAATAATGAACGAGAATGAATGAACTGGCAAACAGTTGGGTACAAGTACTAACCCTAATTAGGTTGTACCCCTTATGGGCTGCCCCACTACAGCCTACACAAATGTATAAGCTATAATGTTCTGACACAACACCATAGGCAAAGTGGGGGAGAACAAGTGGTCACAAGACCAGTCAAGCAAAACAAAGCAAGCTCAGGGTGGATCACAAAGTCACCACACAGTCCGAGCACAAGCAAAGGGCCACAAGGCCAGTTCATATGCAGAGTTATATAAAGAGAACAATCAATAATGTGATTATACCCTAGCAAGTACAAGCATGCAGGTATATGTAGAGATCACAGTACAAGTAGAGTCAAGCAGTAAGCAAGTGAGGCAAAGCAGGCACAAGGCCTAACACAGTAACAAAGCGGTGATGATCACCATGCGGAAGTGCCTTGGTGAAGACATCAGCAGTGTTGGCCCGAGTGGCCACGTACGCAAGACGAAGCTGGCCACGCTGCTGCAACTCTCGAGCAAGGAAGTAGCGCAGAGCGATGTGCTTTGTTCTGTGCTCCAGTCTGTGCTCCTGACACAAGGCAATCATGGCCTTGTTGTCTATGTACAGAACTGGAGGCGAACGAGGCTGCTCTCCCAAGTCGGTCAGCATGTAGGTGAGCCAGCGTAGCTCCTGAGCAGCCATGGCCCCGGCGTAGATCTCAGCCTCACAACTGGAACTGAGAACCGAAGACGAGCGGGTAGACCGCCAAGAAAAGGAGCCGGAACCAAGGATGAAGGTGTAACACTGTGACGACCGCTGCGTAGCTGAGTCGTCAACCTAGGAGGCGTCTGCGTGACCGGTGAGGACAACTGGACCCCGTCCTCCATGCCCGACGTACTGCACAAGTAACGCAGTACCCTCTTCGCAGCATCCCAGTGCACCTTTCGGTGCCTGCCGGGAGCCACGTAGCGAGCCAGAAGGCTGAGAGGGTACGCGAGGTCAGGTCGAGTGCACGTCATCAGGTATATGAGGCAACCCACAAGCTCTGGGTACGGACCACTCGGCTCTACGGACTCGTCCAAAGGTGGAGCCGAGAGCGAGTGGATGGTAGACAGAGGAGTGGGCTGTGGCGAGGAGAACTGGAAGCCGAAGCGCTGAAGGACCTCGTGCACCATGTGTGACTGAGTCAGGGTAATGGTGCGCCGTGCTCTGTCCCGGGTGATCTGCAAGCCAAGATAGCTACGCAGTTCACCCAGGTCAGTGCTTGTGTGTCTCTTCTGCAGCTCCGACTTCACAAGAGTCAGTGCCTCAGTGTCAGCAGTGGCAAAGACGAGGTCGTCGACGTAGACAAGGACGTAGAACGGCGGCAGCGAGGTGTCGGTGCGTAGAAACAGCGACGGGTCAGCGGTAGCAGGAGCAAACCCAAGAGCCGCAAGTGTAGTCCTCAAGGTGTCGTGCCACTGGCGAGGTGCTTGGCGGAGACCGTAGACTGGCCGCCTAAGACTCCACTGAGTACCGGCAGGAAAAGACTCAGTGAAACCAGGTGGGCGGCGCAACCAGATCTCCTCGTGCAGGCTGCCCTGCAGAAACGCTGTGCTGAAGTCCAGAGAGTGCAACTCGTAGTCACGCTGAGCAGCAACGTGCAGCAACACCCAAAGAGTAGTCATCTTCGTGGTGGGGGAGAAGGTCTAGAAGTAGTCAAATCCCTGTCGCTGACTGAAGCCTCGCGCAACGTAACGCGCCTTGAAGGCAGGCGGAGAACCCGACGGCAGCTTCACCCTGAAGATCCACATGCCATCGACAATGTTCGCCCCAGAAGGAGGAACGTCGTCGACGTAGGTGCCTGTGGACTTCCAGGATGCCATCTCGGCATCCATGGCTGCCTGCCACTAAGAGGAGTAAGGACCCGTAATCGCCTGTGCGTAAGAGCGCAGGGTCGGGATGTCTGGAGCATCTGGGTCTCACTCAGGGGCAAGCAGCATGGAAGCGAAACGAGGTACAGCAGCTGCTAGACACTCAAAGTCCTCTTGCCTGTCCTCGAGGACGTCCGTGCCAAGAGCACACTCACCCCCGACGGACGGAGGACTCGCAGACGCAGACTCAGCAACAAGAGCAGTGGCGTAGTCTAGACGACAGGCAGCAGCAAAGTCAAGCAGCTCAGCAATGAGAGCAGACGCAGCTGCAGACTCAAAAGAAGGGTCAGTGACAGTAGTGGCGAGGAGACGAGAGACAGTGGGACTGGCAGCACGAGCGCGGTCAAACTCAGGGTCAGGGACCTCAGGAAGAGAGGACTCAGGAGGTGCTGGCACATGAACGCGTAGAGGAACAGAGGAAGGATGAAGGGTCATAGCATGCATGTCAGGGATAGGATGAGGATGCGAACGAGGAATGCGACGAGCAGTGCGAACAGGCAAGACAGGACGAGACACAGGCTCACGACGCTCTGTAAGACCGCCAGACTGCTCAGTGTAAGGAGAAGAAGCAGGCGGTGGAGAGGCAGGCTGTAACGGCGGATGCGACTGGTCAGGCGGGGAACACAGGAGGGGAGGAGTAAGGGCAGCAGAAGGGGGGGTTCCAAGAACCTGCTGGAGCAGGGGAACAAAGTACGGTCGCGGCTGTACGGTACCACCAGGGTCAACAGCTCCAGCTCCTCCAGCTCCAGCACCTCCAACACCAGGGCCTCCATCTCCAGCGCCTCCTGCGCCAGGGCCACCAACTCGAGCTCCTCCACCTCCAGCGCCACCTGCGCCAGTAGTACCGGACTCCGGAAGGACGCCAGCTCCAGCACCCTCAACACCACCAGTCCCGGCAGCTCCAGTACCCCGGGTACGAGCACCTCCAGGACCAGCGGTCGTAGTACCTCTAGTAACACCAGCTCCAGCAGCAACTCCAGTACCTCCAGCCCCAGTAGCGCCAGCATCGCCAAATCCAGAAGCTCCACTCCGAAAGCGCGGACGCCGAACAAACCACTCACGCAAGTGCTGCGGAGACAGTCTCGGTGAAGCACCAGCAGAACCTCCAGGCGAAGCAGAACCCTGAGGCTCCGCACCTCCAGACTGCGCACCCTCTGACGCAGCACCCCCAGGCTCAGCACCCCCAGGCTCAACACCCCAAGGCTCAGCACCCCCAGTCTCAACACCCCCAGGCTCAGCACCCCCAGTCTCAGCACCCTCAGACTCCGCACCCCTAGGCTCCGCACCCTCAGACGCAGCACCTCGAGCAGCACCTGAGTCAACAGCTACCTGAACAGGCGTAGGGACCAGGGAGAGGGTCTACCTGAGACACACCTGAGGGAGCAGGACCTTGGGGCGGGAGGGGGTCTACCGGAGGGGGACCGGAAGCAAGAAAGAGCGGCGGGGGCAGAGGAGGGGCAGAGCGGTAGGGGAAGAGGCTGTAAAAGGGAACCGACTCGTCAAACGTGACGTCCTGAGAAGGGAAGACACGGCCTGAGGTGGGGTGGTAAAACTGCCAGCCAGGCACGTCAGGGACAAAGCCAATGAAGACGCAGGGGATAACACAGGGGGAGAGCTTGTCCACAGACGTATCTCGAACAAAGGCACGAGAGCCCCAGACCCGGAACACCGACGCATCGCCAACCTCCCCCGTCCAACGCAGTGTGGGCGAGGTCTCCGACAAGGAGACACGGGGCCAGAGGTTGAGCTGATGCGCAGCGTACCGGACCGCAAACGGCCACAGAAAATGGGGAGCAGCCGCATGGATCATGGAGGTATGAGCGACCTCCATGACTAAGCCAATGCGGCGCTCAGCAATCCCATTTTGCTGAGGGGAGTCCGGAAGCGTGAACGACTGGAGAATGCCCTCCCCACGAAAAAAGTCCCGCAAGAGGGTGGAGGAGAACTCACCACCTCTGTCAAAGTGCAGACACAGGACAGGAAGGTCCTGGCCGAACCGCTCGCGAAGCTGGAGACGGACTGTGCGGATCCAAGGGATCAAGACATCAAGGACCTGACCCTTGCTGCGCAAGGGGAAGACCGCGGTGTACCACGTGTAGTTGTCAACTACCAGCAGAAAGTAGCGCTCACGGCTCTGTCCACTGACGCGGGCTGGGCCCCACACGTCCATGTGGAGAGTCTGCAGGGGAGCAGTCGTCGAGGGAAACGAGGAGGAGTGAGGAGCGGCGCGCTGCCGACCCTCGACACAAGGGAGGCAGGGCGGAGCAGGCGAGGGCGGCAGGGAAGGCAGGGACCTGGGGAGGCCAGAGACAAGTAGACGAGAGTGCATGCCACGAAGGCGAGGCATGGAGGGGTGACCCAGACGGTGGTGCCACAGAAGAGTTTGGTGCGACAGGAGGCGACACGACCAAGAGGCGGCTACCTGACCTGACGCGGACACCTGAGCAGACGCAGCGACCTGAGAAGGCTCGGTAGTGAGTGTGTACAGACTTGACCCTGGCCGACGAGTGAATGTGGCCAGGTGATGCCCCGTCCGCGTGCACGTGCAGATCGACACACGCTGACCCCCAGGAGTGGTGGTAGTGACCATCGCATCCTGGAGGGCAGCGCTACTCACCAAGTTCGTAGAGAACGAGGGGAGGTGAAGACCTGACATTCAATTGGACGGAACCGCCGGACACGGGATGACAGTGGAGGAACGGGCCACGACTGGTCCCCCGGAGGGGTCAGCCAGTCGGACCGGGACAGGTGCAGGAAGAGGAGTGAGGGTGGTGCTGTCACGAAAGAAGCAGCGCGAGGCGCCGGAGTCCAACGTGAAGGTGTGCAAGGCCTCACCAGGCGCAGTACCAGGGAGAGTATTAGACTCACTAGCACCTAGAGCAGCAGCAGCTATACCTGGGTCAGGCGGCACACACAGGTAACAGTCATCCTCAGCACTAACAGACAAAGCATACATAGCAGAGAGAATAGCATCAAAGTCTAGGTCAAAAATAGCAATCCTAGACTTAAGCAGATCTTCCCTGCGAGGCAGCTCGACGTCGTCACCAAACTCAGCACGCCAAACGTCATCGAGGCGGGAGAAGAAGCGGTGCTGAGTGTGAGCCCGCCCGCAAGTCTGACCAGCACGGTCACCCGTGCGAATGACATACGGGCAACTACCCCCAGACGCCCCACGTAGAAACCACTCACGAAGCTGCTGGGGAGACGGGGTCTCACTCCGACGCTGCTGCTGCTGACGCTGGCCACCCCCAGAACCGGCATGTCGAGCGCCAGTCCCATCGCTACCAGTCCCACCGCCTCCACTGCCGCCACTCCCACCGCTGCCTCCACCACCGCCACCAGAGCCCCCACTCCCGCCAACAGTCGCACCGCCGCCACCACCTCCACTGCTGCCCCCACCACCACTCCCGCTGCCACCTCCACCTCCCCGGCCACCCTTGCCCTTGCTGCTGCGGCGCTTCGCACTAGCAGAAGCAACCCCGACGTCCTCAGGAACAGAGACGTCTGTAGCAGCAGCAGAGGCGTAGGAGGGGGCAAGGGGGGAGGGGGAACACCCCTCAAAGAAGGGCGGGCGCGGAGTGCCACGAGCAGCACCTACAGCAACTGCACTAATCTCAGCTGCGAGGAGATGCTGCTCGAGGAGGTCAACAGTGAGGGAGGTGGGGTCAAGAGAGAGGAAGTGGTCCCTGACAGAGCGAAGAGAGTCAGGGAGGCGGGTGACTATAAAGTAGAGAGTGATGTACATCGGGGGCAGGTTCCTGTCAAGAAACTCAGCAGGAACGGCAGCGCGGTAGCGAGCGTCACTAGCGCGAAGGTGGGAAACCAGGTCCTCGACTGTGGCAAAGGCGGACAGCTCGGGGAACAAGTAGGCCAGAAAGAGGCAGCCTAAAGCAGCAGTGGCAGGGGAGGAGTAGCGGGCGACTACAGCATCGTACAGTGCTTGTGCTATGCTGTGCTGTCCGAAGTGAGCGCACTCAGTTAATGGCAGGTGGTTGCGAATGGCTAAGCGGGCAGCAGCGTCTTGAGTAAGCCATTGTGAGCGAGTCGAACTGTCGGCTGTGGCGGGAGGGGCAGTAGCAGCTCCTGACACTACGTCAAAAAGCGAGACACTATCCTTAGAATCGCTCAGTAGGTACAGCTGCAGGTCGTCAAGCCATGTGTCAAACTGAACTGGTCGACCCTCATGATCAAACGCAAGGACACGAAGCGAAGACATAGCTGTGGAGTACGTAGGAGTAGCAGTAGCAGTAGCAGTAGCAGTAGCAGTAGAAGTAGCAGTAGTAGTAGCAGCAGTGGCAGTACCGGGCGTTAGCAGTAGCTGGAGCAGTAGCTAGGTACCTGGCCGGGCGTTGCTAGGGACCGGGCCAAGCGTTGGGCTAGGTACGGGGCCGGGCGCTGGGCTAGGTACGGGGCCGGGCGGGGCTAGGGACTGTGCCGGGCGCGGGCTAGGTACGGGGCCGGGCACTGGGCGAGGGGCGGGGTCGGGCACGGGCTGAGGTTGGGGCCGGGCGCTGGGCTAGGTACGGGGCCGAGCGGGGCTAGGTACGTGCCGGGTGCGGGCTTGAGACGGGGCCGGGCGCAGGCTAGGTACGGGTCGGGCGCGGGCTAGGTACAGGCCGGGCGTGGGCGAGAGACGGGGCCGGGCAAGGGCGTGAGACGGGGCCGGGCGCGGGCTAGATACGGGCCGGTCGCGGGCTAGGTACGGGCCGGGCGTGGGCGAGAGACGGGGCCGGGCGTGGGCTAGGTACGGGCCGGTCGCGGGCTAGGTACGGGCCGGTCGCGGGCTAGGTACGGGCTGGGCGTGGGGCTAGGAACGGGCCAGTCGCGGGCTAGGTACGGGCCGAGAGCGGGCGCTAGACGGGGCCGGGCACGGGCTAGGTACGGGCCGGTCGCGGGGCTAGGTACGGGCCGGGCGCGGGCGAGAGACGGGCCGGGCGCGGGGCTAGGAACGGGCCAATCGCGGGCTAGGTACAGGCTGGGCATGGGCGAGAGACGGGGCTGGGCGCCGGCTAGGTACGGTCCGGTCGCGGGCTAGGTACGGGCCGGTCGCGGGCTAAGTACGGGCCGATCGCGGGCTAGGAACAGGGCCGGGCGCGGGGCTAAGGGCTGACGGGCCGCGAAGGCTAGGAGCGACGGGCCTAGGGGGGTACTCGCAGCGTAGCATGTGGTGGGCCCAAGTGACCTGCTCTGATTCCATGTGAAAATAACGAACGAGAATGAATGAACTGGCAAAGAGTTGGGTACAAGTACTAACCCTAATTGGGTTGTACCCCTTCTGGGCTACCCCACTACAGCCTACACAAATGTATAAGCTATAATGTTCTGACAGTCTAGGTGTACTTTATATTTTCCTAAGGTTAGGGTTACGCTTGCTGTATCTTGCTTGTTTCTCATTTTCCTTAGTCAATTCATTCACCAGTTGTTGTTGGAAAAAACCGAAAGGTTATTATAACATTCCCGAAGGTTCTCTACCAACACGCCACTCCATAACGAAGCAGCGCGTCTGTACGAGTACCGCAATAGCTCATATAGAGCATGCGGAAGCTCGAGAGTCACCTGAAGGTCAACAGTCGAAGTCAGTCAATGGTCGTGATTGTTGACTGTCCAGTAACCGTACTCGGAGGTTACACGCTGCAACATGGTAATTGTCGAGTAGAGAAATAGTCATGGCTACTGTAGCAATTTAATGCAGTTAATAAGGGGATATACCCCTCAGAGTACATGGCTAGCTAGATTGCTATTTATACCCTTGTACTGCTATCTTATAATCATCTTGTTCCTTTCAACTTTATTAACAAGGTCACTACAAATCTTCATTGTCTTCTCCTAAACTTAGCAGTCCTATCCTATCCACTACATTTCCCATACTAAAACAAAATGGTATGAGAGCTAGAGTGGATTATAAGACTTGGCAAGTTCCTGTTCTTCCTAGAATATTTCTTTTATAAACTCATTAATTAAAAGTACCTATTACATGTCTGCATCACTATGGCTCGTGGAGGAAAAGCCACTGCAGACTCTTCGGGCCCGGCCCACCACCACCAGCAACGACTACTGCGCCATCAGAAGTGACTTCTATCAACGCCGCTCTCGTCGAGCAGCTTGTGTCCCGCATCAATGCTCTTGAGAGCCATCAAGCCATGAGCATCGATGGCTCAAGCTTCGCAAGAGGAGTTGCTGGAATGCCTCTCCCGGGAGAAGACCACTGTGTCAACTCCGACAGATCTTTTACCTTTGACAACCGTCAAGCTTCAGCTCCTGCGCACAACAATCAACAACGCACACAGACAGAGGCAATCGCATACATGCAAACAAGGTATGTCTTGACCTCAAAGCTGAAAATTTCAACGCAATTTGACGGCAAATATTTCTACACATGGAGCTTCGAGTTCGAGCTCCTCGCAACAACGGCGCAGATCTGGATGTACTACGATGGGAGCTTACCTTTTCCGTCGGAAGGAACCAT
The DNA here is from genome assembly GCA_947471745.1 of Closterium sp. Naga37s-1. Taxonomy (NCBI): domain Eukaryota; kingdom Viridiplantae; phylum Streptophyta; class Zygnematophyceae; order Desmidiales; family Closteriaceae; genus Closterium; species Closterium sp. Naga37s-1. The sequence continues at coordinate 2,991,915 of CANJKZ010000861.1, forward strand.
CCAGGAGAAGAACCAGTACTACCACGAGTCCCTCCTCGCGTATACTGTGCTTCTCCGAAACCTTTCCCCCGTCGAGCAGCTTGGCATCCACTCATACAAATTGGAGAGGGCACCCACGCGAATGTCTTGGAACACCCACGCAATTCATACATGGCAACAGACCCAGTCACCATGAGTCGCTTGCTCAACCAATTGACATCAGTCAAAATGCAACAAGGGGAGAAAGCGGGACCGTATATCAACCGATGTGTGGAGGAACCATCCTAGATGGTATGTTTGTCTCGATGGTCCTCTCTGGACTTGGACCCGATTGGCGTCAATGTTAGTCGCTGCTTCGCGTTTGAGGAGCCGTTTCCGAGTCCGCCCTTTGCGCCACGCTCCTTTCCGAGCAGAAGGATATTGATACAACGAGAAGAACAACAAGAGAGAGAAGTTAGTGTTCTTCATTGGAGCAACTGAAGGGGAGCGACATGGCAAGAAGGGAACCTTTTGCAAATACTGCAAAAAGCCGGGTCACACCATAGATCGGTGCTACAAACAACATGCTGCTGATGAAAGACGCAACAACTCATCTGGTCAACAGTCCTCGGCGGCGTCCTCAACTCTAGCAATGGCAATAATGTCACCGCCCTTAGTCACTAGCACCTCCCACACCCCCGCACGGATCTCCACAAAGGACAAAGGAAAAGGGACAAACTGCATGTTACGTCGTAGAGGCATTCGCTACTACAACGACATCAACTTTCCTCCAGACGTTCCGATTAATCTGATCACACCAAACTCAGAAAATGATCCCATGGTCAACATATGGGGTGAAACAGTGAATCTCTTACTTGACTTCGAACTTCCTCCAAGTACACCGAAGTCTCTCCCCAGCTTTCCCCGCAAGAAGATACGTCGACCTCTCGCCGTACTCCGGAGATTTCGACCACATCGTCACTCCAAAGATTGCCGGCATCGCACGTCAGAGCCCTGAGAACTACAACACTTGGTATATTGACAGCTGCTGTGGGCAACACATGGTGGGATCACCAAAATTCATCATCGATTCAAGACGCATGCAGCGACCATGCGAAATCACTGTCGCCTACAACAACCGCCTGAAAGCATACGACATTGGAGAAATATACCTTGAAGCCTTGGACACCCACTTCACCATTCACACCGGAGATGTATTAGTTGTCCCCGATCTACAGTACAACTTGCTCTCTCCAGGACAACTCATGGGGTGCGGAGTCGAAATTCGAAGCAACTGCAAGGAGCACAGCTTCGAACTGTTCTACAAGGGCACTTACACCGGGAAAGTAGTCAACAACGACGGAGTGTTCATACTGAACTTCGCGGCGCAGGGAACAACAGGCGACTCCGACCAAACTCTTTTGCTTAAAATGACACCCGCTGAGGCACCAACTTGGTCGCACCCTGAGGAAATGGACCTCGAGCGCCCTGCTATGGATGGACTCCTTCGCCTGCGCACCGTTCCGACCACTTCGACCTCTACTCCGGGTGACACCGGACCTGCAACAGTGGAGCAGGAAGAAGACAGTAGGACGTTAGTAGCTGCAGAACAAACCAGTTGTTGGGAAGTAACCGGACCAGTCTCACCCAGCTGGGTCAATCCCAGCCCTACCGTCGGTGCATGGGGGGTTGTTTAGACACTAGAAATAGGATGGGGAAGCGGCTGGGGACCGCCAAACCCCCCTTTTCCCGAGGCTCCAACACTTCCTCCTGCGGACGTAGCGGCAGTCGATCCATACTGGGCAACTCGTGGCACCAGTTGGGGCGGACCTCCTCTTCCAGATCAGTATGCTCCTGACACACCAGAAGAAGAAACTACTTACAAATATGGAGGAGCAACAGAACTACCCGAACCTACCGAGGAAGCACCACTGCCGGAGCAAGGACCTCAGCTGATCTCGGTCATCGGCGATGAGTACCTCTACCATCGTGTCCCGCTGGAGAGACTTCCTGCCTCCGAATGGCCTAAGGCAGCATCATTCCCGCAACCGCTCGTCACGGGCAACCTAGTCCACCCCGCAGACACGAACGACATCATCGGAATTCCTGACGTCGTCCTGGAACGAGCCTCTGCCCGAGACTTCGCTGCCGATGTGAACAACGCCACTGACAAGGGACCTGAAGAAGAGCCGCGGGTCGAAGCGGAGAGAAACAAGTATTACCAGAAGACCTTCGATTATCGTGCATAGAAAGTAGTCTGGCATCAACGACTTGGACATCCCTCACATGTCACACTCAAAAACTCAATGTAGGCCGGAGTCTTCGACTCGGACACACTGGTGGTTCCCAGAGATGGTGTCCTCACAGGAACTTCAGACAACCCGCCGTGTATCATCTGCCCCACCGCGTCACTCGCTCACAAGCCCTTCCCCGACCTACCTTCTGGCTACGAACGCTACCAACCACTTGAAAAATTCTACAGCGACTTCAAGATTCTGAACCAAGATGGGCTCGACGGCGAGAAATACACACTAACCTTCATCAACGCATGCACGTGCTCTGTCTGGGCCATCAACACCGACTGCCGATCTCTTGCTTTCAAGTGCTTCATAGCTTGGATGAAGCGCGCAGAACGACAATCAGGACTGAAGCTGAAAAGCTTCCAGACAGACGGAGGAGCAGAGTTTTTCTCAACTGAGTTCAAGGAACTCTTCACAAAGAAAGGAATCAAGCACCTGGTGTCTCTGCCCTACGCTCACGAGTAGCAAGGAGTAGCAAAACGGACAATCAGGAGCCTCGACATAAAGATGAGGGCCCTGATGAAGCAGTCTGCCATCGCAACGAGGTTTTGGCCCTTTGCGATGAATCACGCTGTTCGACTGCACAACTTGCTGTCCTCCTGAAGCCTCGAGAACAACAACTCCCCCTACAAAGATTGGACGGGCATAAAGGGGGACACGCGTCTTCTTCGGGTGTTCAGCTACATGGTAGAGTACAGGCCACATACAGCAAGGACCGAAAATTTTGCTGATCGGGCACGCTGGGGCATTCACCTCGGGATCGAAAAAGAATACAAGGCGTGGATCGTGCTGGACTACGCGACACATGAAGCGACCAAATCACGTGAATGCATCTTTTACGAAAAGGTGACTCTGCCACTGTTCAACGAACACCGCGAAGTTGACACGGCGCCGAAAAGGGTCTTCAAAGGACACCGCAGCTTTGCCACGTCACAAGACGAGGCTGACCTGGCCGAGGACGCAGACGCAACGGATAACACACCATTCGACTCTTTTCCCAACATCCCCCTTACAAGCCCTTTCAAAACCCCAACTTACATCCCCGTTTCTCAATTCGATCCTGACGATACAGCTCGTGAAGCCCACAATTACAAGAGCACAGCGCGTCGATCTCCGGATGCCGAGTTACCCCCAGGCAACTCTTCGCAAGACACCATCCGCCCCGGTCATGACAGCGACGACGACGTCGTTGAAGTTACCAGCTTCCACGACTATGACCGACTCCACTACAAAAAGACCAACGAAACCGGCCTTCGCATCCTTGGACTCGCAGTCGCTGTTCGCCACACCTCCCTCAAGGAACCCACCACCGTTCGCCAAGCCTTGTCTGGACCCTGTCAAACTATAATGATATAGTTTGTATTGTTATAGTCTAGGTGCATTTACTTTGTCCTAGGTTTAGGGTTAGGGCTGACTTATATCTTGCTTGTTTGTTCATTTGCTAGTCATTGATTCTCATATCTTAACATGGTATAGAGCTAGGTTTCCCTAGCTAGGGTTTCCCCTAGCATTTTCACTCGATAGATTAAGGGCCCACCAAATTCGCTAGCGCGCGCCTCATACTAACGCGTGCCCTGTCGTAATGTGCGCTTCGTAGACCGTCGCTCGTCGCCCAGAGCGCACACGTCGTCAGTACCCACCCCGTTGCCCGTAGATTTCTCGTCGCCCGTCGATTTTTCCCCACCCGTCGCCCGTCGCCCATCGATTTTTCCCCTCCCGTTGCCCGTCGCCCGTCGATTTTTCCCCTCCCGTCGCCCGTTGCCCGTCGCCTGTCTCCCGTCGACTGTAGGAACAGGCCCTGCGACCCCTTTTTTGCTAGCGGGCCCCGCGGCCCTTTCGATAGCGGGCCCCGCGGCCCTTTCAATAATGGGCCCCGTGGTCCCGTCGTCAGTCGCGCGCACGCACAGCAGCAGCCGCGCGCATGTGCAGCTCGCCGCCTTAAACCGCTGCCTTACCCGCCGCCCCATCTCTTAGCCGCCGCCCCACCTATCACCCGCCCCCCCACGAGTTGAAACTTGCCGCCCCACCTGACACCCGCTGCCCCACGAGCTGCCTCACCCGCCGCCCCACCAGTTAGCCTCAGCCCCACCAACTAGCCACACCTGGAAACCATATTCTACCACCCGTACCCGCTGAACCGCACAGAACCTCACAGAACCGCACAAAACCGCACAGAACCGCACAGAACTGCACAGAACGGCATAGAACCGCACAAAATCGCACTTCACCCATGCTAGCTTCCCTGGAACTGCACAGAACCGAATTACACCTGTGCTAACCCCCTCTGGAGTCGCACAGAACTGCACTCCACTACCCTAGACCGTTCTTAACCGCTCCCAACTGCACTGAACTGCCCTCCATCGCTCCCAACCGCATCCTACCGCACTGAACCCCTCCCACAAGCACCAGAACCGCACTCAGCCGCATTCCACTGCACCAGGCCACTCCTAGCCCCACCTGACCGTCCAACACCGTTCCCAACCGCTCTCAACCCCACCCAACCGTTCACCACCGCACTAGACTGCCATCAGTTGCACCATCAGCAGTATAGGCTGCCCCCAGCGCACCAGCAGCAGCTTAGGCTGCCACCAGTAGCACCAGCAGCAACTTAGGCTACCACCAGCGTACCCCCCCCCCCCCGGTACTAGCTTGCCATGTCGTTGTGGCGACAACCGCAGCAACAGCAGCAGTGGCAGCGGCAGCAACACAGGTGGCTGCAGCTGCAGCAGTGGCGGGTTCAGCTACAGCGCCTGCAGCATCCTCCACAGCGGGGCCCTGACGGACCCGACCAGTACACACACCGGTACGTGGGAGCTGCATCTGCTATTGAGCCTTGTGTTTTCAGTCTTGGTGCGTGTGTAGTTTCCGGTCCAAGCGTCTCAGAGGTTCTTAGTGTGGGAGCTGCAGCCACCACTAGACTAGTACCAGCCTTTGTCGCTGGCTCGGGTGCGACCGCACCGACTGCACGGCTTTCCTTCACCCTGGACTCTGGAGCGTCCAGCTGTTTTTTTCGCGACTGCACCGACCTCACGCCACTGCATACTCCAGTCACTATCGCCTTGGCTGACCCCTCCGTAGGATCTGTAGTTGCTGACAGCACCACCACTCTCCCATGTCCAGTGGCTCCCTCTGGGTTTCTCACAGGTTACTACACACCTCGTTCTCTAGGAACCTGGTGGGTGTCAGACACCTCCACGACCTCGGAGTGGTCACTACTTTCCCACAGCACGAGCCTGTAGCCTCCCGCACAGTCGGTACCACTGGGGCGCCTCTAGCCACTTGCCACAGGGAGCCGGGCTCTGGTCTGTACTCACTACATATTGGGTCCCACCACACTGGGTCAGGTCAGGTCAGGTAGCTGCTGTGTCGTGCAACAGAAGAACTGCAGAGGAGACACACTTGCACTGACCTTGGAGAGCTCCAGCGCTACCTTTGCCCGCAGATCACCAGGGACAGGGCAGCTCGCACCATTACGCCGACGCAGTCGCATATGGTCGAGCAGATCCTCACACGGTTTCGCTTCGCGTTCTCCAAGTTACAGCCCACCCCTCTTGCTATGGATCATGGGCTCACGGCTCCACCTTCAGACGAGCCATTTGAGTCCAGCGGTCCATATCCTGAGCTGGTGGGTTGTCTTATGTACCTGATGACCTGTACTCGCCCAGACCTAGCTTACCCTCTTAGCGTCCTTGCGAGCTTTGTTGCGCCTAGGAGACACCGACCTTCCCACTGGTACGCCGCTAAGAGGGTGGCGAAGTATGTGGCGAGTACATCAGGCATGGGACTTGTCCTTGGAGGGAAGCAGCCAGGTACACTTACAAGTTACTCGGAATCGTCGTGGGCCGACGACGCAGAGTCGCTACGATCTACACAGGGCTACTGCTTCAGTCGTGGGACCGGAGTTGTTTCGTGGAGGTCGACTCGGGCGTCCTCAGTCTCTAGTTCTAGCTGTAAGGCAGAGGTGTACGCTGCGGCCATGGCCACCCAGGAGCTTCGCTGGCTGTCTTTCCTCCTCACCGACCTTGGTGAGCGGCCTCGCTCTCCCCCAGTCTTGTACACCAACAACAAGTGTGCTGTCCTGTTGTGCGAGGAGCCCCGACTGGTTGGGAAGGCAAAGCACATCTAGCTTCGTTACTTCCTTCTCTACGAGTTTCAGCAGCGTGGCCAGGCCCGCGTGGCATGTGTGGTCTCTGAGGCCAACACTGCAGATATCGTCACCAAGGCGTTGCCGCCTTGTGCCCACCACCGTTTCTGCACCCAGCTAGGCCTTGTGTCTACAGACCCTCACTTGCTTGCGTAGAGATGCTTTGTCTTTTACATTGTATCTCTTCCGATATATTTCTATATCGATGCATGTGGACAAGCCTTGTGGCCCCTTGTTTGCCCTCAGACTGTGTGGTGACGTTGTGATCCACCCTGAGTTGCATCCCTTGCTTGATTCTTGTTGTTGCAGACCGGTCTTGTGACCTTTCCTTGCTCTTGCTGACTGGTCCTATGACCCTTGCTCTCAGATTGTGTGGTAACTGTAGCAATGTAATGCAATTAATAAGGGAATGTACCCCTCAGAGTACACGGCTCGCTAGATTGCTATTTATACCCTTATACTGCTATCTTATAATCAACTTGTTTTTTTCAACTTTAATAACAAGGTCACTACAAAGACTTCATTTTCTTCTCCTAAACTTACCGGTCCTATCTTATTCACTAGGATTCCCGAATTATAACAAAAGTTGTTACTTTGACATGGCCGATCGCACCAGTTGAAGGCCGGAAAGTGCAGCGCCTTCGTCAGGAAGTCGGCCGACTGCTCGGTGGTCGGGATGTACCGCAGTACGAACTTCCCGCGCTTCACCATCTGCTGCAGCCAGGCGTAGCGTCGCTCCATGTGCTTGAGATTTCCCTTCAGCCCCAAGCCCTCGGCGACAATGATAGCCGACGTGTTGTCCACTCGGAGGATAGTCGGTGTCCCAGCAGTTAGCAGCTAGAACTCGGCGAGGAGGAAGCGAAGTCCATGTCTCTCCTTGCTGGCCTCGGTTGCCGCCACGTTCTCCGACTTGGTCGACGAAACAGTCGCGCACTTGATGCGCAGGCTCGACCAGGAGACAGCGGCCCCTTCGAAGATGAACACGTAGTCGCCTGTGCTTGTCCTGTTTTGCTTGTCGCCAGCGTCGTCGGCATCCACGTAGCCGACCAGAATCAGCGACTCTGGTCCGCCACCAAACTCCAAGGCAGCGTCACGGGCGTCGATGCGGTAGGCGAGGCAGCGGTCAACCTCAAGCTAGTGCTGGTCGCTCCTCAAGGTGAGACCGCTCCCCAGCTTGCTGCGGGTGAAGGCCGTTTCCAGCCTCGTCGTCGAAGCCAAACTTTTGCTGGTACTCTTCCTCCTCACGTGCCTGAGCGTCCTTGACGTGGAACGTCAGCTTGGCACATGCGTCGACAGAGACCGGCGTCTTCGGGATTCGCCCGGTCTACTCCTTGTTGATAAAGCGCCTGCGCAGCTTGTTGGCATAGCTCTGCTGGTGCAGCCACACCTTCCTGTACGGCCTGTCGCACATGATCTCCAGCCCGAGGTACTTCTTGACTGGCAAGATCTCGCGCAGCTCGAAGGCGGCCTCTAGCAGCTCCTTCAGCTCCTTCGGCATCGCAGTGCTGCTGCTGGTGGCAAGCAGGTCGTCGACGTCGACGAGCACCCAGCACGTCACTCCGTCGTCGCTGACCTTGAAGTACAGCTCGTCATGGACCTATCTCTTCTTCCAGCCGGCGTAGTCAGCACGTCGTTGAGTGCCTTGTACCACAACAGCGGTGACTGTTTCAGCCCGTACAGACTCTTTAGCAGCTTGCACACCCGGCCGGTCCTGTCATCATAGTAGTTCGGCTGGTACATGTACAGCACCCTGACGAGCTTGCTCTCCAGGAAGGCGCTCTTCATGTTGAGCTACATCAGGTTGAGGTCGAGGACAATGACGATGCTGAGGAAGATCCTCAGCGTGATGTAGCTGCTGACCGGCGCATAGTCTCGTCATAGTCGGCGCCATACACCTGCGTGAAGCCCTTCACGACCAGCCTCGCCTTCTCCCGAGCGATTGTGTCATCGACGTGGTACTTGGTCATTAGGACCCACTAGTTCTTCATGATGTTCACACCGCACGGGCGTTCGACCAACTCCACGTGCCCATGCCGATGAGGCTGCGGGTCTCCTCGTCCATGGCGGCCTTCACCGCCTTGCCCTTCCAGCTCGCCAACGCCTCCTTCACTATCGTCGTCGCGATGTCCCAGCGATGATTGGGGTCAGCGTGCACGTCAAGGTCGAGCTTGGGGAGGTCGACATCGGCCTCAGCGTCGTTGAGCAGCGTGTGGAAGGCGGCTGGTGGAAGACAGGCGCGAAAGATCAGCCGCTCCGGCGGCTTCCAACTTCGGCCTGAGCGTCACAGTTCCGGCTTCTCGACCGGAACCTCCACTACGTCGATGTCGATAGACTCCTCCCCTGCCGACAGCTCCCCTTCATTGTCAACATCCTCATCGTTGACGAGCTGGTTTGCTAACAGTGGCCCTTCGACCGGCTGCTCCCCTCTCGTCGGCCCGCTTGCCGACTACTCTTTGGTCGACAGCTCCCTTGTCGACTTCCTTGTCTGCTGCTCCTCAGTCGGCGGCACTTCTACTGTTGCCTTCCGTACTAGCTCCCCTCTCTGCTGCTCCCTTGTTGTTGACGGCCGCACATCCTCGTCGGCAAGCTTGGCCGGACACCGACCGCAAGGGATGCCACTGGCCAGCACCACAGATAACACCTCAGGGCTCCCCTCATCGCCAGTGGTCAACACCAGCAAATCGGTGGCAGGGGGCGAAGCAACAGGAACAGGAGGAGGAGGAGAGGGCAGGAATTCGTCGACGTCCTCATCAGCAGGCTCGTTGACCTCGGTGAGAAGCAAGAACATCGCCGTCGAGGTGTCCGTCGGCGGGTTACCGACGTCCGTCCCGACGCAGGCCCATACTTCACCTTCCACACTTCATGCGACAGTGTCTCGTAGAAGATGACATCGACCGACGTGACCACCTTGTTGTCAGTCAAGTCAAGCACCTCCCAGCCCTTGCTCTCCGGCGACACACCCAGGTGCAGTCCCCAGCGAGCTTTCGGCACCAGCTTCCCACCGCGCTGCTGCTCGGGGACCAAGAACTACACCATGCAGCCCCACACATGTGCCAACGTGAGTTCGGGCTTCTTGCCGGTCAGGAGTTGGTACGGTGTCGTCCCCGGTGGCGTCGTCGACCGCTCCAAGCAGTTGCACACCCATACGACCTGCCGCAGGGCGAGGTGCCACCAGTGGTGCTGCACGCCCATGTGCAGCAGCATCGTTGGCGCGGACTCGACCACCGTGCGCATCTCCCGCTCAGCCATGCCGTTCTGCTGAGGAGTGTACGAGCAGTTCAGGTCGTGGAAAATGCTCTTCCTGTCGACGAACTTGGTGAACTCCTTCCCCAGGAACTCGCCACCGCGGTCGAAGCAGAGCATCAGCACCGACTTCTTCGTCTGCCGCTCCACCACCAGCAGCCACTTGTCGAACTCCCGCAGCACGTCGCTCTTCTTAGCAACCGGCTTCACCCACACATACCGACTGTGGCAGTCCTTCAGCAGCAGGAAGTACAGGCTACCGTCCTTGGCAGACACCCAATAGCCCGCACAAGTCAATGTGTACGATAGCCAGAGACTCCTCGGCGTCCGAGCCTTTGTCGGGGAAGATGTGCCGTGCCAGCTTCCCGCCGACGCACGAAACACATGGCAAGTCAGCCCGGGTCGACGGCTTGATGTCGAGGCCGGTGGCGACTTTATGCTTCGCCAAACTCTTGATCGTGTCGACGCCGACGTGCGCGAGCCTCGCGTGCCACCGGTCTGGGGTCGACTTCGTCGCTGAAGCAATCGTCCACAGAGCCACCACCTCGGTCGACGGCGACCGCGTCGAGCAGGGGTGGAGGCCAGTGCAGAAGACGCGGCCAGTATAGCGTGCCCGACCGAGCACCTTGCCTGCACTCGACACGAGCAGCATCTCGTTGCCGTCGTCCTGCAGCTTCACACCGCTCTCCTGCATCTGGCTGGCTAACAGAAGATTTGCCAGTACGCTCGGAACATAGAGCGCGTAGGGGATGAGGACCTGCTTCCTGGCCTCCCCTTGTAGAGCGACAGTGCCGCGGCCCTCGACGGTCTGCATAGCCCCATTGAAGCCGCGCACATGCTTCATAACACTGCTCGGCGCCATGTTGACAAATACCTCCTTCGTCCCCATCAGGTGGTGCGAACAGCCACTGTCGAGCAGCACCACCATCGGATCTACTTGCACGGCAGCTACGACCGCCTTGAAGTCCTGCTCGGCTTCCGGCGAAAGCGAAAGAGTCGACTCCACATCGCTGACCATCGAGCACGGCGCCTCCCCGTCGCCTCGACCCTTGCCACTGGAGGAGTCGACAACGTCTTCTTCGACGCCTGTTTCTCATTGCGCGGCCTTTCTTCCTGACTTCTACGGTTGTTATCGTCGGAATCGTCTGTTATGTGATGCTATCATTGGCATTCACGCCTGTCTGCCTCCCATCGTATGTTCGTGCGTTGCATGCATGGTGTGAGTGTGTACAAGAATTTGTGTTTGGTGTGGTTTGGATTTTCTGAGTGTGTGTGTGAATGTTATTTGGCTTGGGCAGATATCTGAAGTGACTTCTCCGCTCAAGAGCATTCCAACGAACCAAGAATCATCGCGATCGAAGCAAGAACAAGAAAGATATGATCGTTCGAAGTTTTGATTGTTATGCAGCGACTATGGGAATTTGCGGGTTGACTCAATATGGGGTACAGACTTTTGGGGGTTGGAAAATTCGTCACTCTACTGTAGATTGATGCCAGGTGGTTGGGAGAAGCCAAACCAGGTTGGCAAGTGTGGCCAAGTTGGGTGAGGTGGATGGCATGAGTTGGGAAACTGACAAATGTCAAAGTTGGGGTGCCTATAGAAGGGGGGATTGTGTGGTATGGGGTTTCCTTGGTTGGGGAATCTCTTGGGACCTTCCCTCTCGTCCTCCTCATCCTCTCCTACCTGGTTTATTGCTACTTCAACTTTCTTGTGTGGAACTTGTGAAATAATTGTGATTAAGTTTCTATGGCAGCGTACCCCTTAAAGCGCCGAAATTCATAACTCAAATTATACTCCATGTTTTGAGACGATTCAAAATGGGAAAGATAGCCACGGTCAAGGGCTACAATATACCCCAGTTTGAGAACAGTCTAACACTGGGCCTTCTGTCGACGATGTTTCTTGTGATGACGACTTTTCTGTCCAGAATTATAGTTGACGATTTTGAGATATTTCGGCCCTTAATCTTCATAGACTCCGTCCTTAGTGTCTAAAAAGTGGTATCAGAGCTGATTAAGGACTTTGTGGAGAGTCTACTGAAGTGTGAAGACCCTCATAGACCCACCATGGCTTGTGGGCGTGCCTAAGTGGAACTCTGGAGGTTGCATGTGACTTCGGCTAAGGGGAAACTCTGCCGAAATTTCGTTGGCGCCGACACTTGTGAAAATATTGTGGGACTTTGGTCTGGACAGCAAGGGGGGAGCTGAAACCTATGATTGGGATCAGAGAAAATGAGTCAAGGGAGTGGAGATGCAGCTGAGAAGAGGATTGAGCCGCCACCATCAAAGATCGAGGCATTGGATGGCTCCAACTATGCGGAATGGAGCGGGCGGATGCGGAGTGCGTTTAAGCGCTACAAGCTGCTGTAACTTGTGATGGGAGAAGAGAAGAAGCTGGAGGAAGGCAACGCCCGCGATCGGTGGATTGAGAAGAGCGCGGTGCTGTACGACCTAATCATTCAATTGGTCAACAACGACATGTTCCAACACATCAAGGATTTGGTGGAGTTGGATGATTCCGAACCAAAGGCGTGGAAGCTACTGCGCGACGTGGTTAAGCCCAACATGCTGCCGATGGTAATTGTGTTGGAGAAGGAGCTTGCTGCCCTCTCCATGTGACCGGGCGATGATGTGAAGCCGGTCCTTGACAAGATCAAGGACACCTATGCGAGGATGGCAGCGGCGGGCAGCAATGTGTCGCAGATGCAGCAGTGCACCAAAATCATCTCGGTGCTCGACAACTCATGGGACAACCTCATCCCCACCCTCAACACTCAGCAGGACTAGTGGACACCTGAGTGGCTACGGCAACAGATTCTGCAGGAGGACTTCCGTAGGCGCCACACGGGTGGTGGTGCTGCCAACAAAACTGCTGAGGGGTATGGAGCTGCAGGAGGCATCAGAGGAAGAGGGGGAGGGAGAGGCCGAGGCCGTGGGAGAGGCTTTGGCAGAGGGAGAGGCCGAGGTGACTACAACGAGGGGCATGGGAGCACTGGTGGCTGGGGGAGCACTCGAATGGAGGGTGCCTGCTGGTACTGCAAGAAGGCTGGACACCCATGGTTCAAGTGTTTCAGCCGGCCTGAGGGATGGGCGCCTCCAGGCATGAAGCCGCCAAGTGGTGAACGTGCACGAGGTGGCACTGTGCAAGGTTCAGGTGCACAAAGTGATGGTGCACAAGGTAAAGCCAACCCTGGGATGTTCCTCATGGTTGAGAATGTGAAAGGGAGTGAGGGTGATGTGGGCTCAGTTGGGAAGGTTGTGATGCACCCCCTCACTCACTGGGTGATAGATTCAGGTTGCACAAGTAACATGACCCCATGGGCAGATTTGCTTAACGTGGTAAAGCCCCCCTGGAAAGATTAAGTTTGTGGCTGCCGCTTTAGGCGCTTTGCTCCCTTTGATTGGTGTTGGGAATGCGAAGGTAATGGGAGCCAATGGGGGGCTTGTGGGGCTGGGGAATGTGCTGCTGGTTGAAGGTTTGTCCGCTAACCTTCTTTCTGTGCGCCGGCTGCAGAAGAGCAAGGCCAAAGTGACCTTCGGCCCAACCAGCTGCCATGCAAAGCTTGGGAAGTTGTTGCTGTGGGATCTGGAGGAGAAGAACAGCTGCATCAAGGATCTGTGGCAGCTGCCATCATCCCTTGGAATGGGAAACCACCAGCAACGGCAGCGGCTGCGGCAATGGCTAAAGCAACTACGGGAGGAGAGGAAACTGCGCCAATGGATGGGGCCCTAGATGCGGTGAAGAAGGTGCAGCAGCCACATGGTGAGGTGCTTGCTGGTGTGGATGCGACAGCTGCATGGGCAAAGGCTTCATCTGGGAGTGGTGAGGCTGATTGGGAGACGTGGCACGAGAGGCTATGTCATGTGAATTTTCTTATGCTGCAGAAGTTAGTGAAGGATGGGAGCTTGAAGGGGTTGGAGGTGAAGGGGGCAGCAAAGGAGATTGGGAGCTGCCCTACATGCCTTGAAACTAAATTCACCAAGTTTCCCTTCAGCAGCATTACAGGACCAGCCAAGGCCTTGCTCGCTCTTGTGCACATAGATGTGGTGGGCCCTACGAGGGCCCCTTCTCTCTCGGGCAGCTGCTACTTCTTAACCATTGTGGATGACCACACACGTGCGGTGTGGGTGTACCCTCTCAAGACTAAGGGGGAAGTGGCAGCGGCTGTTCTTAAGGAGTGGATGCCGAGAGCTCAAAGGGAGAGCGGACACAAGGTGAAGGTGATCCGCACTAACAATGGGGGAGAATTTATTGGCGCTGATTTTGAGGCAGTGTTGAAGAAGAAGGGGATCCAGCATCAGCTCACGGCGCCCTACAACCCTCAGCAGAACGGCGTGGCTGAGCGCTTCAACCGGACCCTGCAGGAAGGTGCTCGCACTCTCCTAGGGTGACTGCACTACGGCAGGTCGCCCTTGTGAAGAACAGGGTGTTGACAAGCAGTGGGTCCCCTACACCAAGTGGTATGGGAGTACACCATCAGTCAACATGGTGAGAGCCTACGGCTGCATGGTGGTGTTTCATGTGCCTAAGGAGAAGAGGGGAAAGTTGGAGGCTTATGGGAGATGGGGAGTACACTTGGGGCTTGCTAAGGATCACAAGGGCTGGTTGATATGGGACTTGACCAGCCAGCAGCTGACTATGTCAAGGGATGTGAAGTTCCTTGAGTCCTTGTACTACAAGGAGTGCAAGCAGCAGCAGCAGAAGCTTCCAACTACACCGCTGATCATTGAGGATGATGAGGTGCAGCGGCCTTCAAGGCAAGTACATGTCACTTTCTCAGAGGAGGAGATCTCTGGGGTGACTGAGGATGGAGGAGAACCTGCGGTGGAGGAGCAGCAGCAGTAGCAGCAGCAGCAGCAGCAGCAGCAGCAGCAGCTAGATGCACCTGTGAAAGAAATGAACCAGAATGGATGAACTTGCAAAGAGTTGGGTTGTACCCCACTACAGCCTACACAAATGTATAAGCTATAATGTTCTAACACACCCCCATAGGCAAAGTGGGGGAGAACAAGTGGTCACAAGACCAGTCAAGAAAAGCAAATCAAGCTCAGGGTGGATCACAAAGTCACCACACAGTCCGAGCACAAGCAAAGGGCCACAAGGCCAGTTCACATGCAGAGTTATATAAAGAGAACAATCAATAAAGTGATTATACCCTAGCAAGTACAAGCATGCAGGTATATGTAGAGATCACTGTACAAGTAGAGTCAGGCAGTAACTAAGTGAGGCAAAGTAGGCACAAGGCCTAACACAGTAGAGAAGCGCTGATGATCACCAGGCGGAAGTGCCTTTGTGAATATATCAGCAGTGTTGGCCCAAGTGGCCACGTACGCAAGACGAAGCCGGCCACGCTGCTGCAACTCTTGAGCAAGGAAGTATCGCAGAGCAATGTGCTTCGTTCTGTGCTCCAGTCTGTGCTCCTGACACAAGGCAATCATGGCCTTCTTGTCTACGTACATAATTGGAGGCGAACGAGGCTGCTCTCCCAAGTCAGTCAGCAGGTAGGTGAGCCAGCGTAGCTCCTGTGCAGCCATGGACCCAGCGTAGATCTCAGCCTCACAACTGGAGCTGAGAACCTAAGACGAACGTGTAGACCGCCAGGAGACAGAGCCAGAGCCAAGGCTAAAGGTGTAACCCTGTGACGACCGCTGCGTAGCCATGTCGTCAACCCAGGAAGCGTCTGCGTGACCAGTGAGGACAACTCGAGCCCGTCCTCCAAGCACGAGCCCCATGCCCGACGTACTGCACAAGTAGCGCAACACCCTCTTCGCAGCATCCCAGTGCACCTTTAGGTGCCTGCCGGGAGCCACGTAGCGAGCCAGGAGGCTGAGAGGGTACGTGAGGTCGGGTCGAGTGCACATCATGAGGTACATGAGGCAACCCACAAGCTCTGGGTACGGACCAATCGGCTCTGAGAGCGAGTGGCTGGTAGACAGAGGAGTGGGCTGTGGCGAGGAGAACTAGAAGCTGAAGCGCTGAAGGACCTGGTGCACCATGTGTGATTGCGTCAGGGTAATGGTGCGCCGAGCTCTGTCCCGGGTGATCTGCAAGCCAAGATAGCTGCGCAGTTCACCCAGGTCAGTGCAGGTGTGTCTCTTCTGCAGCTCCGACTTCACAAGAGTCTGTGCCTCAGTGTCAGCAGTGGAAAAGACGAGGTCGTCGACGTAGACAAGGACGTAGAACGGCGGCAGCGAGGTGTCGGTGCGTAGAAACAGCGACGGGTCAGCATTAGCAGGAGCAAACCCAAGAGCCGCAAGTGTAGTCCTCAGTGTGTCTTGCCACTCATGAGATGCCTGATGGAGACTGTAGACTGGCCGCCGAAGACTCCACTGAGTACCTGCCGGAAAAGACTCAGTGAAACCAGGTGGGCGGCGCAACCAGATCTCCTCGTGCAGGCTGCCGTGCAAGAAAGCTGTGCTGAAGTCCAGAGAGTGCAACTCGTAGTCACGCTGAGCAGCGACATGCAGCAACACCCGAAGAGTAGTCATCTTCGGGATGGGGGAGCAGGTCTGGAAGTAGTCAACTCCCTGTTGCTGACTAAAGCCTCTAGCAACGTAACGCGCCTTGAAGGCAGGCGGAGAACCCGGCGGCCGCTTCACCCTGAAGATCCACATGCCATCGACTATATTCACCCCACGTGGGGGAACCTCGTCGACGTAGGTGCCTGTGGACTTCCAGGATGCCATCTCGGCATCCATGACTGCCTGCCACTAAGAGGAGTAAGGACCCGTAATCGCCTCTGCGTAAGAGCGCGGGATCGGGATGTCTGGAGCATCCGGGTCTCCCTCAGGGGCAAGCAGCATGGAAGCGAAACGAAGTACAGCAGCTGCAAGACACTCAAAGTCCTCCTGCCTGTCCTCAAGGACGTGCATGCCAAGAGCACACTCACCCCCGACGGACGGAGGACTGGCAGACACGGACTCAGCAACAAGATCAGTGGCGTAGTCTAGACGACAGGCAGCAGCAAAGTCAAGCAGCTCAGCAACGAGAGCAGACGCAGCAGCAGACTCAAAAGAAGGGTCAATGACAACAGTGGCGAGGAGACGAGAGACAGTGGGACTGGCAGCACGAGCGCGGTCAGACTCAGGGTCAGGGACCTCAGGAAGAGAGGACGCAAGAGGAGCTGGCAGAGGAACACGTAGAGGAACAGAGGAAGGACGAAGGGTCATAGAGTGTGTGCCAGAGACAGGAGGAGGACGCGAACGAGGAACGCGACGAGCAGTGCGAAGAGGCGAGACAGGACGAGACGCAGGCTCACGACTGCCAGAAAACTCTGTGTAAGGAGAAGGAGCAGGCAGTGGAGAGGCCAGCTGTAACGGCGGCTGCGACTTGTCAGGCGGGGGACACAGGAGGGGAGAAGTAAGGGCAGCAGAAGGTGGGGTACCAAGAACCTGCTGGAGCAGGGGAACGAAGTGCGGTCACGGACGCACAGTGCCACCAGGGTCAACAGCTCCAGCTCCTCCAACTCCAGCACCTCCAACACCAGGGCCTCCAACCCCAGCGTCTCCTGCGCCAGGGCCACCAACTCCAGCTCCTCCAGCTCCAGCGCCACCAGCGCCAGTAGTACCAGACTCCGTGAGGTCACCAGCTCCAGCACCCTCAACACCACCAGGCCCAAAAGCTCCAGTACCCCGGGTATGAGCACTTCGAGGACCAGTGGTCGCAGTACCTCCATGAACACCAGCTCCAGCAGCAACTCCAGTACCTCCAGCTCCAGCAGCGCCACTACCTCCAACTCCAGAAGCTCCACTCCAAAGGCGCGTACGCCAAAGCAACCACTCACGCAACTGCTGCGGAGATAGTCTCAGCGAAGCACCAGCAGAACCTCCACACGAAGCAGCACCGTGAGGCTCTGCACCTCCAGACTCCACACCCTCCGACGCAGCAACCCCCGGCTCAACACCCTCAGGCTCAGCACCCCCAGGCTCACCACTCCTAGTCGGAACACCCCCAGACTCAGCACCCCCAGTCTCACCACCCCCAGTCTCAACACCCCCAGTCTCAACACCCCCAGTCTCAGCACCCTCAGACTCCGCACCCCCAGGCTCCGCACCCCCAGACGCAGCACCTCGAGCAGCACCTGAGTCAACAGCTACCTGAATAGGCACAGGACCAGGGAGAGGGTCTACCTGAGACACACCTGAGGGAGCAGGACCCTGGGGCGCGAGGGGGTCTACCGGAGGGGGACTGGGAGCAAAGAAGAGCGGCAGGGGCGGGGGAGGGGCAGAGCGGTAGGGGAAGAGGTGGTAAAAGGGAAGATACGGCGCAAGGTGGGGTGGTAAAACTGCCAGCCAGGCGCGTCAGGCACAAAGCCAAGGAAGACGCAGGGGATATCACAGGGGGAGAGCTTGTCCGCATACGTATTGCGAACAAAGGTACGAGATCCCCAGACCCGGAACACCCACGCATCGCCAACCTCCCTGGTCCAACGCAGTGTGGGCGAGGTCTCCGGCAAGGAGACACGGGGCCAGAGGTTGAGCTGATGCGCAGCGTACCGGACCGCAAACGGCCACGGAAAATGGGGATGAAAAGTGGAGGTACGAGCGACTTCCATGACTAAGCCAATGCGGCGCTCAGCAATCCCATTTTGCTGAGGGGAGTCCGGAAGCGTGAACGACTGGAGAATGCCCTCCCCACGACAAAAGTCCCGCAAGAGGTTGGAGGAGAACTCACCACCTCTGTCAGAGTGCAAACGCAGGACAGGAATGTCCTGGCCGAAGCGCTCGCGGAGCTGGAGACGGACGGTGCGGATCCAAGGGATCAAGACATCAACGACCTCACCCTTGCTGCGCAAGGGGAAGACCGTGGTGTACCGCGTGTAGTCGTCAACTACCAGCTGAAAGTAGCGCTCGCGGCTCTCTCCACTTACGTGGGCTGGGCCCCACACGTCCATGTGGAGAGTCTGCAGGGGAGTAGTCGTCAGGGGAAACGAGGAGGAGTGAGGAGCGGCGCGTTGCCGCCCCTCGACGCAAGGGAGGCAGGGCGGGGCAGGCGAGGGCGGCAGGGGAGGCAGAGACCTGGGGAGACCAGAGACAAGAAGACGAGAGTGCATGCCACGAAGGCGAGGTAGGGAGGGGTGACCTAGGCGGTGGTGCCACAGAAGAGTCTGGTGCGACAGGAGGCGACACGAGCAAGAGGCGGCTACCTGACCTGACGCGGACACCTGAGCAGACGCAGCTACCTGAGAAGGCTCAGTAGCGAGTGTGTACAGACTCGACCTTGGCCGACGAGTAAACGTGGCCAGGTGACGCCCCATCCGTGTGCACGTGTAGATCGACACACGCTGACCCCCAGGAGTGGTGGTAGTGACCATCGCATCCTGGAGGGCAATGGTACTCACCAAGTTCGTAGAGAACGAGGGGAGGTGAAGACCTAATAGTGAGCCGGACGGAACCGTCGGACACGGGAGGACAGTGGAGGAACGGGCCACGACTGGTCCCCCAGATGGGTCAGCTAGTCGGACCGGGACAAGTGCAGGAAGAGGAGTGAGAATGGTGCTGTCACGAAAGAAACAGCGCGAGGCGCCGGAGTCCAACGTGAACGTGTGCAAGGCCTCAGCAGGCGCAGTACCAGGGAGAGTACCAGACTCACTAGCACCTAGAGCAGCAGTAGCTATACCTGGGTCAGGCGGCACACACCGGTAACAGTCACCCTCAGCACTAACAGACAAAGCATACATAGCAGAGAGAATAGCATCAAAGTCTAGGTCAAAGATAGCAATCCTAGACTTAAGCAGATCAGCCCAGAGAGGGAGCTCGACGTCGTCACCAAACTCAGCATGCCAAGCGTCGTCAAGGCGGGAGAAGCAGCGGTGCTGAGTGTGGAGCCGCCCGCAAGTCTGACCAGCACGGTCACCCGTGCGAATGACATACGGGCAACTACCCCCAGACGCCCCACGCCGAAACCACTCACGAAGCTGCTTAGGAGACAGGGTCTCGCTCCGACGCTGCTGCTGCTGACGCTGGCCACCCCCAGAACCGACACTCCGAGCGCCAGTCCCACTGCTACTAGTCCCACCACCTCCACCGCCGCCACTCCCACCGCTGCCTCCACCACCGCCACCAGAGCCCCCTTTCCTGCTAATAGTCCCACCGCCGCCACCACCTCCACTGCTGCCCACCACCACTCCCGCTGCCACCTCCACCACTACCGCTGCCACCTCCACCACCCCGGCCACCCTTGCCCTTGCTGCTGCGGCGCTTCACACTAGCAGAAGCAGCCCCGACGTCCTCAGCAACAGAGACGTCTGCAGCAGCAGCAGAGGCGTAGGAGGGGGCAAGGGGGGAGGGGGAACACCCCTCAAAGAAGCGCGGGCGCGGAGTGCCACGAGCAGCACCTACAGCAACTTCCCTAGTCTCAGCTGCGAGGAGATGCTGCTCGAGGAGGTCAACAGTTAGGGAGGTGGGGTCAAGGGAGAGGAAGTGGTCCCTGACAGAGCGAAGAGAGTCAAGGAGGCGGGTGACTATAAAGTAGAGAGTGATGTACATCGGGGGCGGGTTCCTGTCAAGGAACTCAGTAGGAACGGCAGCGCGGTAGCGAGCGTCACTAGCGCGAAGGTGGGAAACCAGGTCCGCGACTGTGGGAAAGGCGGACAGCTCGGGGAACAAGTAGGGCAGAAGGAGGCGGCCTAGAGCAGCAGTGGCAGGGGAGGAGTAGCGAGTGACTACAGCATCGTACCATGCCTGCGCTGTCCTGTGCTGTCCCAAGTGAGCGCATTCAGCTACTGGCAGGTGGTTGCGAATGGCTAAGCGGGCAGCAGCGTCACGAGTAAGCCACTGCGAGCGAGTCGAACTGTCAGCTGTGGCGGGAGGGGCAGGAGCAGCGCCCGACGCTAGGTCAAACAGCGAGACACTGTCCTTAGAATCGCTCAGTAGGTACAGCTGCAGGTTGTCTAGCCACGTGTCAAACTGAACCGGTCTGCCCTCATGATCAAACGCGAGAACCCGAAGCGAAGCCATAGCTGTGCAGTACGCAGGATAGCAGGAGAAATTGTAGCAGTAGCAGCAGTGACGGTGGGGCAAGGGGCCGACTGGGCCGGGCGCGGGCTAGGTACGGGGCCTGGCGCTGGGCTAGGTACTGGGCTGGGCGCGGGCTAGGTACTGGGCCAGGCGCGGGCTAGGGACGGGGCTGGGCGCGGGGGCTAGGTACGGGGCCAGGCGCTGGGCTAGGGACGGGGCCGGGCGCGGGGCTGGGTATGGGGCCTGGCGCGAGCTAGGTACGGTGGCCGGGCGTGGGCTGGGTAAGGGGCTGGGCGCGGGCTAGAGACAGGGCCGGGCGCGGGGCGGGTAACGGGCCGGGCGCAAGCTAGGTACGGGGCTGGGCGCAAGCTAGGTACGGGGCCAGGCACGGGCTAGGAACGGGGCCGGGCGCGGGCTAGGTACGGGGCCGGGCGTGGGCTAGGTACGGGGCCGGGCACGGGCTAGGTACGGGGCTGGGCGCGGGCTGGGTACGGGGCCGAGTGCGGGCTAGGGACGGGGCCGGGCGCGGACTAGGTACGGGGCCGGGCGCTGGGCGAAGGACGAGGCCGGGCGCTGGGCGAGGGACGGGCTGGGCGCGGGCTAGGTACGGGCCGGGCGCGAGCTAGGTACGGGGCCGGGCGCGGGCGAAAGACGGGGCCGGGCGCGGGCGAGGTATGGGCCGGTCGCGGGCTAGGTACGGGCCGGTCGCGGGCTAGGTACGGGCGGGTCGCGGGCTAGGTACGGGCTGGGCGCGGGCGTGAGACGGGGCCGGGCGCGGGCTAGGTACGGGCAGGGCGCGGGCTAGGGACGGGCCGGGCACGGGCCAGGTACAGGCCGGTCGCGGGCTAGGTACGGGCCAGGCGCGGGCGAAAGACGAGGCCGAGCACGGGCTAGGTACGGGCCGATCGTGGGCTACGTACGGGCCGGGCGCGGGCGTGAGACGGGGCCGGGCGCGGGCTAGGTACGAGCGGGGCGCGGGCTAGGTACGAGCCGGTCGCGGGCTAGGTACGGGCCGGGCGCGGGCGAGAGACGGGGCCGAGCGCGGGCTGGGTACAGGCCGATCGCGGGTTAGGTACGGGCCGGTCGCGGGCTAGGAGCGACGGGCCTAGGGGGTACTCGCTGTGTAGCAGGTGGTGGGCCCAAGGAACCTGCTCTGATACCATGTGAAAGTAATGAACGAGAATGGATGAACTAGCAAAGAGTTGGGTACAAGTACTAACCCTAATTGGGTTGTACCCCTTGTGGGCTACCCCACTACAGCCTACACAAATGTATAAGCTATAATGTTCTGACAGCTCCACCATGTACCCAACGTCTGCCAGACCGTCCTAGGAGGGATGTGCGCCCTCCTAACAGTCTGACCTATCCTAGCTTTGGAAAGCCAAAGGAGGTACGGGCTGGGAGTGTGGCTGAGCAGTGTGATGAGGATGAGATAGCACACTGCTACTGGGCAGCCGTCCCTTAGCCCAAGACGCTAGCTGAGGCCTTGAGTGGGCCCGATGCTGAGAAGTGGAAGCAGAGTGTGAAGGAGGAGTATGACTCTCTGCTGGAGAATGAAACGTGGGAGCTGTGTGAGCTCCCTCCAGGGAAGAAGGCCATTTCTTCCAAGCTGATCTTCAGGCACAAGTATGGACCAGATGGACCGTCGATTCCCGTTAGTACCCTGTTACCCGTAACGCCATGCTCTCCCCCCCCCCCCGTCGAATCGCGCGCTAGAAGAGACCCCCGCAGGTCCCCCACGTCGCGACCTAGGAAGTCCTCCGCGGGCCCCCCTCATCGCGCGCTAGAAGGACCCCCGCGGGTCCCCCACGCCGCGACCTAGGAAGTCCCCCGCAGGCCCCTCGTCGCGTCCCCTCCCCGTCGCCTCCCCTTCCCCTCCCTGTCGCGTCGCCTCCCGTTTCCCTACCTGTCGCCTCCCCATCGCCTCCCCGTCGCCTCCCCGTCGTGTTCCCGTCACGTCCCTTCCCCGTAGCCTCCCCTTTCCATCCTCGTCACGTCGCCTCCCCTTTCCCTCCCCGTCGCGTCCCCTTCGCCTCCCCATCGCGTCCCCTCCCCGTCACGTCCCCTTCCCCTCCCCGTCTCGTCGCCCTTCGCGTCGCGTCCCCATCGCGCCCCACCCCCCCTTTCAAGTCGCCTCCTCGTCCCCTGTACCCGCCGCCCCACCTTGTACCCGCCACCCCACCCTATACATGCTGCCCCACCCTGTACCCGTTGCCCTAACCTACGCCGAGAACCGCTCAGGACCGTCCAGAACCGCCTAGGACCGCCCAGAACCGCCCAAAAGCGCATAGAACCGCCCAGAACCGCCCAGAACTGCTCCCCACCACTCTAGACCTCCCAGAACCAGCTGCCGCTTGAACCAGCAGCAGCTTAGGCTGCCGCAAGAACCAGCAGCAGCTTGGGCTGCCACCAGAATCAGCGACAGCAGCTACAACACTCCCGGCAGTGGGGACCTGTGGCTCCTAGGAGTACGGACCGCAGCATTGGCTCAGCCTGTAGTGGGCCCAACGTCGGTCTCTGCGGGTACCAGATCCTGACTGGCCCGGGTGCTGGCACCACCTGCTGGAGTCCTGACCACTCTGTGTCCCGCTGCTACCGTCGCCTCGACGACCTCCACCGTGAGCATTTTGGTCCTCACGCTATTACACCGCACCGGCCCTCGCATCTTCGCCAGCGCACTTCTTCACCAGTTGAGTCTCACCTACCTGGTCTAGGACCTTTTCCTGCTGCACGAGTAGAAACCTGTGTTTCCAGCGTGTGTAGTTTCCAGTCCAGGCGCCTTTGAGGGTCTTTGTGTGGGAGCTGCAGCTACCACTAGTCCAGCACCAGCCTTTGTCGCTGGCTCGGGTGCGACCTCACAGCCTGCACAGCTTTCCTTCACCCTAGACTCTGGAGTGTCTAGCTGTCTCTTTTGCAACTATGACCTCACGCCAGTGCGCACTCCAATCACGGTCTCATTGGCTGACCCCTTCGTGGGATATGTAGTTGCCCACAGCACCACCACTCTCCCGTGTCCGGCAGCTCCTTCTGGGTTTCTTACAGGTTACTACACCCCCTCGTTCTCCAGGAACATGGTGGGTGTCAGTCACCTCCACGACCTAGGTGTAGTCACTACTTTCCCACTGGACGAGCCTGTTGCCTCCTGCACAGTCGGTGCCACTAGGGCGATTTTGGCCACTTTCCACAAGGAGCCGGGCTCTGGTCTGTACTCACTATAGACTGGGTCCCACCACAGTGGGTCAGGTCAGGTCAGGTAAGGTCAGGTAGCTGCTGTGTCGTGCGACTGTCAGTCACTCACCCACCCGTCGGTCCTCTGGCACCACCGTCTAGGTCACCCGTCGCTCCCACGTCTCAGTAGGCTGGTTTGTCACCGTCTGGTCTCAGGTCTCCTAGAGTCGCTTGCCCCAATTCCTCGCTCACCTATGCCAATGTGCACTCCTTGCGTCGAGGGTCGGCAGTGCGCTGCCCCTCACTTTTCGTCATTCTCCCCCACCACCGCTCTCTTCGAGACTCTACACTTGGACGTCTGGGGCCCCTCCCCGGTCCTTAGCCCACGTCACGAGCGCTACGTCCTGATTATGGTGGATGACTACTCTCGCTACACCATGGTTTTCCCCTTACAATGGAAGGCCGACATGCCAACCGTCCTCGAGCCGTAGCTACTAGCGAGGGGTGGCACCTAGGGCCTGTGTGGGCTCCGCCTACACTCGGACCGTGATGGTGAGTTTTCTTCCACTCGCCTGGAGACGTTCTGTCAGGGTCGGGGGATCATCCATTCTTACACGCTACCAGCCTTACCGCAGCAGAACGGGGTAGCCAAACGACGCATCGGCTTGGTCATGGAGGTTGCCCGGACCACCATGTGCCATGCCGGTGCCCCCCAGTTCTTGTGGCCTCACGCAGTCCACTACGCCGCGCACCAGCTGAACCTATGGCCCAGTGACGCACGACCACTGGTGATGCCGGTGTCCCGTTAGACAGGTTCTCTGGGCGTAGCAGCTTACTTCCGCGTCTGGGGTTTTCTGGCTCACGTTTGTGCCCCTGACGCGAACACGTTGTCTCCGCGCACTCGTGCCTGCGTCTTTCTTGGCTTCCCTTTGGACGCCTCCGGCTGGCTGTTCTACGCCCCGGTCACCTAACAGATCTTCGTTTCTCAGGACGTCACGTTCGACGAGTTTGTCTGTTATTACAGGACTCGCCCTCGCCAATGTACTAAGGTCTTTCCCCCCCCGCTATTCCTCACCCTTGAGCCCTCCCGAGTCGCCCTGGTAGCCCCACCCCCCTTCGCGTCCTGCCTTGTCAAGTGTGTCGCACGTCACTCCACAGTTCTCCCCCTCGCTGCGTCCACTCCCTATCGTGTCTGGGGGTGTGGGAGGTTCAGTTGTGGAGGGTGAGGGTGCTCGGGCTGCTGGAGCTGGTGGTGTCGGCTCTGGGGGTGCAGGGGGTGTGGGCGTGGAGGTCACTCCCGCGGAGGACACGGCAGGCTCGACTCGGCGGTCTCGCCCCGCGTCACCCCCTGGCTTCCCGTCCGTCCTACAGTTCCCTCCTCGTTCTTCTTTGCTGCCGGTTGCTGCGGAGCCTGGAGATGTTCTTGCGGGAGGTACTGGAGGCACCGGTGGTGTCGGTGGTGGAGGTGCTGGAGTAGGAGGCACTGGCACAGTGGCGCCTTCACCACGCATTGTACGTTTTCCGAACCGTCAGCAGCATCTCCTCCGGTTGGAGAGGGAGGAGCGTGAGCGGTTTGAGAGGGCATGGCAGCAACAGCAGCAGCAGCAGCAGGAGCAGTCTCATTCGTAGCGTCAGGAGGGGGTAGAGGAGGAGCCAAAGCCATAGTAGGAGAGAATAGAGGTGGAGTCACAGCCGCGGCAAGGGAGAGTAGAGGAGGGGTCACGACTGCAGCAGCAGGTGCAGTTGCAGCCGCAACAAGAGAGAGTAGAGGAGTCACGAGTGCAGCAGCAAGTCCAGTTGCAGTCGCAGAAGGAGAGAGTACAGGAGGAGTCATGGCCACAACAGCACAGGGTAGAGCAGGCTTCACGCCCGCAGTAGCAGGTGCAGTTGCACACACAGCAGGAGAGAGTAGAGGATGAGTCATGGCCGCAGCAGGAGAGGGTAGCGTAGGAATCCCGGCCGCAGCAGGAGGTGCAGCTGCAGCCGCAGCAGGAGAGGGCAGAGGAGGAGCCACAGAAGCAGCAGCAGGGGCAGTTGCCGTCGCAGCGGACGCCAGGGGAGGCGAAACAGCAGCGACTTCGAGACTTGCCTAATCCTGCACCTGCACGCTTGGTTCATGGTCCTCTACCGTCCCCTCCTGTTCCCCCTGTCGGGTCCCTTTCCTCGTCACTGTGGACTCGTCGTTCTCCCCTCAGTCGTATTGAATGCACGTCAGTTTGAGTGCATGTCATCCTAACGTCCTGCCAAGTGCTCGTGCTTCTCATGCTTGTTTCATTTTGCATGAGAATATGGCATTGTGCATGGGTGTTGGACACTAATATCTCTATGTTTTTTCTCCAAGTTTAAATGCTTGATCATGCAGGAGAAATCCAGAACTTTCCAATGATACCAAGATCGCCTTATTCCAACCAAGTTCGCCCAAGTTACAAGATTTCCAAGACTTGGATTTCTCATTACCTATCGCCTTATTCTGACCAAGATCGCCCAAGTTACAAGATTTCCAAGACTTGGATTTCTTATTATCTTTTGGGGTTATATCTAATTTGGGTGATTACTTGGACATTAATTTGATTGGATGGTTAGGGAAGGCAACTTTGACTTTTGGATTGGTGCGTGTGTAGTTTCCAGTCTTGGTGCGTGTGTAGTTTCCAGTCCAGGCGCCTCAGAGGTTCTTAGTGTGGGAGCTGCAGCCACCACTAGACTAGTACCAGCCTTTATCGCTGGCTCGGGTGCGACCTCACCAACTGCACGGCTTTCCTTCACCCTAGACTCTGAAGCATGCAGCTGTTTCTTTCGCGACTGCACCGACCTCACGCCACTGCACACTCCAGTCACTATCGCCTTGGCTGACCCCTCAGTAGGATCTGTAGTTGCCGACAACACCACCACTCTCCTGTGTCCATCGGCTCCCTCTGGGTTTCTCACAGGTTACTACACCCCCTTGTTCTCCAGGAACTTGGTGGGTGTCAGTCACCTCCACGACCTCGGAGTTGTCGCCACTTTCCCTCTAGAAGAGCCTGTTACCTCCTGCATACTGGGTGCCACTGGAGTGCCTCTGGCCACTTTCCACAAGGAGCCAGGGCTCTGGTCTGTACTCGTTACGCACTGGGTCCCACCACACCGGGTCAGGTCAGGTCAGGTCAGGTCAGGTCAGGTAGCTGCTGTGTCGTGCGACTGTCGGTCACTCACCCACCCGTCGGTCCTCTCGCACCACCGTCTCGGTCACCCGTCGTTCCCACGTCTCAGTAGGATGGTACGTCACCGTCTGGTCTCAGGTCTCCCACAGTCGCTAGCCCCGCTTCCTTGCTCGCCTGCGCCGCTGTGCACTCCCTGCATCGAGGGTCAGCAGCGCGCTGCCCCTCACTCCTCCTCGTTCCCCCCCAACACGTCTCCCTTACAGACCCTGCACTTGGACGTCTGGGCCCCTTCCCGGTCCTTGGCCCACGTCAGGAGCGCTACTTCTTCATTGTGGTGGACGACTACTCCCGCTACACTACGGTTTTCCCCTTACAACGGAAGGCCGACATGCCTACCATCCTTGAATTGTGGCTACTAGCGAGGAGTGGCGCCCAGGGACTGTGTGGGCTCCGCCTACACTCGGACCGTGGTGGTGAGTTTTCTTCCACTCGCCTGGAGACGTTCTGTCAGGGTCGGGGGATCATTCGGTCTTACACGCTACCAGACTCGTCGCAGCAGAATGGGGTAGCCGAGCGACGCATCGGCCTGGTCATGGAGGTTGCCCGGACCACCATATGCCATGCCGGTGCCCCCCAGTTCTTGTGGCCTCAGGCAGTCCGCTACGCCGTGCACCAGCTGAACCTGTGGCCTAGTGACGCACGGCCACGGGTAACGCCGATCTTTCTTTGGACAGGTTTTCCAGGCATAGCAGCTGACTACAGCGTCTGGGGTTGTCTGGCTCACATTCGCGCCCCTAGCGCGAACAAGTTGTCTGCGCGCACCCGTGCCTGCGTCTTTCTTGGCTTCCCACTCGATACCTCAGGCTGGGTGTTCTATGACCCAGTCACCCACCAGTTCTTTGCCTCTCAGGACGTCACTTTCGACGAGTCGGTCAGTTACTACAGGAGTCGCCCCCACCGAGGTTCTGAGGCCTTTTCCCCCCCGCTGTTCCTCACCCTTGAGCCCCCCCCTAGTCGCCCCGGTAGCCCCACCCCCTTCGCGTCCTGCCCCGTCAGGTGTGTCGCACGTGACTCCGCAGTCTTCCCTCCCGGAGTGTCCAGTACCTGTCGTGTCTGGGGGTGCATGAGGTGCAGTTGCGGAGGGTGAGGGTACAGGGGCTGTTGGAGCCCGTCGTGCTAGCTCTGGGGGTGCAGGGGGTGTGAGAGTGGAGACCACTCCTGAGGAGGACACGACTGTCTCGACTCAGCGGCCTCGCCACGCCTCACCCCTTGGCTTCCCGTCTGTTCCGCAGTTCCCTCCTCGTTCGCCTCTGCAACCGGTCGCTGCGGAGCCTGGGGGTGTTCCTGCAGTAGGCACTGGAGTCCCTGGGGGTGTTGTCAGTGGAGGTTCTGGTTTTGGGGGTGCTGGAGCCAGAGACACGAGCACTGCGACGCCTACGCCGTGCACTGTATGTTTCCTTATCCGAGTGCAGCGTTTAGACAGGTTGGAGAGGGAGGAGTGGGAGCGGTTGGAGAGGGAGGAGCAGGAGCGGCTTGAGAGGGCACGGCAGCAGCAGCAGCAGTCTCATTCGGAGCGTCAGGAGAGAGTAGAGGAGTCACGGCAGCAGCAGCAGCAGCAGCAACATTCTCTTTCGGAGTGTCAGGAGAGAGTACAGGAGGAGTCACGGCAGCAGCAGCAGCAACACCAGTCTCAGTCAGAGCGTCAGGAGAGAGTAGAGCAGGAGTCACAGCAGTAGCAGCAGCACCTGCAGCAGCAGCAGCAGTCTCTATCGGAGCGTCAGGAGAGAGTAGCTAAGGAGTCACAGCCACAGCAGGAGAGAGTAGACGAGGAGTCACGACTGCAGCAGCAGGTGCAGTTGCATCCACAGCAGGAGAGGGTAGAGCAGGAGTCCTGGCCGCAGCAACAGGTATTGTTGCAGCCACAGCAGGACAGAGTAGAGGAGGAGCCACAGGAGCAGCAGGGGGGGCAGGTGCCGCAGCAGCAGTCGCCAGAGGAGGCGGAGCAGCAGTGACTTAGAGACTTGCCCAACTCAGCACCTGCACGCTTTGTTCATGGTCCCCTATTATCCCCTCCTGTTCCTCCTGTCGATTCCCTTTCCTCGTCCTAGTGGACTCGTCGTTCTTCCCTTAGTCGTGGTGTGTCCCCAGAGCCTCGCCGGTCCCGTTACCGTGCCGACGGCCCGTTTCACCTTGTTCTTCGCAATCATGTTCCACCTCCTCCTGTCCTTCCACAGCCTCCTGAGTCGTCCCTCACTGTGCTTCACGACTCGTTGTCCGACTAACTCCGTGCCTCTCGTACTGTCGTCTCCCGTGTTTTGTCCGCATTGGTCATGTACCCGACTGCACCTCTGTCGTCTGTCTCGGCACTTGTTACCACTGTCGCTGGCTTTGCCTCTTCCCACCGTCTTGACTACACCGCTCACTTGGTGAGTAGCCCTGCTCGTTCTGCGTTCTCTAGGGGTGCTCTTGTTTTTCCCCTGGAGGTCCTCGAGGACAAGCACTTCGAGCTTGGTTTCCTTGCGGCCACTGTTCCTCATCTCTGCGCCATGCTGCTTGCCCCTGAGGGGAATCCAGACACCCTTGACATCCCGATCCCTTGCACTCACGCTGAGGCGGTCTTGGGACCCTGGGCTTCGTACTGGATAACAGCTAAGGAGGCAAAGATGGCATCTTATAGGTCCAAGAGCACCTACGTCGACGCCGTCCCACCACCTGGGGCGAACGTAGTCAGTGGCATGTGGCTCTACAAGGTGAAGCGGCCGCCTGGAGCGCCACCGGTTTTCAAGGCGTGCTACGTGGCGAGAGGCTTTAGTCACCAAGAGGGGGTAGACTTCTTCCAGACCTTCGCTCCCACCCCGAAGATGACCACTCTTCCGGTGTTGCTGCATATTGCAGCACAGTGCGACTACAAGTTGCACTTCTTGGACTTCTCCACTCCGTTCCTTCAGAGGAGCCTGCACGAGCATATCTGGCTGCGTCGTCCGCCTAGCTTCACCGGCTCTTTCCCTTCTAGGACCCATTGGGAGCTGCGTCAACCGGTCTATGGCCTGCGCGAGGCTCCCTGCGAGTGGCACGACAGGCTACGCACGACTCTTGCAGCGCTTGACTTCTTTCCATCCTCTGCTAACCTGTCTCTGTTTGTTCGCCGTGGCTCGACCCCGTTCTTTGTTCTGGTCTACGTTGACGACCTGGTCTTCGCCACTCCCGACCGACGCATACTGACCTCCGTGAAGGAGGAACTGCAGAGGAGACACACTTGCACTGACCTTGGAGAGCTGCAGCGCTACCTTGTCCTGCAGATCACCAGGAACAGAGCAGCTCGCACCATTACGCTGACGCAGTCGCATATGGTCGAGCAGATCCTCACGTGGTTTCGCTTCCCGTTCTCCAATGTACAGCCCACCCCTCTTGCTGTGAATCATGGGCTCACGGCTCCACCTTCGGACGAGCCATTTGAGTCCAGCGGTCCATATCCTGAGTTGGTGGGTTGTCTCATGTATCTGATGACCTGTACTCGCCCAGACCTAGCTTACCCTCTTAGCGTCCTTGCGCGCTTTGTTGCGCGTGGGAGACACCGAACTTCCCACTGGAACGCTGCTGAGAGGGTGGCAAAGTATGTGGCAAGTACATCAGGCATGGGACTTGTACTTGGAGGGAAGCAGCCGGTTACACTTACAGGTTACTCGGACTCGTTGTGGGCCGACGACGCAGATTCGCTACGGTCTACACAGGGTTACTGCTTCAGTCATGGGACCGGAGCTGTTTCGTGGAGGTAGACTCGGGCGTCGTCCGTCTCTAGTTCCAGCTATGAGGCAGATGTGTACGCTGCGGCCATGGCCGCCCAGGAGCTTCGCTGGCTGTCTTTCTTCCTCACCGACCTTGGTGAGTGGCCTTGCTCTTCCCCAGTCTTGTTCGCCGACAACCGGTTCTGTTCCTATTGTGCAAGGAGCCCTGACTGGTTGGGAAGGTGAAGCATATCCAGCTTTGTTACTTCCTTCTCTGCGAGTTTCAGCAGCGTGGCCAGGCCCGCGTGGTACGTGTGGTCTCTGAGGCCAACATTGCAGATATCTTCACCAAGGTGTTGCCGCCTTGTGCTCAACAGCGTTTCTGCACCCAGCTTGGCCTTGTGTCTACAGGCCCTCGCTTGCTTGCGCAAAGATGCTTTGTCTTGTACTATCGTATCTCACTATATATCATATACCTATGTTTGTGGACAGGCCTTGAGACCCCTTGCTTCGATAGGGATGCTTGTCATACATGTGTTGTACTCTTGCATCTCTTATACCTTCTATATCACTGCATGTGGCGTTGCCTTGTGGCCCCTTGCTTGTTCTCGGACTGTGTAGTGATCTTGA
Organism: Closterium sp. Naga37s-1; assembly: GCA_947471745.1. Lineage (NCBI taxonomy): Eukaryota > Viridiplantae > Streptophyta > Zygnematophyceae > Desmidiales > Closteriaceae > Closterium > Closterium sp. Naga37s-1. Next base: position 3,023,179 of record CANJKZ010000861.1, read on the forward strand.
GATCCACCCCGAGAGTTGCTTTGTTCTTGTGAACTGGTCTTGTGACCGTTGCTTGTTCTTGCTGATTGGTCCTGTGACCATTGCTCTTGGTGTTGAATGCACGTCCTTTTTAGTGCATGTCATCCTAACGTCCTGTTGAGTGCTCGTGCGAGTCATGCATGCATTGTTTGCATGAGCATATGTTATTGTGCATGGATGCTGGATATTATCATCTCTGTATTTTTCTCCAAATTTAAATGCTTTTTCATGCAGGAGAGATCCAGAGCTTCCCAACAATACCAACATCGCCTTATTCCGACCAAGATCACCCAAGTTACAAGATTTCCAAGTTTTGGGAATTCTATATCTTTTTGAGATTTTATCTACATTGCGCGATTATTGAAATATGACTATAAAGGGATCTTTGGACGGATTGTAAGGAGGGCAACTTTGAATTTTGGATTGGGGTGGCTAGAAGTTCATAGCATGGGTTGCAAATGTTGCAACACCTAGGCAAAATCCAATTAGATTGGATTTTGCATGTGACACCTCAACGACCTCATCATGAGGGTTGCATCCTTGCTGCTAAGAAGGTTCCTACCATCCTTCCCTAGCTCTTTGAGAACCCCTTCCCCCTCATGGTTCTCTTGGAGTCCCCAAATCCAACTCTTTATGCCTCAAACTTCCTAACTTTGGTTGGGTGTGACCCAGTAGATACTGACTCAAAATTCCTAACTTCGAAACCTTTCGGGAATTTTTTCGCCAGGCAAAATTACTGGGCGATATCAATGACGATTTCGTAAATAGATTTTGCGCCCATCCGAAACTATTTGTGAACGAATTTTGATGTTTCATTCCAGCTCTGGTTACACTCGCGAGGTTTTCATACTTTGCGACCCACAACCACCGATTTCAACAACACCCTGGTTCGCGAGCCAATCACGTTTCTTGCCCCTAGCAACCTTCCTAACTTAGAAACTCTTGGACCCCGGGTTTTAATGCTTGTACTTCCTCCACTACTCTAGTCATGCAGCTGCTGGTGGTTGAACCACATTCTAATTCGACGTATCCAGTTTGCGACGGCGATTTCGTAGAATCAAAATTTCTGGCATAATTCTCTCCAAACGATTTCTCAAGTTTCCACTGTTCATAAGGCCTCAATATGACTAGCGAGATGGCTAGAGGTAGAGAGGCTGGAGAGCAAGGGGGAGTTGCTGGTGGTGGAGTGGGGACTCACCAACCAGCCAACTCTACGCTACCCTCACCACGCTGGTGACGGAGCTGAAAGGAGCGTGGATGAAGCGATCTTTCGACGCGTACATGCTCATGGTGCAAGCGGTTGGCGGACGACAACTTGACCACATCAAGGACCTCTTGGGTGATCCAGAATGTGGCCCCAAGGCTTGGAGGAAGCTTCTGGATGTGCACTCACCGACACACGCTACCGGCATCGTGCTACTCGCGCGGTGGCTGCGCGACATCAAGTTCGTTGATGGAGAGCCGATGCAACCGGTGTTGGATGAGATGCGGGACATCTTCACGAAGCTCCAAGGCGGCGGTGTGGTGTACTCGGAGCTCGTGCAATGCATGGAGATCGTGATACGACTGCTGGAGTCATGGTCTGCCCTTGCCATCAACCTCAACTCCCAACAACCCCAATATAGCGTGGATTACATCTGGGCGCGCATCCTTGAGATGGACTTGCAGCGCCGGAGTGTGGAGCGCTCGGAGGAGGGGGCTGTCTATGGAGTTGGAGGTGGAAAGAGTGGCTTCAAGAAGAAGTGGAAGGGCAAGAACAATGACAACTCTAAGGATGAGAGCGGCGGAGGTCAAGGAGAGGTGTGCTTCTACTGCAAGAAGCACGGGCATCGTTGGAGGAAGTGCCACCAACGACCTAAGGATTGGACCCCGCCTTCATCAAGCAACCAACATGGTGGCAAGAGGAGTGGGGAGTCATGGGAGCTAGTGGAGAGGAGAAGGATGAGGAGAAAGACATCAAATCTGAGGAGCAGAAGGCCGGGTTCTTCTTCTTTGTGAACGAAGGGGCAGCCGACCCCGCCATGGCTGCCAAGGTTCTCCTACACCCTCTCACCCATTGGGTGATTGACTCAGGAAGCTCCTAGCACATGACTCCTCGAGCGGACCTACTTGATGAGATTCAGCCCGCACCCATCTCTACAGTCACATCCGCGACGAGCGCCAAGGCCAAGGTCATGGGCATGGGATGCGCCAAGTTCATGGGAGCGGATGGAGTGCTCATGGAGTGCTGTGGGTGCAGGACTTGTGCGCGAATCTGATTTCTACCGGCCGATTGGAGGAAGCGTGGCGGTGAAGGTGTCGGCTACCTCGGGCCAAGCGAATTGGGAGACTTGGCATCGACGGCTCGCACACGTGGCTGTTTCTACATTGGAGGTGATGCACAAGGAGAAGTGCGTGCATGGGCTGCAACTGCAAGGAGATGGCGCTCCTTATGGCAGCTGCGAGGCGTGCATGCAAAGCAATTTTGCGCGGTTCTCGTTTCCACGTGCGGAGGGATCAGCGAAGGCACCATTGGGGGTGGTGCACATGGACCTGGTGGGTCCTATGAGGATGGAGGGGACTTGGGGAGTGCTGTACTTCCTCACCATGGTGGATGAATAAAGAAGATCACATGGGCTCATCCCTTGTCCAAGAAGAGCGACGCTGCAGCGGCGATCAAGGAGGATTGGTTGCCGATGGTGGAGCGGCAAGCGATGCGGTTTGTGAAGGTGCTGAGGAGTGACTGTGGTGGAGAGTTCCTTGGAGCGGAATTCATCAAGTTTCTCAAGAGGAACGGCATCCGACACCAGTTCACCTGCCTTGGAACACCGCAGCAGAACGGCATAGCTGAGCGTGCCAACCGGACCATTGGCGAGGCGGCTACGACTTTGCTGGGGGCTTCTGGGATGCCCTACAAGTTTTGGCCAGAAGCTGTTCGCCATGTCATCATGGTCAAGAACAGGGTCTTGACACATGTTGGCGACAAGCACTGGGTGCCGTATGAGCGTTGGCTTGGGAAGAAGCCATCCATTGATATGTTGCAGGTGTGGGGCTGCATGGGGCTTGCGATGGTGCCTAAGGAGCAGAGGCACAAGCTGGAAGTGTCAACATATATTTTATATGGGTTGTTTAAGTTAGTCTAGGTGTTACATTCATATTTCCTAGGGTTAGGGTTAGGTCTCATATATCTTGCTGGTTTTCACTCTCCTTAGTCAATTCTTACGTTTTCTTAACTTGACATGGTATCAAAGCGGTCTTGGGTTCAAATCCCGGTGTATGCACATGTAGGCTGTTGCTGCTGTGCTCAGTCCTGGACCTCCCAGTATGGGGGGGTGTCAGTAGATCTGCACTTTGAGATCCCCGATTGATCCTACAGGGGTTACAAGTGCGTTCGCCTTGGGGGATACGGGCGCACAAACCCGCTACACAAACAAGCCCTTTTATCCCAATAGTATAGTGGTTGGGATTCTGATATGGTATCAGAGCAACCCGCGCGCCACCTGTTTTCCCGTCGCCTCACCCGTCAGTGCCGTCACGCCGCTTTACCCTCCCCCCCCCCCCCCCAGCGTCGCGCTCTGCTTGCCCCCCCCCCCCCCCCCCCCCCCGTACGGCCTTGCACGCAACCGCACGAACAGCCGCGCACGCGATCGCACGTACAGCCGCGCACGGAATTGCACGAGCAGCCGCGCGTGACGGCCCGCACAGCAGCCGCGCACGACGGCCTGCATAGACGCACATGCAGCAGCCCGTGCAGCCCACGCGCCGCCCCACGTGCAACCCGCCCCGCAGCCCCACCCGTTCCCACTGCCTTACCTGTAGCCCGCCGTCCCTTCCGCGTCCAGCCGCCCCAACTGCTGCCTTACCCGTTCTGCCCTGCGACACCCGCCGCCAATAGCACCAAGAGCAGCTTACACTACCGCCAGTGCAAGCAGCAGCCTAGACTGCCGCCTGTAGCACCAGCAACAGCGTTCACTACCACCAGCGCACTAGCAGCAGCTTAGACTGCCACCAGCAGCACCAGCAATACCTTACGCTGCCCCCAGCAGAAGCAGTAGCAGCTAAGGCTGCCGCCAGCAGAGCCAAAAGCAGCATAGGCTGCCCGCAGCACACCAGCAGCAGCTTAGGCTACCGCGAGCGCACCAGTAGCAGCTAAGGCTGTCCCTAGCAGAACCAGAAGCAGAATAGGCTGCACCCAGCGCACCATCTGCAGCTTAGGCTACCGCCAGTGCACCAGCAGCAGCATTGGCTGTCCCCAGCAGAACCAGTAGCAGCTTAGGCTGCCCCTAGCAGAACCAAAAGCAGCATAGGCTGCACCCAGCAGAACCAGCAGCAGCATAGGCTGCCCCCAGCAGAACCATCAGCAGCATAGTAGGCTGCCCCCAGCAGAACCAGCAGCAGCATAGGCTGCTCCCAGTGCACCAGCAGCAGCTTAGGCTGCCCCCAGCGCACCAGCAGCAGCTTAGGCTGCCCCCCAGCAGAACCAGCAGCAGCATAGGCTGCCCCCAGTAAAACCAGCAGCAGCATAGGTTGCCCCCCCAGCAGAACGAGCAGCAGCATAGGCTGCCCCCAGCGCACCAACAGCAGCTTAGGCTACCGCCAGCGCAACCCCTCCGTTTCTAGCCCCTCACATGGCATGTACTAGGGGTCTACAGCAGTAGGGCCAGCCGCAGCACTCCCGGCAGAGGGGACCTCCTGGTCCAAAGTGTGGCGCCCCCTGCAGTGGCTCAGCTAGTAGTGGGCAAGACGTCGGCCCCTGCGGGTACCGGGCCTGACAAGCCCTGGTGCTGGCACTACCTGCTGGAGTCCTGACCACTCTGCGTCCCGCCGCTACCGTCGCCTCGACGACCTCCACCATGAGCGTTTTGGTCCCACGCTATCAAACCGCACTGGCCCTCTCGGCTCCGCCAGCGCACTGCTGCACTAGTTGAGTCTCACCTACCTGGTCTAGGACCTATCCCGGCTGCACGAGTAGAGACCTGTCTTTCCAGTCTTGGTGCGTGTGTAGTTTCCAGTCCGCGTGCCTCTGAGGGTCTTTGTGTGGGAGCTGCAGCTACCACTAGTCTAGCACCAGCCTTTGTCGCTGGCTCGGGTGCGACCTCACAGACTGCACCACTTTCCTTCAACTTAGACTCTGAAGCGCCAGGCTGTTTCTTTCGCGACTCTACTGACCTCACGCCACTGCGCACTCCAGTCATTGTCGCCTTGGCTGACCCCTCCGTGGGACCTGTAGTTGCCTCCAGCACCACCACTCTCCCGTGTCCAGCGGCTCCCTCTGGCCTTCTCATAGGTTACTACACCCCCTCGTTCTCCAGGAACCTGGTGGGTGTCAGTCACCTCCACGACCTAGGTGTACTCACTATTTTCCCACTGGACGAGCCTGTTGCCTCCTGCACAGTCAGTGCCACTGGGGCCCCTTAGGCCACTTTTCACAGGGAGCCAGGCTCTGGTCTGTACTTACTACACATTGGGTCCCACCACACTGGGTCAGGTCAGGTCAGGTAGCTGCTGTGTTGTGCGACTGTCGGTCACTCACCTACCCATCGGTCCTTCGGCACCACCGTCTAGGTTACCCATCGTTCCCACGTCTCAGTAGGATGGTACGTCACCGTCTGGTCTCAGGTCTCCCACAGTCGCTTGCCCCACTTCCTCGCTCGCCTGCGCCTCCGTGCACTCCTTGCGTCGAGGGTTGGCAGCGCGCTGCCCCTCACTCCTCCTCGTTCCCCCCCACCACGGCTCCCTTTCAGACGCTGCACTTGGACGTCTGGGGCCCCTCCCCAGTCCTTGGCCCACGTTAGGAGCGCTACTTCTGGATTGTGGTGGACAACTACTCTCGCTATATGTAGTTAGTGCACAAGGCAGAGGCTATTGCAATGGCAATTTGTTAGAGACTAAGGACGGAGCCTAAGAAGATTAAGGGCCGAAATGACTCAAAATCGTTGAACTAAATTTCTGGACAGAAAAGTCGACTTCACAAGAAACGCCATCGACAAACATTGCACTGTTAAAACTTCACCAATTTCAGATATGTTGTAGCATGTGGCTACAATTTCCAATTTGAATCGTATCAAAAGGTGAAGTATTTCTTGAGATACTAATTTCGGCGCACAGGGGGGTATGCTGCCACATAAACTTAACTCAATAACAATTGTCTCCAAGAGCCACACGAAGAAAGTTGGAGTAGCACGAACCATGTAGGAGGGAAGAGGAGGACGAGAGGGAAGGTCCCCAAGGAGTCCCCAACCAAGGAAACCCCATATGCTCACAAGATTCCTTCCTTATAGGAACCCAACTTTCACCCTTGTCTTTTTCCCAACCTCTCAAATCCACCTCACCCAACCTGGCCACACTTGCCAACCTGGTTTAGCTTCTCCCAACCATTTGGCTGTGAGAATGAACGAGGAATGAAAAGACTAAGGGAAAGTTGGGTACAAGTACAAACCCTAGAAAGCTGTACCCCATATGTGCTACCCCACTATAGCCTACAGCAGCTAAGTCATATAAATCTGACACACCCCCATAGGCAAAGTGGGGGAGGACAAGGGGTCACAAGAGCAGTCAAGCAAAGCAAAGCAAGCTCAGGGTGGATCACAACGTCACCACACATTCCGAGCACAAGTTCAGGGCCACAAGGCCAGTTCACATGCAGGATTACATATATAAATAAGGCTAAACAAGCAAGAGCAGGTGTATATATATATGTAACAGTACAAACAAGGTCAAGGGGTGAGCAAGTGAGGTAAGGTAGGCACAAGACCCAGCTGAGTACAGAAGCGCTGATGATCACAAGGCGCAAGTGCCTTGGTGAAGATATCAGCAGTGTTGGCCTGAGAGGCCACGTACGCAAGGCGCAGCTGACCACGCTGCTGTAGCTCACGAGCAAGGAAGTAGCGAAGAGCAATGTGCTTCGTTCTGTGCTCCAGTCTCTGCTCCCGACACAAGGCCAGCATGGCCTTGTTGTCTACGTACAGCACTGGAGGAGAACGAGGCGGCTCTCCGAGGTCGGTCAGCAGGTAGGTGAGCCAGCGAAGCTCCTGTGCAGCCATGGCCCCTGCGTAGATCTCAGCCTCACAACTGGAGCCGAGAACAGAAGACGAGCGGGTAGCCCGCCACGAGACAGAGCCGGAACCAAGGCTGAAGGTGTAACCCTGTGACGACCGCTGCGTAGCCTGGTCGTCAGCCCAAGAAGCGTCTGCGTGCCCAGTGAGGACCACTGGACTCTGCCCTCCAAGCACAAGCCCCATGCCCGACGTACTGCACAAGTAGCGCAACACCCTCTTCGCTGCAGCCATGTGCTCCGGTCTGTGTCTCCCAGGAGCAACATAGCATGCGAGAATGCTAAGAGGGTATGCAAGGTCAGGTCGAGTGCAGGTCATCAGGTACATGAGGCAGCCAACAAGCTCTGGGTACGGGCCACTCGACTCTACGGACTCATCCGAAGGCAGAGCTGAGAGCGAGTGGCGAGTAGGCAGAGGAGTGGCCTGAGGCGAGGAGTACGTGAAGCCGAAGCACTGAAGGACCTGCTGCACCATGTGTGACTGAGTCAGGGTAATGGTGCGGCGTGCTCTGTCCCGGGTGATCTGCAAGCCAAGGTAGCTGCGCAGTTCACCCAGGTCTGTGCACGTGTGTCTCTTCTGCAGCTCGTACTTCACGTGGGCGAGTCCAGCAGTGTCAGCTGTGGCAAAGACCAAGTCGTCGACGTACACGAGGATGTAGAACGGCGGCAAAGAAGTGTCGGTGTGCAGAAACAGCGACGGGTCGGCAGTAGAGGGAGCAAACCCAAGAGCCGCAAGCGTAGTCCTCAGTGTGTCGTGCCACTCACGCGGTGCCTGGCGGAGACCGTAGACTGGCCGCCGGAGGCTCCACTGGGTGCCAGGAGGAAAAGTCCCAATGAAGCCAAGTGGGCGGCGCAGCCAGATCTCCTCGTGCAGGCTGCCCTGCAAGAAAGCAGTGCTGAAGTCAAGAGAGTGTAGCTCGTAGTCACGGTGAGCAGCTATGTGCAGCAGTACCCGAAGAGTGGTCATCTTCGGGGTGGGAGAGAAGGTCTGAAAGTAGTCAACTCCCTGCCGCTGACTGAAGCCACGAGCCACGTAACGCGCCTTGAAGACAGGCGGAGAACCCGGCGGCCGCTTCACCCTGAAAGTCCACATGCCACTGACGATGTTCGCCCCAGGCGGGGGAACCTCGTCAACGTAGGTGCCTGTGGACTTCCAGGAAGCCATCTCTGAGTCCATAGCTGCCTGCCACTGAGAGGAGTAGGGACCCTCTATCGCCTCCGCGTAAGAGCGCGGAGTCGGGATGTCAAGTGCATCCGGGTCTCCCTCAGGGGTAAGCAGTACGGATACGAGATGAGGTGAAGCAGCAGCCAAACACTGGAACTCCTCCTGTCTGTCCTCAAGGACGTCCGTGCCAAGGGCACACTCACCCCCGACGGACGGAGGACAGACAGACTCAGACGCAGCAACAAGACTAGCAGCGTAGTCTAGACGACAGCGAGCAGCAAAGTCGACGAGCTCAGCAACTAGGGCAGACGCAGCAGTGGACTCAAAGGAAGGGTCAGTGACAACAGTAGCAAGGAGACGCGTGACAGTCGGACTGGCAGCACGAGGGAGTCCGACTCCGGGTCAGCAAGAGCAGGAAGAGAGGACTCAGGAGGCGAAGGCAAAGGGGCACACAGAGGAGTAGTGGACGGACGGAGAGACATCCGGTGCGTGCCGGGCACAGGGGGAGGACGCTGACGCGAACCACGACCACTAGCGCGAGCAGCACGGACAGGCGACGCAGGACGAGATGCAGGCTCACGACGCTCAGCAAGACCTCCAGTAGGACCAGTGTAGGGAGAAGAAGCAGGCAGTGGGGAGGCCGGCTGTAACTGTAACTGTGACGGGACAGGCTGTGGACACTCTAAGGGAGGAGGAGGACCAGTAGAAGGCGGGAGACCAAGAACGTGCTCAAGAAGTGGAACGAAGTACGGCCGAGGCCGCGCAGCGACTCCAGACACAGCAGGGACAGCACCAGTACCCCCAGTGGTAGCACCAGCGCCAGCAGCACCTCCAGCTCCAGTACCCCCAGCAGCTCCAGTAGCTCCAGGACCTCCAGCAGCACCAGTAGCACCCCCAGCAGGACCGCCTCCAGTACCGCCAACACCCTCAGTAGCTCCAGCTCCAGTCGGACCACGAGAAGACGCAGTGGCTCCAGCTCCAGTACCCCCAGTAGCACCTACTCCAGCAGCACCGCCAGATCCAGCACCAGTAGCACCACCAGGCCCAGCAGCTCCAGTACTCCCAGTACGAGCACCTCCGGGACCCGTGGCACCAGCACCCTCAGCAGCCGACGAACCTCCAGCTCCAGCAGCACGCCTCCAGCGCCGGGCAAACCACTCGCGCAGCTCCTGTGGAGAGAGTGGCTCCCGCCGAGACGAAGCACCCGGAGAACCTCCAGGCTCAGCACCGCCAGACGCCACACGAGCAGGCCCAGCTCCCTCAGGCTCCGCACCCCCAAGCTCAGCACCTCCAGGCGTGGCACCCCCAGGCTAAGCACCCCCAGGCTCAGCACCCCCAGGCTCAGCACCCCCAGTAGTAGCACCCCCAGGCTCAGCACCCCCAATCGTAGCACCCTCAGGCTCAGCACCCCCAGGCTCAGCACCCGCAGGCGTAGCACCCACACGCTCAGCACACCCAGAGTCAGCACCCCCAGGCTCAGCACCCCCAGCAGCACCAGAGTCACCAGCGACCTCCACAGGCTCGACTGCGTCTACCTGGGACACACCTGAAGGGGCAGGACCCTGAGGGGGAAGGGGGTCTACCGGGGGGGGACCTTGCACAAGGAAGAGCAGTGGCGGGGGGAGGGACGGAGTGCGGTAGGGGAAGAGACGGTAGTAGGGGACCGACTCGTCAAACGTGACGTCCTGGGAGGACAGAACACGGCGAGAGGTGGGGTGGTAGAACTGCCACCCTGGCGCGTCAGGGGGGAAGCCAAGGAAGACGCAGGGAGCAGCACAAGGGGACAGCTTGTCCGCAGACAAGGCGCGGACAAACGCCCGAGATCCCCAGACACGGAACGCAGACGCATCGCCAACCTTCCCCGTCCACAGCAAAGCTGGGGAGGTCTCCGGCATGGAGACCCTGGGCTGAAGGTTGATCTGATGCGCCGCGTACCGAACCGCAAACGGCCACAGAAAATGGGGGGCAGCCGCATGCATCATGGACGTACGGGCGACGTCCATGACCATGCCAATGCGGCGCTCAGCAATCCCATTTTGCTGTGGAGAGTCCGGAAGCGTGAAGGTCTGGCGGATGCCTCGTGCACGACAGTAGGCTCGCAGAAGGCCAGAGGAGAACTCTCCGCCTCTGTCAGAGTGCAGACGCAGAACAGGAAAGTCCGAGCCGAAACTCTCTCTGAGCTGGAGACGAGCTGCGCGGATCCAGTCGATCAACACCTCAGTGACATCACCCTTGCTGCGCAAGGGGAAGACTGTGGTGTAACGCGAGTAGTCGTCAACCACCAGCAGGAAGTAGCGCTCGTGACCCTGTCCACGGACGCGGGCCGGGCCCCACACGTCCATGTGAAGCGTCTGCAGCGGGGCCTCTGTCGGAGGAAACTGGGAGGAGTGAGGGGCAGCACGCTGCCGCCCCTCGACACAGGGGACGCAGGTAGGGGCAGGCCCCGGAGGAAGGGGAGGGAGGGACCGGGGAAGACCAGAGACAAGGACACGGGAGGCCATGCCTCGGAGACGAGGCAAGGAGGGGTGACCAAGGCGGTGGTGCCAGAGGAGAGTCTCGTGAGATAGGAGGCGACACGAGCAGGGGGCAGACTCAGGACCAGACCTGGACGCTGCAGCAAACACCTGACCCGACGCAGCTACCTGACAAGACGCAGTGACTGGAGGAGACTCAGTGGTCAGTGTGTACAGGCTCGACCCCGGCCGACGTGTAAACGTGGCCAAGTGTCGGCCCGTCCGAGCGTCCGTGCAGTGGGTCACACGCTGGCTCGCAGGAGTGAACTGGTGAACCCCCGCATCCTGTAGGTCAGCACCACTCACCAAGTTCGTAGAGAACGAGGGAAGGTAAAGACCAGACAGGGTGCCAGAGGGGGCCGCCGGACACGGGAGGACAGTGGAGAAGTGAGCAAGGACAGGACCCCCAGAGGGGTCTGCCAGAGAGACTGCAACTGGCCGACCAAGCGGCGTGAGTGTGGTGCGGTCTCGAAAGAAGGAGCGAGAAGCCCCCGAGTCAAGAGTGAAGGTGTGGGAGGTCGGAGCCGACGCAGTACCTGAGAGAGCAGACTCACCAGCACCTGAGGAAGCAGACGCACTGGCACCTAGAGCAGCAGCCTCGCTAGCACCTAGAGCAGCAGCCTCACCAGTACCTAGAGCAGCAGTCCCAATGCCCGGGTCGGGCGGAAAACACCAGTAACAGTCACCCTCATCACTAATAGTCACAGCATACATGGCAGCAAGAATAGCATCAAAGTCAAGGTCAAAGATAGCTACTCCCGCCCTAGACAGCTCGCCCCAGCGAGGGATCTCAGTGGCCTCAGGGAACTGGTGACGCCAAGCGTCCGTCAGGCGGCCAAAGCAGCGCTGGGTGGAGTGCGCACCCCCGCACGGCTCACCCGCGCGGTCGCGGTGCGTAGGACGTAGGTGCACGGACCAGTACCCCCACCCCGCAGGCGTGCAGCGTACCACTCACGAAGCTGCTGAGGGGGGGGGATCTCACGAGTGCGCTGCTGCTGCTGCTGCTGCTGCTGCTGCTGCTGCTGGCGCTGACCACCTTCGGAGCCGACCCTCTGCGCAGCGCCACCCCGACCAGCTCCACCTCCTCCGCCGCCGCCTCCTCCACCGCCGCCACCTCCGCCACCTCCGCTCCCACCGCCACCGCCGCCGCCGCCTCCGCCTCCACTGCCGCCACTGACGCCCCCACCCCCGCCACCACCCCCACCGCCACCCCCACCCCCTCCGCCGCCTCCACCGCCGCCTCCACCGCCCCCGCTGGCTCCTCCAGCGCCCCTGCCCCCCTTGCCCTTGCCAGTGCGGCGTCTCCCGCTAGGGGCAGACGCCGCACCGACCGACTCAAGACCAACGAGGTCGGCCGCAGCAGCAGAGGCAACAGAGGGCAAGAGAGGAGAGGGGGAGCACCCCTCAAAGACAGGGGCACGAGGGTCACCACGAGAGGCTCCTACAGCGACTATGCTCTTCTCTGCTGCTAGGAGGCGCTCCTCGAGGAGGTCAACGGTGAGGGTGGTGGGGCAAACAGAGAGAAAGTGGTCCCTGACCGGGCGAAGGGAGTCAGGGAGCCGGGTGACTACGTAGTAGAGGGTGATGTACATAGGGGGGGGGTTCTTGGCGCAGAACTCAGGAGGAAGGGCAGCGCGGTAGCGAGTGTCACTAGTGCGCAGGTGCGTAATGAGGTCAGCGACTGTGGGAAAAGCGGCGAGGTCAGGGAAGAGGTACGGCAGGATGAGGCGGCTAAGTGCAGCAGTGGCAGGGGAAGAGTAGCATGCAACTACAGCGTCGTACAAGGTCTTAGCACTCTTGTACTGACTAAAGTGTGCACGCTCAGCAGTAGGCAAGTGGCGGCGCACAGCAAGACGGGCAGCAGCGTCGCGTGTGGCCCACTGTGAGCGAACAGTGGCGTCAGCATCAGCAGCAGGGGCAGAAGAGGCACCAGAAGTGAGGTCAAAGAGAGAGAGACCGTCTGCCCTGTCGCACTGTAGGAAAAGCTGCAGGTCATCTACCCAGACGTCAAAGTCAATGGCCCGACCCTCAGCGTCAAAAGCGAGGACACTGGGGGTAGCCATGACAGCAGTAGACTAGCAGCTGGAGCAGTAGGGTAAGGGAAGCGCAGTGGTAGAGGTGCCGCTCTTACCGGACAGGGCGGCTCGGGCGGCTCGGCGGCTCGGCAGCAACTGCAGCTCGGCGGCTCGGCGACTCGGCGGCTCGGCCGGCTCGGGCGGCTCGGGCGGCTCGGCGGCACGGCGGCTCGGCAGCAACTGGAGCTCGGCGGCTCGGCGACTCGGCGGCTCGGGCGGTTCAGGTGGCTCGGCGGCTCGGGCGGCTCGGGTGGATCGGGCGGCTCGGCAGCAGCGGCGGCTCGGTAGATCGGCGGCTCAGCGGCGCCGGCGGCTCGGTGGTGACGGCGGGGCCGCGTGGGGACGGCGGCGGGGCCGGGAGGGGCGGCGACGAGGCCGCTGAGGGCGGCGGCGGGGCCACGAAGGGTGGCGACCGGCGCCTTAAGGGTGGGGCCGCGGGGTCGCAAGGGTGGGGCGACGGGGCCAGCAGAGGCGGCGCCGGGGCCGGGAAGGGCGGCGCCGGGGCCGGGAAGGGCGGCGCCGGGGCCGGGAAGGGTGGCGCCGGGGCCGCAAGGGTAGGCGACGGGGCCGCGAGGGCGGCGTGGAGGGGTCGCGAGGGCGGCTCGAGGAGGCCGCGAGGGCGGCGCGAAAGGACCGCGAGGGCGGCGCGAAAGGGCCGCGAGGGCGGCGCGACGCGACGGGACCGCGAGGGCGGCGCGACGGGGTCGCAAGGGCGACGCGACGGGGCCGCTAGGGAGGCGCGACGCGACGGGGCCGCTGAGGCGGCGCGACGGGGTCGTAAGGGCGGCGCGACGGGGCCGTGAGAGGGGAGCGCGACTCGGGCAGAGGCTGAGCGCGCTCCGGGCAGGACAAAAAAGTTGGTGGGCCCTAGGAACAGTTCCCACAGGGGAACCTGCTCTATACCATGTGAGAATGAACGAGGAATGAAAAGACTAAGGGAAAGTTGGGTACAAGTACAAACCCTAGAAAGCTGTACCCCATATGTGCTACCCCACTATAGCCTACAGCAGCAAAGTCATATAAATCTGACATTGGCATCATCTAAAGTGATGGTTACGAATTTCTCAACCTCCAAAATTCTATACCCCATATAGAGTCACTCCACAAATTCCCATAGTCGCCGCACCACAACCATAACTTTGAACGATCATAACTTTCTCGTTCGTGCTCCGATCGAAGCGTTCCTTGATTCGGCGGAAAGCTCTTGAGCAGAGGAGTCACGTCAAATATATTCTGAAGAAGAATAACATTCACATACACTCAGATAATCCAAACCACGCAAAATAAAAATTATTGCACACGCTCACACCACGCATGCAACACACGAACATATGATGGGAGGCAGACAGACGTGAATGCAAATGATAGCATCACATAACAAATTCCCCCTTTGGCTGCCTACCATCACCCCACATGCCTAAGCCCATGCATGCACAATCAATGCATACACATTCCAGCAAACTTCATGCCCTTGCAATGCTCAGGTTCAGCCAGGCGTGCAAACCACGCATGCAACGCACGAACATATGATGGGAGGCAGACAGACGTGAATGCAAATGATAGCATCACATAACAAACTCTCCCTCTGGCTGCCTACCATCACCTCACATGCCTCAGCTCATGCATGCACAATCAATGAACACTCATCCCAGCAAGCTTCATGCCCTTCCAGTGCTCAGGTTCAGCCAGGCGCTTGGTGAGAATGTCAGCCGCCTGCTGATGGGTCTTCACAATCTCCAGCCGCACCTCCTTGTCATGGAGCCTCCTCGTCCAATGCCACTTTGGCCTGATGTGCTTTGTCAGGCCATGAAGACAAGCATTCTTCGCAACCTTCACAGGCGACTCATTGTTACAAAAAATCACAGTCGGCTCCTTCTGGCACACTCCGATCTCCTCCAACAAACGCCTCAGCCACACCACCTCCTTAGCCCCATTATGCAGAGCCATGTAATCTGTCTCACACGAGGACAGCCCCACCTCATTCTGCTTCTTGCTGCACCAGCTTACTGCACCACCTCCAAACAGGCACACATAGCCTCCAATGCTGGTGCCATCCGCCTTCACAGAGTTGAAGTTGGCATCGGAGTAGCAAGTCAAGAGCATCTCCCCCTTGCCGAAATCAGCAGCACCCCATTGCTGCCTTTGCCTCACAGCACTGTACTCCAAGCCCATAGATGCTGTAGCACTCACATAGTGGACCAACCTCTTGGCCGCTTCTAGCTGCTCATGACTGGGGCGTGAGACCACACTTGCAAGCCTGGATGTAGCAAATGCAATGTCAAGCTGTGTGTGGTTCGCCGCATAGTTGAGTGCCCCAACCATGGAATGGAACAGCTTCTTGTCGCTCTCACCCACCACCTCCTCATCAGCACAGGTCTCCACAGTGAAACCTGAAGGTACTGGGGTGGCTGGCTTTCCTCCATCTTGCAGCCCATACTTCTCAGCCAGCCCCTCACAGTACTTCCTCTGGTGCAACCTCAACACTCCCTTATCAAGGTCCCTCTCCACTGCCATCCCAAGGTAATACTTGACATCTCCCATCTTCAAGCACTTGAACTGCATCTCCAGCATCTCCTCCACACGCTCAATCATTGCAGACAACTCAGAGAAGAGAAGGATGTCATCCACATACACCAGGAGCATTAGGAACTGCTCCTTCTCTTGCAGCAGGAACAAGCTGTGATCACACTCGCTCTTCTTGAAACCCCCAGCCAGCAGTGTCTCCTCCAGCTTGTGGTACCATGCGCGAGGAGCCACTTCAGGCCATAGATGGCCTTCTTGAGCCTGCACACCCTGCCGCTCCCATTATCCAACCCCTCAAGCTGCAGCATGTACAGCTCCTCTAGGATGATCCCATTGAGGAAAGCATTTGTGATGTCCATCTGCTTGATCCTCCATCCACGGTTTGCAGCCGTTCCCAACATCACCCTCAGTGTAGTCCCTTTCCCCACAGGAGCAAAGATCTCATCAAAGTCCTTCCCCTTTGTCTACTGGAACCCCTTAGGCACAAGCCTTGACTTGTAGCGCATGAGCTCCCCATCTGGTCCATACTTGTGCCTGAAGATCAGCTTGGAAGAAATGGCCTTCTTCCCAGGAGGGAGCTCACACAGCTCCCACGTTACATTCTCCAGCAGAGAGTCATACTCCTCCTTCACACTCTGCTTCCACTTCTCAGCATCAGGCCCACTCAAGGCCTCAGCTAGCGTCTTGGGCTCAGGGACGGCTGCCCAGTAGCAGTGTGCTATCTCATCCTCATCACACTGCTCAGCCACACTCCCAGCCCGTACCTCCTTTGGCTTTCCAAAGCTATGATAGGTCAGCCTGTTAGGAGGGCGCACATCCCTCCTAGGACGGTCTGGCGGACGTTGGGTATGTGGTGGAGCATCTTGCTGTTGCTGCTGCTGCTGCTGCTGCTGCTCCTCCACCTCAGGTTCTCCTCCATCCTCAGTCACCCTAGATATCTCCTCCTCTGAGATAGTGACATGTACTTGCCTCGAAGGCCGCGGCACCTCATCATCCTCAATGATCAGCGGTGTAGTAGGAAGCTTCTGCTGCTGCTCCTTCCACTCCTTATAGTACAAGGACTCAAGGAACTTCACATCCCTTGACACAGTCAGCTGCTGGCTGGTCAAGTCCCATATCAACTAGCCCTTGTGATCCTTAGCAAGCCCCAAGTGTACTCCCCATCTCCCAGAAGCCTCCAACTTTCCCCTCTTCTCCTTAGGCACATGAAACACCACCATGCAGCCGTAGGCTCTCAACATGTTGACTGATGGTGCACTCTCATACCACTTGGTGTAGGGGACCCATTGCTTGTCCCCCACAGTCGTCAACAACCTGTTCTTCACAAGGGCGACCTGCCGCAGTGCAGTCACCGAAAACGGATCCGGCAGCCCTGCACGCCCAAGGAGAGAGCGAGCACCTTCCTGCAGGGTCTGGTTGAAGCACTCAGCCACGCCGTTCTGCTAAGGGTTGTAGGGTACCGTGAGCTGATGCTAGATCCCCTTCTTTTTCAACACTGCCTCAAAATCAGCGCCAATGAATTCTCCCCCATTGTCAGTGCGGATCACCTTCACCTTGTGTCCGCTCTCTTTTTTAGCTCTCGGCATCCACTCCTTAAGAACAGCCGCTGCCACTTCCCCCTTAGTCTTGAGAGGGTACACCCACACCGCACGTGTGTGGTCATCCACAATGGTTAAGAAGTAGCGGCTGCCCGAGAGAGAAGGGGCCCTCGTAGGGCCCACCACATCCATATGTACAAGCGCGAGCGGGGCCTTGGCTGGTCCTGTAATGCTGCTGAAGGGAAACTTGGTGAATTTAGTTTCAAGGCATGTAGGGCAGCTCCCAATCTCCTTTGCTGCCCCCTTCACCTCCAACCCCTTCAAGCTCCCATCCTTCACTAACTTCTGCAGCATAGGAAAATTCACATGACATAGCCTCTCGTGCCACGTCTCCCAATCAGCCTCACCACTCCCAGATGAAGCCTTTGCCCATGCAGCTGTCGCATCCACACCAGCAAACACCTCACCATGTGGCTGCTGTGTCTACTGCACCTTTTTTACGGCATCTAGGGCCCCATCAGTTGGCGCAGTTTCCTCTCCTCCTATAGTTGCTTTAGCCGTTGCTGAAGCAAGCTACCGTTGCTGGTGGTTTCCCATTCCAAGGGATGATGGGCAGCTGCCACTGATCCTTGATGCAGCTGTTCTTCTCCTCCAGATCCCACAACAACAACTTCCCAAGCTTTGCACGGCAGCTGGTTGGGCCGAAGGTCACTTTGGCCTTGCTCTTCTGCAGCCGGCGCACAGAAAGAAGGTTAGCAGACAAACCTTCAACCAACAGCACATTCCCCAGCCCCACAAGCCCCCCATTGGCTCCCATTACCTTCGCATTCCCAACACCAATCATAGAGAGCAAAGCGCCTAAAGCGGCAGCCACAAACTTAATCTTTCCGGGGGGCTTTACCTCGTCAAGCAAATCACCATCGGCAGCGTGTTGGGCTGAACCACGTCGCGCAGTAGCTTCCACGCCTTTGGTCCGGAATCATCCAACTCCACCAAATCCTTGATGTGTTGGAACATGTCGTTCTTGACTGATTGAAAGATTAGGTCGTACAGCACATGTTATAGTCACAATAGGCTTGAATGTGCCTAAAACGAAAGATAGAGTGCACAATCGGATTTCTGCACAGCGGCTTCAAACGTTGATACCGTTCTGGTCACTGCAGCAAATGACTTTATTCAAACTAGATCTGGAGCGTCTTGACGTCGCCTACACTTGGCAATTTAGATTGTACAATTTCATTGAGAATTGACAACGCAACGTTGGTTTGAACGAACGGTACTGTGGCAGCCACAATAGTCTTAAAAGACAAATTAGGAAGATTTACGAGTTGGGAATGACTCCCAGCTCCTAAAAACCCCAAAAGCCGAGGCACAGTGATGTGGAACAGTGCCACACTGTCCCCAACCACGAAGGGTCTCGAAACTACCCTCCTCAACGGCCTACACCAGGAGAAATGTTACACTACACAAAGTAATGCAACTATTCTCACTATCTTAAAGTTTACCCTTTTGGAGAGCTTCGAAATCACTTGAATCTTGAAACCAAGGCTCTGGTTCTTGGAATTTTGCTGCGCACACCTGCGACACGCCGAATGTTCCACACAAGACAAAATAGAAAACCGCACGCGACACGCAAACGACGACGTGACACACGCATCAGGCCAGAAATAGTCGGGTAGCCCGGCTTCAATAAGCAACCCGCGTGCCGTCTCCGTGATTGTCCGGTTCGCTCGCTCGGCGATGCCGTTCATTGCAGGGGAGTATGGCATGATAAGGGAGTGCCTTATGCCATTCTTCTTCAGCCACAATGAGAACTCCTTGCTCAAGAACTCTCCCCCTCGATCGGTGCGAACTGCCTTCACTAACCGGTCTTGTTGCCGCTCCACCATCGGCAACCAATCGGTCTTCACCGTTTCAGCCACGTCGCTCTTCTTGAACAGCACGTACACCCAAGTCATGCGAGTGTAGACGTCCACAATGGTGAGAAAGTACTCAGCTCCAGCAGCTCCAAGCTTCAGGGGGCCCACCACGTCCATCACCACCTCATCAAGTGGTGCCTTAGCCGTTGCCTCCGAACTAGAGAACGGGTAACGGGTGAACTTGGCTTGCATGCACGTCGGGCAGCCAAGTACCTCATCGGGCTCCCCCTTCACACGTATGCCAGCAACCATCTCATTCTTCACTAGCTGCTGCAAGATGGGCAGGGCCACATGCCCCATTCGCCGATGCAAGGTGAGCCAATCACACTCCCCCGTAGCCGAAGTCGGACTGGAGAATGCCGCACTCGCAATAGTGCCCCACATGTTCTCTCCGTACTCCTCCTCCGCTGCTGCCTTGGGGTTCTCCTCATCTTTGTGCTGCTTTTTGGCTGCTGCACCACTCTCGTCGTGTTCACCAAGCTTGCCGGTCCCTCCAAGATTGCACTTCTTGGACTTAATCTCCTTAGCGCGACCGTTCGCGCCATCGCCGCTACCAACCGCTTCACCCTTGGTGCTGATGCTTGCTGCCACTTGCCTCTCCTTAGGCATGGGGACCACAGGGATCTGCCACATCTCGTTGTAGACATCCCTATCCTCGTGAGGGTCCCAATGAATCCGCTCGCCAAGCCTCGCGGTGTAGGTCTTAGCTCCCTTCGAGCTCGTGTCCATGCCGGCCTTTTGCAACCGCCGCACGGAAATCAGGTTGGCAGCAAGGTTGGGCACCCAAAGCACGTTCTTGAGGCCCACCATCTTCCCATCAGCACCCTTGAACATGGCCTTGCCCATGCCTTTCACCTCTGCTCGCTGCCCCAAAGCCGATGTCACATGCTTCACCGGTGACGGCTCAAGTTCGGTGAGCAAGTCCGCACAAGGTGTCATGCTATAGGTAGCGCCGCTATCGATCACCCAATAGTCCAGGGAGTGTAGGGTGATCTTCCCCACAGCTGCTGGCCCCTTAAAGCCTTCGTCCTTCTCTGGACCAGCCGGTGCTTGCGTGGACACGAAGAAGAATTGACCCGGAAAGCGATCGTCCCTCGACTCGCTCTCGTTGCCCGCACTCTTCATACTTGCAGCACCACCTCCGCGACCGCCACGGCCTCCACGGCCTCTTCCTCTCCCTCCTCCTGCTCCTCTACCCTCTTGGTCTTGAGCAGGAGTCCATCCATCACGGAGCTTGTAGCAATCGCGCCACATATGTCCGCTCTTGTGACAATAGTGGCACTCGCCGTCGAATCGGCCGCGACCGTGTCCGTAGCTCTTGTTGTCGCTGCCGCATCGGCCACTCCCGCGGCCTCCATTGAAGTTGTTGCTGCCAAATCAGCCTCTCCCTTGTCCTGTGCCCCTTCCACGGCCATACCCTCGGCCGATGCTTGCTTGCCTGGCGCCATCCGCACTCCCCAACTCACGGCGGCGGAAGTCCTCTTGAAGGATGGCTCGTTTCACGTCTTCAAGCGAGAGGCGGGGCAAGTCACGATTGAGGTTGATGATGAGTGAGGACCATGACTCTGGAAGTAAGGCCAGCAACTTGGTCTTCTTTTGGAGCTCACTATAGTTCAAATCAGCTCCCTCAAGCCGTGTCAATAAGTCGAAGAATTTCTGCACCCCTTCTTCAACCGCTTCGTCTTCTTCAATTCGTAGTGCCGCCATTTGTCGTTCCAACACCACCGCTACCGCCGCTGTTGCAGGAGCGTGTACACCCTTGAGAGCAGCCCATGCCTTTGGTCCGTTCTCTGGTTCATGCTGGAATGGCTTGATGTGACGGATCTGGCTGCTCCCGAACGCTTGCCCAAATAGGAGATAGCCTTGTCCGCTCTTCCGCACCCATGGGCTCTTCTCCGGGTCGTTCTCGGGGCGCTTCTCCGTTCCTTCCATCACCTCCAGCACGTCATAGTGGTCAAATACATTCTCCATTCTGAAGGACCATTCAGCGAAGTTGTCGCCATTGAACTTGTCAAGCCGAAACACCCTAGGCTCATCCCTAGGTGGGCCAAGACTTGGTTGCACGGGCGCCATGGCTGAATCACGGGGTTGGCCTTGAGCTTGGGCTTCTCCACTGCCACCAGCACCTCTGCCACCCCTTTCCTCAGGTCCAAACATTGACGAAAATGCTCCAAGGGGCTCTGATACCACTTGTTATAGTCACAATAGGCTTGAATGTGCCTAAAACGAAAGATAGAGTGCACAGTCGGAATTCTGCACAGCGGCTTCAACCGTTGATACCGTTCTGTTCAGAGCTTTAAATGCCTTGATTCAAATTGGATCTGGAGCGTCTTGAAGTCGCCTACAGTTGGCAATTTAGATTGTACAATTTCATTGAGAATTGACGACGCAACGTCAGTTTGAACGAACGGTACTATGGCAGCCACTATAGTCTTAGAACACAAACTAGGAAGAGTTACGAGTTGGGAATGACTCCCAGTTCCTAAAAAACCCAAAAGCCGAGGTATAGTGATGTGGAACAGTGCCACACTGTCCCCAACCACGAAGGGTCTCGAAACTACCCTCCACAAGGGCCTACACCAAGATAAATGTTACACTATACAAAGTAATGCAACTATTCTCACTATCTTAAAGTTTACCCTTTTGGAGAGCTTCGAAATCACTTGAATCTTGAAACCAAGGCTCTGGTTCTTCAAGATAAATTCTTCATTGAGTTCTTGGAATTCCGCTGCGCACACCTGCGACACGCCGAACGTTCCACACACGACAAAATAGAAAACCGCACACGACACGCAAACGACGACGTGACACGCGACCAGCCATAACTCGCTATTGACTCGACTCACACATTCAAAATCATGCCTCATCATTCCCACACTATTTTAAGCATGAAATATATATTATTTCATGCCCTCATACCATTCCATGCACACATGCATGCACGCACACGGACAACAAGCCGAATGCAAACCGTAGGGTTGCACCAACAGCAGCGCGGTCTTCTCAATCCGCCGATCGCGGGCGTCGCCTTCCTCCAGCTTCTTCTCTTCTCCCATCGCAAGTTTCAGCAGCTTGTAACGCTTCAACGCACTCCGCATCCGCCCGCTCCATTCCTCATAGTTGGAGCCATCCAATGCCTCGATCTTGGATGGTGGCGGCTCATTCCTCTTCTCAGCTGCATCTCCACTCCCTTGACTCATTTCCTCTGGTCCCAATCACAGGTTTCAGCTCCCCCCTTGCTGTCCACACCGAAGTCCCACAATAGTTTCACAAGTGTCGGCGCCAACGAAATTTCGGCAGAGTTTCCCCTTACCGGAAGTCACATGCAACCTCCAGAATTCCACTTAGGCACGCCCCTAGGCCATGGTGGGTCTAGGAGGGTCTTCACACCTCAGAAGACTCTTCACAAAGTCCTTAATCAGCTCTGATACCACTTGTTGGAGATGAAGGACGGAGTCTATGAAGATTAGGGGCTGAAATATCTCAAAATCGTCAACTACAATTCTGGACATAAATGTTGTCGTTACAAGAAACGTTGTCGAAGATAAATGTGTTAGAGACTAAGGACGGAGTCTACGAAGATTAGGTGCCTAAATTTCTCAAAATCGTTGGCTTAGAATTCTGGACAGAAAAGTCGCGCTCACAAGAAACGCCGTCGACGAAAAGTTCACGGTCAAAACTTCACCAAACTCAGATATGTTGTAGCTCTACTCTGTGGCTACGATTCCCAGTTGAATCGTACGAAAGGGTGAAGTATTTCTTGAGTTATCAATTTCGGCGCACTAGGGGGTATGCTGCCATAGAATCTTAACTCAATCACAAGAGTCTCACAAGTTCACAATTACTACACAAGAGAGTTAGAGTAGCACTAAACCAGGTGGAAGGGATGAGTAGGATGAGAGGGAAGGTCCAAAGAGTGTCCCCAACCAAGGAAACCCCATGCCACACAATTCCCTTCCCCATAGGCAACCCAACTTTGACCTTTGTCACTATCCCAACCTCCACAATCCACCTCAACCCAACTTGGCCACACTTGCCAACCTGGTTTGGTTTCACCCAACCATTTGGCAGCAATTACAGTAGAAAAGACGAATTTCCCAACCCCCAAAAGTCTGTACCCCATATTGAGTCAACCCCACAACTTCCCACAGTTGCCACAATCAAATATGAAAAGCATACGAACTCCAACGTTCGTAACTTTCTTGTTCGTGCTCCGATTGAAGCGATACTTGGTTCGTCGGAAAGCTCTTGAGCAGAGGAGTCACTTCAGATATCTGCTCAAGCCAAATAACATTCACACACACACTCAGAAAAACCAAACCGCACAAAACACAAATTCTTGCACACACTCACAACACGCATGCAACGCACGAACATATGATGGGAGGCAGACAGACGTGAATGCGAATGGTAGCATCACTCAACAAACTTCCCCTCTGGCTGCCAACCATCATCCCACATGCCATAGCTCAAGCATACATCCTCAATGCACACTCATCCCAGCAAGCTTCATGCCCTTCCAATGCTCAGATTCAGCCAGGCGCTTGGTGAGAATGTCAGCCGCCTGCTGATGGGTCTTCACAATCTCCAGCCGCACCTCCTTGTCCAGGAGCCTCCTCACCCAGTGCCACTTAGGCCTGATGTGTTTGGTCAGCCCATGAAGACAAGTATTCTTCGCTAGCTTCACCGCTGACTCATTGTCACAGAAAATCACAGTCGGCTCCCTCTGACCAACTCCAATCTCCTCCAACAAACGCCTCAGCCACACCACCTCCTTTGCCCCATGATGCAGGGCCATGTACTCTGTCTCACACGAGGACTGCCCCACTTCATTCTGCTTCTTGCTGCGCCAGCTCACTGCACCTCCTCCAAAAAGGCACACATAGCCTCCAATGCTGGTGCCATCCGCCTTCACAGAGTTGAAGCTGGCGTCGGTGTAGCAAGTCAGGAGCATCTCCCCCTTGCCCAAATCAGCTGCACCCCTCTGCAGCCTCTGTCGCACAGCACTGTACTCCAAGCCAACTGATGTCGTAGCGCTCACATAGCGGACCAACCTCTTGGCCGCTTCCAGCTGCTCATGACTGGGGCGTGCAACCACACTTGCAAGCCTGGATGTAGCAAAGGCAATGTCAGGCCGCGTGTGGTTAGCCGCATAATTGAGTGCCCCCACCATGGAATGAAACAGCTTCCTGTCACTCTCACCCACCACCTCTTCATCAGCATAGGGCTCCACAGTGAACCCCGAAGGCAGTGGGGTGGCTGGCTTTCCTCCATCTTGCAGCCCATACTTCTCAGCCAGCCCCTCACAATACTTTCTCTGGTGCAACCTCAACACTCCCTTGTCAAGGTCCCTCTCCACATGCATCCCTAAATAGTACTTCACATCTCCCATCTTGGAGCACATAAACTGCATCTCCAGCATCTCCTCCACATGCTCAATCATTGCAGACGACTCAGAGAAGAGCAGGATGTCATCCACATACACCAGGAGCATGAGAAACTGCTCCTTCTCCTGCAGCAGGAACAAGCTGTGATCACACTCACTCTTCTTGAAACCCCCAGCCAGCAGAGTCTCCTCTAACTTGTGGTACCATGCACGAGGAGCCTGCTTCAGGCCATAGATGGCCTTCTTCAGCCTGCACACCCTGCCGCTCCCATCATCCAAACCCTCAGGCTGTAACATGTACAGCTCCTCCAGAATGATCCCATTGAGGAAGGCGGTGGTGATGTTCATCTGCTTCACCCGCCATCCACGGTTTGCTGCCATTGCCAATGACACCCAAAGTGTTGTGCCTTTCCCCACAGGAGCATAGAGCTCGTTGAAGTCCTTTCCCTTTGTCTGCCGAAACCCCTTAGCCACAAGCCTTGACTTGTAGCGGGTCAGCGCCCCATCAGGTCCGTACTTGTGCCTGAAAATCAGCTTGGAAGAAATGGCCTTCTTCCCGGGTGGCAGCTCACACAGCTCCCACGTCTCATTCTCTAGCAGAGAATCATACTCCTCCTTCACACTCTGCTTCCACTTTTCAGCATCGGGCCCGCTCAATGCCTCAGCTAGCGTCTTGGGCTAAGGGACGGCTGCCCAGTAGCAGTGTGCTATCTCATCCTCATCACACTGCTCAGCCACACTCCCAGCCCTTACCACCTTTGGCTTGCCACGGCTTGCATAGGTCAGCCTGTTAGGAGGGCGCACATCCCTCCTAGGACGGTCAGCCGTACGTCCGGCACCTTGTGGATCACCTTGCTCCTCCTCCTGCTGCTGCTGCTGCTGCTGCTGCTGCTGCTGCTGCTGCTGCTGCTGCTGCTCCACCTCAGGTTCTCCCCCATTATCAGTCACCCCAGAGATCTCCTCCTTGGAGACAGAAACCTCCACCTGCCTCGAAGGCCGCTGCACCTCATCGGCCTCAATGATCAGTGGTGTTGTAGGAAGCTTCTGCTGCTGCTGCTTCCACTCCTTGTAGAACAAGGACTCAAGGAACTTAACATCCCTTGACACAGTCAGTTGCTGGCTCGTCAAGTCCCATATCAACCAGCCCTTGTGGTCCTTGGCAAGCCCCAAGTGCACACCCCATCTCCCAGAAGCTTCCAACTTTCCCCTCTTCTCCTTCGGTACATGAAACACCACCATGCAGCCATAAGTTCTCAGCATGTTGACTGCAGGCGCACTCCCATACCACTTGGTGTAGGGGACCCATTGCTTGTCCCCCACAGTCGCCAGCACCCGGTTCTTCACAACAACGACCTGCCGCAGTGCTGTCACCCAAAACGGATCCGGCAGCCCTGCACGCCCAAGGAGAGTGCGAGCACCTTCCTGCAGGGTCCGGTTGAACCGCTCAGCCACGCCATTCTGCTGAGGGTTGTAAGGCACTGTGAGCTGATGCTGGATCCCCTTCCGCTTCAGCTCCTTCTCAAAATCAGCGCCGATGAACTCTCCTCCGTTGTCAGTGCGGATCACCTTCACCTTGTGTCCGCTTTCCCTTTGTGCTCTCGGCATCCACTCCTTAAGAACAGCCGCTGCCACCTCCCCCTTAGTCTTGAGAGGGTACACCCACACCGCACGCGTGTGGTCGTCCACAATCGTCAAGAAGTAGCGGCTGCCCGAGAGAGAAAGGGCCCTCGTGGGGCCCACCACATCCATGTGCACTAGTGCAAGTGGTGCCTTGGCTGGTCCTGTGCTGCTGCTGAAGGGAAACTTCGTGAATTTGGTCTCAAGGCAGGTAGGGCAGCTCCCAATCTCCTTTGCTCCCCCCTTCACCTCCAGCCCCTTCAAGCACCCATCCTTTGCAGCATAGGAATGTTCACATGGCACAGCCTCTCATGCCACGTCTCCCAATCAGCCTCACCACTCCCAGATGAAGCCTTTGCCCATGCAGCTGTCGCATCCACACCAGCAAGCACCTCACCATGTGGCTGCTGTGGCTGCTGCACCTTCTTGACTGCATCCAGGGCCCCAGCAGTTGGTGTAGTCTCCTCTCCTCCCGCAGTTGCTTTAGCCGCTGCCGCTGCCTTTGCCGTTGCTGGTGGTTTCCCCTTCCAAGGGATGATGGGCAGCTGCCACAGGTCCTTGATGCAGCTGCTCTTCTCCTCCAAGTTCCACAGCAGCAACTTCCCAAGCTTTGCACGGCAGCTGGTTGGGCCGAAGGTAACTTCAGCCTTGCTCTTCTGCAGCCGGCGCACAGAAAGAAGGTTAGCGGACAAACCTTCAACCAACAGCACATTCCCAAGCCCCACCAGCTCTCCATTGGCTCCCATCACCTTAGCATTCCCAATACCAATCACAGGGAGCAAAGCACCTGAAGCGGCAGCCACAAACTTGATCTTCCCAGGAGGTTTTACCTCATCAAGCAAATCTGCCCGTGGGGTCATATGACTCGTGCAACCTGAATCGATCACCCAGTGAGTGAGGGGGTGCATCACAACCTTCCCAACTGAACCCACATCACCCCCACTCCCTTGCACATCCTCAACCATGAGGAACATCCCAGGGTCGGCTTTACCTTGTGCACCATCACCTTGTGCACCTGATCCTTGCACAGCGCCACCGCGTGCACGTTCACCACTTGGCGGCTTCATGCCTGGAGGGGCCCATCCCTCAGGCCGGCTGAAACACTTGAACCACGGGTGTCCAGCCTTCTTGCAGTACCAGCATGCACCCTCCATTCGGGTGCTCCCCCTGCCACCAGAGCTCCCATGCCCCTCATTGTAGTCACCTCGGCCTCTCCCTCTGCCAAAGCCTCTCCCACGGCCTCGGCCTCTCCCTCCCCCTCTTCCTCTGCTGCCTCCTGCAGCTCCATACCCCTCAGCAGTTTTGTTGGCAGCACCACCTCCCGTGTGGCGCCTGCGGAAGTCCTCTTGCAGAATCTGCTGCCGTAGCCACTCAGGCGTCCATTTGTCCTGCTGAACGTTGAGGGTGGGGATGAGGTTGTCCCACGAGTTGTCGAGCACCGAGATGATCTTGGTGCACTGTTGCATCTGCGACACTTCGCTGCCCGCCGCTGCCATCCTCGCATAGGTGTCCTTGATCTTGTGAAGGACCGGTTTCACATCATCTCCCGGTTTCATGGAGAGGGCAGCCAACTCCTTCTCCAACACAATCACCATCGGCAGCGTGTTGGGCTGAATCACGTCGCGTAGCAGCTTCCATGCCTTCGGTCCGGAATCATCCAACTCCACCAAATCCTTGATGTGCTGGAACATGTCGTTGTTGACCGATTGGAGGATGAGGTCGTACAGCACCGCGCTCTTCTCAAACCACCGATCGCGGGCATCTCCTTCCCCCGGCATCTTCTCCTCTCCCATTGCAATTTTCAGCAGCTTGTAGCGCTTGAAGGCGCTCCGCATCCGCCCGCTCCATTCCTCATAGTTGGAGCCATCCAAAGCTTCAATCTTGGATGGTGGCGGCTCACTCCTCTTCTCAGCTGCATCTCCACTCCCTTGATTCATCTCCTCTGCTCCCAATCAGAGGTTTCAGCTCCCCCTTTTGCTGGTCACAATGTAGATCCACACAATCTTCACAAGTGTCAGCGCCAACGAAATTTCGGCAGAGTTTCCCCTTAGCGGAAGTCACATCCAACCTCCAGAACTCCACTTAGGCACGCCCACAGGCCATGGTGGGTCTAAGAGGGTCTTCACACTTCAGTAGACTCCCCACAAGGTCCTTAATCAGCTCTGATACCACTTGTTAGAGACTAAGGACGGAGTCTACGAAGATTAGGTGCCTAAATTTCTCAAAATCGTTGGCTTAGAATTCTGGACAGAAAAGTCGCGCTCACAAGAAACGCCGTCGACGAAAAGTTCACGGTCAAAACTTCACCAAACTCAGATATGTTTTAGCTCTACTCTGTGGCTACAATTCCCAGTTGAATCGTACGAAAAGGTGAAGTATTTCTTGAGTTATCAATTTCGGCGCACTAGGGGGTATGCTACCATAGAATCTTAACTCAATCACAAGAGTCTCACAAGTTCACAATTACTACACAAGAGAGTTAGAGTAGCACTAAACCAGGTGGAAGGGATGAGTAGGATGAGAGAGAAGGTCCCAAGAGTGTCCCCAACCAAGGAAACCCCATGCCACACAATTCCCTTCCCCATAGGCAACCCAACTTTGACCTTTGTCACTATCCCAACCTCCACAATCCACCTCAACCCAACTTGGCCACACTTGCCAACCTGGTTTGGTTTCACCCAACCATTTGGCAGCAACTACAGTAGAAAAGACGAATTTCCCAACCCCCAAAAGTCTGTACCCCATATTGAGTCAACCCCACAACTTCCCACAGTTGCCACAATCAAATATGAAAAGCATACGAACTCCAACGTTCGTAACTTTCTTGTTCGTGCTCCGATTGAAGCGATACTTGGTTCATCGGAAAGCTCTTGAGCAGAGGAGTCACTTCAGATATCTTCTCAAGCCAAATAACATTCACACACACACTCAGAAAAACCAAACCGCACAAAACACAAATTCTTGCACACACTCACAACACGTATGCAACGCACGAACATATGATGGGAGGCAGACAGACGTGAATGCGAATGGTAGCATCACTCAACAAAATGCACAGTTATAATTCTCTGAATCTCAATAAGGTCGTAGCCCTTGACGGTGGCTATCTTTCCCAATTTGAATTGTATCATAATATGGAGTATAACTTGAGTTATGAATTTCGGCGCACTAGGGGGTAAGCTGCCATAGAAACTTAACTCAAACACAATTTACTCACAAGTTCACACACGAAAGCTGAAGTAGCAATAAACCAGGTAAGAGAGGATGAGGAAGACGAGAGGGAAGGTCCCAAGAGATTCCCCAACCAAGGAAACCCCGTACCACACAATTCCCCCTTCTATAGGCACCCCAACTTTGACATTTGTCACTTTCCCAACTCATGCCATCCACCTCACCCAACTTGGCCACACTTGCCAACCTAGTTTGGCTTCTCCCAACCACTTCGAATCAATCTACAGTAGAGTGACGAATTTCCCCAACCCCAAAAGTCTATACCCCATATTGAGTCACTCCACAAATTCCCATAGTCGTCGCATCACAATCAAAACTTCGAACGATCATATCTTTCTCGTTCTTGTTCCGATCGCAACGATTCTTGGTTCGTCGGAAAGCTCTTGAGCAGAAGAGTCGCTTCAGATATCTGCCCAAGCCAAATAGCATTCACACACACTCAGAATATCCAAAACATGCCAAACACAGATTCTTGCACACACCACGCATGCAACGCACGAACATATGATGGGAGGCAAACAGACGTGAATGCAAATGATAGCATCACATAACACCTCCAGCCCCTTCAAGCTCCCATCCTTCACCAACTTCTGCAGCATTGGGAAGTTCACATGACACATCCTTTCGTGCCATGTCTCCCAATCCGCATCACCACTCCCAGGTGAAGCCTTTGCCCATGCAACTCTCTCATCCACACCAGCAAGCACCTTACCATGTGGCTGCTGTGGCTGCTGCACCTTCTTGACTTCATCCAGGGCCCCATCAGTTGGCGCAGTCTCCTCTCCTCCCGCAGTTGCCTTTGCCGTTGCCGCTGCTGCTGCCGTTGCTGGTGGCTTCCCGTTCCAATGGATAATGGGCAGCTGCCATAGGTCCTTGATGCAGCTGCTCTTCTCCTCCAAATCCCACGGCAGCAATTTCCCAAGCTTTGCACGGCAGCTGGTTGGACTAAAGGTAGTTTTAGCCTTGCTCTTCTGCAGCCGGCACAGAGAAAGAGGGTTAGCGGACAAGCCTTCAACCAGCAGCACATTCCCCAGCCCCACAAGCCCCCCATTGGCTCCCATTACCTTCGCATTCCCAACACCAATCACAGGGAGCAAAGCACTTGAAGCGGCAGCCACAAACTTAATCTTTCCGGGGGGCTTTACGTCGTCAAGCAAATCTGTCCGTGGAGTCATGTGACTTGTGCAACCTGAATCTATCACCCAGTGAGTGAGGGGGTGCATCACAACCTTCCCAACTGAGCCCACATCACCCTCACTCCCTTTCACATCCTCGACCATGAGGAACATCCCATGGTCAGCTTTACCGTGTGCACCATCACCTTGTGCACCTGAACCTTGCATAGCGCCACCTCGTGCACGTTCACCACTTGGCGGCTTCATGCCTGGGGGTGCCCATCCCTCAGGCCGGCTGAAACACTTGAACCACGGGTGTCCAGCCTTCTTGCAGTACCAGCACGCTCCCTCCATTCGGGTACTCCCCCTGCCACCAGAGCTCCCATGCCCCTCGTTATAGTCACCTCGGCCTCTCCCTCTGCCAAAGCCTCTCCCACGGCCTCGGCCTCTCCCTCCCCCTCTTCCTCTGCTGCCTCCTTCAGCTCCATACCCCTGAGCAGTTTTGTTGGCAGCACCACCACCCGTGTGGCACCTGCGGAAGTCCTCCTGCAGAATCTGCTGCTGTAGCCATTCAGGTGTCCACTGGTCTTGCTGAGTGTTGAGGGTGGGGATGAGGTTGTCCCACGAGTTGTCGAGCACCGAGATGATTTTGGTGCACTGCTGCATCTGCGACACATTGCTGGCCACCGCTGCCATCCTCGCATAGGTGTCCTTGATCTTGTCAAGGACCGGCTTCACATCATCGCCCGGTCGCATGGAGAGGGCAGCCAGCTCCTTCTCCAACACAATCACCATTGGCAGCGTGTTGGGCTGAACCACGTCGCGCAGCAACTTCCATGCCTTCGGTCCGGAGTCATCCAGCTCCACCTAGTCGTTGATATGCTGGAACATGTCGTTGTTGACCGATTGAAGAATAAGGTCAAACAGCACCGCGCTCTTCTCAATCCACTGATCGTGGGCGTCTCCTTCGTCCGGCATCTTCTCTTCCCCTATAGCCAACTTCAATAGCTTGTACCGTTTGAAGGCATTCCTCATCCGCCCACTCCATTCTTCGTAGTTGGAGCCATCCAATGCTTCTATCTTGGATGGTGGTGGCTCATTCCTCTTCTCAGCTGCATCTCCACTCCCTTGACGCATCTCCTCTTCTCCTAATCACAGGTTTCAGCTCCCCCCTTGCTGTCCAGACCGAAGTCCCACAATATTTTCACAAGTGTCGGCGCCAATGAAATCTCAGCAGAGTTTCCCCTTAGCGGAAGTCACAACCTATAGAACTCCACTTAGGCACGCCCACAGGCCATGGTGGGTCTAGGAGGGTCTTCTCACCTCGGTAGACTTTTCACAAGGCCCTCAATCAGCTCTGATACCACTTGTTAGAGACTAAGCACGGAGTCTATGAAGATTTAGGGCCAAAATATCTCAAAATCGTTGAACTATATTTCTGGACAAAAAAGTCGACTTAACAAGAAACGTCGTCGACAAACATCGCACTGTTAAAACTTCACCAATTTCATATATGTTGTAGCATGCGGCTACAATTTCCAATTTGAATTGTATCAAAAAGTGAAGTATTTCTTGAGATATTAACTTCGGCACACGGGGGCGTATGCTGCGACATAAACGTAACTCAATAACAATTGTCTCCAAGAGCCACACAAGAAAGGTGGAGTAGCACGAACCATGTAGGAGGGAAGAGGAGGACGAGAGGGAAGGTCCCCAAGGAGTCCCCAACCAAGGAAGCCCCATATGCTCACAAGATTCCCTCCCTATAGGAACCCAACTGTCACCCTTGTCTTTTTCCCAACCTCTCAAATCCACCTCACCCAACTTGGCCACACTTACCAACCTGGTTTGGATTTTCCCAACCATTTGGCATCATCTACAGTGATGGTTACGAATTTCCCAACCCCCAAAAGTATATACCCCATATAGAGTCACTCCACAAATTCCCACAGTCGCCGCACCACAACCATAACTTCGAACGATCATAACTTTCTCGTTCGTGCTCCGATCGAAGCGTTCCTTGATTCATCGGAAAGCTCTTGAGAAGAGGATTCACTTCAGATATCTGCTCAAAAAGAATAACATTCACATACACTCAGAAAATCCAAACCACGCCAAATAAAAATTCTTGCACACGCTCACACCACGCATGCAACGCACGAACATGTGATGGGAGGCAGACAGACGTGAATGCAAATGATAGCATCACATAACACAATGCACCCCTTCATAGCACCAAAATACGCCAGCCTCTGAATGAAGTCTACCCATGTGGCTGTGCGAACTCAGTTTCTACTGCTGTATGTGTGCCACTTCTCTACTGCCGCCATTAACCAACCACAAAAGAGGGAGAGGTGGGAGAGCAGGGGGCAGGGAGAAGAGGGGGAGGATGTAAATATACGAGCAGCCAAATGGCATACATGGGTCATGTCAGAACGGCATGAGTGGGGCATAGCAGAAGGGATGAATGGGGCATAGCAGAAGGGCATGAATGGGGCATAGCAGAAGGGGGCACGGCGGAAGGGGATGAATTGGGCATATCAGAAAGTGTAGAATGCTGATGTGTCGTACGGCACACTAATGGCTGGGTGGTGCATGGTGTGGTAAGACCAGAGACGTGCAGGAGACCTGCTGGGTTGGGAGGAGTTCCAAGACAGTCGAATCATAGCGGATTCAATATTATTGAAACCAGCTGTGGAAGTACAATGCTTCACACCCTTGACCCAGTTTATGATCCACACAGGAAACCATCTGCATTCATGGCATATGATGATGCCATGCATTCAAGTCTACTCATATTCTCACGTGGATCTTAACAGCACGTGCTGAGCAGCATGCAGGCAATGCTCCTCTACACATTTTCATGCTCCTCAGCAGGTAAAGAGTGGGGGGGGGGGGAGAGGGGGAGAACGGAAGGGGTGGTTGGGGCATTGCTGCAACGAAACAAGGTAGAATGGTGGTGATGGAAGTGCAGCACTGGAGATTCAGTGGATGTAAAGGTGCAAGGACAAGAGGGCGAGAAATTGAGAGAGCAAACTCACGTTGTTTTTACGTCATTCTTCTAACACCTTAAGTGGGTGGTGCATCATGTGGGGCTAGATAAGGCTGGGGACATGCAGGAGGCCTGTTGGGAGTTCTAATATATTGGAGATGTGAGGGATCTTGAAAACAGCACCTCTCAAGTTGTATTCATAGTCTCACCTACTCTATGTTCCTGGTTGGATTCTCCCTTGTTGACCAACTTTATGTTCTCTGTGAAGAAAGCTTGAGTAGTCCAAAGCCAAGCAGTCATCCCTCACACATGCAGCAACTGTATCGTCTAATTGGCCCTGCAACAATTTCGTTTTCAACTTCATGCCACACGTTCACGTGATTATGCGAGTACAGCCTTGCGAGTTGCAAACCCTTCAACTTCGCGTTCATCCGTATGCCACTCCCTTTGTCCACTAATCATTCCCTTCCAACCTGCTTGCCTATCATCCTGAGTGAATCCGCGCTGTTGTAAACCGAGTCTCCTTTCGGGGAACCGAGATATAACAGGCTGGTCAGTGAAGACAGCTGCTGCAGCCCATTATCCGTTACTGCCATTCCGTGCAACCAAAGTCTGTCAAGCCGTGTCAGCCTCCCAACATCCATCATGCCAGTATTCGTCACACCCTTGCATCCATTGAAATACAGCAATTCAAAAGTGGAGAGACCTGTCAAATGCAACAAACCAGCATCCGTGATTGTCGTTCCCTCCAGCACAAGTTGCTTCAGCCATGTCAGCCTCCCCGAATGAACCATTCCAGCATTTGTCATATGCTTGCACCTACAAATGCTCAACCATTTAAGAGAAGAAAGGTGTATCAAGTGCCAAAGGCCCCCATCAGTCACTTTGGCCTGTGATTTTGAGGATGGTCAAGGACCCAATGCCTTCTAAGGCACTATCTGAAACGTCTGTGCAACTGAGGCTTAGCATCTCCAGCCGTGGCAGCCTGTAGAGGTGCTTGATGCCCTCTGCACTGAAGCCTGAGCTAGAGGTCAAGTCAATGAGCTTCAGATGCCTTATTCCAAACGCATAGAAGAGGATGGTGTCTTAGACACTGTTGTAAGTACTCAGATCAAGTCTGGTATTCTGTGGTGCTAGCTTAATCATCTGAAGGCAATAGACAAAGAAAGAAATAGTCAACACCACAAGTGGAAGTAGACAATGCATGCCTTGTGAACTAAAATCACCCACCTGCCAAGCAGTGCTTTCATCACCTTCACTCTAGCTGATTTGCAGATCAACCATAAATTTCATAATAGCATTCTGCTGTCAAGCCACCTCCCCCTTCGCCGCTGTAATTCCCCTCTCAATCTCTTCCGCCTGCCCCCTCATCTCATTCATCACATCTTCCAACTCTCTCTCCCTCTCCTTCACTTGACCTTTCATCTCACTCATCTCCCTCCTCGTCTCTTCCAACTCTCTCTCCCTCTCCTCCACTTGCAATTTCATCTCACTCATCTCCCTCTTTGTCTCTTCCAACTCTCTCTCCCTCTCATCCACCTGCCCTCTCACCTCAGTCACCTCTGTTGCCCGTCTCCTCTCAGCCTCCTCCAACTCCCTCCTTGTCGCTTCCAACTGCATGCCAAGCGTCATCATTCCCACCCCCATCTCCTCTTTCAAATCGTGTGTTCTGCCCATATTCGCCACGACAGTCATGAAAGTCTCACTCAAGCTGTGCATCACAGATGCATGCATCCCACACATAGCAACAGCTACGGAATAAGAATAAGAAGGTTAGGGAGAGTGAGGGCGGGTAAAAGACTCGAACGTACGGAGCAGTAAGGCGCAGAATGCAAGGGTGGAAACAAGCAGCAAGAGCTCAGCTTGTGGCATCTTTTGGTTGTTGTTACCGTGTTGTAAATCATATGAGAACGCTAATCGAACATATAAGAACTCTTTTCTATGCCACCAGAGCTCATGCTCCCATGCGAGATCCTTCATATTCTGTGGGTTCTGAAACCAAGAATCAATCTGATAGCCTGTGCGGATTTCTTTCAGAAAACCACTGAAGGCAATCTCACTCACTCGGGCGAAGATACCAAAGAGGCTGCAAAGACGACAGTATGTTCGGTGTCCTCGAGCTCGTTGGCTGCCCCAATCGGCTGTCTGCTGAGAGGGTCAGCCATATTTGTCGAACCTGCCCAATATCGTATATCGTAGGTGAATCCATTAAGGAGTTCAGCCCATCAGGCTTGATGACGAGTGAGGGTGGCTTGGCTGAAAAAGTAGGTGTTTGGAGAATGGTCACTTGTGACAACAAAGCCCACACTTTCCAAGTAACATCGCCATGTTCGTAGCGCATGGACGACTGCCAACAGTTCCTGTTCGGAAGTCGTATAGCGATGCTCTGCCAGGCAGAGCTTTCTACTCTCATATGCCACTGGGCGTCCTTCTTGTAGGAGGACTGCACCAATCCTTACTGTCAAGGCGTCTGTTACTACCTCGTAGGGTTTTGTTGGATCCGGTAATACCAAAACGGGAGCATTGGTCAACTTTTGTTTGACCACTTCAAATGCCTCTTGGCATTAATTGTGATCTTGTTTAAGGAAAGTCCACCCTTCTTGTTAACAAACAAGATTGGTGCTGAGTATGGTGATGCAGTGGGTTCAATCCATCATTCAGATAATCATCGGTTTGTTGCGTAACCTCTTCGTACTCAGCTGGACTGAGGTGATACAGAGGTCTAAACGGTGGTGCCTTTCCAGGCTCCACAATGGTATGACCCACAGCGCGGTCTGGAGGGATTCTATCAGGAATCGGTTCGAAAACCTCCTTGAATTCCTCCGCCAGAGCCTTCACCTGAGGAGGAAAATCCTTGATCTCAAGAGACGATTGTGTGGTTTCCTCTAGCTGTACAACAAAGACTGTATCAGCTGATCTTGCATCTTGCCCAAATTGATTCGCAAGGGCGAACTGGACGTCGGGGCGATCGGAATGTGGGACATCATCGATGTTTACGTCCCCTTCAACATGCCACCGAACCACAACACAATTTGTAGTGAAAGTGACTGTGTTGTGTTGGAAGTCAAGGATTACTTCATTGGCTCGAAGCCAATCCATTTTGAGGACAAGGTCTACGCCTGCCAGTAATGGGAGGACATAAACATTAATATTTTTATATAGCCTTGAAATTTCATATTGATACGTGTCTGCCCTTTGCTTGGGATGATTCGAACGTCGCCAAGACAAATGGGGCAAGACGGCCCTTCAACGAGGACCCCACGACTTTGTTTTCATCGAAAAGAAACTATCGCGCCCGTATTAGCAAGAACCTTTGTTTCGTCCCCGTCTTTTGGACCCACCAGCA
Organism: Closterium sp. Naga37s-1; assembly: GCA_947471745.1. Taxonomy (NCBI): domain Eukaryota; kingdom Viridiplantae; phylum Streptophyta; class Zygnematophyceae; order Desmidiales; family Closteriaceae; genus Closterium; species Closterium sp. Naga37s-1. The sequence goes on from CANJKZ010000861.1 coordinate 3,059,650, forward strand.
ATAAGTTTTGTTGATGTTTTGGTCGAATGGGACATGCAACACTGCGAGTTGGTGGAAGGTAGTATGCTTTCACAGTATGCTTTGACATTATGTTTTGCTTGACCATAAGATCGGCGATCAGGCCACCACATGTGATATCCCTTTTTCCCATGCGGCAAGGACCGTCCATCCCTTAAGCATGGGAAAGTGTTTGCCTTTGACTGTGCGAGTCACCAGACTGACCGAAGTCAATGGGTGCTCTTGGGTGCATCGACCCACCAATTCCATCACAGAAGGCAACGCATCAATGTTGCAGCAAATGACAGAGTATTTGTCTCTGGGTGTTTCAATAGACAGTTGTGTAAGTGAGTGCAATCGAGATAGAAAAGGCAGAATTTTCACTCAAATAAGAGGCAAACAAAACAGAGATTTTGCACTCAGCAAGTTTCTCTAGCTTCAATAAATCATCTTCACAAAGGATGTAAGCCTCGTGACCTCGATCTACTTGTCCAGCTAGGTACCCACACCCTAGCTGGACTTGTGAAAATCCTGGCGCGAGCCGGAAGGTCTAGCATCCCCCTTCTTGTTCGCCTGCTGCGACTTGCCAGAATTCTCAGCCTTTTTTAGCATACGGCACTGCCCCCTCGTATGACCAAACTTCTTGCAGAAGGTGCAGAAAGGAGTTCTGTTCCTCTCCTAGCCACCCTTATGAAATGGCTTCTTAGGCTGTGGCCTGTTGGTGCAACCCTATGGTTTGCATTCGGCTTGTTGTCCGTGTGCGTGCATGCGTGTGTGCATGGAATAGTATGAGGGCATGAAATAATATATATTTCATGTTTACAATAGTGTGTGTATGATGAAGCATGATTTTGAATGTGTGCGTCGAGTCAATAGCGAGTTATCGCTAGTCGCGTGTCACGTCGTCGTTTGCGTGTCGTGTGCGGTTTTCTATTTTGTCGTGTGTGGAACGTTCGGCGTGTCGCAGGTGTGCGCAGCAGACTTCCAAGAACTCAAGGAAGAATTTACCTTGAAGAACCAGAGCCTTGGTTTCAAGATTCAAGTTATTTCGAAGCTCTCCAAAAGGGTAAACTTTAAGATAGTGAGAATAGTTGCATTACTTTGTGTAATGTAACATTTCTCTTGGTGTAGGCCCTTGTGGAGGGTAGTTTCGAGACCCTTCGTGGTTGGGGACAGTGTGGCACTGTTCCACATCACTGTACCTCGGCTCTTGGGGTTTGTAGGAGCTGGGAGTCATTCCCAACTCGTAACTCTTCCTAATTTGTGTTCTAAGACTATAGTGGCTGCCATAGTACCGTTCGTTCAAACCGACGCTGTGTCGTCAATTCTTTATCAAATCGTGCAATCTAAATTGCTAATTGTAGACGACGTGAAGACGCTCCAGATCCAATTTGAATCAAGTCATTTGCAGCTGTGAGCAGAACGCTATCAACGTTTGAAGCCGCTGTGCAGAAATCCGTCTGTGCTCTCTATCTTTCGTTTTAGGCACATTCAAGCCTATTGTGACTATAACAAGTGGTATCAGAGGCCCTTGGAGCAGTTTCGACAATGTCTGGACCTGAGGAAAGGGGTGGCAGAGGTGCTGGTGGCAGTGGAGAAGCTCAAGCTCAAGGCCAACCCCGTGATTCAGCCATGGCGCCCATGCAACCAAGTCTTGGCCCACCTAGGGATGAGCCTAGGGTGTTTGGGCTTGACAAGTTCAACGGTGACAACTTTGCTGAATGGTCCTTCAAGATGGAGAACATCTTTGACCACTATGACCTGCTGGAGGTGATGGAAGGAACGGAGAAGCGCCCCGAGAACGACCCGGAGAAGAGCCCGTGGGTGCGGAAGAGCGCACAAGGCTATCTCTTACTTGGGCAAGCGTTGGGGAGCAGTCAGATCCGTCACATCAAGCCATTCCAGCGTGAACCAGAGAAAGGACCAAAGGCATGGGCTGCTCTCAAGGGTGTACATGCTCCTGCAACAGCGGCGGTAGCGGTGGTGTTGGAACGACAAATGGCGGCACTACGAATTGAAGAAGATGAAGCGGTTGAAGAAGGGGTGCAGAAATTCTTCGACTTGTTGACGCGGCTTGAGGGAGCTGATTTGAACTACAGTGAGCTCCAAAAGAAGACCAAGTTGCTGGCCTTACTCCCAGAGTCATGGTCCTCGCTCATCATCAACCTTAATCGCGACTTGCCCCGCCTCTCGCTTGAAGACGTGAAGCGAGCTATCCTTCAAGAGGATTTCCGCCGCCGTGAGTTGGCGAGTGCGGATGGCGCTGGGGCAGCGAGCATCGGCCGTGGATATGGTCGAGGAAGAGGCAGAGGACGAGGGGGAGGAAGGTTTGGTGGCAGCAACTTCGGCGGAGGCCGCAGGAGTGGCGGTTACGGCAGCGACGACAAGAGCTACGGACGCGGTCGCGGCCGATTCGACGGCGAGTGTCACTATTGCCACAAGAGCGGACACATGTGGCGCGACTGCTACAAACTCCCTGATGGTTGGACCCCTGCTCAAGGCCAAGAGGGTAGAGGAGCAGGAGGAGGGAGAGGACGAGGCCGTGGAGGCCGTGGCGGTCGCGGTGGCGGAGCTGCAAACATGAAGAGCGGAGACAACGACAAGGACCCGAGCGACGATCGATACCCGGGTCTATTCTACTTCGTGTCGACGCAAGTACCAGCTGGTCCAGAGAAGGATGAAGGCTTTGAGGAGCCAGCAGCTGTGGGGAAGGTGACCCTACACCCCCTGGACTATTGGGTGATTGATAGTGGCGCTACCTATAGCATGACACCTCGCCCGGACTTGCTCACCGAACTCGAGCCGTCACCGGTGAAGCATGTCACATCGGCTTTGGGGCAGCGAGCAGAGGTGAAAGGCATGGGCAAGGCCATGTTCAAGGGTGCTGATGGGAAGATGGTGGGCCTCAAGAACGTGCTTTGGGTGCCCAGCCTTGCTGCAAACCTGATTTCCGTGCGGCGGTTGGCAAAGGCCGGCATGGACACGAACTCGAAGGGAGCCAAGACCTACACCGCAAGGCTTGGCGATCGAATTCTTTGGGACCTTCATGAGGACAGGGATGTCTACAACGAGATGTGGCAGATCCTAGTGGTCCCTATGCCTAAGGAGAGGCAAGTGGCAGCAAGCATCAGCACCAAGGATGGAGCGGTCGGTAGCGACGATGGCGCGAACGGTCGCGCTAAGGAGAATGAGCTCAAGAAGAGCAAACCTGGAGGGACCAGCAAGTTCAGTGAACCTAAGGAGAGTGGTGCAGCAACCAAGGAGTAGCAAAAGGGTGAGGAGAACCCAGAGGCAGCAGCGGAGGAGGACTACGGAGAGAGTATGTGGGGCGCTATTGCGAGCGCGGCATTCTCCAATCCAACTTCGGCTACGGGGGAGTGTGATTGGCTCACCTTGCATCGGCGCATGGGGCATGTGGCCCTGCCCATCTTGCAGCAGCTAGTGAAGAATGAGATGGTTGCTTGCATACGTGTGAAGGGGGAGCCCGATGAGGTGCTTGGCTGCCCGACGTGCATTCAAGCCAAGTTCACCCGGTTTCCGTTCCCTAGTTCGGAGGCAACGGCAAAGGCACCGCTTGATGAGGTGGTGATGGACGTGGTGGGCCCCCTGAAGCTTGGAGCTGCTGGAGCTGAGTATTTTCTCACCATTGTCGACGTCTACACCCGCATGACTTGGGTGTACGTGCTGGCCAAGAAGAGCGACGTGGCTGAAACGTTGAAGACGGATTGGTTCCCGATGGTGGAGCGGCAACAAGACCGTCTAGTCAAGTCAATCCGCACCGATCGAGGGGGAGAGTTCCTGAGCAAGGAGTTTGGGTTGTGGCTGAAGAAGAATGGTATTCGGCACTCTCTCACCATGCCATACTCCCCTGCAATGAACGGCATCGCCGAGCGAGCGAACCGCACAATCACGGAGGCGGCACGCGGGTTGCTCATTGAAGCCAGGCTACCCGACTATTTCTGGCCTGATGCGGTGCGGAGCGCGTGTGTGGCCAAGAACAGAGCCTTGACTTATGTGGGAGCAGACAAATGGGTGCCCTATGTGGAGTGGCTAGGAAGGAAGCCAAAGGTGGATATGCTTCGGGTGTTCGGGTGCATGTGCATGGCGCTCGTGCCTAAGCATCTTCGGCACAACAAGCTTGGTGCCAAGGCGGTGTGGGCCGTGCACTTGGGCATGGCTCAAAACAGCAAGGGATGGCTTCTTTGGGACCCATTCACCCAGAAATTCTTGGTGAGCAGGGACTGCAAATTCATGGAGAATCTGATGTACAAGGATTGGAAGGCGGAGAATGAGGCGAAGATAGGCGTGCGGTTGGGGGACGTGAAGAGTTCCGGTTTGGAGCATGTGGAGCTGCCCTTGGAGCTGAGCAGCGGCAGCACCACCACAAGGCAATCTTCCCTTGTGAATGGTGGAGAGGAGGCCAAGGATGCAGAGGAAGAAGAGGAGGAGGTTCAGCAAGTGAGCGAGCGTGCACCGACACTTCCTTCTCGCACTACGAGTGCTCCACGGATCCGAGTCACCCCGCAGCAACGCCAAGGCCTTCATGTCCCTGCAGCTGAGGAAGAAGGAAGGGGCAAAAGGAGAATCCAAGCCCCAAATAGGCTGACCTATGAGGCACTGGGAAAGCCAGCCAAGTCAGCCTTGGCCGGAGCGGCACTTATAGTTGGAGAAGACGAGGAGAGTGACTACGAGGAGTGTGCCTTCGCGTTCTTCTCTCCGGTGGAGATGCCGGGGGAACCAGCAACTCTCAAGGAGGCCTTGGAGAGTAGTGATGCTGAGGAGTGGAAGAAGGCAATGGAGAGTGAGCTGAAGAGCATTGAGGAGAACGGCACATGGGAATTGGTGGAGCTACCGGAGGGGCGTAAGGCGATTACGTCCAAGTGGCTCTTCAAGATCAAGTCCGACGCCGACGGCAAGATCGAGCGCTACAAGTCTAGGCTTGTGGCGAAGGGGTACCAGCAGAAGGAGAAGGTGGACTATAAGGAGTTGTTTGCTCCTGTGGTGAAGCCGACGACGCTGCGAACCCTACTCGCGGGAGCTGCCACCAAAGGATGGGTGGTGAAACAAATGGATGTCACAACGGCATTCCTCAATGGCGTCCTTGAGGAAGAGATTTTCATGGCGCAGCCAGAGGGGTTTGATGATGGTAGTGGCAGAGTTTTGAGGCTGAAGAAGGCCCTTTATGGACTGAAGCAGGCCCCTAGGCAGTGGTACTTGAAGCTGCGAGGAGTTTTGGAGGAGATCGGCTTCACTCCTTCAACGGCCGATCACTCATTGTTCATGCTTGGCGAGGGGGAGCAGAGGAGCTTCATGGTGGTGTACGTGGATGACATCCTCATCTTTTCACCCTCATCTGACCTTGTGAAGGAGGTGATGCTAAAGCTTCAGGACAAGTTTAAGTGTAAGGCCCTTGGTGACGTCAACTTCTACCTTGGGCTTCACATTGAACGTGATGTGGAGAAGCGGTGCATGCGGGTGCATCAACGGAAGTACCTGGAGGCATTGGCTGCCAACTTTGGGCAGAGTGAAGGCCATGTGGCTACACCCTTTCCCTCTGGTTTCAAGTGTGTGAAGGGACCAGAGGAGGAGAGCGTTGGTGAAGAGGAGAGGCGCCGTTTTCACTCGTTGGTGGGCAGCCTCATGTACGCGGCGGTAAACACCCGACCGGACGTCGCGTTTGCTACCGGACAGTTGGCTAGGGTTGTTCAATGCCCTAATGAGGAGCAGGTAGCAGCTGGAATGAGAGTGGCCAAGTATCTTGGCCAAACACCGACCGTTGGGCTGCAATATTCGGCGGCGGCGCAAAGGCGCCAAAAGGGCGCGGATGGTGTTGAACCCGGGCGTTTGTTCCTCACCGCATTCTCGGATGCTTCTTTTGCATCAGAACCAGAGGACATGACAAGTGTTGGAGGGTTCATTTGCTGTGTTGGTGGAGGCCCAACTGCTTGGGAGAGCAAGAAGCAGGTGGATCAAGCATTGAGCTCGGTGGAGTCCGAGTATATGGCACTCTTCCGTGCCGTACGGGAGATTGTGTGGCAGCGGCGTTTGTTGGCTGAATTGGGGGAGGAGCAGCAAGGACCTACCCCACTGTACTGTGACAGCCAGGGTGCCATTGCTCTTGCTAAGAACCCTGTGTTGCATGGCCTCACCAAGCACATGAGGGTGAAGTGGCATTGGACGAGGAGCATGGTGGCCGCGGGTGAAGTTGAGTTGCACTATGTGAAGACGACAAGGCAGCCAGCTGACATGATGACCAAGAGGCTGGTGGAGCAGCAGCATTGGAAGTGTTGCAAGCTGGCTGGGATGGCTCTGAACTGAGAGAGCAAGATCCTAAGGCCAACAATCCAAGGGGGAGTTTGTTGGTGCAACCCTACGGTTTGCATTCGGCTTGTTGTCCGTGTGCGTGCATGCGTGTGTGCATGGAATGGTATGAGGGCATGAAATAATATATATTTCATGTTTACAATAGTGTGTGTATGATGAAGCATGATTTTGAATGTGTGCGTCGAGTCAATAGCGAGTTATCGCTAGTCGCGTGTCACGTCGTTGTTTGCGTGTCGTGTGCGGTTTTCTATTTTGTCGTGTGTGGAACGTTTGGCGTGTCGCAGGTGTGCGCAGCAGACTTCCAAGAACTCAAGGAAGAATTTACCTTGAAGAACCAGAGCCTTGGTTTCAAGATTCAAGTTATTTCGAAGCTCTCCAAAAGGGTAAACTTTAAGATAGTGAGAATAGTTGCATTACTTTGTGTAATGTAACATTTCTCTTGGTGTAGGCCCTTGTGGAGGGTAGTTTCGAGACCCTTCGTGGTTGGGGACAGTGTGGCACTGTTCCACATCACTGTACCTCGGCTCTTGGGGTTTGTAGGAGCTGGGAGTCATTCCCAACTCGTAACTCTTCCTATCTTGTGTTCTAAGACTATAGTGGCTGCCATAGTACCGTTCGTTCAAACCGACGCTGTGTCGTCAATTCTTTATCAAATCGTGCAATCTAAATTGCTAATTGTAGACGACGTAAAGACGCTCCAGATCCAATTTGAATCAAGTCATTTGCAGCTGTGAGCAGAACGCTATCAACGTTTGAAGCCGCTGTGCAGAAATCCGTCTGTGCTCTCTATCTTTCGTTTTAGGCACATTCAAGCCTATTGTGACTATAACATGGCCCATTCTGCTGGCTCTGCAGCTGAAAGGGCCTCTTCTTCCAAGGGCCCTTCCCATTAGAAGGTTGTGCCGCATTGTTCTGGCCAGTAGGGTCTTCATCCCCGCTCTACAGATCACCCTTGGCTGCGCTAAGGCAGGTAAGGATGCTCACGTCGAGCTCGATGACAGCTGTTTTGAGCTCCTTGTACATAGCGTACTGGTTCCTGCCCAGCACGAGCCTCTCGCGAAGCCACTGGGGTAAGCCTTCGTAGAACGACGACATTGTCTCGTTCTCTGTGATAGCGACGACTAGGAGTAGCATAGTCTGCTCGAACTCATTGGCATACTCCTGAACAGTGCGATTGCCACACTGCGTGCAATTGATGCGGCTGCGCACTTCCAGGTCAGTCTTTTGCATATGGAAAACGTCTTTCATTGCACTGCAAAAAAAATCCCTTGGTGCTGCTGCTGCTGCTCTCAGGATGCTCTCCCAATTGCCAGCGTCAATGTTTTGCCAGGGTAAGTTTGAGCGACTGGCCCCATAGTCACCCTTAGAGCGTGACACGCTTGCCCATCATAGTAAGGGCAATGTGCGGCATGGTGATTCACAGCTATGACTCATCAGAGCTTGCTGCGTCGTGTGGTGTGGTGCTCTGCTAGTGTGATGTGATGTGGTCTGGTGGAATGTGATATTATGTGATGTGGTGTGGTGTGATGT